>JADMNL010000027.1:283190000-284390000 GCA_016271365.2 Neoceratodus forsteri | reverse complement strand
CATTCAATATAAACATATATCTATAAACAGCCTAACATCCTTAGTTTTGTTTCTTATTCCCATTTATTTGATAATATGAAATTCTTAAACATGTTCATAAAACTTGCCCCTCAAGTTATAAAACCTGTATTTCTCCATAATGACACAATTTTATCTATTGTGTACTTTTTCCCATCATTAATTTTAACCTGTGCTAGTGCTGTTTCTACCTGGGTTATTAAAACCCCTGGTGGGAGCTGTACCTGTTGCAATACCAGCTGGCACCCGCTCTGCCATAATTATTATTTTATGATTGCAAATACTGTTATCACGGTGCGAGAATAAGGGTAATTTCCCTGGTGTCCTGGCCAAATTTCCCCATTCAGTAAAATACCACCAATAGTTTAATCAAGTTTAATTTCCGTCAGTTCACATCCATATTCCACCCCCCCCACACACACACACATATACACATACAGACAACAAGGCAGAAAAATCCCACCATTCCCGGCTAGCAATAAATAAACAAACATTCCATGGGCCCTGGGCTGGGTATTATTTAAAAAAGGGTACGTCTGTTCATACCTCAGTTTAAATTGTTCTGCATTAGAGGGGGCACCTCTCATTTTACCATTTGAAAGACCTCTGTCCCACTGGGGCAAAGTGCCATCCTGCACTGTAACTCAAAAATCATACTAACCTATGCTGTTAGTAGAACACTAACATGAAAGCACTTCTTTCCAGTGAGTTGAGCGTCTACCTCTGTCATGAAATTATGTTCCTTGTTCTCTTCCCACCCCCATAATAAGAGGGTCTGTGTCCCGCACTCAGTGATGGCCTTATGGTTTTTAGGGCCCCAAACAGCATTAGTCATTAGGGGGCCCTCCGTTCCCATTTGACCCCTCTGCCTCAGCTTGATTAGGCAACACCTTGGCGAGTATCCTTATGGAATAATGATGCCATTTTGGCATCTTCATTCCAGTTCACTGATGCTCCCCCAATCTGATGATTCAGAGTGCGTCCATGCATCCTCTAGGCCTGGCTACCAAACCCTCTGTCTAGAGGGGGGCCAACAGATCATAGGCCTTAAGACTGCCTAAGGCCAGTGCTGGCGAGGTTTCTAGTAAAATGCAATCTGGTTCAGTTTTTGTTTGGAAAAGTAAAACTCAATCAGTCCATAAATTTATTCGAGTTGGGGGGGGGCGTGGCTAGCTGTCGGCCACTGCAGAAGCACTTTTGGTCGGCTCCCTGGAATGCATCCTGAAAACGGAATAAAAATCTAAATTCTTGTAACCCCCCGACAAATGAGGGTTCCCAAAAAGTCTTCCCTGAGCTTGCCTAAATGCTCACTGCCAGGCTGGTGTCCTGCGTTTTAGCAGTTTAAATGTGATTACCAGAGCTTGTATAGCCTCTGTGTACTGTCTCTTTAAGAACTGCTGATTGCAGCATAAGTAATCTGAGAGGGAGCTCTGTTGAAAGATGTAACTATTTGCTGAAAACCATTTAGAATGATAATGATAATGTAGTTTGTCTAACCTGCTTTCTTTGTAGCAAGGACTGTTTTGTTTGTCTCCACTATCTTGGTCCTGGACTGCAAACTGGACCAATCAGTTCTGGTGGGACCTAAAATGTAGCCGGACTACAGGAGCTGTCTGAATTCAAAATCTATAGGAACTGTGGTTTGAGTTTTTGCACCTTTTTTGCAACTGAAGGGGAGCTCTTGCTTTGACTGACAGCCAAATCAGCCAACCAAATCTTTTGCATCTTGGGGAAGTCCTGGGTACTTGCAGTTTTCAGTTTAGTTCTGAGCTGGAAGCTCAAGAAGCAGGAGCTGAAGTAATTTGGGGCAGAAATCCTGAGTGGATTCGCATGGGAAAACTGTGAAAGGGCTGAGTTTTTGGCTGCATATCTGCTGCTGCTCCATGAGAGGGAGAGAAGAGAATTATTCTGGACTAAATCCAAGTTTGTGTGACTACAGTAAGCTACTGATGTGGGCCAGGCTCAACCTGAGGAAGACCGAATATTTTTGCAGAATGCGATCAGCCTGTCTGGAGTTCCAGCTACCGCTAAGCTCCCGGTGTGTGCAGAAACTTTGCGATTGTGACCCGGGAGTACTTTGCCAGGTACAGTAGAATTCCCGTACACTAGTGGGTTGTGAGTTAGTTCCCCACTGTGTGAACTGTGTTCTGCTTGCTGGAAGCTGTATCCAGCCCAAAACGGACTGCATCCAAACTTGTCTCCATGCGGTCTGGGCTTTGCCAGACCGGTCCAGCCAGACTACCCACTGCACAGAGAAGCCATCGACGAGAGACCTGCCTGGGGATCAGCCCCCCTGCTCCACGCCTGAACAGGAACGACGCCTCTGTGACTTGTGTGGGCCATGCTTCTCCTGGCATTCCAGATCAACCACCTGCAGTCTCGATTTTCGTCCAGCCTGTGTCCAGTCTTTGGTATCGTGAGTAAATACCAGGGTAGCTCCCTACAACAACAGCTTAATTTGAGTGTGTCATCTGATTGTCTTGTTGTTTCGTTTCCTTTATGAACTGAGCCCTCTGGCTCTGGATTACAAATATTGTGTACTGTGCATGTTGTGTTTTCCATCACAGGGCCCCAACCAGCTGCAACCCCGGGCAACTGTCCTGGCTAGCCCATTTCTTCTCTTCCTGGGTATCCAGAGGTGGACTGTGTAGGGGGGGCTCAAAGCACATGCATAACTGCTTGATTGATATAACCTTTAAGCTAATTAACCTGATTTTGCCCTTCCCTTATTCAAGTCCCCTGAATAAATCAAATCTAACTTTTTCTGCATGTAATCTGACTGTGGTTCCAGTTTGTGCTCAAAGTACTGTACTGTTGCTATTTGCTGTGCTTAAACTTGTTTTACAGGGCATCCCCAGGGTCGAGCCAGAGGAACCAGCCCTGGTGGTAAGTGCAAACAGTGTGGGTACTTGTGTGGTGCACCAGGGGTATTGTGAAAGTGATTATTCTATAGTGTTCAGGCCACTAGAGGGAAAAGAGGGGGGTTACAGTGTCCCGGAGGGCTGTGCCCAGGTTAGCTTAACCACTACCAACCCTCACCTCAGGGTGGAGGCACCGGTTTCAGAACTCAGGACCCTTAACCTGCTACTAGGCAAGCAGGCAGGGGTAGTAGCCCTTGGGATAGCGCCACCTAGGGGTTACAATCTAATCTAACTTCATCGAACACTTCATAAAAAAAGAAGCTTAACAACAAGTATAGAACTGTACCAGAAAGTTTCAAGTGATGGGGAAGAAAAATACTGAGTCTAAAGCCAGCTTTTTTGCACCGTGAGGTGCGACGTCTAGAGCGCAGTCTACCTCCATAGGCCTGAATTCAGAGGAACTGAAGGCAGACGAACCCTGACCAGTAATACTGGAATCCCTGTAGTCTGCTGTCTTAAATTTAACCAAGACAGTACAGCAACTCGATAAAATAATGGATTCCTACCATGATAGGATGTTATTGGTGGAACAAAAAATGGATGGACTAGTGAGTATGGTTCAGGCTGCTGAGAAGACCTCCGAACGGGCCCAAGCCACGGCAGCAATGTGCGTAAAGGAGCAGGTGCTGCTGAAATGTCACCTGGAGTATCTCGAAAACCAAGCAAGGGCTGCAAATGTGCGCTTATTGAGTCTTCCAGAGGGGATAGAGGGGGAAGATTTTCCAGCTTTCCTACTTAAGTAGTTGGAGGTCACGTTTGACCTAAATCTACAAGATTCCCTTGTCAGAGCATACCGGGTGAATCTCCACAGAAATTGCTGTCACCCCAGGACATGATAATGGTAACAGACTTTAACAATCGGGGACTCATTTCTAGAATTTGTATAGAATTTCTGGATGGACTTTTGCAAGCGAAAACTACTGAACTCTATTTAAGTCGGACTGGCTATAAAATTGATTTTTTTGTTTATGGAACTCATGGGATGCTTAAAGGGGAGTTAACTGAAAGGGGGAGTTAGAGTTAAACCATAGTGTAAGCTTCACAAAGGTAAGTTTGACGGTTAATTAATTTGGGGAATTTTGTCCGCTAGACATATATGTTTAAGGCACTGACGGCAATGGTCAAAGTGTTCATAAAGACATTCAGGAATATTGTATCTCCTTTTTCCCCTTCATCTTGTAACAAAGGTAGTCGTGTTTCATAATCCGCATACCAAAGGTAAATGGTAGCTATATGTTGTATAGCGTGATTCATGGAATGTCTATACACTGCATTGTAATGTCATAAAACTTATAAATAAAAAGTAAAACAAAATTGTTATTCGAGTTATCAGAAGGGAAAGACTGTTGAACAGACACACATTCACAGTGCGGTCTCGCTTAGAATGAGTAAACGGCATTACAGTAAATAAATAAATCCCAATTAATGTGTTAAAGGAACGTTAATATCGGTCATTTTTAAAGGCTATTAAATACATTGTAGAAATATAAAATTACACATATTGCCAATGCCCTTTCCAGTAACCCTTGCCTCAGTGCTTCTGTGCTTTGACTTTTAGACTACTTTCCTATTTTGGGCTCCACCGTGACCCGAAACAGTAATACCAAAATATATGACTGGTTCACCCTACCCCTGGGCTGCTACAGACGAGGCCATATCTCTCAAATGTCATACATTATGAGGTATGTCACTCATTTTGTCTCTCAGAAACACTCCCTGTGACATTGAAAAGGCCACATTCCACACTGACCACTGAGACATTTAAGCAGAAATTTATGATAAGATGCTATGTTATCAGCAAACATTAGACAATTAGTACACTATTTCCAGTGTTCTGAGCTTGCCGTATCATGTTTGATGATGTGTCACACATTTTGTCCAATTGCCACACATCTTGTCACACATCTGTGTGATGAAAGGTTGAGAATTATGGATGAGGCATAGTAAAGATTCTTGTTTAGGATGAAACACGTGTCTGTGTCTTTTGTTTTCAGCCTTTGCATAGTGTGTGAGAGGCCACTTGGCACCACACACTCTTGCTTAAAGGAGAAGTCCACCCAAAACTTGAAAAAATATATGTTGTGCAGAGTGTTTTAATTTGTATGTGAAGTTCTAGTGTTTTCTTCCCTCTGACTGGTATTAGGAGTTTTTCCTAAATTAGCCTGCTAGCTTTAGGGTAGTTTTACGACCCCTGGAGATCTCCATATGAAACAGTTTAATTGTATTCCTTTGTCCTACAATGCACCTTGTTTCATGTGATGGTGATGTAGCAGATACCACAAATCCAGCAGAAAGCATTGCTTTACAATCAGTTCACAACAGTAGAGATGGCTATATTTTAAAATCTGTAGAATTCAGCTTGGCAACCACCCTCATCGTAAAGGTCTTACTGTCCTGAAAAACTTTGCTGCTGATAATTTTTGTGCAGCTTGTAAAGCTTCCAAGATATTTAGTTTGCTTGGCGTGTGTGTGCTGAATGTTGGGTCTCTCTTACATCACTGTCACATGAGACAAGATGCACTGTGGGAACAAGAAATACAATTAAGCTGTCAGGGATGGAGATCCCCTGGGGTCGTAAAACTAGCATAAAGCTAGCAGGCTAATTTAGGAAAAACTCCTAATACCAGTCAGAGGGAAGGAAACACTAGAACTTCACATACAAATTAAAACACTCTGCACAACATATATTTATTCAAGTTTTGGGTGGACTTCTCCTTTAAAGTGGAACCAGTCTAAACTCAGTCATTGTGATTTGCATATACTTCCCATGATACTCTGCATTATGGAGATATGTGTAATTTTGCATTTCTGTGAAACCTGGCTTTATTGCCAATGCCTTTACTGGGTAACCCTTACCTCAGTGCTTTTGCACTTTTTGGTTCTTTGACTTTTAGATTACTTTCCCATTTTGGTCTCTACCATGACCCAAACTGGTAAGACTCACATATAGGAAACTTCATCCTGGCTCTTGGTGGGTTACAGATGAGGCAGACAGATTAATCCTGTGTAAGTTGAAACATGTTTTTATGTCTTTTGTTTTCATTGTCTTTGTAGCTGGTAAGTTTGTGAAATTTTTGGTAGGGGACAGGGGGCAAAGTCTATAGTGGCCAAGATTTCAAGTTAGCTACTGAAAAATACCCTTATGTTCAAAACATTTTGTAGCAGGACTGCTGCTTTCACAAAGAAGTTGGTTTACTAAAAAAAAAGTTGTTGAGTTTACGTTATCTAGTAATGGAACCTAATGGGAGGCGAAAGAGTACAAAATGGGAGCAAGTGTCATTTGAAAGGCAAGGCACCCTTGTGAGTGAAAGGCAGTCGGGATTGAAAACATGTCCCTGTCACTTTAATACTTGATCAATATACGCAAGACTTGGCCAAGTACCTGGGAGCACAAATAATCTGCAAGAATGATGAGAGTTGGCAGAGGGGAGAAATGCAATCAGTAAGAAACGCAAAATGCAAAAGCCAACCAAAATGAAACCTTGCATTGCAAATATAGATACAAAAATGCATTCCCCAAAGATTGCTTTTGCATTCTGAAAAGCTTTGCACAGACAGGGCAACCCTGCATGCCTGCAAAGGGGTGACAGAGATACAGGCGACAATGCCTGTTTTTCCAGTGTATTTAATTCAGCCATAAATGTAATCATAATATGTGGCTCGGCTAGACTCTTGGGCTCTTCTAGTGCTGCTGTGAGCATGTGGTTTCCCCCCTTCCTCTATGGCTCTGGATTAGTTTTCAGGAGTTCTGCATTCGGTTTGAGGGGGACCTGTCTGGGGTAAGGAGGCTCCCGGTAGATTGGAAGTTGTCCCTCAGCAGACTATGCGGTACAAAAGGAGCCAGAAGAAAAAAGGCACAGAAAACAAGTGTGTATGCATAGAGTGGGGATGCCTGCAACTCAGCTGCCCAGACAGTACTGCAACTGATCCTATGGATAAACAGAGGGGTTCAATCACCAGTACAATCATTCACCATTCAACTGAACAAAATACATCTATGTGTAGGGACTCCTGCACCTGACCTGTTCCACACTGTACCTGGCCCTGAGGGATGGACAGAGGGGCTCCAGTACTGCCTTCCCCTCATCTGTCACCAGCACTAAGTTCATCACAGTGCTGGGAGTTCTGCAGCGTACCTGACCTACCCTGTACCTGTCCTAGTGGATATACAGAGGGCTTCTGTTTGTAGTGCTCTTTGTTCCTGACCTTTCACCAGCACTAATATCAAGGGTTATGATTAACAGGGAAAAATGAAAGGTAAAAAGTAGAGTTCCCTTGAAGCATCAGCAGCAGCACACTGAATAATTCTCCTGGACAGTCAGCCACCAGAGAGGAAACAGCAGTTGTAAGTGCATGGGCCAACTCTTGTCATTTTCTCAAGTGTCCAGAGCAGCTCTTACAAAACCGTGCCATCCTGTAATCTGCAAGGATGCTGGTCGATACTGCCAGATACAGTATTGCCAGTCCAGTACATTATGCCAACAGGTAAAGAGAGTAAGTAAACGACTGGAGGGTAATGAGGTACTGATCCCATATGTGGGGGGAGTATACCAAACAGATTTACTGATCCTAGGCAAAGGTGAACTCAAATAACTGTGATGTAAAGTAATAGAGCTCCAGAAAGTCTATCTCCGTGACCTCCATAATGGACAGTGTTAGCCCCTCATTGGCCGATTCTGGACCTTTTAAACTAATGTTGGGGTTGATGGATCTTAAACAAAGGATCTGACTCTATATTTAAGACATCTGAATGAGTTTTTTAAATTATTTTTAGCACAATAGCACTACAGGCGTGCTTTACATGCTGGCAACGTAATGTAAGTGAATGGGGTCTTGTGTTTTGGTATTACAAACCAATACAGCACCCTTGAGCAATTTCATAAATATTATCAAAACGGAACCTCACTGAAGGCCTTAAAGGAAAACAGTACTTTATCAAAAATCCCCATCCCCAAGCTTTACCCCCATTAGGCTTTTCCTGCAAAATAAAACATTTCAGGGCGGCCCGGTGGTGCTGAGGTTGGCGCTGGGCGCCACACTTGCACCACGCCCGGCGACCTGGAGTTCAAGCGGACTGGTCGCTGGTGGGTCGGCGAGGGAGAGCAGGCATCCTACGACAGCTCCCCTTCTCCAGGGAGGGAATAGACCAATGCCCACGCACTTGCCTGACTCTGAGCGGAGGCTCGGAGTACTGCAAGCCCCAATTGTAGGGGATGGGCGGCCACTGTACAGCGTGGACGTCGACGCCTTGTGCCATGACGTCAGGGGAGTTGCACGCTGTACGGGGAGGGAGAAAACGAGAAAAGAGCCTGCCACCACCGGGGAGATGGTGAGCCAGGAGACGTGCCCATGATGTGCCTGCACCCGCCCGACGGACCCAGACCGGTACAACATGGGTACATTGTACCAACAATACAAGAGCTGAACAAAGGACATAAATTACATCACACCGTTCTAAAATAAGTACTTCATTCCTGTGTGTGAATCAAAAACAACCACTAGGATAACAACAAAAGGCTGTAAACATCCCAAGGAACCTAGGTAGCCAAGACAAGTCTCATCAGGGTTTGGGGAACCCAGACTGGAATTCCAAGGGCGCTTTCCGAATTGATTTTGGGGCATCCTTTTCTTTTTCACTGTATGAATTGTTTAAGATACAAACAACAGCAGAGGGGCAAGCATGGGGTGGGGGGACACACTCGTCGGCCAAAAAGTTTTTGACTGGGAAGTTTTAATCCCAGCAGTTTATCTGTTAAACAGCTTTTTACAATTACACAAACGTCCCCTAGGGGAAGCTTTGATTAACTGATCCCTATTTTACAGCAATTCAATTTCTCATTGTTTTCTTTCTTTCTGTATTAAAAAAAGACATTCAGTTGTGCAAGATTCTAGAATTCCAATGGCAAAAATTCTCAAGTGATGACTGATCTATTTCTGTGTCACAGATATCACGCTGACTTTCTGTATATATTTATCTTGAATGAAATAAAGCTGAGTTTCAAAAAAAAAAAGTCTGTAGAGATGGAACAGCAACAGAAATGGGACCAGTAATTTAAAATCAGCTTCTACCGGGAAAAATTTCCAGTTCTCCTTTAAGGGAGTCAAGGGGGAACACTAGCATGACTGGATTGCAAAGGCATAGCAGCCACGAAGCAAGCATCTGAAAAAAAAAGATGGGAGTACCAGGTGCTGCAAAACTATGCATACGAGAGAAAATGGTAAAAGAACAAGGCACAAAATGTAGGATGCACTGGCCAGGCAAGGCACCTGATACTGTACACTACCGATGAAAATAGGACTTGGCCTGTGATGCGTAAGAATGGTTTCTCATGTACCTTAAATGAGTACGGGTATGGAGCCTCATGCATATGTACAAAGATGGAGACGCATCACGGCACTCTGAAAGCTTAAAAAAGGCATTTTCTGTAAGTTTTATTTTTATTTTTGCTGTTTTTTTCCCTTTTCCACTACAGCTGGCCCGACTGTGCCACCCTAACCTCTTCTCAACAACCCCACACCTGTGCAGGCACTCCACTGCTCACCCCCTCTGCCTCGTGGTGTAGCCACTACATGGGGCTAAGTGTGAAATCTCAAAGGAGGTGGACTGACTGAGGTTTGAGGCATGAGGAGCGGTGGCAGGAGTCTTTTTTTCTGTTTTCTCCCCACAGGATCCTAGTTGCCGGTGTTGAAGAGTCCCGTCACTGATGCGTGTCTGTACAAGGCAGCCTTCCCCCTCCCTAACGGGCATCACCTTCCTCCTGACAACTGAAGGTGGTGGCATCTAATGTGCCTTGACCACCTGGCCCTGTCACAGGCATCACACTAGAGAAGCAAGAGAATGCTTAAAACTTCAAACGTAACAGCGCTATTACGTTTGAAGTTTTGTGAATTTTTGGGTTAGCCACCCTGACTAGGCGGTTCACCTTCGATACAGAGCGCATGATACTGTTGGAGCAAGAGAATGCTTACCCTGCCCCCAGGAACCATGCATATTGCTTTAGGAAGCACTGCGGCTCTGGGGCACGACTGTGGTTCTGGGGTACGAACCCAGGTAACCAGCATGCCAGCACTACCATTGAGTCCTCCTGCAGCCCAAAGTCTTGTAATAAAAGAAAGATCTGATAATGTGGGAGAGTCTTTTTGAGTTATCTTCACTTTTCATCTTTGTTTTGAACTGTATGGCATTTATATTTATAGAGGGGAAATACGACATAAGACAGACCATTTGGCCTATTCTGCTGGCTTCTTTAGTAGGTTAGTATAATACTTGGTAGACAGACACTCTAACAATTTGAAATGAAGAGTCTGTTTAGTCACAGGGAAAAACATTGTGATTCATTAATATTTATTTACTGAATTTTGTTGACCGGGTAAGCCCACTGGGCCTTTTGGGAGTCCCTTTTTTAGGGGCGGCCTGGGATTAGTTACAAAGAAGGAAACAGAGCTTAAAATCCAGTTATGCAGATATTTACTGGAAAGAGGAGTCATAATATGTGTGGTACTGGAGTCAAACCCAGATGCGTCCCGAGGGCATTAAACTACCTTGGAAAAAAAAAAAATGAAGATTGTGTTTTAATACTTCCTCATTACTGAGATGGGAATGCAGCAGGAATATATATATATATATAAACCTGTTTTGTCAAAGATTAAAGCACTGAATTCTGGGATACCATCAACAGCTTGAGGAGAGGGCATTCCTGGCTCTCATTTACTAATGGCAAAGGGTCATGCACTTCAGTAATAGACTGGCTTATTATACAAGAGGCCAAACCTGAGTGGTCCCTTAAAATGAATCATGCTGTGCAGTTTTTATTCTTTGAAACTAACCTGGAGCTCTCTTTAAAGGAATTTTCCGATCTAAGGTATTGGGTTTCATAGCCCAATACCTAATGGCAGTGTTAGCTGAGTGCTGCCAAAAGTAACATTTCAAAGTGTCTCCTGTTAGCTAGGGAAGGGATTGTTAGTGCAGCTGAACCCATGGCAAGCCAATATCTTCCAACTTCCTGGTGTGCCGGCCTCATCCCCACACTCAGACGTTTTGTGATCTCTAAGCAGGGAGAGCGTGGGGGCGCACCCCACACAAGTCAATGGGGTATTTTTTTTCAATGGCTTTTTACGTACGTTTAAGCAATCTTAGAGGAAAATGAAAGCCACCACTCAACTAATAGGGCCTCTGGACTAAATTATTTGCAATAAGTTGGTGGATATACTGAAACGAATATCTTTCCAAAGCCCAATCCAGGTTAGGAAGTTATAATACGGTCTGCAAGTTTTGCTTTTGTTTTTCAGGTTGGGACTTTGAATAGTTACCTGAAAAATGAACAGGCAGTAAAGATTTTGTTTGTGTATGTTAACCTGTATTGCCTTTTGGGGTCCAGCTGAAAGCTAACATTACCTTACGAGTCCATTCTAACACCGCAGCCGTACTGAGACTGTATTGGTCACTTTCAGTTTCTTATTTGATATAACACATTTTTGATTCATACCGCATATCTTGAAGTGGCTTCGCTTATTTAATAATCTGTACATATTTATGATACTAACTGGAAACCCCATAGAATTTATCAAATTCACGTACCTAGATATCCTGAAGCTAACAAATGTGTTATTTACCGGGTTATCCTGGGCTATTCCTATACTGCTGTAAATGAAGTGCCACTGCTTATGCTATGTTGGCATGTTTCATTCAAAAATGAACACAATATAAGTTAAAGAAGAAAAAAAAAAACCCTGCCAGTATACCATGCCCATCACAGTTTCCACTCCCCTTCTGCCTCCCGTGGGCCATTCTACCAGGAACCGTCCTCCATCACAAATCAAATAGAGAGCTCCGTGCTTGCTGAAATGTCACGCGCCAAGCCTTGGACAGCAGGATCCGAAGTGATACCAGACTGCTGGGGAAGTGATCCTGGTAGGGGAGTGCGTACCTGGGATGGAATTCTGCAGCCGGCAATGTGGCATATGGCAGTGGTGGAATTAGGTTCTTTCAAGGCCAGGACTAGAAGAATAAAATATTAATTTTTTTTTTTTTTATGATACTTTGAGTGTTTTTGAAACAAAACTGGAGGAAAGGTAAGAAAATATGAAAACATGTTATAAAACCCAAACGCTAACACACACTCTCAGCAAGTCACACTTTTAGAAGTTGTGACTGCTATTTGCTTTATTTTTAAATCATTTTATGATAGAATTATAAAGCTCAGCAGAATAAAACATCAAAGACACACACATCCACACTGGCAAGGTCTTAAACACGGATGTCACAAAGCATTGAAAAGAATGAAATGCACACCCTTCCTGAGTTACACTCCCACAGGCTGCCCTTTTTTTTTTTTTTGGTAAATAAAGGCAAATCGCAACTGTTGAGATGGCAGTAAATCAAAGTTTGTGTTTGTTCAGCTTGGCCAGTGAAACTGACACGAATCTTTTGAAACAGGAAGCCGTAACTTACAAGACACATTCTTTTCCTTTATCAGCAAGACATCAGTGATCAAAACAACCACAACCTAGCACAGCCCGGAACTACAGAATACCCTTGCTAGGAAACAGGAATGTCTGCAGCCAGGTGACTATTCAAATTAATTTGCTCGCCCCCTACATCATGTATGTTAATCTGTACTCAATCCCTCCATCCTGGCCGCGTAGCCCTACAACCGACCAATGGCTCTCCCGGCCCCTCTCCTTGAGATCCCAACAGTTACGTTCTGGTTAAGCCATGCCTGTTTCCCTCCTCACTGAATACTGTAGTAGTTGTAACTTACAACTTTGTGCATATAACTAATTTGTTTTTAATCCTACTAATACATTATTCATTTTGTTATATTCTTTCCCCCTTCTGTATTCCCGTCCCACAAGGTTGCCCCTAGAAACGAGCCTCAGCTCAGCCTGCACCAGTCATCAAATTCTTGAATAAATAAATGAATCCTCCTGTTATGCTTGTCTCCACAGTTCAGAGGCATGCATCCCAGAGAGACACTCTGCCGTTTAAAGGGATTTTCTGATGTTTCGCAGATGCCTTTTTCACATAGTATGCCATTGCCGCCCGTGCTTCAGATGTTGAAGCTGCAATTTGTTTTGTAAAAAAATCTGCCATAGTCATTTTGTTTCTGGCTGCCTTCTAGTTTCTTTGTGCAGCCACACCCCCAGCGTGATGTCATACCAGGGAGCTGTCAATGTTTTGCATACTACAACAAGGAATTCTGGGCAACTTATAACATTGACTTAAATATGCCTTATTCAGCAGCGCAGTCTCCTATATTGGTAGTGGTGACTACAGTATAGCACCAAATATGTAGATGTCCATAGCAAGGCACTGTGGGTAAAATAAGATGCTGTTTTCCAGTTTCCTTACTGTGAGATGCAGTCTCATATTTCTGTAGTGGTGTCAACGATATAAGCTCTTGTATGTTTATTTTCCAAACAAGACATTGTGCATACAGTATCTAGCTACAAGACTTCTATACTGAGTGATGTAGTCTCCTTCTCTGCAGGAAGGTAGTATAGCGCAGTGGTTTAAGGCTCTGAGCTGCAAATCTGGAGACCTGGGTTTGAATTCCACAGCCCTCACTTGCATATACTGTGTGACCTTGAGCAAGTCACTTAACTTCCCTGTGCTTCCAGGTCGCACCTGTAAACAAGCTTTCAGCTTAGTGTGCTATACCTGGTTAAACAACTGAAAAAAAAAGGGAGCACAGAACTATAATAGCCTGTATACTAATTTACATAGTGAGGCATTGTGGGTACAGTACATAGCTAATTTTCCTATCTAAAACTAAAAACTGACAGTGTCCCTTTAATAACTTAGTTTCCCTGGTATGATGTCACAGTTGGGGGTTGCAGCACTGAGAAATAAAAAGGGGCGGATTATGCAAATGAGGCACAGCACAGAAATAAAAGCATTTTTTTTATGGAAAACAGTACTTTTTGGTTGTTTGAATGGTAGGATACTGATTCACAACTCCTACAGGTTACTATTCCCATGTGTTATGGCAAACGTCAGAAAATCGCTTTAAAGGGTATACGAACTATACTGGGAAAGCTATGGTTTGCTTTAAAATTGGTTACTTTTTTTAAAGCAGCAGAAGAAATTTTCAGCTAATATGGTTTTCGACGGGATGCCCCCACTCCGCATTCCCCATCTAAGCACTTTCCACTTTTAACAATGTGTTTAACCCTTGTTAATCATGTGGTGGAATATAGATACACACACACACAAATGAAACATAGAAACTTGCCGGCAGAAAAGGACCCAATGGTCCATCCAGTCTGCCCGAAGCCCCCTCTGTCCTTGAAGTGAGTGGTGTGGTGCCGCATCTTTACAGTTAATGGAGCCCCCCTAGTGTCTGCCATAGTTCCGGATCGCAGACTTTAACGAAATAAAATTAAGTCGGTTCGGGTGTGAGGAAAAAGGCACTTTAATATATGAAAAGCTAAACCGGAGGGTAAGCTTTTCGGGGGCGGGAGCCCCAGAGTA
Organism: Neoceratodus forsteri; assembly: GCA_016271365.2. Taxonomy (NCBI): domain Eukaryota; kingdom Metazoa; phylum Chordata; order Ceratodontiformes; family Ceratodontidae; genus Neoceratodus; species Neoceratodus forsteri. Next base: position 284,375,588 of record JADMNL010000027.1, on the reverse strand, counting down.
ATACAGTTTTCCTTTAACAACATGATGACACTAACACAGTCTCTCCTATGACAAGCAGCATGCCCAGTCATGAAGCACTACAACAAATACCCAAGCAGTCAGCTGGCACAGTTAAGAACAACCTGCACACGATCATGCAGCACCTTAACATTCAATCGAGCAGTGAGCCCACACATGAGGGGGTCAGCCCTTCAAACCCTGAGAAGTCTAACCAGTGATGTACCTACAATGCAGCCTCAGTTGCATTGCAATTATATCCCCCAGTGACGTCAGCTCGCGGGCTCACCTGTGGATAAAAGAGAGGCATCGACACTTGGTGCCTCTTGCTGCCAGATACGTGCCACAGAGCCGATAAGAGCAGTAATGTACTGCAAATGAAGCATTCCCTAGCACTGTTGTCAAGCCACACATTCTAATATATGATTTTTTATTACTTATGTTACAACACAACATAAACAATAAATTGAATGCTTCTAGCCTTAACTATGCATTCAGAAGTAAGACCAATAAATGGAAACATAACAGCAGTGAAACCACTAACAATCTCCAAGTAAGATTATTCAGTTAGACTAACAATCTGTGTCCATACATGGGAGACAGGATACATCAAATCATACATTTACTTCATTGTACTTTTTACATGAATATTTGAGAAAAATAAAAATAATTATTTAATCTAGGGTGTGACAACACTCCAAAACAGATGAGAACTCATTAATAACCATTTGTCTAACTATCACTCTGTTTATTATCACATATTGTAGGAAAATACAAAGAAAATTAGGTAACACTTTAAGTTTCCTCGACTACACTGTAGTCACAGTGTAACTACACTGTAACTGCATTGAAATTGCAATTACATGTAACAAATGTGTAACTACAGTGTAATTATCCCTGTTGCATATATTTAATGTTTACCTACCCTGCAATTACACTGAAACTGATAAAGTGTGACCGACAATTATTAGAAAAAAGTGACATATTATTGGCTACCTAGAACATAGCAAATACCCACAACGAAAAGAAAAAAACAGGATAACCTGATGAATTCAAGTTGTCTGATTTCAAATGACAAGTGTGCATAAACGTACTTTAATTAATGGCTAGCATTTTTATATCTGGATAAAGGTAGTTTTATTTTTCCATTACAACCTCCCGGTTGATATTTTTGGTTACAACCGTGAGGTTGTAATCAGTGCCTGCCAATCAAACTTGGCTTCAGGTACATGATTGGCCACTTAACTTCCTATGGGCAGGCCGAACAACTCGAACAACATGGCGACTCTGTTTCAGAGATACCGAGTGCTCCGCTGCACTCATCGTTTCCGTCATACCGGTGAAAATGTATGAATTATAGAACATTTTTCACACATATCTGGTTGATCCTACCTTTCGAACCGCCACCCTCCCCCCACACACACACACTTTCCTGAATCACAGCTGTAGTGAGAGGAGGTATGAATGAGCCCCCTGTAAAAATGCAATGGCAGCAGCAGGGGTTAGAGTAAGAGAGAGACCACAAACACAAAAATGCACCATTAACTACGGCAGACCACAAAACGGCTCTTAGTAACACCGACATTCCCACTAAAATAATAAAAACAAAAAAAGTAAATGAATGTCTACTAAACAGAGACAAAAGCCAGTGTGTGTTTGTGTGTGTGTGTCCCTCTCTCACACACATAAAAAATGCTGGCTATAAATTAAATAAATAATATAAGGGTGAGTGTATGAAAAAAAATAATTTTAGACACACCCTTGGTGTGGAATGCTGTTATAAACCCTCAGACTTCGCCCTCAAGGTTTATGTAGCATCCCACACCTCGGGTGTGTCTAAAATTCTGGTTACACACACACATCCATGTATTATTCTACATATGTAAACTGACTGTTATTGCCTGGGTGTCATAACAGCACAAATTGTACCAGTCAAGTCCACAGACTGATCCTTAATTTCTCTAGGGTACCTGGGGTCATTATTCGGTTCAGTATCCAAATCCCTGCTCAAAGCACTTCGTCAGCCATTCTTGTGGCCAAAAAGTTTCTGGCAGCATCATAGTCAGTAAAATTATACACGGAGTCATTGAGAGTGACCCTTGAGTGAGCTGGTAGCAGTAATTGAGCACTAGCTCCTATCTCATTGCACCCTGATCTTAAAGAAACAAGTCTTTTCCTGCCTTTTTTTTTTTTTCCCGGCATTTCTAACAGTACTGTTCAAAATACTAGCTTCTGAAACTGCTCTTACGGTAGCCAAATCTGTTTTTAATTGCCGAGTGTCTGCCTCGACCTGCTTCAGCCTTGTAGTTGCTGCTGTAATATTGCTGTTCATAGCTATGGCCATTTCCAGGATATTATCCAGACGTTTGTTCAGTTCTGCCTTGTCCCACACACAAGTGGCCTATAAGTCCTGTAGCCAGTAGCGGCTCTAGCCACAAATGGTTACCAGGGCACTGATATATTGTTACTATGGGGGAAGCTCTGCACCATATGGGGCACAGCATTTTTATACCGGGGCATGTGCCCTGGTGGGCCCTGGTGTAGAGTCGCCACTGCCTGTAGCACTGTTAGAACTGAAGCCAGAGTGTCACTAAAAACCTGCAGCCATTTTACCCCCTTGTTTCCTTGCACGTTTCAGGCGCACCTTCCCACGGTCGTAACCTCAGGCTCTGCTTGCTCCTCTGAGTCCGTGGACCCTGATCCTGATACCGGTCTCTGACTATGGGCGGCTTCTCCCGCTTATTCTGTTTCTCTAATGCTTTCCTCTGCGACTTAGTTAGAACTGACCCGGCCATTTCAGTGTTCAAGACTTCAGTTTTAGAATGCAGCTCCATAAAGCAAAAAAAAATTAAACGGAAACCAGATTATGCAATGGTTTTACAGGAGGCTCAGACACAGTAGCAAACACACACAGCCATCCTGTTCAGAGCCATACTTTCTAACCAAAGTCCCTGCTTCCCCTTAAGAATAGTGAGGCTGAACGCTTATTTAAAGAGCTACATAACAGAAATGCCATAAAGAAAAAAGGTTGAGAATATTTTAAAAAGCCCAGTTCTATTATCTTTTTCCTGTTCTGACATAGCAATTTTTAAGCATTTCATGAGCATAGACCTTAACGGACAAAATCCCAATAAATGTAAAAAAACAAAAACTTTTTCACATCAGTGAAATGTCACTACTGGCACAGTTTTAGCATGTATCTGCATAGGCATTTTCATCTTTATCAGAGAGAGACAGCAAAATAAAAAAAAAATCACAATGCTAGTTACGTAGAGAATTGAAGCCTAAACCCTTTATAACTTGAAAGATAACAGAATGCAGCACCGCTAACCTGAAGTTAAAATCCTCTCCTTTCACAGACCATACAGAAAAACAAGAAACATAAGGTAAACGGAGGTCACAACGTGTAGGTTTGTGGACGTTATAGCCTATTAGAAAGGTTCAAGTATTGCCCACCTTTTCAAGTTCTGTTTGTTTTAAATTCTAGACACCCATAATTAGAAAAGTAATCAATAAATTCTTTCTCTGTTGTTGCCCTAGTTAATGAATTCTATTCCGCCTAACGTACGCCTATGCCAGTCAGCTACTGCGCTGAAAAAGGGTATCACAGCCACCTCCTTCAATCCCACGTGTGTTCTTGTGACTAGAGTACTATGGTGTTTGTTGTTGCACCTTGTTACTAGTATTAGTTAGCCCTTTGAATTCAAGAGTTGCTGTATGCTGGGGCTTGTTTAGTTTATGTATACTGTCATTTATCATTAGCAAGCAGGTGGCCTGCTTATTCTATAACTATTTCATTTTTTTGCCTTGTTCTTGATTGTCTCTGTACTACCTTGCTGTGTTTTCTGCAATATATGCTGTTTGTATTTGCTGTTGTTCAGTGACCCTTGACCCTACGTAAACTCCAGGGTCATGCCTGAAAATAGGCATTTAATTGTCCAGTGCACTTACCCAGTCAACAAAAATGAACAAAATAAAATAAATCATCCCAGGCTGTCAGGTACAGCAGGAGAGCTGACTGGTGGGTGACTAGTGCTGGAGCTTTATAGGCTGACTTGAGTACAGTGCACCGGTTTGGCGAAGGGAGCATAGTATGATGTGATATTAACTAGAATATATCTAAGCATACAGATAAGCTATTCATATATTCATATTAGTTTCAGTGGCTCAGTAGGTAGCACACTCGCCTCTGAGGCCAGGAGATCAGAGGGCTGTGGGTTCAGTTCCCACATCTGGCATTTGGGTTAATATCCCAGTAATGACACTGTAGTGCAGCATGACAGGGGTGCTGCACTTCTGAGGTGCCGTCTTTCAGATGAGACGTTAAACCGAGGTCCCATCTGCCTGGATTGGTGGCAGTTCAGGTGGATGTTAAAGATCCCATGGCACTTATCGAAAAGAGTAGGGGAATTTCCCCGGTGTCCTTGCCAAATTTCCCTTGTTCACACTCAAAATACCACCAACAGCTTAATCTGGTTCATGGTCAGTTGGCAATCATCTGTATCCCCCTCCCCCGGGTCGTGCCTGAAAATAGGCAGGATTTATCTAGTGCACTTACCCGGTCAACAGAAAATAAATAAATATACTGAAAACTAAAGCAAAATGTAACTGATTTGCTAAGGAAGAGTACTGGTAAGTAACAATTATTTCAGTGCACTGCAGGCATTCAAGACGCTGACATTAGGGTGCCAAATCGGGATCCGCTGCCCCCTCCCCAAGCCCCACCTCCAGAGTTGGTATCAATAGTTAGGGTGTGGGTGGGGGGGGCATAGCCCCCCTCAAAAACAGTGGTCGGTGACATTGACAATTGGCGCCCTAATGGCACAGCGCTGTAATCCTGGCACGTTCCCAGGGTGGATCCATTTCAGTGCACCTATAGCTTTAAGAACTGTGAAAGGCATTTATAGAGGACTAATTACTGATGTGTATATATTTTATGTGTATGTATTTTTAATTTATTTCTCATGTCCCCATAGGAAGCTACTTTGGCGAAACATCGAGGTTACATAAATAAGCACAAGTACTCCTGCGTGTGGTAGCCTTTTCTTTGCTCTGACCAGCCCCCTTTTGAACATTTGGATTGGATTCTCCGTTTGGGGTTTGCTTCACCTAAGCACATCTGGTTTGGTGATTACCTGCAAGAACCCGTACACAGACTTACTGGTTATCCACCACTAACGGTGTCCTGCTACCTAGGATCATGCCGGGCCCACGGGGGAAGCCAAGCAGTCCGGCACACTTTCCTCTTGCTCTCCCTTCCTGGATGATGTGGCGCAAACGTGTGACCGCTGACGTTTCCCCACATGTCAGGCTGCTCCCACCATCAGATGGCAGCCAAGTGGTGGAACACTGGGACCCCCCCTCCCCAAGGGAAAAGAGTTGTCCTTGGGATGCTCAATCCTCCCTCACCTGGCCAGCCCCTGAGTGACCCTGGTCCATTTCCAAATCCAGGTCATCGGTGTGGAAGGGAGCAAGATGACCAGTGCCTCAGCCTGCCACGGTCAATTTTAAAGGGGAGTGGTCAACAATACAGGCTCCCGCCCCATGCAAGGCTTACCATCTGGTTAAACCTTCTAAGTATGTTGCGGCATATTTCTCATGCCACAACATACTTTATTTTAATAAAGAAAAGTCTGTGACCCAGAAGTATGGAGGACGCTGGGGGGGCTCCATTATCTGTAAATGTGAGGCACCATACCAGTCAGCTTCAATACATTATGTTGAAGTGAGCAAAATCGGCACCGCACCTTTACAATACAATGCCCCCCACGTCCACCATACTTGAGTCGCTGATTTTTCTTTATGTTGCGCACAAGAAAAATGCTACAACATACTTAGAAAGCTTAACTGGAGGGTAGGCCTTGTGGGGCCGGGAGCCTGTACTGTTGACTACTTCGCTTTAAGAAGGAAAAGATGGTAATGGGTGCACTTTTAGCCACCTCTAAGCATGAGACACACAAACCGTAATGAAAAATAAATAATGGGATCAAACTGGGAATTGAACCCTGGCCTCCTCAATATCTTCCAGCAGGACAACTGGGAGACTTGTACTAGTGAGGTCACAAGCAATGTTATTTCTTTCTCATGAGAATTTCTGTTTCAGGAAGGAAAAGAACAATAATTAAAAAAAAGGTGGTTCTGAAAAGTCAGAAAATTCTACTAAGTTAAATGGTTTGGAGTCGTGCCTTGTAACCTCGTGACCTGCTCAGCATAACAAAAGACATCTCATTTTTGTTTGCCATTACCTGTCTTTCAAGTGAAATCTATCTAGTCAACGTGCTTCCTTTTAACATTTTTACCGTCTGTCTACATTCTGTGCTCGTATAATACTTTTATTTGACAGGAGACCTCTCTGAACACAATGTCCCCTCTCTGACAGTTTTCATGGGGAAAGTACTAAACGCCACAACTATGTCGATATAGATATAAAGATGATTAAAGTCCTTTGGTCTGCAGATGTAGTGCAAACGTTTTACAGCCCCATCGCATGTTTCATTCCAACCCTCTCTGACACTTCAGGCATTTTACAGTAATAAGCCGCATGCTTCAGCTTCTATGTTAGACTCTAGACAGGTAGGCAGCGGACTGTATTTTGTTCCAAAGCAGTTGTATTTTTAATGAAGGCATATTTTGGCAGAGTATAATCTTTACTTGGAATGGGATGGGGGAAGGGCATTGAATAGGGCCACTTATCAGTATGCTGTGAATAGACACAAGGAACAAATGTTTTCAGAATAGGATTTCCGTAGTATAACTGGAACGAGAAATATTCCACTTGTGAGTGGAATCATAGAAACATAGACAGGTGATAGCGGAAGGAGGCCAAAGGTCCCTGAAGTCTGCCATTGAGATCCTGAGATTCTAGGTAATCCTTGGTCCTAGCTGGTGGATTCTCTTGCGGATTTGATTCTATCGTATTCCTTATCCCAACCCCTTTTTGAATGTTATTACGGTTCAAGGTCCTACCACTCCGCAGGTAGCTTGTTCCGTGGCTCCACAATCCCTTCTGAGAAATAGTGCCTCCTCAAATCCCTCCTCAAACTCCCACCCCTCAGTTTCCATTCATGCCCATTTGTGTTTGAGTTGGGAGACTTGGTGAATAGTTCAACGCAGGGTACTGAATTTAAACCCCTCATGTTCTTAAAGATTTCTATCATATCCCCTCTTTTCTCCTAGATTCAAGTGAGTACATGTTTAACGCCTCCAGCCGCCTCTCGTACGGCAGCCCCTGAAGCCCCTGTATCATTTTGGTTGCCCTTCTCTGAAGAGTATCTATCCTGTCCCTATCCTTCTTAAGGTATGGTCTCCAAAACTGTACAAACCCTGAAGCCACTTATAGGCTGGGAGGGGAGTTGCTAGCAGTCACAAAGGAAGAAAGAGACTTGGGCATCATCATCACTGATGACCCGAAATCATCCAAGCAGACCTCTAAAGCAGTAGGTAAGGCTAGGGGGGTGTTGGGGTGTATTAGTAGGGGTATCACAAGTCGTAAGAGGGAAGTAATAATCCCTCTGTACAAGACATTGGTTAGGCCCCATCTGGAGTACTGCGTACAGTATTGGAGGCCACACCTTCAAAAGGACATTAACCAAATTGAGGCAGTCCAGAGAAGGGCAACCAAAATGGTGCAGGGACTGCATCAGAAGACATATGAGGACAGATTAACGGAGCTCAATATGTATACCCTTGAGCAAAGGAGGAGAAGAGGTGATATAGAGGCATTCAAACACCTTAAGGGCATAAACAAGGTGAAAAGAGTCTAACATGTTTAAATATAAGAAAAATAGCAGGACAAGAGGACACAGCATGAGATTAGAGGGAGGCCGATTAGGGGAATGTGAGGAAATTCTTTTCACAGAAAGGGTGGTAGATGCATGGAATGGCTTACCACAAGAAGTGGTGGCTATGAATACAGTGCAGGGCTTCAAACAGGCATGGGATAGGCATAAGGGAGCAATACAAATGACTATGAATAGATAGGTCACTGACAGAGCAAAGGCCAATGGCACATTTATAAGGTAGAAAAAGAAATGAGCAGACTGGATGGGCCTTGCGGTCCTTATCTGCCGTCAACTTCTATGTTTCTATGTTACACAGTATTCCAAATGGGGTCTCACTATAGATCTGTACAGTGGAAGTATCACCTCCCTGTGCCTACTGTCAAATCCTCTCCCTATGCATCCCAGCATTTTGTTGGCCCTACTATATGCAACGTTGCATTGACTGGTTTGTTTAAGGGTGTTGCTAATAATAACTTCTGGATCCCTTTCCTATTTTGAGTCACCGAGTTTGAATCCCTCATTACTGTCTCATCTGGCTTACTTATTTTGGTCGCTCATGTTCCCTACTAGGCTACCTTATTTAAGAAATTAATAAATAAACAGCTTTCTCACAGCTGGCCTGTCAGCAAGTGGTAGGGCAACCAGCTATGACACCAACGATCCGGGTTTGGGGGCAAGCCACGGCTGTCGTGGGCTGGCCGAGAGAGGAGGATCGAGCATCCCAGGAGATTCTTTCCTCCTCCAGGGAGGAAGGGTACCATCCTCCACCGCGATATTTCCACCTGGGTGACCACAGGTGGTACTATGGCTGGAGGGCCACTGGTTGGGAGGGGACGTCACCTGCATCGGCACACACTGCAGGCGCATGTGCGTAATGCCATTGTGCGAGATCCCCTGGAGTGGGAGAAACAAGGAGAATGGGCCGCAGTGCACACCCCGGCACAGCTAGGTCCCTGCACCTCCGCCATGAGCACCTCTGGATAAAGCATCACTCAGCAGTAGATCCCCCAGCCCGACTCTGCGGGGGCAAAACACACCACTCTGTGACAGGTGGCAACTGCTGACATGGAGGCACTGGAAGGACTGGGTGAGTACCTAGGGAGTGCCTAAGACAGAGGTGGGTACTGCAGCAGGATGAGGGCTTAAACAAATAACGTCAACAAGAAAAAAGCAGCCTCCCAAGTGGCTCTTTGACACCATAAGCCTTGTACTTGTGGACCGTTTTATATTTCTGACGTTTAGATTGTATATACTTTATCTGTTGTAAACCCATCGTATTTGGCATTGTGCTACAGATTCGCGCATATATACTGCTTTGTTATGCACTGCTGCATGTCTGATGTATTGGACTCAATAAAATAAAAAAACAAAGAAAAGAGACACTCAGTGGGAACATAATCACAGCGTTCTGAATACTGAAGAAGACCGGCGGCATGCAGCAACACACAGATGTTGGAGCTAAGAAGTGAAAGCAGAATTAAAAAGCATGCAGTCGAACTAAGAGGGTGGGGGGGGGGCAGGACAAGGGGAAACATCAGAAAACATTACTCTGCATAAAGAGTGGTTAACATATGGAATAGCCCACTTGGTGAGGTTGACAAAGCTAGCACCAGTCAGGATTTCAAGGCTGGACTAGACAAATTCCTGAGGGAGAATGGCACTGAGGCTTACACAGCATGAGCAGGGACAGCGTTCCAGCTATTATGTTTGTGTCCATTCTCAAATCAGGTACAGTCACCGCTGAGCGGCAAAAGAGGTGGGCATGGTGGATCCCAAGTCCCTTCCGTCATCACAATAATATGTCACTATGAGATGTAGCATCTAGTTCAGGGTCACCTATTACCTGGAAGTACAGCGCAGTGGTGGTGGTGATGTGAGACAGAGACACAACTCTGGTAGTGGCTAATAAATTATTAGGAGCGACACGCAGGGAGCAGTGCATTCAGTTTTTCTGGACCTCGGCTTCAGTACACAGCAAAAGAGAAGAGGCTTTAATGGTGTCTGGCGGCAGCTCAAAGAGGTGGGAGTAGCTGGAGCCCAAGGCGTGCAGCAGCACTTTTCAACAGCTCCTACAATCTCGTAAAAAAAGCAGCCTTAAGATACTTATTTTGCTTTACCTAACCTAACTGGAGTTGCACTGCTCACTAGGCCAACTGTCGGTGATCACCATGGGTAATCCTTGCAAAGATAAGATGAACACTGATGCTGGAAAAGGGAAAAGTGCTGCAGTGGGACAGTCCTCACAGTCATCGGCAGAGGCAAGTGCTGCGACTGGGCACAGCTCAGATCTTGAAACCATGCAGATCTTGGGACTTGAACTACAGCGGCCTATTTCCTCTGTCTCTGAACTTATGTTTTTTTCTTTAAACAGTTTTATTAGGATGTCTCAATTCAATACAAGCATTCTTATAATAATTGGCTCATTTGGGGGACGCAGCCCCTCAACTGAACCGGGATTTTTAATGCCACTGGAATGAGCAGTTGTGACCAGTATCAGACTACACATTTAAAACATCTTCTGCCGGCGCAGTGGCGCTGGGGGTTGAGGTGCTGGACACCACACATAGCGCCATGCCGGCGTCCCAGGTACGGAAATGAGCCAGGGTTGTCAGGGGTCAGCGTGGGGGCGAGGAGCAGAATTGAGCCACCAGGAGGCAGCGCTCCTCTCCCGGGGAGGGATGTGGAGGTTACCTGGCCCTTGGCTGCCACCTTGTGGAGGACGTATGGCAGTTCGGGCTATAGGGACCTCGGCGATCGCCAGGGGAGGGGCAGAAAGGGCTGAGATGGTGCCAAGGGGTGCGTGTGTACCTCCACGTGCACGCACAGTTGTGATGGGGTCCCGGGCACTGGGGAGAAAACCAAGGTAAAAACACTGTGTATCCCTGTCGCCAAGTAGGTGGGAGGTGGTAACGGGGCTCAAACAGTTAAATAAAAAAAAAAAAGAAACATCTTCTCTACCAAGATACTTCCAACATTAGTTTAAAGTCCATAATTTGAACAGTCGAGCTATACAACTTTGCCAACAGTGGCTCAACTCAGTTGTTTGTATTGGATCAGTTTAGTTATTCTAAATACTCATTTCCTTGGCATAACAATTTAAATCAATCTTTTAACTGAGGTATGGACTACTGCCTTTTGAAATTTGAAAGTTTTTTTGTTACTCCTTATGATCAGCTTGCTACACTGCAACTAGCTATTGGTCACTGTCTGATGACCAGAATTCAAGGTTATTGCATTTTGTAGCAATTCCCACCTAGACCAGAGTACACTGTGTTTCTTGAGGATCAGTTTCCACGTTGTGGCGATACGCTCCATTCTACACACTTCCCCTGCCTTTTTCTTCCAGGCTTCCAATGTAGGGGAGGTGTTTTGTAACCGATTCGTGGTTATTCCCTTTAGTGCTCCTGTGCATAATTTTCTCAGCAGACCTTGACTATCGTTCCTAGCTTCTGTCGTTTTCACCCCTAAAAACGAAATGGTTAAATCTGAAAGGTAAGGAAAGTCTCATTCCATATTTTAGTTAGTTCATTATGTATTTGCTTCCAGTACGGCTCTAGTTTTAGGCATGCCCAGAATATATGGTAATGTGATCCAATCTCTCCACACCCCCTCCAGCACGAATTAGACCCTCCTGCCCCAAAGTGCTGTGTAACTGAGGCAGTGTGGAAGAACTTGGTCAAGCACTTCTAATGGAATTCCCTCTAGCCAGGTGAGGCCGTGACTCTCCACCCTCTCTCCCAAAGCCACTTTCATTCTTCCCTTTGAATCTCGAATCCTGCCTCCGTCTTCCATTGAGTACATACTTTTCTGCCTCTGAACTTAATCAGGAAGTGGACTTGTTCAGCACATGAGTTACTGTGGTGGAATCCGTGGCTGAGTGTATGAAAAATGAAATAACAGAAGTGCAAAAGCAGACATCAGCAGCCATGAGTGATACAGCAAGGTGATCAAAGAGTTGCAACACTTTTGTGCTCGCCTAGAAACATTAGAAAACCAGGCCAGCACTGCGAATTTCAGAATTATACGATTACCTGAAGCGACTGAAGAGGATCATCCCTTTACGTTTATAAAAGACTGGCTTGATGAGAAATTGCTACCGAAGGAGGAGACCGGAGGTTCTGGGATCCAGAAAGTTTACATAATTACTCCACTTGGAAGAGTGGAGAACTCTGCTAAACCACAGGCTTTACTGGTGGTGACTGCAGGGCCTGGAGAATTGGATCACATATTGGCTCTGCCATGTAGAAATAGACCCTTTTCTCAGGACGGCCAAAATGTATATCTGTTTCCAGATATTAGTTATGCCAACAGACAGAGATGTAAAACATTTGATGGGATCCGGTGGGTTTTGCGCGAGGCCAACAACACCTACTCAATTATTTTCCTGGCTTGCTTATGCATGGTCTTCAATGGGGAGGTCTGGGCCTACTCAGATCCAATTGAAGCGAGTAAGTGTGGGCGGACAGGACAGTGGCGAAGCAGTGACAGTAGTCGGGCGGTAAGCAGATGAGAATCAGACAGTGCTGAGACTTGAACATCCTGGGGGGGACATTCGCTTCCATTTTCCTGTGCCATGCCGATGGGGCCCTGTTGGAAGCTTTGAACATGAGACTAAAAACTTGGCAGCACCCGAATTAAATACTGTGGTCTGGAGATGCCTGTTGGCATAGGTTTATGAATAATGGGTTTACTGCAATGTTACATATAGCCCAAAAATGTCTGCTGATTTTTGCCCAACTAGTTGCTGTCTGTTATATTGTTAAAGTATTTAAAATAACAGGTTTCCAGGACGTTTCTAGTTTCCTAGAATTTTCAACTGTGTTCTAAAGGAAGGATGAAGGTTACTTTTACCACGGTGCTATTATCTGAAATAAGACAGATTTTTCTCTAGGGGTAAAGGGAATGTACTCTACCAGAAATAAAATACATTTTACAGGTTTCTTGAAATGCTTGCTATCAATTGTTACTGTGGAATTACTTTAGGCTGTATACTTGACGATACACTGTCCTTTTGGGACTTGTATTATGTTGGCTTAATTATAAGTAATTTTACTTTCTGAAAACAGCCATACTGCTCCTGGATTCGATATCAGTTATGGTGAACTTGAGTAAATATTATACTGTATCAAAATATGGTGAATGAATGCTTACTGCCTGCGATTAAGTGGCCAGTTGGCTGCACATTGTATTTCTGTATTGGACTGCTTACTGTATGTGGTTATTGTCAATTGTAATACAATTGGGAAATTAATAAAAATAAAGTTAAAGAAGGAGAGAGCTGGGAGTAATTCACTACTTGCTGTTGTCCACTGGACGTAGAATGCAGCATGGGAGTAAGATGTAATTTTTCTCCAACCTCACAGATGCCAATAAACTAACTGAAAAAATCTGGCAAGAATATGGATCCAGCACTGGAGTGAAGAATTCAGACTCTGACTGAAGTCAGGACTTTGTCTGCGAGATGCTCTGTCTGCTGCAACTATGGGGATTTTTTTTTATTATTCTTTTTCCCCCTGCTCTCTGACCAGCCCACATCCTCTACTGTCCCCACCCCAGCCCTATCACTCACTCCAGCTCCCAGTACCCCCATGGCTTGCCCCCTATGGTGGGCTCTTTCATCAGGGTTCTGGGTGGGCAGCAGGACCCCTTGAGATAACTCAACCCAGTGTTCAATGCATGGAGTTGCCAAAGTCAGTGGTGCCGGGCCTGAGTGGCAGGCACTGAGTTGCCCTGCACAGCTGGAGTATTTCCTTCAGGTTTCTTCCCTTCTCACTGGATGCTGGCTTGCCCAGGAGGACCAAGGCACATAGGAACACCAGGCGTGGCAGTACTGCAGTGAGGACGGTGACCCACCATCCCTGGAGGAGAGCAGCGTCCCCTGGAACACTCTGTCTTCCTCCCCCAGCCGACCTCTAATGACCAGGGCTCACACCCGAATGTTGACGATTATGGGGATTTTCACATAATTATTCATTTTTTATATTTCACTTACTTTGGATTCTAGTAGGAGGTAAGTAAGAAATAAGACACACCAAGGTGTGTGAGTATGAGGGGAATAATTGCATGGCTCAAGTATGTTGTTAGGCACAAGACACTTGTGCTGAGTCTCCTTTTTTTTTTTGTTACATATAGCTTTTGGCTCCTGGTGACCTCCTCCCCAGTCCCAACTGCCACTCTCCCCACCATGTCTCTGATAGGGATCCACATGGGTAGGAACCCAAGGGCACCAACGCCATCAATGATGGCCATCGGTGCGCCTCGGATTTTTCTGCCCTTCTCCCTGATGCCCTGGTACAGTTCATGCATCTCCAAGCATGTCCCTTAGCTGCATGTAGTAACACCCTGCAGGGGAGACCAGCTCCCTTGGCCCATCGCAGGGGTCGCTATGGTGCCAGAACCAGGGTGCCTTCCTCCCCTGACTGGTAGCGGTGCCTTACAACAGTACCTCCCAGCCCCTTTGCTGCCCAGCTGACTTCCTGGGTCTGCTCCTGAACCTGGGTCGTTGGCACGGAAACACATAGCGCTTCCACTGGGCCACTGGGTGGCTCTGTGCAGAGTGCCTTTAACAACACAAGAGCAAAGTGCAATTATTCCCCATAATTACACATCCCTGAAGTGTCTTAACACACTTATAACATCTTTTATGTGGGGCCCCACCCAGTGGTGCCGAGGGTTGAGGCACTGGACACCACACCTCGCGCCACACTGACAACCTGTGTTCTGGAGCAAGCTTGAGACACTGGAGGTCGGCAGAGGAGGAGAAGGTCCGAGCGTCCGATGATAGCTTACCTTCTCCAGGGAGGGAGGGTTGAAGGACTCGGCAACAGTATGCCTCCCAGCAATGGCTGGGAGATATTGAGCCATCTGCCTTCCATAAGGATTGGGAGGTGGGCAGCGGTAGATGTCGGCGTCACTGCATGTCGGAGCTCGCCACTGGGGGGCATTCCACAAGAACAAGGAAAAATCCCGATGTTTGGGATGATGACGACGCACCATGGCCCCACACCACCCCCATCAGATCCTGCCCTCCTGGGTCCTGATCCTCCAACCTCCAGCCTGCATGTACTGAAACTGGATTTAAAATAAATATGTGATATAACATTTAAGGCTTTGTAGCCCGCTACCCTGGGGCAGCGATAGCCCCACTGTGTTAAAAGTTTACATTTTAATGCACTCTTTAGAATTTGGGAAGGGATCATAATTGTGGCTGAACTGCCAGCCAGCTAATCCCTTCCACTTCCCGATCTGCCTGCTCCTTGATACAAGTCTATCATTTGGTACTAGAGCAGTTACACTAAACTTTAAACTACCTTTTGATAAAAAATGAAAAGCGGTGGCTATCTTTTATCAAAAGAGTGGTTTAAAGTTTAGTAAAATGGTTCTGAAAAATTAGCCCCACATAAGTTGTATGGGGCGCATCGCCTCTTCCTGATTGCGTAACAAAAGGTGGGGCGCCAGGGTGAAGCAGGCAGACTGGGAGTGGAAAGAGCTCTGCTGGCTGGTGGTTTGGCCACAATTATGATCCCTATCCAAACTTTAAAGTATGCATTAAAATGTAAACTTTTAACACAGAGGGGCTATCACTGCCCCAGGGTAGCGGGTTGTGAAGGTCAAAATGTTTAACAAAAAGGTCACACCTTTACTTTAAGGAGCGCCAAAGGAAGTGGAGGTAGCTGTACCCTGGGGGGGTACAAGCCAGGGGGTTTCATGCAGGTAAGGCTTGGAGGGATCGGAGCTCCAGGGAGGACCCAGGTTGGGGGATCACAGGCTGGATGGGAGAAGCCAAAGGTGACGTCTGAGGGAGATCCCCGAGACTGGCGACCAGAGGGAAAAATAGTAAAAAAAACAAACATGTTTTACGTGGAAAAATTGACCAGAGCACATTTTTTGGGCTTCAAAATAGGAAAAATTATCTTTTTGACAGCTGGGATCAAAAGTAGTCCATGAAGAGTTTTTTTTCTGACACATTTTTTCCTCCTCAGGCCACAAGCTAGGACCTCCTTCTGCTACCACCCATGCATGCTACCCACCCTACCAAGGACCCATCATGGCTGCTCCTGGTCCCACCATCCCGCAACATGCCTCTGTGCGGGCCCCCAGCTTACCCCCTGGGAGTGGGTACGACTTCAGCTCCTTTGGCATTTCTTCCACACAGTCATCTGGCCACCTGAGGTGGAGGTGCAGGTGAGGGAATTCTCCCAGGCGCACTGCAACTTGAGCCCAGTGTGGACCGCTGGTGGTACGTCATTCACCCAGCACCATGCACACTCTTTCCTTGTTCTTGCCGCCCTCTCCCCCACCAGGAGCACATAACATGATTGGCTGGCAGTGAGGCTTGATGCAGCCAATCCACAGGCACACTCCAACGGTCCCACCTTCAATCCTGATTCACCAGCACTGCATGCCAACAGAGCAGCAGGAGGTGATAACATCCTCCTTGAGGGAGGAAAGCATCCACTGCGATGCTTGATCCCCCCGCCTGTCCCTTCGATGGGCCAGGCTCATTTTCAAATCCAGATCATCAGAGTTGAGAGTGGTAGTGATGCTGCTGTGCCAGCAGGCGCCAAATGACACTGGGCGCTATGCACAAAGGGTGTGGAGATAGCGTAAGCGTGCGCCTGCATGCACCCCTGCACCACGGACAAATGTGCACGGCAGTATGCGACCACTGGCCACCTGTCACAGCCCTGCCCCGGCATGCAGGACTCTGCAGGCGGCTGGCGGCAGTGCCAGATCGGCGGGCACTGTCGGATGCCGGACCTGGACCAGCAGTGGATTCCTTGCGCGGCGGAGCACGAATTGGCAGCGCACCTCACGGAACACTGATGGCTGGCGGCAGTGGCAGGTGAGGCTGGGCAATGCCGCCAGCCCCAATCAGTGCGGTGGGACTGGAGGGGAGCATGTCTGCGGGTGGAGGGGTGGCCAGGGTGACAACACCACTGGAAGGGAGAGTATCCGTGTGGTGCAGGTGAGGAAGGCGGCAGCCCTGTGCTGGGGACCGTGCCCCTGTGCGGGGTGCATGCGATGTGGGATTGGGGGAGTCGCCAAATGCACCCGTGTGCTGGGGTTGGTGGGTGGCGTCCCGGTCCTGTGACCCTGGGGGATGGGTGGGATGTTCACCCTGTCCAGCAGGGTGTACACGGGGCATATAGGGGTTTACTGCAGGCTCCTCCCTGGCGTACCCTGCGCCACCCTACACACTTCCATAGCCAGCACTAGCGGGGTAGTGAATCCCACGTAGTGCAGGCACACCCCGGGAACACCCCTGCGCGAAGCTGTCCGCGGATGGGGGGGACTGGGTGCTGTGGGTCTGCGCGCCCTTCCTGAATGCAGCGTGGGGTAGTGGGTACGGAGTGCCTATGCGCCCCAGATATACGCGCTTAGCCACTCTGCACCTTTCGTGCATAGCACCCATTGTTTTTAAACAAGACTCAAAAAACTTTTCCCACAACACTTAATAATTATTAAGTTAATTATTTCCTTATAAGTTCAGTTGTCAGTGATTAGAAGTGTGTAGGAGGGACTAGGGAGGAGTTTTGTGTCCTCATCATGGCCAGGGTATTCTGCTTCCACCACAGTCTGCAGGTGGGTGTACTGATTCTTTAATGTGGTGTCCGTAATTAGGTCAGCACAGAGAAAACTGGCACAGAAGTGTAATTATGTGATAATAACTGTATGGCTTTTTTGGTGTTTTAGCCAATTAGATAGCTCAGATTCTTGTAATTTTTTCTCCATAAGTTATATACTGTATAATGTGTAATAATGGATAGTTCGGGGGGAGGGATCTGGGGACTATCTATTTATCTAAGGTTAATGCCTCCTCCCTCAACAGGTAAAATGGTGACTTTGAGCCATATTTACATTTTTTCTGTGTATTCTTCCTGTATTTCCCCTAAACTTTTTTGGAAACTCCTGCCAGAAATCCCCCAGAAACACTGGGCTTTGTCTATCTTAAAGACTTTCCTGCTCATAGTACTGGCTGTTCTCTAAATGTGCTATTTTGTTACAATCTACACACAGTGTTTTGCAGTGTGCACTTCAACTGGAATGCTGATAGCTTCCTTCTATTTAACTTCTGTATTACTTTACAATACCCTCGTCCTCTTACTCTCTTTGCAAGGATTGCTCTCTTTTGCTCTCCCTCAAATGAAATCTTCTGCTGGACAGGCTGCCTTCTCATTTCACCACCCTAAACAATGAGGTTCCCTTCCCCCTTCTGTTTTCTCTGCTCCTTCCTCTCCTGCTCCTAAATCTCTCCCTGGTGAGTTCTCTGTTCACTCCTGCAGTTGCTTCTGATATTTGGCAGGCCTCCTTTCCTCAGTATAACTTACCAACTGCTGACATACAAGACTTCCCCAGTTCCCTAGCCAGTCATTCCCTCTGTTCCTTTTTTGTAAGGCTACCTGTGGTTCAATGGTGAGTTACACCCAACACGTTTCTAACCAGGCCTTAAAAGGCCGCTCTTCCTGGTCCCTCCAGGATCGTTTTTCATCCCCTCCTCCCCCTCCTCCCCTCCTCCAGCGCCTCGTCTCTTTCTCTCTTCCGTGAGCTCCGTCCTTAGCTACCTTTAGCCAAGGGAATCATTCCCACGGCACCTCTAGGGGTGGAACCCCTCCTCTAGAGTTCCTTGACGTCGTTCCCCTATAGGGTGGTATATCCCACAGACAGAGAGGCGAACAGCCACAATGTATCCAAGTCGCACAAGCATAATATCATACCAAGTTGCGTAAGCACATTGAATTGATCTTTTAATTACTGTTTATTTACTTTTGCCAGTTCCACAATTTACTGTATGGGACTTACAGATTGTCTATTTATTCTAACGTATTATTGTCTTGTTTATTTTGACATACTTATTTCCATACTGTGTATTTTTATAACTCTGTGTTTTGCATATGTTCTCTCTCCCCCCCACATGTGGAAACAAGCTGTTACCAGCTCCGTTTTTTTTTTTGTGCTGGTAAAACCTTTAAATTAAATAGGTAAATAAATAGTTGAACAGCAACACATAGTTCAATGCAGCAAACACTGTTAGTCTCTGGATGCTAAGCCAGAACATTGTGGCTAGAATCTTTTTTTTTTTTTTAAAACAGATTTTAACAGCAGGTCACACATTGCAGTGGTGTCACAGTTCTTTAAAAGAAAAACATTACAATATGTGGATAATTCATACAGGAAATTTCTGGAATGCATTAAATTGTGTCCAGTCTAGGTACAGTACAGAATGCAGGGGTCAAAATTAAGTTCTGCAGTCACTAGCCAGCAGGACTTGCGACTGTGAAAATCCACTATCCCCACAGACTTTTCCACTGGCCCAGTTGGTGTGCATACTGAAGTGTTACCTTCTCTAGTACAAGTCCATGGGGCCAGTTAAAGGAAAATCTTACTAGCCGATACAAAATCTACCAGCATTTGGCTAGCAGGCTGGTGCCAGTTTCTACCCCTGGAATGTTAGGAATCATGTGTATTACTCACTGACCAATATACCACACTTCACTCCTTTGCAATTGCTAGGCTCAGATGCTGAGCAGTCTTCTTTTAAAAGAAAACTGTTTTCCTAACCCCCCCAAGCCCCCATTAAGGTTTTTGCAAGGAAATAATTTTTTTTAAAGCATGCCACTTACTTTATTTTAAGTTTGTAAATACCTCGAGCAGGGAACATGGTGGGTGCTGTGATGCCATCTCAGATTATGGTGCAACTCTGCACCGCTCACTTATATGCTTTTCAATACAAGTGAGCAGTGCGGGCATCCTGTAACTCAGTGGCACAACCGCCTCATTTCCCTGGCAATGTTCCTAAACTTAAAGTAAAGTAACGAGGCTTTCTGACTTGATATTCTGGAAACTGTTTCCGGTATGGGACTAAGATGGGGAAACCCCCAAAATACAGTGGAGGTGGCTAAAATTGTTTACGTTAGACATTACCTGTATCGTGTCCTTAGCTTGGCCAGATATTGACTATGGTTAATTTTGTATAATATCATTATTATACCACCCCCGTTGAGTTACCATAGCAATGGTGTTGCTGAGATCCTTAATTGGATGTATTGTAATGCTCCTCTTATTCTTTTTTGTTCCATAAAGCTGTTTCTCCAGATGCAGTGCAGGCCAGCTATCAGCCCTATCCCTGCCTTCCCCAATCGGTGACCACCTGCCCTGCGACCAAATGACCCCAAGTTCCCCCATGGATCCCCCCTCCCTGTGGTGGGGTCAGGGGGCAGGACCATTCTCTCCCCCCTCCAGTGACCACATCCAGAATTGGGGTCCGCATCCCAGGTGGTGGTGCGGGTTGGGGGGTGGGCAGGTCTTCACCAAGCCAGCACTGCTTTTTTCCCTTTCTCTGTTCCCAGGAAGCCGCCTGCTGCGGTGTGGACATCAGGATGTGCCGTGTGTAGACACACATGTCCTGCATCAAACTTGTGGTACCTTCCCTTCTGCATCACCCATGCTTACACCTCCACCAAGTTTTCACTTGACGGCAGCGGACAACCGTGTGGTGGACCTCCCCTCCCCAGAAAAGAGAGTAGTCCTCTGGTTGCTTGATCCTCCCCCTGGCCGACCCCCAGTAACCCGAGTCCGGTTCAGAATCTAGGTCACCGGCATGGCAGGTAGCAGCACTAATGCTAGGCCACTGGGCCGACCATGATCCTCTTGTCTTCTCTGAGTCTCCCTTGCTGGAGCTTATGTGATTCTAACACTACATATAATGATATAACACAATAAATTGTAAGTAAAAAAAAGTCAGGGCTGTCAAACCCACAGAGTCAGGGGGGAGGCAATGCCTCCTCCAAATTCCCATGCAAGGAGTCCTTTTTTTTGTGCCAAGGAATGCTGTAAATGTACATCCCAGATTTATTTTTAATTGTAACCCTCCCGAAAACATTCTCTTGGCATGACGTCCCTGAATTAGGGACATTGTTTTAGTTCTGAACTGCTGTCAGAGGCTCTTGTAATATGGTTTTAGCTAGTATCTGGTGTCAGGAGTCCAATACAGCTGATTTAGCACAGCCGGTTCATTTCGGAGAGTCCACATGTTACCTATTATTCTATAACCATTTCAAGTTCTGTGCTTTGACTACACTGAAACCACATCCATGTTCACGAAACAACCACACCGGCCCTTCTCCGTCATACACGTACTCAGATCTGAAATCAAGGCATTCAAACAGCTGATTTAGCACCATCTGCTAATTACATGGGTCACCTCCCCCATTTATTTGCACTGCTGATTTAAAAAACAAACAAAGAAAACAGGTTCTACTTGTCTGTCTGTCGTTTGCCTTTCTGCATGCATACCAACAGTAGCTGTACTTTTGTAAAGCAGCTCCACACGTTCTTGAAAAAGACCTGGCCCAATGTGTGCTGGTTCACAAAAAATCAATAAAAAAAAAACACAGGCTAGCAATGTAAAAAAACAGTGCTGCTTTAACTCAGATTTCCAAGCTTTACCCTTCTCAGCCTTTGTACGGTGTTCAAGGTCAGGACAGAAAATCCAAGGGACAATCCTACTTCACAAAGTGTATGGCTAGCTTTTCACTCAGAAGGCACAGCAACTAGGGGTAGGGGGACGGAATTGGGCTTCCTCTTAGACAAGTCATAAAAAGCAGCCGGAGAATACCAAGGCTGCGATCTGATTTCAGGACTTATAGAATATAATTTCTGTTCAATGTGTTTTTGGTTTTTAATGCCCAGATAAGAGCTGTAACGGTAAGTAAATGCAATCACTCACATGGTGCCCTTTCAAGTCGGGCTGTTTTTAAGTTGATTTGACTAATTAGATCTAGAAAGATGAAAGCAAGAAACACTTTCACTTGAGCCACTTCCCTCGAGATAACAGCACCATTTGGTCTGTTCTGTTTTTTTTTCCCTCCCAGCAGTCTTCATTCGACTGCAGTACAGGACTGTTTCAGAGAAGTGACAATTTTAAGACGCTTTTACACACAGGTCTATGTAGCGGAATAACTATTCTGAGCAGTATTCAGCTACATCCTTATAGTAAAAAAGCATTTGTTTCGCTCTCAGGAACGTCATTCAAACCGCAATCTCGCTTCTGCGTTTGCACGAACGCAGCTTGCTTTTATCTGGCTGTGTAAACAGCCATTCGGTACCACTGCAGAAACTGCCATTAGAGCAGTAACCTCTGGGGAGATGAAACAAATGGAGGCGGATTAGCTGAAGGCTCGCAGGAGTGTAAAAGGAAACCCGAACGCAACAGAGTACAATGGCACCACACAGGTAACGTTTATTTCGTTTTACAAACCTGTGTGTAAAAGCACCTATAGTTACAGAGCCACACCTCACATGAAGGAGACCTAATCTGTATATTTTAAATACACATCCGAAAAGATCGCTTTTGCACCTCATGTGCACCTCTTGGGTAATAACCTGAGGTGTACAGCGGTATGATGTTCAGTTAAACCTTCAGGCCAGAAAAAAGCATAAATGTGGGGATTCTCGGGTTTTTGTGGACATTTTCCCGGAGAGCTGAGTAAAATGGTTGTTTCCCCCAACAAGCTTAAATGTGTTAGTCATAATACCTAATACAATTGACATCTTTTGTCCAAAGGGATTATTGGAGTAAAGAGTCATTCTGACACACAGTGATATCATAGTATGGTGAATATTAATGTACAGTACAATCAAAGTAAAATAATAAATTAAAAAGGCCGGCCCGCTAGCGCTGAGGCTGAAGCGTTAAACGCCACACCTCGCACCACACCGGTGACCCGTGTTCGGGAACGAGCATGGGTTGCCATGGGTCAGCTGGGATGAGATGGACTGAGCATTCCTATGGACTGCTCTCCATCTCCGGGGAGGGGGGATTACAGCGGCCAGTGCTCGCCTGACCCCTAGTGGAGGCTGGGGCTCGACGGCATGGAGCCACATCATGGGGGTGGGGGCGGCAGATGCTTGACTAGTTCACGCACGGCAGCATATGTGGGCCCAGTCACTGGCATCACTGCATGCCGTACTCCTGCAAGAGGGGGAGAAAAAAACAGGAAAAACAAGGTTCCCAGAGGATGATGAGGGGGAGCTCGGAGGTCTCACACCTGGCTAGCCACAGCGCACAACGGATCCGATTTCGGTGGGGGAAGGGCCCCCTCTGCCTACCCCGCTAGGGGGAGGTAATCCCTGGGGTACTTGCACTGGCTGGTGGATGCCAGGGTGATGAGGCTGGGGCCCCCCTCCAAGATTGAGAGGGTTGAGCAGGGGCATAAATAATTTAAAAAAAATTAAAAATTAAAAAAAGTGAATCATGATGATCTGTACTGACGTTTATACATCTCATATATGGAAATCATTGGGGGCCCAGGGGGCTCAGCCCCCATAGCTCTGAACTGACCCCCGGTAGCTCAGTCAACGTGTATAATGGAAAGGGGGAATTTGTTTAAAGATAGGGATCCTCAGACCTCCCGATGGCACATCGGCAGCACAAGTGCCAGTGACCCGGGTTCGGGACTGGACTTGAGGGATCTGGGTCAGGCTGGCCAGGGCTGAGGCAGTGCACCCTACTCAGGGGAGGGATTGTGCCAGGGTTTGCCACTACTTCGCCACCTGCAGTAGGCCAGGGAGCTTGCTTTTTTCCCAGGGGGGTTGTTCTGCACCAGCATGGATGACAGCCGTTTTCCACTGTGCCACACAGGCGTAGGGAGGATCTTGGGACACCTATAGGAAGAAAAGCTGGATTCAAAATGACAGCCTCCAGGATAACGACATCAGCACTCTCAGGATCAATGCCTGCACCAGATCCCCATGGCAACAAGTAAAGGGAGGTGGGTGATGGGGCTGGCAGGTCACCAGGGGAACAGATGAGAGACAGGCTGGCTGGAGGGTAAGGACCTGTATAGGGAAAAAGAAATAGGGCTCTTCTAGGCCCACCACAGCAACAGCTCCCAGAGTTTAATTCCAACACTGCACACCTCAGATGGGCCATGGAGAATTTTTTTTTTTCTTGACAGCCCAAAGATAAACACACAGGCCCAGAGATTTTGAACACAGAAGCAATTTATTTGCTCTGCTAAATCTGATAACACTATGGTGGGTGGGGCGAAAACTCACTGCCCAAAGTGTATAGGGGCAGCAATGGAATTTACAAGTCATACATGTGTTGGAGAGTTCCCCCAGAAATTCGGGGCAGGCAGTTTTCTACAAAAAGAAAAGTGTTTTAAAACTGCGGTAAAGCATTGGGGGTTTCCCACTCGCTGTTGATGCCCGCTAGACTCAGGATCCACTATGGGGGTCGTTTGTACCAGTTTAACGATCCGATGGAAGCGGGAAAAAAAGTCGAGGCCATAAGTCGGGAGTTCCAGGCTTCGGAGGGTCATCGACCGGAGGATTCAGATGAGGAAGACACCTGATGAGATCTGAACTTGATCAGTCCTGAACTTAAATATAGTGCTTAAACATATTGAAGACTTGTTGATATAGATTGAAAGTGTGGGAGCTGCCTATATGGGCACTTAACATGTTATGGTTTTGTATTTTGGACTTGGGGACACATTAACACTGGCTGTTAAATTTAAAAACATCTTAAAATGACATTTTTTTGGGATTGTTCCCCAAAAGTCTTAGATGGCTGTAGTCTTTTCTTTTATTAGACACATTGTGGTACAATAAAATAATGTGTATTTTCCCCCACCTCCTAGACAATTCTGTATAGGTTCCTATTGAAACCTGCTGTACATTGGATGTATCTGTACATCATTTGATGCCTTACAAATGGGTGTAAACTTAACTTATTGTTTAATCAAAACAATAAACATAAAGTTTAAAAAAAAAAAAAAACTACGGTGGAGCAATCTTCTCCACTGCAAGACAGTATGGCTAGGAAAAGGAAATCATTACTGGCCCAATACCAGATTTATTAGCAAATGGCTAGTGGGCCAGTATCAGTTTCAATCACTGGGGCCAAAGAGGTCTCTTTAGAGTCCCAACTAAGAATGTCATGCAGCTGATCATTTCTTACTTTACAAAACACAGAAAGTAACTCGTGTGGAATTACAGCAGAACACTGATTACTGGCGTAGAGAGTGAAAAGAGCTATTTGTTCCACAGATTTTTGTCCTCTGACTGGCCTGCTCTCTCCAGAGCAGCCCATTCAACCCTGACACCCGCCATCTCCAGGACATACCCCATCTCAACTCCCTCACCTGGGATATGCTAATGTATCCCTGCTGACTCAGCGCATTGGCTGGCGGGGTCACATTAGCATATCCCAGGCAACGGACTGAGCGGCTCCCGCAAGATGGCTGCCGTCAACCTTAATAAATGGAAGTTTGTGAGCACTGATTAAAACTTTTTTTTTTTTAATTCCATACTCTTTATTAAATTTAACAACAGCATATCAATAGCAGTTATGTCCTTGTTCCAGAGCACTGATTAAAACTTAAAAATCCCCACCTAAGTGAAGTTAGAAAAATTGTTTTTTTCATACAGAACCGCTAATCAAGGGCATAGGCAGCAGCAGGCGAGAGCCAGCGGCTAAGCAATGTTTTCCTTTAAAAACTGCACTTAGCTACAGCCTACCTTTGAAAACTGGACATAGGAGCAATTCTGCTTATGTCTAAAGTTGCACAATAGAAAACTGCATCTTGACATAGTCTTTGAAAATCCTCCCTTTATCTCTGCAGAAAAAACATTTCTTTTAAAACAACATTTTAAGTTAAAAAAAAAACAGTTCAACCATTATCAGGATGCAACCAACACCTTCCCATAAGGCTGTTTCATTTTTCAGGGTGGGGTGCTCCTTCCATTCTGAGAACTAAATGCATAGAAATAACACATTTTAAATGTGTAAAA
This sequence comes from Neoceratodus forsteri, assembly GCA_016271365.2. Lineage (NCBI taxonomy): Eukaryota > Metazoa > Chordata > Ceratodontiformes > Ceratodontidae > Neoceratodus > Neoceratodus forsteri. Next base: position 284,350,011 of record JADMNL010000027.1, on the reverse strand, counting down.
ATAGTTTTCAATGCAGACTCCAGAGTCAACATAACAAAATGCAGTTCCAGAATCTGAGTTGAAAAGCGTCGCAAATTGCATCAGAGGGCCCATGACACTTAGCAGAAGCTGCATTGTGGTATCACTTGCGTTTTGCAGTGTGGAGAACTATGTCCTTATAAATAAACATAGACATGTAAATAACTTGATGGGCATGTCTTCTTAAAACCTACATGTCACAGAGGGCAGGTAAATCCTCCGGCCCCCCCGACTTTCATAATCTCCACTTGCTACACATCTGATTTCACCCAGCACTGGTCGCACACGAATGCAAGATTATGCGTGTAATGCAGCACAGGTTTTTCCTAATGCTGCTCCGCTAATGTTTCTTATCAGTGAAACTGCTACCCAAACAGTTTATGAATAAAATGTCCCCGAGTGATCTTAAGATTGCTGTAACATGGATTCACACGCTGCTTCACAATTCAGTAACTGCAAATCAGAGGCGCTAGAAATCTGCATGTGCAGTTGTTTCCATTAGAAATTGCTCCCATGGGGCTTATGTTTCAAAAATGGCCCAATGGAGGGAAGGGGAGGTAGGACCTGTAATAACTAATTTCAGTAGTTCAATAAACAGCTTGAAATTCTAGCCACCATTCTTAGCTCTACTTTATACATTTGCATTCAGCATCTACCTTTTTACTATATATATATATGTATCTGTATATATATATATATATATATATATATATATATATATATACTACACACACACATATGTATTCACACACACACATATATATATATATATATATATATGTATACATACACACATAAACAGTTAAGTAAGCACCAAAAATAGGCTTGTAATATAAATTCCGTCCCCAGCATAATACAGGACTCCCATATAAACATCATTAATGTAGTGCCCAGGAAGTATTCAGATTTGCACATTTTAAGTCATTCTTTCTGAGCAGTGGTAGCCAGCTTCAAAAACTGGAATTATTCTGCCTGCCTGTAAATCAATACGTGATCTAATGATGTGATCAAAATAGCAGAATAACAGAAAGACAGTCATATTCATTTATATGACATAAAACCCCCTCCTCATACTAATTTCACTAGTCACGTACATGATTAGACAGAAATCTATATAAGCACTTGACGTCACAGGGGAATTTTAATATAATGTTTAGACACATTTCTGCTTAGATTTCATATTTTTCTGAACTAGTGTACCTTTTCCATAATGACTATGCACATGAAAGCAACAGTACAAGGTTAGGATGAATATTTTCACTAATACATTTTTTATTCCATTTTCGATAGTCCCTTACTGCCTGTCTTGTAGAATACCCATCTCTTGCCATTTTGAGTCTGCTGGAGCACTTTTTTTGACATTTGAAATAACAAACGCACCACACTTTAATATAGCTTGGTCCAGGTTTTCACCAGTATTCAGTTGGTTTTGAACCCCCACTGTTTATTTATTTATTTATTAAATTTACACTTTTCTTGTAACTATACTGAACTAGCATGCAGTAGACAGTGCTCCCTGACCATATGGGTCAATGAGTGTTCATAAACAGCTGAGAATACTGATAAACCTGCTCGGAGCCATATTAAAAATGTCCTTTTATTATTTCAGATGTGTGAAAAAAAATTGTTTTTTTTAAATGCTACAGCAGATGCAAAATGAAGGAAAGAAGGGAACCATACAAGACAGCAGATGAGGGGCAATCTGAAATGGAATAAAAAAAGTATATATTTCTCCGGTAACGGCAGGCCCCGTGGTGTGGTGAAATGAAGCACTGGTTGCCTCACCAGTGACCCAGGTTCAGAATCAGACCAAGGCTACTCGGGGGCCGGTCAAGGAAAAGAGGATCGAGCGTCCCATGGATGACTTTCCTCCTTTAGCGAAGAGGGTTAGTGCGTCTCGCTACACTACTGTCATCTAGTGGAAGCTAGGTGGTGTAAAAGGCAAGCATTGCAGAAACGGGACCCACACCTAGACACCTGTAACGCACACGTGTTACTTCACCTAACTCTGCCCCGGTTGGGGGGGGGGGAGGTGGAAGGGAAGCAAAATGCAGAAGCAAGACCACGCTGGTGGGGAGTATGATGGCAGAAGACCTCACCGGCCATGCACTGCCAAACAACGCACCCGGGTAAGTCCCAGATACTGTAGTTGAGGGAGCTGGGAGTTGAGACCCGAAGGAAGCTGATGGGGTATCACAAGTGCAGAAATAATTGAGGGAAAGAAAATAAAAGTGTCCAGTATCGTGCACTACTGCTTTTACAGGAAACCAGGATCAGCACCCGTTACACTTCATGTTCCCTGACTGGTTGTTTTTATCTAACATCACAGTCCTCTCTGCATGTCAGGCAGTTAGAAATCGTGAAGACAGCACTCCAAAGAGGAAGATAATAAAGAAAAGAAGTGTGTAGGATCCAGAAATGATACAAGGGGAAATCTAATTTCCAAATATTTCCAAATGTCGGTTTCTACAAACCATGTATACACAACTCTAAAGCCTAAAACCCAGAGCAGAGCATTATGGGTATACAAATAAGTTTGTCATTCTCAAGCTTGGCTCAAACTGATGTAAAAACATGTACAGCAAGTGACCTGTGTTTGGTTCTATGTCATAACAGCTAAATTTTAACAGCGATTTACATAACAGTGAGTACATTTCGCCGAACACAAAATTGGCTCTGCAGCCACAACAGCAATTGCCAATACAGCGACGGCACTGTACAGTGCAAGAGGGGGATGATAAAAACTAACACACCCTCCATATTATTATAATCAACTCTGGGGGGCAGACACTGGGGACAGGAGAATACATGGGTGGGGGGGCCACAGCATGCAGCGGGGATACCGTGGCTGGGGCAACACAGTCGGGGGAACCAGAGGACAGGAAAAAAAAAAAATTACAACAGCCAAAACAGTTAAAAAAGCATGTACCTACAGGCAGTCCCGAACCCGGGACCATTACAACTCCCAAGCGGTGACCGTATCCACACTCCAGGTGGCCAGCTCGGTTGCAGCAGGCTGCACTCCTCCATTTAGCCCACAGCACTATACAATCACCCCCATCACTCGCCATCGCTATTCTGTCCCTCCACACTCGCTATTCCCTCCCCTCGCTATAACTTCGCAGTCGCTAATCCTTCGGGTGTGCAAATTAAGTTGCTCAGATTTGGGTTGCTCAATTTGCTTTGCCTGTATCATGGGATACCCTTTTGTTCTACTGGAACAGTGTCAGCCTGACCCCATTCACAAGGATGTGCATACCCATGATGCTTTGCAATGCGTTTGAGGCTCCAGAGTTGCGTGTGTGGTCTGGTGAAACCTACAGAATCCAAGTAATCACAGTCCTCTGCTTGTGACTCCATAGCCGTAGGCAAATTGGAAATGTTAGACATGTTTAGGTGGGGGACCTCTCACATTTAGATTTTTAGGCGGGGACCTGTCATCTCTAGATGGTGGAACTCTGCTGCATTGTAGTACAGAAAGATGACAGAGGTGCAGGAACTCTGCTACAGTTTGGAACAGAGCTCCTGTGGGCACCTGCCAGTTTAACCCCTGCCTCACAGTTTGTTGTTGTGGAAATTATCCTGATGTCACAAACTGAGGATTATGATGTCAGGTACAAACAAGCAGACAGAGCAGATGGGGTTTGGGGAAAGCTAACGTGATTTTTATGGGAATGAAGTTAAAAAGGCAGGGTTAAATACAGGAGGAGGTATGTGAAACATGAGCTGATATATGTCTAAAATGTGTGTTTTTCCTGTAGCATCAGGGACTCTTTATAGGGTATATTTTTGTTAACACTCCTTTTGAGTTACAAACCCTTTCTGGCTGAAGTCACTCAGAACACAGACCCCTCCATCAGTCTGGGCTTTCCTCTTACGCCCTATGTTTCATTTATGTGATACCAGAAGCACAGGTCAGCCAAAAACAAGACATTACTGCACCCCATCCTTGCAAATTTATCCCCACAATCTCTCCCAGGCCATCACCCCCACAACAAGCACAAAACTGACGTTCCGCAGACTTTTGTTTAACTCATTCAGTCCACAGTGGCCATTCTGAATAAGGCTGAGCACAGAACACTGTGACTCCTGTATGTGCACCAGATAAATATATTTCCACGGGTACACCCTTGGGCGACAAGTGCCCATTTTCACGGCTGGCCTGGACCCAGTAAACAATGCACAGTAAAAAGTGAATAAAAACTTATGCAATGCAACAGTGGTGTACAACATAGGTACTACAAACAAGTCCATTTAGACAGGTCAGGCAAGTGTGATTTTAACAAAGCTTTTAAAGCAGCTCCGCACCCTACATGACAGCAGGACACAGGGTAGAGTTCCACGGCTTGGGTGCCACAAAAGATAACAAGGATCTTCATACTATTGTAGACTTTATTTAATGGGAGGCCAACATTGTTTGGTTTGATGTTACTACTACAACCTGGAGGGCAGAAACATCTCCAGTAAATATGGGCGGTGCATAACCAATAGTGATTCAGCTGGTAAAGGGGTTCAGATAATATTGCTTGCATTCTTCAAACGGCAGCCAAACAACTGACAATGATAGGTATGTCTGTTAACATCCACCCTCTTCAAACAATATTAGGACCAAAATGGCATGGGGTAAACAAAGAGAACACCAAGCCAAGAGCCTGCTAATATGGAACTTCATTTCAAAAAGCTTACAAATGGCATACATTTTTATCCCTGCATTAGCACCAGCAAAGCCTGATATGGACAACTGAGGGCTGGTTGTAACGCTGATGAATTATTACCACTGGATGAGAATCTGCAACGGCTGATCGTTACCCCGTCTGCTTTTATCTGTTCTGCATAAGTACTGTATACATATACTGACCTTGCGTCTGTGTTTTCTTAGTGGATTCAGGGCCTAACAGGCTGATAAAGGGGGAGGGGAACTGTCAGGGCAGAACACAGATTATCATTCTAAGGCTACCAAGCAGAGGTGTGGCCACTATAAAACCAATGTGAGCTGATGTGGGGGGGACTGTCTTGGCAAAACATAGACTATTATTCCAAGGCTACCTGTCAGAAATGTGGCCAGTATAAAACCAACGTAGGCCAGCTCAAAATCAATCCCCCAAAACAAACTGCCAGGAAATGGACCGGCATTGCAGCCAAGGCACAAAATTCGTAGCCTGGAATGGCTCATTTAACATGGCAGTCATAGCCATCTGGTAATTTTAGTGATATTACGGACAATCCCCCCCCCTTTTTTTTTTTGTTTCACATTGCCATTCATACAACTACGCAATATAGCGAAGAAGACACCTCAGCCTACCACACCAAATCAGGCCAGGCTCTGGTTCTTTTCCTAAGCTAGTTTTGGCACTGGAACTAGTGCTTAGCAAGCTTCAGAAACAGATTTGCTAAGAAGGCGCATATCAAAGTTAGCTAAACATCAGCGCCATAAAAGGTGTAATGCAAAGTGATAACACAAGTAGCAGGTGAAAAATCAACTATTTCTTATAACCAGTTTATGTATGTCATGAGTTTGAGTTTCAAGTTTATTGTTTGGTCATAGACCTTTACAAATAGATACAGTTATAACAACACAAGAACAAAAGAATAACACATCTGTTAAAATCACATGATTACACACTAGTACTTATCATTTGATTATATAGTTTAAAATAGAATATACAGGTTTTACTAGGGTTGTTTTGCAGAAACTGTGCCACATTGCAGTGTCAGTGGCTCTGTAGGTAGCACACTCGCCTCTGAGGCCGGGAGATCAGAGGGCTGTGGGTTCAGTTCCCACATCTTGCACTTGGGTTAATATCCCAGTACTGACACTGTAGTGCAGCATGAGAGGGGTGCTGCACTTCTGAGATGATGTCTTTCAGATGACATGTTAAACCCGAGGTCCCATCTGCCTGGATTGGTGGTAGTTCAGGTGGATGTTAAAGATCCCATGGCACTTATCGAGAAAGAGTAGGGGAATTTCCCCAGTGTCCTGGCCAAATTTCCCCTCATTCACTAAAAATACCACCAACAGCTTAATCTAGTTCAAGGTCAGTTGGCATTCATCTGTATCCACCTCCGGTCCGTGCCTGAAAATAGGCAGGATTTGTCTAGTGCACTTACCCGGTCAACAAAAACTAAATAAATAAAATAAACATATATTGTTCATTGCAATTCCAATTTCTCAATAAAAAAAAATTACAGAAGCAGATATATTGCATGTACAAGAAACAATAAATTAGATAGTACATGTATATGCTACTGCTAAATATCCTTCCTTTAAATACAATTCATTTACTATTTTAATCGTATTAAAGAAACAGCCTTTAAATAGCCCACAACAGTAAATATTTTGGATCATCCTGGACTGTAAACATTATATATAATAGATTGTCCTTATCTACAGATTGAATTGAATCCCACATGTATGTTGTGATATATTTCCACCAGTGGAATTTAGCAAGTTCTCAAGAGTGGCCAAATAACGAGAATGCTTCCTCCATAAGGTACCATGTGAAGCAACATGTATTTTTGAGGGGTTGGGGTGGGGAGATGTCCTTTTTTGGTGGTTTAGATACTTTTTGTGCCCTTTTCAATCTGTCTCCCTTTTTAATCTGTGCCCTTTATGTGTGCACCCCTGATTTTCGTCTCAGCTTCCTGTTTGGTAGCAAAAACCTTCTGAAACTAATACATTTCAGAATGCAGGACAACATACAAGTAAAAAAAATCAAACCTTCTGAAACTGACAAATAAATCTGAAAATGCAGGGCAACATACAAGTAAAAAAAATCAACCATTAATACAGCATGTCTAGGAGCAGGTTGGGGACCCCTCGAGGCCTTATTATGAGTGCTACAGATATACCCAATTATATGAGACATGTATCTTTTGTAAGTCAATCATAACAGAAGAAAACTGTCATATAATACCCCACAAACTACTACAGCCACTTCCTTAGTCGATTACCCACATTTTAGACATGTCCACGGTAGTTTTTCCATGTTTAAGACATACCCACAAGTTTATCTACATTTTAGTCATGCCCACGATAGTTTATTTGTCCACATCTAGTCCACAAAAAAAAAAGGAACGAAAGGGCACCTTCCCCTTCAACTACCACCGAACTGTTAAAATTGTGGTTTAAAAACTTCTAGTCATATACTAATAACAACACTCAGTTAGCTGGAGTATACTCAGAATAACCAGCTTCTGCAGTTGAGTATACAGATCGGCCTTTGACCGCAGGCATTTAATCACCCACATCAGCTGATTCATATACTCCTGTTAAAGGAATATTATCAATGTATTGAATATTATTTATTTTATTTATTCAATTTTGATAACCAGGTAGACTCACTCAGCCCCGAAGGTCCCTTTTTCAGGGGTGACACAAAGTTACACAAAGCAAGAACACTATCACTTGAATATACACAGACTCTTAAAACACACATAAACATATAATTTATTCAGACCCTTGCCCCAATGAAATGACCAATTATTTGTACACTATTTACCACAGCCTACTTTTAAAACAGTGTTTCTGTTTAAACAAACAAACAAAAAATAATTTTATATGTTTTGTTGTGTTTTGTTTTCAATCCAGGATGTTAATTCCTGCTGTTAATTTTTGCTCCAAAATTAATTTCTTTGGTGCCACATTTTATGTTTTAAGTTTTGCAGGCTGTAAGTAACCTTGATGTTCCCCACTGTCCCATAAGGCCAGGGAGCAGTGCCTGACACGTGCTGGTTCATCTTTAGTCACAAGAAGGGTGGTGTTAAACAATAGGGGTTCAAATAGTGCTGAGAATACTATAGAAAACGTAGTGCAGCCATATTTAATGGCTCTCTCCTTCAATTTATTTCAAAACTTAAAAAAAAAACTAGAACAGACTCAAAACAGGGAAACAAGGACAGCTTCCATGACAGTAGAAAAAGGACAGTCCAAATAGTGTAAAAGCATATATTTGTGTAAAATGTTCGCTGCTGTCTAAATTACTCAGCAGTTACCAAACCAGTTCATCTGCATATCAGCCAATACAGAAATATTTGCTGCAGTTCCAAGTCTCCCTATTTTCAGGGAATCTCCCTGACTTTGCCTAGTTTTTTTACATTCCTCCTGTTTTTTTTTTTGTGAGTGTGTTTATGACACTATTCCAATTCCTTCGAAGTCATCAGGACCAAGGAACAAACTTTTCCTCTTGCCTTTCAGTGCACTCAGGACTGTCCACCACTGTTTATAAAGTGAGGCACATAAATTAGGGCCCTATAAAACACCTTCCGATTATAATGGTAAGAATCCAGTGTCCCACATTTGAGGGGCACTGGCATGGGTGGAAACACTTTTGTGTCTGTGCTGCCCCTCAAATTCACCCAGGGCCTTACGCATGTAAAAACGACGTGGCCTTTCAGCATGTGCTTCAGTGGCCCGCCACCTGGCCACAAAAAATGCGTTCCCCCAACAAGCAGCAAACACAAATTACTCAAACCGAAATTCTGAGTGACTGGTGTGCCAGTCATTTGCAACAATATAGAGCAGTACTTCTCCAGTACTTGCCCGCACAACTAATGAGTAGCAGGGCCTTACCCACCATATCAGCCACATCTGATCTGGGCGACCACTATATGCCCTGGCAGAACTCTGAATCCATAGCTATTAGAAACAGAACCAGTACCATCCACACACTTTTGCATAATGTTTTTTTTTTTAATGTAGTGTACTTCATTCTCCCCAACACAAACTTAAAAATCCACAGCCTTGAAGCATTCAACTTTAGTACTAGACCAACACAGCTTACCAGAACCGGAACCATACGCATCACTAAAGAAATACTGTAAAACACATTGGCATCAGTGATGTTAAAAAATGCATTTTCTTTCTTTCTTTTGGAGGTTTTTTTTTCCTTTCTCCATCCCAACATGCTCCAGACATTTAGCATTAGACACTTTCAAACAAATGAGTGCAAATATTGTGTCTCTTACCTCTAAGGCGTCCAGACTAATGAAGCTGGCTATGGCAAATCCATCAATTATTTCTTCTTCCTGGGAGCTGGACTCCCGTCTCCTGCGCCTTGGGGGTCTGGGATTCCTCGCCGGAGGAGCCGTTTTTTTGCCGTTTGGGCCGGTGTTTTCCTTACCGGGGCTCTGCTCCCCATCCGATCCGGAAGAAGGGCTCTGATTCCGGGCATCCCTGGGAGCGCTTTCCCTCCTCCTCACCCGGTCCCTTTGGGACCTCGATCTCCTGCTTTGCCTCATTTTGCCATCCATTTCAACGGGTGTAAAAAAATCCTTATTAAAAAATAATCCGCCAAAAAAGACACTCAAATCCACGGAAATTATAATCCACGGTTATATCCACACCGATGACCTTGAATCGAACCCCCACCGAAAAATGCTGAAATCCGCAAGGCTGTCTTCCTTTGAAATGTGAAACAATTCAGAAGAGATCAAACCACTTGCAAATAATCCACAGAGATCAGCGTGTCGATCCCCCCAGGAAATACAATGATCCCCCTTTCCCACTGCCCCCCTGCAGCCAAGTGCCAGATCCTGACCAAAATATCACTTGCTTTGCAACTTTGTTCCAACACAAATGTGCGATTTTGTTGAATGCATTCTTTAAAACCTCCACATTTTTCCTCTCCTTTTCTCTCCTTGGGGGGAAATATATTTACTCACCGCACAGGATCTCGACGCTAGAGACCTTTCATTTTTGGGAGAACTGAAACAAATATATTAACAAGAACCTCAGTCGATTGCCTCTTATTTGTAAGTTTCATCAGCAGAATATCCAGCTGCTTGATCAATTTCACACCGAAGGAGAAACAGACATTAGAAGCTCCTCTCTCCAGTCTTCTCTCCCTTCTCTGATTTTTTTCCTGCTCCCCTTATTTTTTAAACACCCTCCATCTCCACAAAAAAAAAGCCAGCCGCGTCCCGAACCTGGACCCTCTCTGAAATCCTCGCCCCGGGCCCCGATCTGCAACCCGATCCAACCAAAATGGAGAAGAAATTTTTAATTTAAAGCTTTGATCCGAGCTCTTAAAGGGACAGAGAGAGAGAGAGAGAGAAGGGGAAATTTTTTTTCTCTCTCTGTCTGAATTGTACAGTGCAGCAGCAGCAAAGCCAAAAGCAGATAACAACTGACGTACTTCCGCCAAGCTGTAATTACCAAAGGAAGTGAGACACTTTATTAAAGAGTTTTTTGGAATTAATCTTTCGGACTTGTTTGGCCCATAGATCGCGATCCTCGTTTTACCCACTCGGCCACGATCGCAACCCGCACGACACACTACGACACGTCCCCACTCCACGCCGGAGCCCGGGGATCAATCAGCTGTCACCGAGTGCTGGGCGCTGCACAGGATTATACGGTTTTGCAACTAACCTGTGCTGTTACGACTGGATATATAACTTTGTTTACACTCCAGTGCGACTTTTGACATGGAGGTGTGGGACTGAGTGGGCTCGCCCGTATTCTTATTTTCATTATACTGTCATTATGTAAGCTGGGGCGTTTATCAACATGTTTTTTTCTAGTTTGGAACTTTTTCAAATATTGCTTCCTCATGCTTTTGCAACATAAAGCTGTGCAGTCGAAAGGCAAAAAGTAGGGCTACATTTAACTTTTATGTAACCCTTCTTGTGATAATGTGCACTGCGGTATACATCATATAAGGGCCGATACAGATATAGCACCTGCAGAAAAGAAGTGTGCCAAAATCAGTGATTTAGTTTTGTTCGTGCATCCGCCACGCCTCTTAACTAGTAGTCACCCACGTGTGTGTCCCTCAAAATGTGTTACAAAGAGATAAACTGTGACTGGCACCTCCTCAAATGATGGAACTAATACCGTAAAACAGTGCTTTGGTGACCGTGACCTCTACTAGTAACGCAGCACCTCAAATAATCAGTTTCTGCTTTGATGCCACAGGGTTGCAGAGGGATGAAGTTAGTGACTTAAGTCATAATGAGTGATAGTTAAGCGATATGGATGCAGTTACAGTGAGAATACCATGCTATTTTAATTGTAGATGCAGCACTATTTTTATTTAAAAAAAAAAAAAGGAAAAGTACACAGAGCCCAGGCTAGTCTCCAGGTGCCACACAAGGAGCATAAAAACACACAGTACAATATGCTGAAACACAATATAACGGGTACAATCATTTGACAGAAAGTGCACAAACATATAGTGGTAGGCTACACAAGGAATCTAATTTATATAACACATTAGTGGTGAATAAGCTGGGCAAATACTGTAAATAACGAATACATAATGGGCTGCAGTGGAATAACACATTTATAGTGTATGGTGGAACGCTATTGTGTATAGAGATCCATACACTTGGAAAAGTCGTTCTGCTGCAGTAGTGACGTAGCTACTAACACAGAACGACTTTTCATTCTGCATTAGTAGCTACTTCAAAATACAAGTGTCCCCAGCAGCTTGGTTCGCAGGACAGTTTGCCGTTGGTATGTTACACATGTGAGCTGGCTGGTGGGTGGATGACAGTGAAACGCAGGTGGCAGACGGCAGAGACTGACTATTTCAACAAGTAAAAGTAAGCGATTGTGTGCTTTTTGGACCATACACTATACAGAATAGTATATGAGAGCCCAAATACACAACATCGCTATTCTTAAACCTCGTGGTTTCCATGAAGACAGAGGGACCTCTCGAGTTTCACTGTCAAAGTCCTTGTCATTATGGTAACCACTCGGTATAAGAATAGTGTTGTGTATGGGCTGTCATACACTATCCTATATATTTCCACCAGTGAGTGATAAGATCCATAACTCGTGTGGAGATAAATGTGTTAGTCTGTTGCAACCCATTATGTATATATGTATATAAATATTAATTGCAAAAAACTTTGTTAATGCACTAGTTAGGGTTAAAGTGAAAAATGTAGGGAAATCTGGCATTAAGGTTTCCAACCCTAACTCACCATCCCTGCCCTGCAGGCAGCAAACCAGGTGTGGGGTATGTCTTGGGGTTCTCATGCCTAACACTCACCACATTCCATCAGTAAATAAGCTGATGTGTACAGTATATGAGATGTGAGCATTAGGTTTGAGAACCCCAAGGCACATCCCATGTCTGGTTTGCTGCCTGCAGGGCAGTGATAGGGTGTTAGGGTTGGAAACCCTAATGCTACATTTCCCTACTTTTGTTGCTTTAACCCTAACTAGTGCACTAACAAAGTTTATTACAATGAATTCCTTACTTTTTCAGATAGTATAATCATATCCTTATTTCTCTGTGGAAGTGTAACAATGCCTCCATATGTTGGTGCACTTCCATTTATAGGACCACAACAACCAGACTGTCAGCATAGCCTTCTTATTACCCCACCTCATGTATGCAGTAGTGAAACTTTCGAATTCCTCAGCACAATATCATTCCCGTGCCACCGCAATGTCATTGAATGCCACAGGTACGAAAATACAGTTTTGGCAGGATTTGAAGAATGACAGCTGCCACGTTCATGAAGTGATGTAAGAAAAAGGCTATGTTGAAAATTTTGTGTCAAAAATCTTTAAAATTACCAAAGTTACAAGCGAGCGTAGCAAAATTTCAATGTATGTGCATAGCCAGTTTTACATATTTTGATCCCAAATTTCCAACATACTCTTCTTGTGACCCCACCTCATGAATATGGGTGGTGAAATTTTCAAATCCCGCCCAAAAGGTGATTTTGCCAAGTGACTGCAAAATCACCTTCCGGGCTAGATTTATGTAATTCCACCAATGTTGTTCATAAGGTGGTGTCCCAAAAAAGCCACGTTGAAAATTTGGGGTCAAAATATACAAAAATGACAAAGTTATGCATCAGAGTTGAAAATGCTATTGAAATACATTAATGCCAAAACTAAATCCAAAATCCTTTTTCATGAGAAGGAATCATTTTTCGTTTAAATGAAAAAGGTCTAATGAAAAAAGAAATTAGCGAGTCACGAAAAAGGATTTTAAATGTAAAAAAAATGCACGTAAGTTTTCCACTAGATAACTGCAGAATCCATCTAAAGGAATCCCAGTGAGCAAGATACATGTGTTGGTGTCTCTGCAGAATACCATTATTGTGGGTTTTCAATTGTTTTTTTTTTTTTTAAATGGAAAACAAGATGGCGGCCATATGAAAAAGGATTTTTTTCTCACGAAAAAGGATTGGCCCAAACAGAAAAGGATCCTTTTTTCATTTGGATCAAATTCTTTTTTCGTTCCAACAGACTGTACTAAGCATGCTCAGAACCCGAAACTGTAAAATTGAAATACTTTGGAACAGAGTAATATTTTTTTCACCAAACTACTGAAAGGCACTATTGTGGGCCAGTCACTTTCTACCCTAAAAATTGCAGGCCAAAATTCCAATTTGTCTGTGTGCAAGGAGCAGACAAAAAACAGTAAAAAATAGAGATTTTTTTTTACGTTTTTTCACTATCCAGATCTCGGAACCCGCACATCCAACCTGAATGCAATTTTCCAGGTCGAGACCTACCCAACGAGACTGGGCATGCAAAATTTTGTGCAACTCTGTTGAATGGTTGCGAAATATTAAAGTGCAAAATCTGAGGTTAAACATAGAAACCTCTGCTGAACCCTAACTATAGGTGGCACTACTGCACCACTATAATGACGAGAGGCAGTGGGTACAGTGCAGCGGTAGTGGGTCGGTGCTAATAAGCAAAATTACTGTAGTTCCAATATTTGGAAGAGCATGAAGTGGGGATTAGCAAGAGAGCCACTGTAATCATGGCCAAGGCCAATGTTTTTCATTTTTTACCAGAAAACGTAACATTCTGGAATCTGAACTGACTGTTCTCCAGTAAAAACAAAGAATTTCACACAATTTGGCATTTATACCAGATCAGTAAATCTACAGAAGCTGCATGTTTCTTATAACTGCTTCCTGTACTATTTTCAATTTGGTTCTTTTAATGCTCTATATATATATAAAAGGCGTTATATTATTTTGATTATTTATACACCTACTAAAAGCAGGACAGTAGAATCCTGGTAAAATTGGGAAATTGGACAAACAATCATTGGTGCAATTCCAGGAATTTCAAGTCATGAAAACAGAATTTCATTACTTCAGTCACTATATATCAGTGGCCTTGGCCATGGCGTTTAGTCATCATCATAATATTCTCACTGTAGACCTGTCACCATGATAACGACTGTTTCATAGTTAACCATTGCGGAGTAGCATGAACTATGGGTGACATCACATATCACTGTACAGTACTCAGACTAGTTGTTGAAGTCAAACAGAAACTAACATTTTACTTGTGATCCATGGCCTCCACACCATTACTTGTGGTCACTGACCACTCCACCAAGGTAAATTAAATTGCCTGTGCACCTGATACATGGTTGCTTACCTCAGGGAAAGCATGTTAATGTTTAGATGCCCCAAAATAATTCAGTTGTTAAAATGCAGTATCACTCGTAAAATTCATTTTGCCGGGTCCCAAGGACTTCCCAATCTGAAGAGCCGCCAACGCTCCACCCATGTGCTCAGTCAAGTTGTGATGCAATCCTAGGGAGAACGCGAGGATGTACTCCATTATTGTTTGTGGGGTGGCAGCTTTCTGATCGTTTTTTATATTGTAATGGTCATTTAGTGATGAATCAAGGGCAGTGGTCAGCTAACAAGGGCCATGTTAGTCAGTCAGTGCCCTCGATTCATCACCAAATGACCATTACAATATTTTAAAAATGATCGAAAGCAATTTTATATACTAAAATGGAGCGTGGTCCTCGCCTCCTAGGGATTATGGCCACAGTTTGGCTGAGAGCAGGAGCAGAGTGTGGGAAGCTCTTCAGACTGAGAAGTACTTGGGACCCGTAAACTAATTTTACGAAAGATACTGCATTTTAACAACTGAGTTATTTTAGTCATCTACAGATTAACATGCTTTCCCTGCGGTAAGGCACACATATATATATATATATATATTTATCAGGTGCACAGGCTGAGACTGGTAAGTCTCTTTAATATCTGGCCTATTTCCATGCCAATATGTCAAGTTGGCAGCCACAAATACAGCTGTCTAATTGGAAAAACCAAGTCACCTGCCATGTCTACATTCACCCACATACGCACAGTGCTGCATTTTCTATGCCAAATTGTTTTATAAAACATCATTTTATAATGCAATAACATACTCTAGGCTTCTACATTCATTGAGAGAGATACAGGTCTCAGCAGATATCAGAAGAGTGCCAATATCTCCCAATGAACACTCACCTTGTCCTGTGTTATTGCTCATTGGTGGGTTATTATAACATGAAAAGGGCTTGTGTAAGATGGGAGAGATAGACACTCCTCTAATGTGTGCTAAAGAGCAGTTTGCACTTATGAAATGGCCTGGTATTAAAACTTTGGCTTAGACTATGCAGCACCGTGTGTTCATGAGTATGTATAGCTATGACAGGTGACCCATGTTGTCCAATCGGAGAACAGTGCTTATGGCAGCTCTCTTTTTCCATTTCACAAATATGGCTGCAGTATGTATATACATACACACACACACACACACACACACACACACACACACGTATGTATATATAAATATATATTGCGACACCATAGTTAGGGTTGAGCAAGGATTTCCATGTTAAACCTCAAATTTTGCACTTTAATATCTTTGCAACCAATCAACAGATTTGCATGAAACTTTGCAAACATGGTCTCATGGGGTTGATCTCTTGAAATGCCAAGTTTTGTTCCGTCAGATGTGCAGAGTCTGAGATGTGCATAGCGAAAAAAAGTAAAAGAAAATCACTGTTTTTTTCTGTGTTTTTGTCATCGCTTTGCACCCAGATAGTTTGGTATTTTGGTCTGAAATTTTCAGGGTAGAAAGGGCTAGTTCTACGATGCCGGTTCGATAATATGCAGCCGACCCGGCATCTCGGTAACGGTTTATGTGGAGCCGCAGATGCAATAGACATAAATCCTGTATCTCTCAGTCTGTTCTTTTATTGGGGCGTACCCCGGAACCCCCATGCCGGACTCCTGCGCCCACACCCCATACTTTTGGATTATCAACTCCGTTAGAGTTGATTCGGGGAGGGGGTGTAGGACCAGCAGATAGTGTGCTCATGTCTCAAGTGCACCAACACAGCAACCTGTCGGCAAAGAGTGGATTTTGCCAACAGCGAGGTATGTCACTGTGTTGGTGTCACCATCAGGTCAGCATACCGAAAGGGCTTGGCCCACAGATGTGCCTTTTGCTGGTTTGGTGAAAAAATATTAATCTGTTCCAAAATTATTACATTTTAAAATTTTGGTTCTGAGCATGCTTAGTAGAGTCTTTTGGATAGCTGATTTGAACGAAAAAAGAATTTGGAACACATGAAAAAGAATCCTTTTTGGTATGGGGTCAGTCCTTTTTCATGAGGGAAAAATCCTTTATTGTATGGCCGCCATCTTGTTTCCATTTTTTTCAGCAACAACAAATAAAATGTCAAAACCCACAGAAATTACATACTGCAGAGATACCAACACATGTATCTTGGTCATCGGGAACCCGTTAGGTGGATTCTGCACTTAACTGTTGGAAAAATGACCCCAAAATGTGTTCTTTTTACATCCTTTTTTGTGACACGTCTGCTTTTTTTTGTATGCCATATGAAAAAAGAATTCAGCCACACAAAAAAGAATCCTTTCATACGAAAAAAGATTTTGGACTTTGCTTTTTTCCAGTTTCTTTTTTTTTGTATGAAGGGATCCTTTTTCGTATGCTTTTTCATTCATACTAAAAAGGATACCTTCATATGAAAAAAGAATTTGGACTTAGTTTTTTCCCTATTCTTGTTTCGCATGGGTTTTTTTGTTTCATATAAAAAAGGATTCCTTCAGATGAAAAAAGGTTTTGGACATAGTTTTTTTAACACATTTGAACTTCAGCAAGCCATAACTCCCTCAGTATTTGGATTTAAGGGACAATCTAAGTATCAAAACAAAGGTCTTAATGAGTACTGCAAGAATAACACATACACCCCTACAAAAAAAATTATCTAAGAGCCACATTAAAAAGCAGAAAAATTAGAAAATGCAAATTCCCGTAGGATAACATTAGAACTTTAAGAGCCATAACTCCCTCAATATTTGGACTTAAGAGACACTCTATATATCAAAACAAAGGTCTTGCTGGCCCAGTGGCGCTGAGGGCTGAGGTGCTGGGTGCCTCACCTTGCGCTACACCAGTGACCCATGTTCGGGAATGAGCACAGGCTGCCAGGGGTCCGCAGAGGAGAAGAAGGATTGAGCGTCTGATGGACTGCTCTCCCTTGGGGAGGGGGGCCTTCAGTAGTCGGCACTTGTTTGCCCCCTGGTGGAGGCTGGGGAGCAGGGCACCGTGCTGCAGTTCGGGGAGGAGTTGGGGCAGATGCTTGGATGGAGCACGTGCGGATGCGTGTGTGCCCCCCCTCTGCTGGTGTCATTGCATGCCCCCAGCTCTAGGGGAAAAGAACACAAGGAAAAAGGAGTTGCCGCAGCACAATGGTGGAGAGCGCCTTGCAGGCTCCGCTCCCAGCTAGCCACGGCGTTCCAGGCCTCGGTGGGGGTTGGGAAAACCCATCAATCCCACTGGGGGAGCAAGCCCTGGGAATTCGGGTCAGCGCCAGATGGTGGATGCCAGAGCATGGGGCTGGGAGTGCCCTCCAGAGAAATAGCCGGCATAAGGAGGAGTGAAAAAGTAATAGCCAGAACCACTCCCCAAAGGTCTTAGTGAGTACTAGAAGGATAACACATACCCTCCCCAATGATTTAGGGACAATACCAAAAAAATGCATAAAAAGGAAAAAATGCAGTTTCCCATAGGATAACACTGGATGATTAACAAGTCATACAACAAAGGAAAGAAACTGCTGTTTTGGCTGAAATGCAAGTGCAGGGCCCTCTGGGCATTGCCCTTCCACAGCAACATACATGTATTCATCTATGGAGAGATGGTAGCACATGGCCTGGAGAGCCCTGCACTCCCACAGGCAATTGAGGATACGATTACACTATCTCAAAAAGTAAGAACATTTATTGCAAATAAATTAATTCATGTAGTAGTTAGGGTTAACTGACAAATGTAGGGAAGTGTGGCATTAGGGTTTTCATCCCTAACACCTCACACCCACCCTGCAGGAAGCAACAGGAAAAACCATTACAGTTTAACCTGTCATGCATCTTTGCAAATCAGATGAGAGATGTGCCTCAGGGTTGTCAGCCGTAACGCTCACCCCATTCTTATGTACTTTCCACATCTCAGCTTCTTTAATGATAGAATGGGGTAAGCGCCAGGGTTGACAACCCCAAGGCACACCCCACACCTGATCTGCAAAGATGCAGGAGAGGTCAGACTGTAGTGTTTTTTCCTGTTGCTGCCTACAGGGTGGATGTGAGGTGTTAGCGTTGGAAACCCTAATGCCACATTTACCTACTTTTGTTGGTTTAACCCTAACTAGTGCATTAACAACATTTTTTGCAATGAATATATAGAGTGTGTGTGTGCATATATATATATATATATATATATATATATATATATATACACATGTGTACACAGAGAGCAGTTTTTATGGCATCCATCTTTATCCATTTCATAAATATTTATTTATTTATTAAATTTTGGTGACCGGGTAAGCCCACTGGGCCCCGGAGGTCCCTTTTTCAGGGGTGACCTGGGATTACATGGCAAGGGTAAATAACACAGTCAAAATGACAAATTATACAGTATGATACAGATTATACAGTAGTGTACAGCCAGCTGGTCACATATGCTGGGGTCGGCCTGATAACACCGTAAAAGTGACAACATTATACAGTATGATACAGATATATATTATATGTAGTTAAATATATATTTGTACATGGTATACATATGTGTGTGTATTTCCTTCTTTCTGTGCCTGCTCATTCATCCACATTTATGTGGATGATACAGTATGTTTAAGCTTTGGTACCTCAGTCCCCGAGCTTGAATTGTCACTTCAGTGGGACTTTGACAATGTCCAACACTGGTTCCATTCAAACCAGCTGTTAATGCCAAAAGGAACCTCTCCATTACTTTTAGCACTTGGCAGAGCTTAGCGAGGCTCCATTGTACTCCAGTCCTTATGCCTCTGGATGGAGACCCACTCAGTGTGGTACCTCATGCCAAGTACCTTAGTGTGTGACTGGACCAAAATCTCACTTTCATTACACATATTTTTTTTTTCAACTCTACTCTCCTTTCGGTAGGTCACCCTCCTCGTCTGCCAACCCTACCAGTCTTGGAGTCTTTTGGGGTCTTATGGCGCCATGCATGCCCCGGCAGTTTCCCTGAGCCAATACAGAGGCTTCATCCTCAGTGGCCCCTGATGTTGCCTCCAATTTTCACCCCTCGGTCCTACACCCGAGACCCCAGAAGTGGGGGCACATGCGTATGGAGGCGTACATGCGCACCACTGCTGCAGTGCCAGTCTCTTCAACCCTCCCTCAGCCTAACGCTGGCAGTCCTTGGAGTGGCGCTACCACTCTGGCCTCCATCAGGGGGCAGCCAAGCACTGAGGACACCTGTTCCTACTTCCCAAGGTGGAGGGCCACCAGCCAGCAGCCGCTCGCATTCTCTCCCCCCCCCATCGACCTCCAATGACCCAGACTCATTCCCTCCAGAACCCGAGCCGCTAGCATGTCACAAGGAGTGGCATCCAGCACCTTAGCCCTCTGCGCCACGTGGACAGCTTTCATTGCACATGTTTACGCTATGTATACCGAGCTCTGTCCTAAGCGTGGCACACTGTACCATAACAAATCTTGCCTCCCTCTCTGGTCCACTGGGAGATCGTCCTCAAGATGACTATCACAATTTTTGACTAGAGGGACATGTTTGTGGTGCTGCTTCCAAATTCACCTTTCCCAGATGTCCCCCCTTTACACTCCTTCTGTCATTTTCTATAATGCACTACCTCTCACTCATCAGTGCTCTCTTTATATTAACATTTCCTGGCCACCAATTTTTAAATAAACCTCTCTCACCTCCCCATCGTCACTTACACTCCTCTTCCTTTCTGACCAATGCAGGCTTGCCTCTGTTCCCGCTTATCTCTCTTCTCTCTTACCCATACCATCCTATCCTCCTACTGTATCTGCTCTTCCGATGCTCGCTACTTTACCCCTCACTCCAGTTGTACAATTGGTCAGTCAGCCTTCTCTGTCTGTCTTCCTACACTGTGAAATAACTTCCCTCCCTCCCCCAATTCCTCTCCGCTATAAATTTATATATTTTTTGTCTCTTTTCACTCCATTTACTCATGCAAAAACATAGGAAGATTTTGAGGTTACATAAAAGGAAAAGGAAGATTTTATGTAACACAACTAGACTACTTTGAAGCACATTTCCAAAACAAAAACATAGCATTATGTGGTTCACTTTTAAATGAAAAAAAAATCCAAAAATGTTTAATTTTTTTTAAATGTCTTGCCACTGATACAGTGTAATTACTATATGGCTATATAGTATATTTCCTCTATATTGATATACTGCAGCTACTTATTTCTGCCAATACTGTGGAAGGAAGTGTATTATTATTATATCAATATAGTACTGTATTGTGGAAGAGAAGTACTATTATATCAGTATAGTAATATATACTGGAAGTGCATTATTATTATATCAGTATAGTAAAAGTTTATTTCCAGTACATCGATACACTGAACGTATGTCAATATCATGTAACCGTGTCAAAGTGACTTCAAGCTTTCATTTAATAAACAAGTGTCTAGCCATAATGGTTCAAACACAAACCCTTTCTAAGAAGATTTCTTTAACAAGGCCTAACTTTTGTATCTTTAGGGCTAGAAACCTAATTTGTTTCTAAATAAAAGCTAGTAGTTGGTTCAGCACGGTTACATGACCCACACTTTAAAAATAGTGATATACTGGAAATATACTTTTACTATATCAACATACTAATAAATACACATCCACTGATACATATTAAAAACAATCATTTATATGTGTATGCATAAACATATATATATATATATATGTATATTTATAGGATATGATTGGCAATGGTCTGACTTAAAATATGCAATTTATCTACAAGTATGAGAGGGCAAGACCATAGCTCACAAGTGGTGAAGCCATGAGTTAGTTATGAAAGTCTTGTTCCCTCACAAGTGGCGATAAATTGTGTATTTTGAGGCGCGCTATTGTGTATTCAATTTATACAACGTCAGTTTAACTGTTATAGCTTTTTAAATCAGCGTTTTGAGCAAATATTTTACTGATTTTCTATTATTTGAACTGCTGGCTTTAGTGAGGGGCACTACAATACCGAATCGAAAACTAACTTGTTGACCAGCATAGCAGTGCTAGGCTCCCTGTCGACCGAGAATTACAGTCGGCAGGGAACCGCGCACAGCAGGGTCTGATGTTTACTTTGGGGGATTTGCCCCACCTCCCACATGGGGGCTCTGCCACCCACACCCCCTGTACTTATGGATGCCAGCTCCAGGTCGGAGTTGGTTCAGGGAGAGGGTGCAAGACAGGGGAGAGTGTTGCCAGGTCCTGGGGGCATCCCCTACAGCTATTTGGCACTGTTGTCGGCAGCGACGTATGTCGCTGTAGGGGTTTCACTACAGGAAGTGTATACTTAGTGGGGCACAGGCCATGTTAGCTATTCTCTGATTAGTTCTGTTATCTCCAAAGGTCAATGAAAGTAACTGCGACATATCTAACCTCTAAACAAATGTTTATCTGGAGATTAGATAGCATGATAAACAAATTTATCAGGGACAATTTATCACCACTGGTGTTGTATAAATTACATAACCCTCGCATGTGGTAACAAACGGACTGCATGTCATAGCTATTGCCTCTATATTCTTTCTATGTCATGGTTAGTAATGAACTTACTTATGTTTTCCAGTGATGCGTTTTTGTATGATTGTATCATAAAAATCAAACTGCTTTTAAAAATATCAATGATTTTGTGAAAATTTAAATGTTATAATTCTTGCAAAAAAAAAAAAAAAAAAATCCCACAGATATCATGAGTAATTTCTGTGAAATTTGAAGGGAATTCCATAGACATTGTACATTCTGCTGCGCAAGTTCACGGATGCAAAATTCCGCCATTTTGCCCAGCCCTACTCCTGGCACAATAGGCTCATTGAAGTTTGTTAAAGAGATATTCTGGATTCCAATAAATACAGTTTCTGGATTCTGTTAAAAAAAAACAACTCACTGGGCATAAGCTGAACTCAGTTACACAACTAACTCCAAATATAGGAATTTCAAGGAACTCCATTTCTTATTATTGAAGATTTTTTTTTTTTGTAAAATCAGACCCTTTTTCACGTAAGACTTCATCTGTTCCTGCTATGTATCCTGGTCCTGATGTCATAATCCTCGGTTTGTGGAATCATAGTTTGTTGCTATGGAAATGATTCCAGTGTCACAAGCAGGGCATCCCTGACTCCTAATGTGCTCTGCTCTTCCAGTTGCCTGCAAATTTGCAGAGCTCTAAAAAACTCCCCACTCCTCACTGGCCCTACTTCCTGTCCCTAACTGACTTCAATGGCTGTCAGACCTAGTTATCTCTGTTTTTTGTCTGCTAGCCATGGCGCATACCTGTTCCACACCGCACACTCTTGTTAGCTATTACTAATTTATGTTCCCATCCCTGTAACCTGGATATATGTGTGTGTTTTATTAATCTATTTTCGTGGTATAACTTAGTTATTTTTTGCAGCCTCTAGGGCCTGTTTATACATTTTGTACTTAAAGGTCTGTATATATACCGACAATTTACTTCGCTTCGACTGGAATTGCTTTGTTCTGTATTCTTCTTGATGTTTCCTGTCCCCTGCCCCACCCCCCACCCCCAAGTTGCAGCTGGAAGAAAGTCTGATGGACTCTACCTGCTTACCTGGTAAAATATGTTACAAACAAACAAGTCAATAAACAAACAAATAAAGAATTAAATAAAGTTGTTGCTGTCTGTGTGGAGCTCCCATATTCCTCTCTGAACAGTTTACCTGCTTCCATTATCTTCCATCCCTAGTGTTGATAGGCGAGGCATAGCTGAGTGCCTTCAGCCACCTGGGAAGTCATTCATGGCATTACCACACACCCTGGAGTCTGTTATTGCGCTTATAAAGAGTTAAAAAGGCAAGAAAAAAGAAAGTAAAATGATTTGAGCTGTGCGGTAATTGAAATTACTGCACAGTCATGTGACCAGTTTTGATCAATCAGATTCCTTGTTTGATTCAATATGTTAATTAATGTTAATCTGTTGTTATCCTTTACAGGGGCACTGTCCACTCCCTCAGGCCTCAAATAGTCCCTAATTAAAAAAAAACATTTTATGATTGCTCACATTCTGCAAAGATTGCTGATCTGTTGGTTGGTTGATTCTGATTCTTTTTTTTCTCTTTTTAAAAGAGAAAAAAAAACAAAACACACTAACCACCATGCTGGTGTTACCACACAGAAACATGGTTGTTTACATTCCTTGATCAACTTCTACTGCATCTTTTCTGGACATGGAAACACCCCCAGCACAGCATAGCCACTCACAATGCAATGGGACAAGAGGAGACCATTCCATCATGAGTGACTGCACTGGGCAGGGGTGTTCATGATGTACAGGAAGTATACAATAAGAGTTGATCAAGATCTGGAAACAAAACAAGGTAGTGTATAGTTACACCATCACCATGCATTTCAGCTCTACTAAGAAAGGAAGCAGATAAAACAAACGACAACATAAATACATTTTAGAGAAGGTAAGAAATCACAAAATGTGGGGTTTCAGCTAGACATAATGTGATACAAAAGGGTTGACAGTGTACCTTTATTCCTGGTACTGCTCCTTACGTATGATATTACGTTTTGTTATTTTGCTTTCCTGATTTTGAACATTGTCACTTTAATTATTGTTTGTTTCTTTAAATATTTTATTTTTGGGTTTGTAAGATTTCTTACAAAAGTAATCCAAAGCAGGGCTCCGTGCACCATATGGTCTACTGTTTGCTGTGTGGTTTTGCTTTGTCATTGGCGTTTCTGGTATTGATGTTATTACTGTAGTGTTTCTGTAACTCTCCTATGTCATGCCTGAAGATAGGTTTCTGTGTGCCTAGTGTACATACCTAGTAATAAAAAATAAAAATAAACTACAAATATGGCCATCAGAGCACACCTCATACTAGAGGGTATAATGTCAAGAAAGACATAAACCATTTCTGTACAGCTAGAGTTTTTTTTTTTACATTTGTATTTTATGCACCTTGCCGGTCAGCCCCATCCAACTGACCCCAGCCCTGTCCCCAGAATTTACTGGTGCCCCGCTTCCGGCCTGGGAGTGGCTCAGCGAGTTGGTCTTCATCCTGCTGACTGGCATATTTTCCCTTCCAGTTTTCTCCCAGGGGCCCCGGGAGTATGCACGCATGTGCCATACAGCTCCGGTTCTGACCCCTTTCCCCCATCCCATGGCCTAATGCCTAGGCACCCTCGGACCTGTGCCACCCTCAGCCTACAATGGGGGTCGCCATCAGCTGAGGGATGCCACACTTCCTCCCTGGAGAGGAGAGCTTGCCTGCCGGCAACTCTATCCAGCTCCGTCCCCCCCATGCTGACCTCCAATGGCCCGGGCTCATTCCTGAACCCGGGTCGCTGGCATGGGATGAGGTAAGGCGCCAGCGCCTCAACCCTCTATGCCACTGGGCCGGCACAGCTAGGGTTGTTGACAGATTAAACAAGCTATCAAAAGATGTAGACAATGCCAGAATGATTTCAGGGTTCAAACCCCAATGGGATAGCTATGGGGGGTTAATTATAAGCAAACAGAAGGTTGCTGGCCTGTTGGTGTGGTGGCAGTGCTACTGTTTGTGATATCGGTGACCCGGGTTTAGGAATTGGAGGGCTGTTGGAGGGGGCATTGAAGGTCACAGTGGATGCTCTCATCCTCATGGGAGGGAGGGCTTCAGCTTCTGCCAAGTGACAGCCACGTGGGTGACCAGAGGTGGTGGTGCAGGCAGGGGACAGCAGCATAGGAGGGGATGCACCTGTTGTTCTAGATGGAGCGCTATTGTGTCTCAGTATGCACTTCCATTTGGTACCCTTCCCTGGTGTTGTTATGGAAGGAAGAAATTAATAAATAAATAAATACATGCGAGCGAACAAAATGACACTGAGATGGCGACTGCCCACCTGCCTTTTGTGAAACTACTGTATAGCAGGAAATATTAGCATTCCGTTTATTTTCGCTGTATTAGCTTAATTGGCAAAAGCACTAAAATAAGCCGATCGATAATATTACAGGGAGCATAGTGCTGTAACTGGGCATGAAGCAGATGCGCTAATTCAATCGGGTGATAAGTAGTACTTCACCCTGCTCCGTGCTAAATAAAGAGGGCGCTAAAATAAGCTGCTATACAGTATGTAATTTGGGGAGGGAGTCTGGCCAGCTGCTCCTCATGCCACCCCAGACAGGGAAGTCCTGGGTGAAGCTGAAGGTGTACAGTAAGTGACAGAGAAGGCCGAGTGGGGCTGGGAGGTCACCAAAAGCAAGCTGAGAGGGGCTCCTGTGGTGTGGAACTGGGAGAAATAGAATTCTAAAAACACAAAGAAACCAGCTGAAGGTTGTAGAGAGTACCAGGAGCTTCAAAATGATTGAGTAAGCCTAAGTAGGTGGAGCTGGGCAGACTGGACGGGCACTTTGCATTGTCTGTCGTCAACTATCTACAGTATGTATCTATATAATTCGGGGCAGGTGTAAGCTGCAGGAACAGATGAAATCTAAGGGGAAAGGTCATGTTTGCATGCAAATGCCTTTAGTAACAAAGAGTGGAATTTCATGAAATGTAAATTTTGTTGGGAATATTTTGTTTTCTGTATAAGTTTTTATCCTCCTTGGCAGGCACAGGTCGCTAGCTCAGCCCTGTTCTCATGAGCCACAGGCGTCTCCAGCCCCCTCCATAGTCGAGGGACCATATCCCCCACAGATTGCCCCCCAGAGTAGGGATAGGGAGGGAGGGAGTGCCATCCTCCCTCCTGACATGCAGCCAGACTGTCTGCAGACTCGGAGAGGCTGAGCACTCTGACGGCATGACAGGCAGGGCCTTTTGGAGCCTGTCCTCCATTTGTTTTCCCTCCTGCTCTTGTCCCCTGATGCCATGGATGGTCAGTGAGCACGTTTTGCAAGCTCTGCCTCCATGGAGATGCCCTCGGTGCTGTGAACATGGGGTTCCTCCAGCAAAGTGACTTGCATGCACCGCCTGGCTTCCTCCAGGTGGCAGTCAAGTGACGAGTCTCGAAATCCTCCCCCTCCCCCGAGGGAAAAGAGCATCCTGCCTCTTCTGGTCAACTCCCGAGTGACCTCCTGCATTCCCAATCCTGGGTCGCCAGCATGGGAAAAGCTACAGCACCCATAGTGCCTCAGCCTTCTTCGCCACCTATTTTTTGTTGGGACTATTATAGGATTTGAGTCCTTCTGATGTTAGCTTCTTTGTTTTGCAAGAAAGTAGGAAATCCCTTAAGTGTTCGGGTGAACCTGTCAATCAGACTGGCAAGCAAATTCTAACTCACGAACCAGGGTTTCCGAGCAAATGGCTGCAAGAAAATGCAATACAATACTTCATCTAGTGTTGGCCGCTTTCCTATCTCAGTAGCCCCGAAAGCTGCAAACCTGCAGTAAGTAAATAGATGGGAGGCCGGGTAAGCACTGAGTAAACATAAGGCTATAAGCCTGTTGCAGAAGCCTGTGTAACCGGGTTTGCACGGAAGTTGGA
The DNA here is from genome assembly GCA_016271365.2 of Neoceratodus forsteri. Classification (NCBI taxonomy): domain Eukaryota; kingdom Metazoa; phylum Chordata; order Ceratodontiformes; family Ceratodontidae; genus Neoceratodus; species Neoceratodus forsteri. The sequence goes on along the minus strand of JADMNL010000027.1, from coordinate 284,323,230 downwards.
CCACTTTGTGTATTACTTTCCTGATGGCGAAGTATCCAGATGTTACTGTGCCTATACCGACGAGTTGTCTCTTTGTCTATGTCCCTTGTGCACTAATTAGATTGGAAGGTCACTTTTTGGCTGGGTCACTCTTGTAAAAAAGGGAGGCAGTATAGTGCAGTAGTTTAAGGCTCTGAGCTGCAAATCTGGAGACCTGGGTTTGAATCCCACAGCCCCCCTTGCATATACTGTGTGACTCTGAGCAAGTCACTTGACTTCCCTGTGCTCCCAGGTCGCACCTGTAAACAAGCTGTCAGCTTAATGTGTCTCAACTGGTTAAACAATTGGAAAAGAGAATTTCTGCTTACCGTGGGAGTAAGGGCAGTGCTGCAGCTGTCCCGCTCCCATGCCTGTTTCGAAAGGGAGCTCTACCGCTATCTCATTGTCTCTGACTCTTGTGCCTATTTTGTGTCTCCATGAGCACCATACTGCTGCTGCTGCTGACGACGTCTGAATTGTGCTTGCTGTAGCTGCTTAATTTTCTGTTGCACTTATAGATGACGCACCTGCTTTGTTTTAATTTTTTTCTGGCACTGCACCCTCTGTTAATTTTGTTTTTGCAGCTATTGTATTAAATTCTCCTTGTTACCCGGATCCTTGCACTGTTTTGAATATTTCTACTGCACGTGTATTGTAATCCCATTACTCAAAATGTATTTTTATCTTCTTTACTATTGTGTTTCACAATTGTTTGGAACTGTACTCTCCTGGGTCGTGCCTGATAATAGGCATATTATTGTCTAGTGCACCTATCCAGTAATCGAAAAAGAAATAAATTAAAACATGCACTGCAAGGGAAACAGTTGCATCCTGCCCAGAAATGAACCCCTTTTCCCCTTGACAGGGCCCAGAATGATTTACTTGCCCTATAACAACATCTGAAGAAAGGAGAAGAGAACTGTACAAAATATGTCCAACCAGTTGTGGCTGCTTTGCTAGGGAATTGTGCACTTTTCATTCCTTTCTGACTCAGTAAGTTCCTGTCATGACCCACATTTTTACACCAGTGGGTCCAATTTGATCCAGGTTTTAAAGGCACTAGGTTACAAGAACGTAAGTAACAACAGCACCGCCAAGAACAGCGCAGTACAAACAGCACTGTCAACAACAGCGCAAGGACATAATAACGTGGAACAAAACAGCACCAATGGTAGTGGTCATACACCACACCAACAACTGCTACCACTGCTAACAACTTCATTGTACTCTTTTGTTTTGCCCCTGTACCCACCAACGTGGGTGGCTCTGCCCCCGCACCCCCTAAATTAAATATCCAGCTCTGAGAGGGGTGGATCTCAGGGAAAAGGAGAAACTTGGGGGGCGGTGGTATTACTGTTGCAACTGTGAGTAAAAAAAAAAAAATTACACTTCGGACAGGGGGGAAAGAGAAACTGCTATATTGGGAGACCAGGAACAGAACCCTGGTATTTTGCTTTGTGCTGGCCAAGCTTCTGCTTCCTTAACCCTGTCCACCACAGGAGCAGCTCAGCCAATAACTGCACTTTTCTGTTACTTGTGCATCCTTACCATTGCCTGAATAACTACAGGGTTAGTGGTAGTTGACATTCAGTATTCTACAATCTACCCCTGTTGCTATTCAGGCAGTATGCAGTTCATGCAGCTCGCTTCAGATGGCACTGTTCAGGAATCACTATTCTAACTGTATGCTGGTTTTAAACACCCCAGTGCTGTCACTGCAAGGGAATCACAGGGTACCCTAGGTGGTAGAGTGGGTGGGGAGTCCTTATACATTACTACTTGTCTGCACAGCATACTTGTTACTAGTTCCTGCTTTTGAAGGGGGTGCGGCAGACCTGAACAACCTAGCATACCTAAGTTATTATGTTAGATTTTAATCTCGGTGGGTTCCTTTACCGGGATAACAAATATTATTATTACTAATAATGAAGCTAGAACTATAAGACAGATTGAAAGAAATATATGTTTATGCCTCAAAGGCAGTAGGGAAAACACAGGCTTTTCACTGAGATTTGCAGACTGGGAGAGAGTCAAGTGGTTATGGGTAAGGAGACCACTCCAAATTGCAAGCAAAGCAGAGGAAGAAGTTCTATCGCCAACTGTCAAACATTTCATGGGAAGAATGTTGGGAAGGTGAGGGTCAGAGGACTGAAGAGGTTGCATTGGGGAAATCGAATGATATTTAGCTGGCCTGTTGGCACAGTAGTTGGATTTCTGCTTGTGACGCGGGCAACCCGGGTTCGGGAACAGACCCAGGTCACTGGAGGGCTGGCTGGGGGGAGAAGGCTCGAGCGTCCGATGACTGCTTGCCTTCTCCTGGGGGAGGGTGGAGAGGCAGCTCGCCTTGTGCTGACTCTGGCAGAAGCCAGGGCAGCACCTGTAGCCGAGCTAAATGAACCTAAGGGGCATGGTGGACGTCGGTGTTCGCCTTGATGTCTGTGGCACATCACAGGGAGAAAAAGCTGGAAAGCAGCTTCCCAACCAGATGGATGATGGCAGCCAGCCCTTGTCACCATGAAAGCTCCAGTCTCTAAGTTCCAGCCCAGCAGCACTCAGGGTCTGATTGAGAATGCACGGGTTGTCTCCCCCGCCTTTCCCCTTGAAGGAGAGGGACCCATCCGGTGAAGGGTGACACCAGACTACCCCTGAGGTGGCAGCAATATGAGGTGGAGGGGGAGCGGGGTGAGTGTTGGAGGGGCCTAGGCTGGCCCGAAGGAGAGGCGGGCCGGGGAGCCAGAGGATAAAAAAACAAACAAAAAAAGAATGCTGTTTGAGTGACAGTTTGGTGCACTTTCATGGAGGATTTTAAAAAACAATAACTGCAGCAGCTGGCCCACCACAGTGGGGCAGAAGGAGTAAAAGTGCAGTAAATTAAAAACACAAAAGAAACAAACAACAACAAACAAACAATAAGTGGAATTTTGAAGTGTATGCTGAACAGGGTCCCTTCTTGAACGTGTTTGGCAAAGGAACTTGCCCTGGCTGGATAGGTTTTTAAATGTTATTTAAAAGCATGCTGCTGTTATATTTTGTATCTATGGAGTAATGGCAGCTGTAGAAGCGGAGACAGCCCCTCGTGGAGCCCAATTAACGTGCTGCACAAAATTATGAGAGAGCCCTCTGAAATAGTGAGGTAGAGGTTGCCACTGCTGTAACCAAGACAGCAGTGTGCAGGCATTCCTTTTATCAGTTTTATGGCTTCTGCAGGGACTTTCATCGTTAAATTTATACCTGCAGCAACTTTAAGACCAAAGCTGCTGTAAGTATACATTTAAAAATTAATGTTCCAGCAGAAGACATCAAATATAAAAGGAATACCTGTGCACTGCCATCTCATAGGCTGACAGTATAGCCTAGACTAGAGGAACGAGGTGTGCACAAGCTTGGTACATCCAGCAGACCAGACCTGAGTTTGATTCTCACAACCTCCACTTGCATACTGTATGACTCTGAGTAAGTCACTTAACCGCCCAGTGCTCCCAGGTTGCCCCTGAAAACAGGCATTTGTGTCTAGTGGGCCTTATCTGGTTACCAAAGACTAAAATAAAAAATAAAATATTTACAGCAGTGGCAACGTTTACGTGACTATTTCAGGTTTGCCCACAATGCTGCACTGTCTCTTGTCCAGGCTCCACCAACGGAAGGGGGGGGGCCTTGTCTTTGCTTCCACATTTGCCAAAACTCTGCACAAATAAAGTACAACAGCAACACACTTTAAAAAAACTGCTCTAAAACAAGATTTAAAGACCTAGCCAGCCAGGGTAACAGCCTATTTATTCATGCATTTGTTTCAACAGAGAATCCTTTAAGCAGATGCCTATTTTTCAAAGGGTTCAGAGTCAGAGACAACATTAATACATAAGTCACAAATATACATTACATAATCATTGATATACAAAACAGCACGTGGACAAACAAATCAGGCAACAGCATACAAAGTTACATAACTGCATTGTAATAGAGCAATCCATAACGAAGCGCGCTGTAAACAAAGTTTACTCTGTCAGGTTACAAGGCGGGTCATTTGAAGCTTTTACACATACTGGCGTGATGGGCAGCCTCCGCGGGTTAACCTTTGCCAGACACCTATAATGCTGCTTTTCTCTGTGAGACATCAGTTGAGAGGAAGCACTGGATGAAAAGATTTATGCTAGGTTTCTGCTCATCTGATGCCACCAGCTTTCTGAAATCACAGATAATTAAAAAATGAAAATAGGGCAGGGAAAAGGCAGCATTGACAAGAGACTCTAAATAAGGTCAAAATGAGAGTATTTTAAAATAAACACATGTAATAGTATGTTGTGTGTATTAAACTGACTTTACACATGCCCAAATGTCAAAATTGCTTTAAAAAAAACAAAACAAACAAAAAAAAACAAGGTTAATGTTTCCATTAAACTACTCCAGCAAGTAAATGTCAGAGGGGGAGGGGGTCCTGTCTTTAGTCATTTGCTGTGGGTCTGAGCCAGTGAGCCCCCTCCAAGACACACCCTCAGTCCCAGCCGCCACTGGGATCCCCCTGCTTGTAGGGTTCCCAGACAGAAGCTGTAAAAGTCAGAAATCTTGAAACGGTATGTTTTGTTATTTATTTCACTCAGTGTACCCTGCCGAAACTAGTGGGACAGCACACAAGGGGCATCGCTGGGCTGTCAGAAACTTCCAAACTGGCACTGTAATGCAGTGATGATACTTGCTGAAGCACACTCGAGGGCCCCCAATGAATTACCCTGCTGGGGTCCCCAGAAAAACTAAAGTCAGCATAGCCTGCCCAGTCATTCAAGCACTGGTTATTTATTTAGTTTTGTTTTTAAAACTTCAAGTTTATTAAATGCAGAAGAAATACTCATGGGGTTATATATTGAAAATCAGTTAATCAACTAGATAAACTATTGAAACAAAAATTAAGTGAACTATGGCACCATACAAACAAAAATTACTGTATGTTTAGTTTTTGTTAAGGTATGTGCACTAGACAAAAATGCCCATTTTCAGGCACAACCCGGGAGACTACAAACAGAGTAATACATAGGGCACTGTGTATAATGAGGCCATAATAACTGGGGAGCATTTTTTCCCATAGGGAAACCTGGTTATAATTTGCCATTATAACCAGCTGCTTGTAATGGGGAACACACACTGGGTTTCCCTCACTCCACGAATGCGCCAGCTGCCATCTTCCCTTTGTTGCGACGGACACTTCACCACCTCTCACACTCAGACTCCACTGTAAGTAAATTAAAAAAAAAAATTAACTTAGCTCTTACTAGTACACTTTTGGGAGGAATCTCTTTACAAACAAACAAAAAAATGTTACAACAGCTGCTTGAACCCGACCGCGGCTACACAGCGATGTGTTTCTAGTTTATATAAATGCTGTGGTGAAAAAACACTTCCCAGCAACTGCATAAAACAAAACATGGGGTGGTGTATAAAACTTGAATTTTAAACACGCCCTTAGTATCGGATGCTTAAATAAACCCCTTGAGTTTCACTCTTGGAGTTTGTGTAGCATCCAACACCTCGGGTGTGTGTACAATTCTCATTAAATACACCACCTCATGTATTATTTTTATTTTATTTATTTATTTAGTTTTTGTTTACCGAGTAAGGTATCGTAGCCACAAAATATGACTTTTTTCAGACACGACCCGGGAGGTTACAATACAAAATTGGCAGACAAAACAAATAGCAGCTATAGTTACGAGGTAATCAACCATACAAGGAAAAATGTACACGGCGTTCTGTGACGTAAACAGTATTACTAATATGACAGAGACAATGGCAGAAAAATACACACTAGTACAAAACATAATAAGCATACAATCATAGTGCAGTAGAGTTTTAACACATAATCCATGGTAAGTGTTACATATAACAGTAAACAGTAACAAGGGGTCAGAGCAAAATTGAAACATTTTGAGAGCTGAGGAAGGGGATGTCAAGCACCCTATGGGGGGTTAAAACAGGAACATAGGGCATGTTTGACGAGGAGAGTGTGATGCATCTTTTTAAAAGCAATATGACTAGGTGCAGAGCAAACATCAAGAGGTAGAGAATTCCAATATTTTGGGGCCAGGCAGGAGAAAGCTGAGGTTCCTTTTAGGGTTCTGCACCTAGGGGTGTATAGTAGAGAGAGTCCAGTAGAGCGGAGGCCATAGGTGGGGGGACAGAGGCACCAGCATGCCTGCAAGAGAGATAGGTAGATTAGTTCTAATGATGTTGTCCAGCAGAGTACCAAGGACAAGGAGTCGATTGGCAGATGGAGAAGGCCATCTAAGGTCTACATATAGCAAGCAATGGTGCTTCAAACGTGGGGAAGCTGAGGCATAATGACAGATACTATTGTACGTTGTATCCCACTTACTTAGGGTGGTTTTCGAAGTATTTATGTAGGTGACAGTACCATACGGAAGGGATGGAAGTAGGATACCCCTAGAAATAGCCAGTCTAGCTGAGGGGGTAAGCATCTGACTAGTCCTGTAAGCTATTCCGATTTGGAGTTTACTGACTTGAAGGCATCGATGATGTTTTGCTCAAAGTTGAGACTTTCATCAAGCAGGACACCTAAATACTTGAATGAGGTTACTTTTGTAAATGGGGGAGTCATTTGCATAGGAGATGTTGAAAAGGTTGTGGTTTGTTTTAAGTTTGGTTGCAGATCTGAAGAACATGCCCTGAGTTTTACTTATGCTTAGGACGAGCCTTTTGTTGTGGCTCCATTCTTGCATTATTCTATATATAATACCATCGAGAGGTTCTGGGGACATGTGGACCTCGAAAGTGAAGCTTGAGAGGTTCCAACATGCCCCCCAGAACCTCAAGATAGTATAGCTGAGAATACACTGTTCCCTATCCATTACTTTTTGGAATGTTTGGATCTGAGGTTTACATTTTTTTTTTTATTTAAAATTTGTGCTTGCTATACTGAGGGAAGCCAATGATTCTGGGTTGTTAAAAGATGAACACTGACAGTAAACTTGAACAATAGGAACAGGAAAACGTTGTAACAGGAACAGAATGTGAAAAAAAACAAACAGGTCAATAAATTTCAGTATGTCCTCATTGTGGTTTATTTGTTCATTTTCTGCCATTTTTCTAGTATTACAGTTGCGTCAGCTAAAGAGCCGCCAGCTTTTACTGTATGCGACGATTACAATAAAAGCCAGCTTGTTCTGAGCTGAGAGCACTGCTTGTGGCGCGAGCACTGTGTTCTTTTCCATAATGCTATACAGTGGCTAGAGCTGCATCAACAGCATTACAAGCTCTCATAATACAATTTATGTATTTGTTAGCCAGGTGAGTACACTAGTCTCAGGGACCATTTTCAGGTACGACCCGGGCCATGAAGACGGCACAAATACATAGTTACAGGAATCATAGGTGCATCAAGAGAAACATTACTAGGATTATACTATATATACTGCAAGTCCTCGTGTTCTCCATTTAAGTTCACTGTCCCTCATTTCTTTCATGACTACTGTGTCTGAGTATTCTGGCACAGGGGTTGGAAGCTTCAGTGTTCAAAGGACCTGGCTGGCATTTGCTTTGGATAGTATTTGTGGATGTCTATTTCCGTGTGCAATTAATTAACACCATGGTTTTGGCTGACAACCAGCGTCGAGGAAAATCAACAACTAGATTATTTCTTTTTAAGTTAATAAGGTTCCACTGTTTGCTTGTTTTTAATTTAATTTTAAACTTACCTAGGCTGGCCCAACTGAGAAGCAACGTCTCATTTTTTTTGGGGGTGGGGGGAGAACTGAGAGGTTAAGTACAGGCAGATTCTGCGGACCAACCAATCTCTTTCCACTGACAGATTCTAATGTTTCTAAGTGACTTGCTCTCGGACAAGGTCTCACAGTGAGGGTTTGGCTCTGCTATGGTCTAAACTTGGGATCTCCCAGTTCCCAAGCCAGTGCTCATTTTTAAAACTCCGCTTTACTGAGAGTCAGTGCATCATTACAAGTTATTACACTGCATAACAAACATTTAGAGTAGCATATGTAGCCATGATATCTAATGTATTATTACTGCAGTCACATACTACTGTGTCAAGAGTGCAGTAAAAGTCCATAAAAAACTCGTAAATTAGTCTTTGGTGTTGTTTCTTCTTGCTCTAACCACTGGACCACACTGTTTCCCTGTAATTTTTATTTTAAAGGAAGTAAAATCATTAATGTGTGCATGACAGGGAGGGGTCAGAGGGTTATGTTTGGAAATAAAAACTGTGCAAGGATGAATATAGAAATGGCATCTTTGATTATTTCAAAGCATTCCAAGATCTCTTCACGTATTCATGCAGTGTTACAAAATGATTTATTTCATTTGTGAAATTGTTTTATCAGATAAACATACTGAGATACAGGAAACCTGTTTACTGATGCAACCTGGGGGTGGTAGGGGGTGGGAGGGATTACTTTTTTTTCATAGAGGTGTTTCTCTCCTTGGAAGCTGTGGCAGTTTCTCAGTCCTACCCCTACCTCCATAGACCAGCGTCTACCTCCCCCAGAGCCCCCTGCAGTCGTAACCCCTATGTTCCACCCCCCGTGCCATGGTTGGGAGAGGAAGGGTTGTTCCCCCACCCAGAGCATATAATCTATAATCCCATTGGAAAACAGGTTTCTCCAGGTGGCAGCGCAGACCTGTGGACTAGTAGGCAGGGCTTCACTTAGCCACAGACCTCCCTTTTCTTCTTTCTTCCCTGTTCCCCTTCTGTGGCCGCATGTGAGCGCACATGTGGAGGCACACAGTACCTGCTAGACTGCAGACCCTCCCATATGTTGCTGTCCTAGCACACACTACCACCAGGCCTCCACTTGGTGGCAGTCACAGGCCAGGCTAAAAACTGCTCCTTCCTCAGTAGAGAAGAACTGTCCCTGGATGCTCAATTCTCTTCCCCTGGCAACCTGAATCCACTTCCGAACCTGGGTCACTGGCATGGTGGGAGGTGTGGTGTCTGGCACCTCAACCCTCGGCACCACCAGACCAGCATGGGAGGTCTTACTTTACATTACATTTATAGAACATTACTTTACAGTAGGAAAAGTATATATTTTCTGAAGGTACGTAAAATACGTTTTATACATGGGTAACACAGTGCACTACCCAAAGATTTACTGTCCATAATCCTCCTCTACATCTGGCGCAACTATGAACAATAATGGAAATTTGCATAATTTTTTACAGTTAGTTTCTTTATACTCCTTGTGTCCTGGGCGGCACTTCATCTTGCCTGATCTCCCAGCCCCGTCTCCTGCTCACAGTTTACCTTCCAGCTTCCTCCATGGCTTACCCCCTGTGGCGGGGTGGCAGGGATCCCTCAGCATGCTGAAATGGATCTGGTGCTGGAGGTTCCTGCCATTCACGGGAGCGGTGCCTGCAGAGATCATCTTCATCCAGCCGCCCAAGACACATTTTTCTCCTCCGATTTGTCCCCTTAGGGAGATGAGGCGTACAATGACGCTCATGGAGAGAGAGCACGCACGCGTCCACACATGCTCCTCCCAGTGTCTGCCTCTTCTCCTCCCCAATACTGAAGCATCAGTGTGCTGCCCCCCAGCCACCGCTAGGGGCCAGTTAAACACTGACAGCTGGTGACCACCCCTTCCCCGGAGAAGGAGAGCAGTCCATCGAACACTCAGTCCTTCTTCTCCCCTGCCGACCCCTGGTGAGCCATGCTTGTTCCCAAATATGGGTCACCAGTGTAGTGTGAGGTAAGCCGTCCTGCGCCTCAGCCGTCAGCGCTACCGGGCTGGGCAAATTTGCATAATTTTCAAACTTTAGCAAACCAGATCTCTGTAACATAGGCTGCAGGTATACGAACAACCCATTTTTGGATTTTGCTGAGAGTACCGATTACATCAGCACTGCATTTGTATGCCTTTATCCCAGAAGTCTGAAAGAAATAAGCCCTAAACACATAGGGTGCTAAGTGCTATTTTAAATGGGGAAATGTTCCTTTAATGCAAAGTGCACGGCACTGCTTCCCTGGCCTGTGGAGACTCGGGCCCTTATGTTATTGTGGGGATGGTAAATATTGTCTGTAACACAGAATGGTTGTTCCAGGCATGGATAACAAAACCCCCATCTAAACGGTTGCTGTCGAGCTCCCGCTTTTGAGCTGGGCACAACTGTGGAACAGGGAGAGGTCAATTTGAACTCATGCACGTGTGGTTGTTTTACACTGCATGTCTGGCGTTGCACTGTTTTGGGGTTTTTCAGTGAGTTTTACTGGCACAGGTGCTGGATGCGTATGGCTTTGCCGTGGAATTCTAGTCACACCTGCCTTTTGTATTATGTTTGCTGTATTCTGTATTTTGAGTAAGTCTTTCCTATATTGATGGTACATTGCCAGCATTTCTAGAACCTTGTAATGGAACAGAGGGTGAAGCTGAGCCTAACCACGTTGTAGTTAGGAACAGTTTCACCCTCTGTGACATCATGAGGTTCTAAAAATGGTGGCAATGTAGTATCACTATGGGGCAGACATAGTCATCAATATCTCTGGACTACTGGGCTACATGTCAATTTGTCCTGGTCAGTCTGCTGTGCGACTGCTTGTGCCATACTATTAGCTCCGTTGTCAATCGGCCCCCTGTACAAACTGTTCCCTGACAATTTGCCCCCAGCATAAATTTAATAAAATAAACTCTAGGGGGTGCAGTTCGGGAACAAAGTGAACGGGGAGTCATTTGAGGCCAGAGCTAATAAACCAGTGCAAGTTGTTTCTGGGTAGATAGACCGAGACAACTTGACATGTCAGTGAACTACTGCCAGCTACAGGTAAGCCCAATGCCTCATTTAAAAGAGCTTTTCGTGGGGTTTTCACATCATGACATGCAGTGTTCATAAATCTTTTCCTTATAATGGGAGAATGAAAATGGGCTAGAAGCACATATATACACAGTAGCAAGACAATGTAAAACACTGCACCACCATTATGCATGGTCTGTCTGCGGCTGTCCAAGAAATCCAGGGCAATTCAATTAGTGGCAAACCTGCTTGATGACGTCTGCAATTTTCCAGTCAGATAGTTTGATGTGGTAGTGACAGACTTGCCTGTACCCAAGCTGGGATTGACTTTTAGCTGCAGCCAATAGATTGCAAAAATAAATGCAGGCTCCTTTTTTCATGGCACCACAAAACAAAAAAATGAAATACAGAAGACGGACAGGTTAGGGTGCTTGTTTATTACAGTATTAATCTTAACCAATTAGCGTTGATGTGTTTCAACAAACAGCAGCTTGCTGGGGAGGGGGAGGGGAGCAGTGATTTTATGTGCTTGTAAATGGCATCTGATTGACAGCACTGGAAGCTGAAGTCCTCTGTTGAGATGTAGCACATGACTGGTTGGTTATTATTAGGGATGTAAGTTTGTCATGGATGAGGTTTTAATGACTCATTGTTTGTTCATAAAATCATTAGTAAACAGTAGTAAATGTTGTGACACTGTCATCATTACTACATTCTGATGACACTAGTGAAAATCATGGAAGTGCTGAATAAAGATCAAACGTCATGGAATCAATGATATGTATGACTGCCATGACAAACTTACATCCCTAGTTATTATAGGCAGTTAGGGTGTAGGCTTCCCCACCTTGTGTTGTCACTAAAAGTCAACTCTGCCTTGTCCTGGAAGGAATGCTCCTATAGACAGTTGCAGAGGAGCCAGCTTTGTAGCGAAGTAGCATCCGCTACCCCCTTAGGGCAACAAATAGTAGCCTAATCTGAGATTTAAATTGAACTTTTTACATTTTTCGGAGAAATGCTACCCCCTTGACAAAATTGCTACCCCTTGAAAAAATTCTACATCTGCATCCGCCACAAGGCTCACCAGATCAACAAGAATTCCTGTATAGTACAGGGAGATGTAGTGGTTAAAAGGGACATTGTTGGGGGCGCTAGACAGCCACATTTTGAGCTGGTCGTTTTTCCCTGCAACTCGGTAGTTCGTACTAACGAAACTTTTAAAATTTATTATTGCCTCATGAACTTTGGCACAAATAGAAGGCATCCTTCGAAACCGGAACCGATAAGGAGCATAACGATACCAAACTTAGTATGCCTAGACCAAAGGGAGCGACCAGAGGGCACAGTCAAAAACCACACCAGCAGCCAACGCAGACCCTGCAACTAGGCATAGAACAGACTGCAGGCCCGAGTGGCAAGCCAGACACACCGCTGTGGGAAACAGTTCTGCATGCAGTGCGAGAGATGGAGCAGAAGATTGAAAAGGTTCTGGATCGGCTAGGGGCCCAAGATGCCAGAATCGAGGCAGCTACAAAAACGGCAAATGAAGCTAATGACCGATCCCAAAGGATGCAGGCGGCCTTTTCAAAATCAATGCAAGAGATGAACCGCCTCAAGGCCTGAATGGAATCGATGGAGAACGCAGCCCGATCCATGAACCTACAGATGGTAGGGGTCCCCAGAGCACATCGAGGGGGAGACTCTACTACTATATATTAAAAGCTGGATTCAGGATTCTATCCCCCAGGAATACCAGGTTGATACAGATGCCTATTACCCTTGCTTTCAGAAATAACCCACAAAGGGCCCAAGCCAATCAAGACGTTCCACGCATGATCATGCTGGTCACTACGGGATCGGGAACTCGAGACCGGGTCCTACAGTGGGCAAGAGACAGATATCCTACTAGCATGGAGGGACATGAAATCAAGATCTTTCCAGACTGGTCCTTCGCCAAGAGAACCAGACGCAAGCTATTCGATCCTCTGAGGAAACAACTTCGGGGATTGGGGGTGCAGCACTCTTTGCTGTCTCCAGCCCATCTCCGCATTGCATATGGTGGCAAAACCTACCAGTTCAACGATCCAGAGGAGGCTAAGAAAAAGGTGGAAAAGATTGTGTCAGAATTTCAGAAGAATCCTACAACAGGCCAAGGACTACCAGGGGAGTCAGAAGATGATGAAGAGGACTAGACCAGAGCGGTGTGTTATATTCTTTCGGTCGTTCCCATCTCCTCTACATTGACTTAAAAGTCGGTTAGATTTAAATTGAGAATCCCGAGGTGATCCATTTAATATACTTTTTACATAAGGACCACAGTTTTGCCCAAGATATGGGTAATGTATCCTAATGGGGGTTACTCATTTTCTACTGACTTTAGGCCTCTCATAAACAATTACAGGACAGTAAAAGAAAGGCCCTAAGTGGCATTGATCACGAGATGCCTAATTGTATTAACGCCCTAAAGTATGAGTTTGGGGGGTTACTTCATTCAAATGTCCTCCTGTAGATACCTGAGCTAAAGGTTTTTGATTTCATAATTGATATGTTAAATGTTATGCTCTATCTCTGGCTCCAGTAGATGGAAACCAGAAATATATAGTCTGTTCTAGGTTTGAGGCACACATTGATTAAAAACTGTTTAGTGACTAAGTTGTTGACCTAGTTCGATAAAGTTTCGGGGTGCGGAGCCAATAATAGCTATAAGGGAGAAGTAAAATTCCTTAAACCTGAATACTTAATTAAGTAGGGATAGTGGCCTAAAGGGCCATGGAAATAAATACCTCAACCATATTGCCTATTTCTGATTAGACCCCACAAATGTAATGTGGCTAGCTATCCTAAATATGTTGGATATGTGTTTTATAGGATTGTACCCCATATGATAACTTAACAAGCAATGGATAAAAAATACTGAAGCTAACATGTATGATCTTCATTACAAATCGGAGTGAATGTAGCCTTGCTCCACTGTATGTAATGCTTTTTTGCAAGCTCATGCAAAATTAATAAAAAGAAAGTTACAAAAAAAAAAAAAAGGGACATTGTTACCACAGGCTTTGATTGCTTATGCAGAAAATTAGAGCAAGTCAGACTCCATAGAAAATAACATGAATTGCATCAGTTTCGAATCAGAAAATCACCCTGGAGTTATAGGGAAGTGTCCAAGGGATCTCCAAGCCCTGTTGCTAGATGATTTCTATTTAGATTCAGTTGCCATTTGACTCTCTGGCGTCTTGTGTGAGACTAACAACAAGGGTGTCATCTAGTAGCACTTGTAATGGTAGTTTTAGAATAGAATGGACTTTGCCTTCAGCTTTCATACTTACTTATCTTTAGAGCACTTTACTGAGCAATGAATCACATACTGATAGTGAGGTGACTCTGTGTAGATAAAACATCTTTTATCGAGACACCCCAAGTCCTAGCTCATTAATAGTGTTGTTTGCTGGGGTTTTTTTGTTACAAAAATCTGTAACATTAGTTTTTTCCTGACTCTTCCTTTCTTATATTTGGAGATTGCCATGTTTTTTGTGACCCTGCCGGCACGTCAAGTGCCAGTCAATCCGCTGTTAAGTAACGGCAGGTACCATCAGCAGAAGCAAACATGAAGACTGCTTCTCAATACTTAACAGAAGAGAATTCTCTCAGAGCATTGAGAACAATAAAACAACTGCCTTTAAATTGGCCAATTACATGGGCTGGAACAATACGAGCACCATACCTGCCCCATCACTAATTGCTATAATTATTTGTTTTACTGTTGTCAATTACAATAAAATACATAATCACTCTGAAAGTACAGGCAGTCGTTCCGAATAATGAGTTGCATTCAATGGTGTAGCTCAGCCCAATTGAAATACATCATAAATCTTGAATATTTGGCTTTCATATCCTTAACACTTATCCTAGCAAAGCTTTGAACAAAGTTAATTGACATGAAATTTGACTCAAAATTAAACTCACTTTAATGGATCTGTCTCATGCCCTGTAAATTAGCCTCAAGCCATCTGTTTCTTTTGGGTTCAATTATGCTTGCCACTACACTAAAGGAAAGGAAGTGAGACAGAGAGAGAGAGAGTGTGAGTAGTGAGAGAGAGAGGGAGGGAGGGAGGCAGGAGGGGGAGGGAGAGAGGGGGTAGTGAAGGGGAGACTTCAAACATTAATTTCAAATGATATATATATTGTGTATTATGATCCAAAATAGAAACATAGAAACATAGACTTTGACGGCAGATAAGGACCGCTAGGCCCATCCAGTCTGCCCATTTCCCTACCTACAGGATAGGCCGCAGATCCTAGTTAACCAACAGCCTATATCTTCCTACCCCCCCACAAGAATTGCCTTATGTCTGTCCCATGCATTCTTGAATTCTCCCACAGTTTTAGACCCCACAACCTCCTCAGGAAGGCTGTTACATGCATCCACTACCCTCTCTGTGAAATAATACTTCCTCACATTGCCCCTGAACCGCCCCACCTCTATCTTTAAATTGTGTCCCCTTGTTCTTGCACGTCTCTTTTTCTGAAAGATGCTACAAATATATACAATATATCACTTCATTAAATATTTTTTTTTTAATTTCTCCTATTTAAGAACTGATAAACTCTGTGTTTGAGAGAGAGAGAGAGAGGTTGGTGTCATGGAAGTCACTTAAGTTCAAGTCCCTTTCTTTCTTTCAACTTACACTTTGTTATTTTCCAAAAAGCAGTACACCCAGCTTCTCATTATAAGGAGCATCGACATGCAGTGCATTCCAGCAGATATACATTACAACAAATTATAGTTTTATTTCCTTAATCTTTACACTTAGGAGGTGGAGGGTTCCTCACAAGCATACAAATAGGCTAATCAAAACTTGCCAACTGAGTCAACTATGTCAGTGTTAAAGGGAACTGTTACTAAAAAGTTTCAAGTCCACTTTCAATGCATTACTTGTCTGCTATTATTTTAGTTTTCTTGTCTGTCATGAATGATATGAAGAGATTCAAATGTACTCTACGTACCCCAACATGGAAGTTGTTACACTAGTAGTAAACCTGGAAATGGGGATGGGATTGAAGGATTGTGTCTAAAAGTCACTCCCTTTCATCTCCGCATGTGAGTCTATGAAAGTAAGACTTTAACCATGCCCTTGTATTTTGCAGAGCACGAGGTCTACAGATTCAGCTACACAAAATGCAAAAAAAAAAGCTCTAGCGTTGCTGAATCCTCGTGTTCATGCGTCTTGCTAAAGCAGGAAGATAGATTGTTAGCTGCCTGGATCAAGATTGCAATAAACCAGAAAGGATGGAGAGAAAGAGAGTCCCATAGAGCCCAGGTAGCCTTCTTGTTTCTTGACTCCTGCTTCTTCTTGCAAGGGATCTCAAGGGGATGCAATGACATCATGTTCATCTTTCCATCTCGAGGAGAACTAATGTGATTGATTTTTTTAATTTTAGTTACAAAAGAGTTGAACATCATTTTTGTATCCAGTGTAATTTTGTAAGTACTATCTGTATTGTTTCGCTGTATTTGTGTTGTTTGCTGTTGACATGGAACCTTTGTAAACGAGCTTATAGCCCAAAGGTATTAATCCGAGAATTGAATAAATAAAAAAATAAAATAAAAGAACTACTCTGGTTGAACAATCAAGGGGAGAATGTAGACGGCGGCACAACATGCAAATGAGAAAATA
This sequence comes from Neoceratodus forsteri, assembly GCA_016271365.2. Taxonomy (NCBI): domain Eukaryota; kingdom Metazoa; phylum Chordata; order Ceratodontiformes; family Ceratodontidae; genus Neoceratodus; species Neoceratodus forsteri. The sequence goes on along the minus strand of JADMNL010000027.1, from coordinate 284,306,782 downwards.
AACATGGCGGTTTTGTGCTGTGACAAAGTTTTACAGTAGTACTCTCATAATATAACTAACTTACAAGGGAGATAGCCCTCAATAATTAACATTTATTTATTGTTGACTGGGAAAGGGGGACTAGGAAGTTCTGCCTGTTTTCAGCCTCATCCCCGGGGAAGGGGGATACAGATGGAAACCAACTGACATTGAACCAGATTAAGCTGTTGGTGATATTTTTTGTGAATGAGGGAAATTTGGCCAGGACACTGGGGAAACTGACCTACTCTTTTTGAGGGTGCCATGGGATCTTTAACGTCCACTTGAACAACCACCAGAACAGGCAGACAGGGGTTGATAGCAGCAGAGCTATGAACAGCCTCTTTGTACAGCTCTGCAGATAGATGCAGTCTTTTCTATAAAATTACCATTTTACTGACACAATTCTTTTTTTAACTAGCAACAGTCAAAAGAGCAGCTCCTCAGGCACTGAACAATCCAACATTTGTAGAAGTGGTGAGCCTCAGACCGAAGCAGTGGTCCGCCGAAACAAAGCAGCAGCCAGCATGAAGGGAGCCCACCTGAAGGAGCTGAAGGCATGCGGCAGCAAAGACCAACAGCCTGGAGCAGGGGACCAAGACATGTCTCAGCCACTCAACACTGTGCTGCTTCGGGCAATTCAAGGACCTGACCGCAAAATGGAGGATTTTAACTCTGAACTGAAGCAGCTCAACACAAAGCTGGGAACCCTGGCAGACGACATGAAAGGGACAACCAGAACTGCTGATAAAACCCTTGCTGTTGCCTCGGGATTAACTAAAAAGAATAGCCTGCTATAACGACGACGGCAAAATTTAGAAAAAGCTGTTCGAGCCAACCATATCTGAGTAGTGGGTCTACCAGAAGAGATGGAGGGAGACAATCCCACAGCTTTCTTGAAAGACTGGCTGAAACAATTACTACATCTTGAGGTAGACTTTGAAGTCTTAAAAGTTTATCGCATCTCACCATGTGGTGGTCAGCCTCGGGCAGCTACAGGAAATCCCATTCCCCAGGCCATCTTGCTGGAGCTTCACACATTGGTGGAGAGAGAATCCTACTGAATGCCAAAAACCTACATCCACTACACTGGCAAGACACAAGTGTGCTACACTTATTCCCAGACTTAAGCTATGCCACCCATTGCAGAGGAAGAGCTTTGATGGAATCTGAGCCCGCTTCCGTGCTCTCGGGGTACACCATGTTCTGTTAATGCTTGGCAGCGTACGGATCTTGTATAGAGGTAAGGCATTCCAATTTTCAGATATGACTGAGGTGTCCAAGCTTCTTGAAAAAATAGAGAGACAGTTTTCTGCTCATAGTGACAACTCTGATTCTAATGGAAAAGAGGAAGCTTAAATTTACCAAGTGGACTAAGGGTGTTGCAGACGGCATAGGAATTGGGGGTTGAGAGGCAGGTGCTTGGGACATGTCTTCTGCTGAATGTGGAAATACTTTGAAACCTAGCATCATAAACTTTTCAGGTTTTGTGTATTATGGGATATAATTATGGTTTGGGTCTGTCGCTTGGTTGGTGAAACATTCAAGATGTGGGGGGCACTGTGCAGTCCGAGCAAGATGGCCGCACCGATTTAGAGCTTTGCAAACACTCATATTAAATTGATTAAAAAGTGTATTTTTTTGGAACAAAAGACAATTGTCAGCTTATCCTATAGGACAGTGAAAGCTTGCTGAAGAATATGGGGAATCTTAAAAAAGAAAATGTAACAAGAGATGGCGTTAAAGCTAAACAACCTCTGGAGCTCTGGCCACGAGGTCTGCTCAAGGCTGAAACACGGAACCACTGGAACAGTCAGGAGAGGAAACGTTGCAGACCGTGGGACTAAAGTTAAGTTGGTATGCCATGCAGGAAAGCCACTGCACGCTATATCCTGAGGGGGAACCAGTAGTAGAGAAAGGCCCCTGCCTCGGTGGTAGGCAATGGTGGGACCAGTGGCTGGCCCCATGCCCAGTGTCAGCCCTTAGCATCCTATGCTCCCGTCTCCGCCTCCTCCAGTCTCCACTTGATTCTAGATAGAGCACCAGGAAGAGTTGGTGGCTCTCCCTGGGGGGTTCAGAGCTGGGGGTCCTGTGGCTGGAAGAGGCTGGGGAGGAGGCCTGAACTGGGGTGCATGAGTCGGGGGCTTCAGGTGGGTAGTAGAGCCATTGCCGAGTGTCCACACCCGAGAGATGGCCACCCAGATAGGTGATAAAGGGAGTTAAAAAAAAAAAATGAATCTACGTAATAGAGGAGTGGTGCCATCATTGTGAAAAGATGCATTATGTAGATCAATGCTTGTATTATAACTGTATGTTTGTCATGAAACTAGTAAACATAAAGTTAAAAAAAGAAACATTCAAGATGGTGCAAAATGGCGTGAAAGGACTGCCTCTCGTGAAGTCCCCCTTCCCCCGATCTCCTTCATCGCTGACTCTCCTTCCTGCTCAACACTCGCTAGCAAAGATGAAACCATTTTATGCCACACGCATGTTCACTATGTTTTGTTTGAATAAGACTGACTTAATAGGTTTCAATTTTTCATCTTTTGATGGTGTTAAAGGGGTGTCTCATTATATTCTAATGTTTTTTCAGAGAGCTCCGTAATGTGTTTAACAGTGTTGCTAGAACCATTCCGTTTTATCAACTTAGGAAAGTTATATTGTTAATTATAAACTGTGCTCTGTTCGATTTGTGCAGGAGGGTTCTGTGTGTTATTCTGTACCCCCAATGCTAATGGGGTGGGACAATTAACCCTTTGACAGGGTGTACGATATTGTAAGGACATTTCTAGCATCCCTGCTCATGGCTACTGGGGCCATTACTGGACAGCTTTTCCTTTTGGACATTAATGTTAGAACTGGATGAATATACCAGATTTGGTTATTGAAGTTTAATTGTTGAAAGATACGCATCTCCTTCTCACCCAACACACACGCACACACACACACACACACAGGTTGTAACATTGTACAGGGGTGCTTTAGATCTGTTACTGTAAAAATGCTGTGCTTGTTCTTTATGCAAGTTTATAACTCTGCTATGCCTGCCTGTTGGTTATTATATGTAATGTGCATTTACATAAAATTAATAAAATATAAGTTAAAAAAAGAACAGGCAGACAGGGCCTCGGTTTAACGTCTCATGGAAAAGACAGCATCTCAGGAGTGCAACACCCCTTCCCCCCCATGCTGCACTACAGTGTCAGTATTGGGATTTAACCATGTTCCTGGTGTGGGGATGGAACCCACAGCCTTCCGATCTTCTGGCCTCAGAGGCAATTGTGCAACCTGCTGAGCCACTGACACTGCTTGAAGGAGTAGTACAGTTGAAATATGCAAAAACATACAGTATGTTATGCAGAGTGTTTTGATTCTGCTGGCCCGGTGGCACTGAGGGTTGAGGTGCTGAACACCACATCTTGCACCACGCTGGCGACCTGGTTTCGGGAATGGACTTGGGCCGTCGGGGGTTGGCAGGGGGAGGAGAGGATCAAGCACCTGGAGGACTGCTTTCCTGTCCTGGGGTGGGGATTTGGGGACGTGCCGCACTGCAGCGGCCCCCGGTGGAGCCCGGGGGCAATGCAGTAACGTGACACTCACTGGATGAGGTGATGGCGGATGTTTGCTAAGGCCTGCCCTTGGCACGGATGTCACTGCATGTCCGCACCTCAGGGCAAAATGTAACCAAGCAGGGAGGAAAAACCCCGGAGCTTTTGGAGGTGATGGCAGGGTACTCGTGTGGTGGAAGCCCACATACCCAATGCTGGTCCCGATCCCGACTTGACTTTGTGGCCCCACCTCTCTGTTTGTCTCCCACAGTGAGGGGGGGGCAGCACCTGATTCCTCGGTTAGGGGAGGGGCACAGCAGGTGGTAGAGGCAACACCAAGGAGACCCCTCCGCCGGAGAGATACCCAGTAAGTACTGGTGACTGGAGGGAAACAAAGTTAAAAAAAAGTGTTTTGATTTGTGTGTATAATTGTAGGGTTTCCTTCCCTTTGGTTGCTATCAAGATTTTTTTCTACATTTGCTTACTAGTGTTATGGCCCCTGGGGATTTCTGTGTTCAAATTTTTTATTGCTCTTCTTTTTCCTTCAATGCATCCTGTCCCATGTGATAGTGATGCATCCAGGAACACTGATTCGGTGAGTGAAAGCTGCTGCAGCAGCAATCTGTTGTTAGGAGCCTGATGTTCTGGCCTCAAGTCAATAACTCTTTGTAATTCAGTCTTTTTGTTTTCTGGGTATGTGTGTAGGTCTAGCAAGCAGGAGTAAATGTTTTGTTTTTAAAGCTTTTCATTTCATCATCATTCAGCTTTTCATCAAACTACACACAGCCATATAAAGCACACACAAAAAACCCAGGTCATCAATGCTATATTTAGTGAAGACTCTAGCTCTTTTCTTGCAGAAATTCCCACTCAATTATCCCTCAGGTGTTTGCTAAACTGTAAATGTAGCCATCAGTGGATAAGGAAAGTTACTTAAAATCACAGCTATGCTGCTGTAAAATTCACTGTAAAGCAGTATTTGCTGAGTCAATGGTCCTGGATGCATCACTGTCACATTGGACAGGTGGCATCATAGGAAAAAAAAAGCAGTAAAAAATGTGAAAATGGAGATTCCCAGGGGCCATAAAACTAGTAGGCAAATTTAGAAAAAACTTCTAATGGCAAACAAAGGGAAGAACACACTAGGACTACGCACAAACCCACACACATCAAAACACTCTGCACAACATATGTTTTCACAAGTATTTACCGTAGGAAAATATAGGAAAATAAGTGTATTTTGGTTGAAATAACAGTGAAATAGGCCAGCCATGTGGCGCTGGAGGTTGAGGTACTGGTTGCTACACCTCGTACCATGCCGGTGACCCGGGTTCAGGAACGAGCCCAGACCTCTCTGAAATTCGGCAGAAGCGAGAGAGAGTTGAGCATCCAGAGGACTACTCCCTCTCCTCGGGGAAGGTTGTCATCCTGCTCGCTGACTGCCCTCTGGTGGTGACTGAGGGTTGTACAGGTCAAGCGGCACGTACCCGCGTCTCTACGTTGGGGGGGATGGAAGCAAAGGTGGAAAAAGGGAGATGGCAGACTCCATGATGGCCCCGCATCCCTGAGCCACCCCCTGGATCCTGGTTTGTGCTCTGGAGGGGGGAGAGATAGCCGTCGCTTTCCTCCCTGGGCCTGTCATGGGGGGCAAGCCACGGGGGAACTTCCGGGGATCGGCATGAGCAGGGACGTGTGGGACCGGAGGATGAATCCCTCTGAGGGAGGGCCATAGCCACCCACTAGCCAGGCTCTGGGACATGAAAATAAAACCTTTTTAAAAATAATGGTGAAATAAGATGTTTGAAGTTTAGCAGTGTGAGTCCCTCTTTAAAACAGTGCTAGTTAAACAGATAGTTATTATCTCCAGCCAGATTTCTGCATTGCCTCATGTTTTGATTATTCTGGTTTTACTTTCAGTGTTTTTTACCGTCCTCTGATTATTGTTTCCTTTGATTGTTAATGCTACGTGTCATGTGTTTCTGCAGGAATACAGTAGTGCCTGTACCATTTCCTGTTTCTTCATCCTTTGTTTATTTAGCTTGCTCCTCTGAAAACACAGCAAGTATAGGAAAGTGCAGTGCAGGCCAGGAACATTACACAGACACGACCACGTGGCAGACCGGTACTACCCATTTCCCGTCTAACCCCAACATGGCACATCTGTCCAGAGTCTTCATAAAATGTTCAGGAAGCCTAAAGGGAACAAATAAAACAGAGAACTGGAACAAAAGGATTAACACTTCATCAGTTGTAGGGCTTGTCTGGCATAAGCTGGTAAAAAGAATATTTTTAATTATACAATGAGGTCTAAAAATTCACTTTGTTGATTGGTCGGCTGCTACTTTGTGCCTTAAGGTTATTTTCGCATAATCACTGGATAAAGTACCAGCCAACTGCACATAAAAGAAAAAAATAGTAAAATCATTCCATGCAGAACCCTTAGCGTTCCAATACACTCTCACAAAGCCGCCATTTTTTTCTCGTGCTAACAGCGCTGTTCTGCAAAATGAAAAGCCATTGAGGAAAAGTGAAAACTTAAAAAAAAAAAGTCAAATATAAGCTGCAGTGTTGAAGTCAGAAACAACCCTGAGCTGACCATCAACACTAAAATCAGACCAGCTCCGTGGTGCAGAGCGAAGGGCATTAGCTCGGCATGCTGGCAATCCGAGTTCGCACCCTGAGCCCGGATGTCATGAGCAGCAAATGCCGGTGGGGAGGGAGTTTCAAACGTCCATTGGCTACTTCACTCCCGGGAGGGTGGGCTGCTTAGCGCCACTCCTCTATCGGCTCCTGGTGAGGTTTGTGGTGATGCCCTAAGTGGCGTGGGTGACCGGACGTCCCCGCCCTGGGACACCACTGCAGTGCACGCCTCCGTGGGTGGTGGGTGGGATCAGAAAAAAAGAAAATGGGTCATCCCAGCCAGCTGGATGTTGGCTGCTGTCCCACCACACCATAGTCCTCAGAATGCAACATTCCCATCCCCTCACCTGTTCTGAGAGGTAGCGTTCAGTAATCTCCCCTCCCCTGTGCTCCCCTGCCAGCGGGGGGGCCTCACGGTAGGGTTACAGCTGGACCCTCTAGAACACAAGGATAACATGGGTCTCAGTTGCGGGTGTTGGCAGCGGGGGTGAGATGGGCAGGCAGATGAGACATGCCCAGGCCTAAAGAAATGGCTGGTTGGGGTCCGTGGGCAGGCAGAAAAAAGATTATGTAAATAAAAAGAGCCCCACTAAAGTCAAACTGCTGGCATTTTTAGTTATAATCACTCTGGTGGTGCTCAGCTCATTCAAGTTGTGGCCATCTGTTTTTACGGGCATTGGAGGGCTTCTGCCTAGCAACAAGGAACTATTTTGTATAGGGGAAAAGATATTTAATCAAAATCAGCATACAGAATTAAAAAAAAAAAACTTTTCCATTACTTTTTGTGCAGTTTTCATGTTTCCTAATTGTATAATCGGACCAATCCATGACAGGGTGTGGGTTGGGCTGGGATTAACCCACACCTTGGGTAGTTGATCACTTGGCCTGCAGCCTTGTGACTGAACCACGCCAGGTGTGGGTAAGTCCCAACCCAACCCAACCCACACCCTATCGTGAATTATTGCTTAACTAGAAAAGGTAAGCTGTGGGACATGGCTTGCATCTTAGTCTGAGCGATTGTATGTTTTATCGACTCTGCTACTTCCAACTGAAGATGCACCTGAAAAATAACTTATTGAGTTTATCTTTCATTTTTTTTTAACAATCTAAAGCTTACTACTTACACTGGCACAACTATTGTTCGGCTGAAAGGAGCAGAAACCAGAGGAGAAAATGCAAAACCCAAAGACTCATCTCAGAAATGCCCCCAGCCCACGAGTGTGGAGGGAAGTCCTGCAAATGATGGCAAACTGAGCTGAGCGTCCTCAGCTATAAAACAGAGCAACTCTGCTGATCGGCGGCTCTGACAGGCAAAGAGCTCGCTTCATTCACAAATGGACTGTTGACGGTGGAAAATAAGGTGGAGGCTATGCAGCTCTAACTCATAATCTGCAGTGGTGGCAGGGCAAGCAAGACAGTCATCAGTGCAGTGTATGTATATACACACACACACACTGTACAACACACACATGTGCGCACAGGCACACACACACTCACTGTACAACACACAACATGCGCACTCACACACACACACACACACACTGTACAACACACGTGCACGCACAGGCACACACACTGTACAACACACAACACGCGCACTCACACACACACACTGTACAACACACACACACACATACACACAGGCACACATACATACTGTACAACACACAACACGCACACACTGTACAACACACACACGCGTGCGCACAGGCACATACACACAGACACACACACTGTACAACACACACGTGCACAGGCACACACATACACACTGTACAATACACAACGCATGCGCACACACACACACACACACATATGCACGCACAGGCACACACACACTGTACAACACAACACAACACACACACATTGTACAAATACACACACACTAACACACAATGCCGCACTACGCACACACACACACACACACTGTACAACACATACGTACACACTGTACAACACACACACATGCAATTTAGGCGCATATACACACTGTACAACACACAACACAACACACACACACACTGTACAACACACACACACACACTGTACAACACACACGCGGCGTGCGCACAGGCACATACACACAGACACACACACACTCTGTACAACACACACGTGCACAGGCACACACACACTGTACAACACACAACACACACACACACTGTACAACACACACACATGCGCGCACATGCACACATACACACACTGTACAACACAACACACATACACACGCACACACATTGTACAACACACACACGCACACAGGCACACATACACACTGTACAACACACAACACAACATACACACACACACACACACACAGATGCGTGTGCATACACACACACAGACACATGCACATACACACACACACACACACAAACACACACACTGTGCAACACCAGATATATATGAATTGAACTGAACTGCAGTGGAGATCAAGATGGCAAGACAAGTGATAACTTGTCAATGCTTTTCTGTGGCTCCCACAACAAACACAGGCTTCACCCCCTTAATATTACAAACTGCCTTGGTGCTGTCTTCGAACAGGTTCACTCCTTTAAATATCTGGGGATCACCATAGACAGCAACCTATCCTACGGCATCCACATAGATAGCATTGCCAATGCTGCAAACACACGCATTGGTCTCCTCTACAGGCACAGGCAATGCTTTACCTCGGATGCCTTAAGGATAGCACTTCAGAGCTTGGTGGTCTCGCTAATCAACTATGGTCTGATTATTTACAGCTCTACAACTGACACAGCCCTTAGGTGCTTATCCTTGGCTCTAAACAAAGCCTGCTGACTCATCACAGGATCCCACTGTCTCACCCATACGTGTGACCTCTATGCCCAAATAGGGTGGCTCCAGTTATCAAACCGTATCAAGTACCAAACTTGTCTAATGGCTCAGAAAATTATGCTACATCTTGCTCTGCCCGGAGTCCAAACTCTTCTCCATACAGCACACAACCCCCACCTCACCAGGGCTTCAGAAAATCAGATGCTACACATTCCTCTGTGCTGCACCACACTGGGCCAAAGATCCTTTGCGTACCAAGCTCCTAGCTGGATTAATGGACTCAACAAGACATCTCCTCTCTGCAAAAGCTAGGCCCATTCAAAGCCAACCTTCACCTCCACCTAGCTGCCTCTAGCTCCTGCGACTGTCCCTCATAATCTGATCTCCCCCCTAGCACTTCTACTCCTACTCCCTCTCTCCCTCATCCTACAGCCTACCCTCCCATTTTTGCCCCTACCCCCAAGCACTTTTTTGAGGCCTGACAAATGCCCACGGCTGCACCACTCTTTTTGTGTCCATTCCCAGCCTCAGCTACCTCTGTCTACCCTGCCCCCTCTGGTACCCACTTTCCCTAAATGTGATGTATTTCAGCTGCTAAAAAATGTCTGTACACCATTTCTACACTGTTACTCAACTCTATGTAATGTTTGTATTGTACCTCAATTGACTTGGAACCTTTGTAAAAGAGCCTTGGCTCAAAGGTACTTGTAATCCTAGACTCTAAATAAATTAAAAAAAAAAACTCACAAGATATCATGTTATCTTGTGAGTTGGATATACCACAAATAGTATCTTGCCCTGTTGGGCACATCACGCTGCATACAGAGAGCTGCTTTTACAATGCTGTTGATATCACAAAAGGCATGTGCAGCACAGAAGCCAGCACTTGAAATCAAAAGGTGCATTTACACGTACCTGGGTGTTGCACATCCAACTGCGCCTCCCGCCTGCCGCTCCACCCACACTGCTTGCAACCACCGTCAACATAAGAGGGTTGTGCACTGCTGCAGGGTGGCAGACAGTTCTTCAGGCATTTTGCACAGCATGTCTGCATGGGCCGTGAGGTCCAGGATTGGCTATGGATAGTACAAGTGCCATTCGAGGAGCGTCGGTAAATATCGGTGAGTGGTGAACTGTTGCTTTGGTATTACACATACCAGTAACATAGGTACATTAATCAATGAACACAGAACTCCCATTCATTTTGATGCAGACTGCTGACGAGGAAATCTGTGGTATGTTATTAGACTTGTACAGCTGTTCTCACCTTTTGCACTGTTTCACTCCAGCAACTGTAAGTGGCAGGTGTAAGGCAAGGAGAGTTGCATAAGAGACATGAACATGACAGATGTTTAATTGGGGGTTGGCAGAAAAGGAATGGGTGATCAAATTACATTACATAGCAGGAGTACACACTTGCAAAAATGCCTGCACTGGTACAGCAAAAATGCCTGCACTGGTATATGTTCCCACCACTGCAGGGAATGTTCTGCAGTGCAACGGAGTGGCTTGCAATGCTGTAGCAGCTGTTTACGCTGTTGGATTTGCACTGGTGCAACTCATTTGCACTGCTGCCAATGGTGCAAATCTGGTAGTGTAAACACACTTACGAGAAATAATTAAATCTTCATACAAACAGCCAATTTAAAAGCTCTAAATATTAAACTGATATTGTATAAATCGAACATGCAGTTATCTGACTCAAAACATGTAGTTTAACATCACCTGTGAGGGGGCAGGACTTTCATAACTCAATTGTGGTTATTCCATTCGTGAGTTATGGTCCTGCCCCTTCCCACTTAAGATAAAATGCATATTTGAATCAGGTAATTGCATATCCTAATGTATACATATATATCTATATGTAATAGATAACCCACAGTAAGGTGTGTGGTCGCGGACTGATATACGCACGCCTTGGTATGCGTTCAACCACCCAAGGCATGCGTATATTAGACCGCTACTGCACACCCAACTGTGGGTTCTATATTTTATAAAATGGCTAGAATGGTTTTGGAGGGGGTGAAAGTGCAGGTGTGCAGTTGTGTTCTGATATACACACGGTGTGCAGTTGTGTTCTGATATACACACGGTCACATGGTATGTTTCAGTCAAGCAGCAGAGAGTATTTTCCCTACCCATTTTATAAATATACACACACATGCGTGCACACACGTGTCTTGCGCTTTGTGTGTGATGATACAGCTACTTCGTAAGTGGCCCGCAGGATGACTCGTGAAGTCCGCTACAGGTCTGGTGCAATGTGCGATGATACAGCTGCAACTGCTTTGCGTACTGACTGCTGGATCATGCGCAAAGCAAGTTACTAGTTCTGGGATGTGCCCTACAGGACAGCTGTTTTGCACATGGCCCAGCGCAGTGTAAGATACTATGGCTTATCCATCTCAAAAATGCATATAATTCATTGCAAAAAACCACATTAACACACAAGTTAAGTAAAGAAGTGTGACACTTGAGTTTTTTGAACCCTAACATTGCCCACCTTTTCCATCACTCCTGTGAACCTCACCGAACTGAATGCCACAGCACAAAACATATTTCATACACATGTTTTAACAACATAAATAAAAAACCTACAGAGGCACAGGGTCATAGGATACAGGCCTGGGACAATCTGTTTGACTTCGCTACTGTTGAACTCATCGACAGATGTGGGGCAACATGTATGATGATGCAGCTGTGGGCCACTCAACGAAATCGGCTGTGGGTCTTGCACAATGTGTGTGTAACCCCTAGGTAGCGCTATCTCAAGGGCTACTACCCCTGCCTGCTTGGCTAGTAGCAGGTTAAGGGGCCTGAGTTCTGAAACGGGTGCCCCCACCTTGAGGTCAGGGTTGGTAGTGGTCAAGCTAACCTGGGCACAGCCCTCAGTGGCACTGTAACCCCCTGTTTCCTTACTAGTGGCTGGAACAACACACAATAATCACTTTCACAATACCCCTGATACACCACACAAGTACCCCCCCGTTTGCCTTACCACTAGGGCTTTCCTCTGGCCTGGCCCTGGGGACCCCCTGTAAACAAGGTTATACACAGCAAATAACAGCAGTACAGTACTCTTGCACAAACTGGAACCACAGTCAGGGTAAATGTAAAAAAGAGTTAGATCTGATTTATTTAAGGGACTTGAACAAGGGAGGGGCATAACCAGGTTAATTTGCTTAAAGGCTGTATCAATCAAACAGTTATGCATGCACTTCAGGGTCCATAAACAGTCACACACTCTGGGTACCCAGATGGAGAATGGTGGGCTAGCCAGGAATGTTGCAGCTGGTTGGGGCCCTGTGATGGAAGAAAACAACATGCACAACACACACTATTTGTAATCCGGAGCCGGAGGGCTCAGTTTGTGAAAAGAAAACAACAAGACAATCAGATGACACACTTTTAGATTAGGCTGTTATTGCAGGGAGCTACTCTGATGATTACTCACGATAACCAAGACTGGACACAGGCTGGACAAAAATCGAGACAGCAGATGGTTAATCTGGAGTGCCAGGAGAAGCAAGGCCTACACGACTCGCCGAGGCGTCGTTCCTGTTCAAGCGTGGAGTAGGAGGCTGATCCCCCAGGCAGGTCTCTCGTCGATGGTTTTCTCTGTGCAGCGGGTAGTCTGGCTGGGCCAGTGTGGCAAGGCCCTGGCCAAATGGAGACAAATTCGGATACAGTCCGTTTTGGGCTGGATACAGCTTCCAGCAAGCAGAAAATAGTTCACATAGTGGAGAACCAAATCACGACTCACTAACAACTCACAGCACATTTACATGTAAGGAAATTCTACTGTACCAGGCAAACCGCTATCTGGTCAGCATCGCAGAGTCTCTGCACAAACCAGGGATTCAAAAGCAGCTGGAAATCCTGACAGTCTGACCGCATTCAGCAAAATCTTTGGTCTTCTTCAGGTATGAGCCTGGTAAAAAATCAGTGGCTTACTTCATTCTCACAAACTTGGATTTAGTCCAAAATAATTATCTTCTCTCCCTCTCAGGGGCAGCAGGCAGACATGCAAGCCACAACTCAGGCCTTTCCACAGTTCTCCTGCACGAAACTACTCAGATGGCTGCTTGACTGTCTCAAGCTGTTGCTTCTTCAGCTCCCAACTTAGATCTGACTCAACTGCCAGCAAGCCTGGGACTTTCCCAAGAATCCAAAAGGTTCGGTTGGCTGATCTGTCTTTCAGTCACAACAAAGGCTCCCCCTTCAGGTGCAAAAAGGTGCCAAAAGCCCAAAACTACAATTCCTACAGATTTTGACTCCAGACAGCTCCTGTAGTCTGGCTCCATTTTAGGTCCCACCAGTACTGATTGGTCCAAATCGTAGTACCGGGCCAAGATAGTGGAGATAAAACAGTCCTTGCTGCAAAAAAGGTAGGTTAGACAAACTACATTATCATTATCACTCTAAATGATTTTCGGCAAATAGTTACATTTTTCAACAGAGTTCCCTCTCAGATTACTTATGACTACAATCCAGGCAGCTCTTAAAGAGACAGTACACAGAGGCTATACAGGCACTCTCTGGCAATCACATTTAAACTGCTAAAACACAGGACACCAGCCTGGCAGTGAGCATTTAGGCAAGCTCGAGGAAGACTTTTCTGGAACTATCTCTTGGGTCAGACCCCTGATTTTTCCATTTACAAACATTGCCAGTGCAGTTTGAGTAAATCCTTAAATCTATTTTCCCTGTTTTCCTCAAAAGTGAGGGCAGATCAGCATGTTTTGCACAAAACTCTAAAAATTAGCTTCACGTACAAAAATGACACTAAATGGTGTTTCTGCATGAAAATGTTGTGCAAACAGGGTTTTTGCATGAAAAATTGACTTAACGGGGACAGGGAATTTGTGCTACTTTGCAGCCGTTTATAATGTTCCTATTTATAGAAAATCAAATTCACAGCTCCAAAAGAGCCGTATTTAACTCTACCCGAGTAAACACTGATTTGAAAAACTGTTTTCAATTGTTTTCTTTTTATGGACAACATCATGCACAGCTCTCTTTATAGAACCAGAAATGTGCAACTTTTACTATGTCACAGTCTGTGTATAGAATGCTGAGCACGAGCTGTTATCCTGTGAGAACCATACTCAAGAGTTCTGTGCACAAACCGTGACATAGTTAAAACTCCAGATCACTGGTTCCGTGAAGAGAAGTTGAACTATAACAGAATGCTGCCCGTAAAAACAAAACAATGCAAAATACAGTTTGGCTTGCTTTTTATTCAGCTACAGTTACAAATGGGGTATGAATACCATTTCTGTAAATGGGTACATTATAACCAGCTGTCAGTTAGAAATAATTTCTTGTCCTCTTTAAAGTTTTATTTTTTCAAAAAATGAAAAATTCTGGGTTTTTTTTCCTGTTTTCGTAGAAACTCAATGGTCCTACTTTACTATGCTACCTGCAAGTGTACACAGTGCTTTAGTGTCCTCAAATTAAAACTGAAGTTAAACATTCACAGCGATCTGTGTGCAACATCCACGGTGTTGGGGTACATGCATGTTGCTGTGTGCTGCAGTTGCACAGGGGGGGGCAAGAGACCTCTTGCCTCTCCCAAAAGAAACAAAGAAACATATAATTTGATGGCAAAAGGGAGTCATCTTTGTTTAAAAATATATTTACCCTAGGAAGACATCTGTTTTTATACCCCCTTGTCTGTATGTGGCATTATGGGATATGGATCAGATCCAGTAACATCCAGACCTAGGACCTTCAGAAGCCAAAATGACAAATGTTATGGATTATCATGTAGCGTGATATGTAGATAGCAATCTATAAAAACACACAGAGGCAACCATTTAAGACAGGTTACAAAAGAGTTATTTCTTAGTTCATTCTGTAGGTTATCCAGATAATCCAGATAAGACTGTTGTCTCTTTACACAGTAGCTGAACAATTAGAAACTGTTCTAACCAAAAATAACCTACTGTAACCACTTTTAATCTGTCATATGACAAGACAAGTTAGCATGAGCCTGCCTAGTGGCGTACCAAGGCAGGCAGGCTGCGTGAGAAGTTACTTCAACTGGAAACTAGGGCTCACGTCCCAGTGCAAGAGGTCAAGGGATGTACCATAAGGGAGCGGAGGGTTTCCATTTCCTCCAGCCAAAGGGGGCAGTTATTGGTAACTGCTGCTCCCATGTAGAGACATCATGTGAAACTGGAGGGGGTAGGGGTAGGGAAGGGGTTCTAAGCCACTTTACACTCTAAGGCAAGCACCTGCTGCTGTAGATGGGGTTGGCATCTGTAGGGCTCCAGACTGATAAGGAATTACAGCCCATCAGCCCCCATTTGGGTGTCTAGATGTGCACCTGTAAGAAGGAGCTGCTAGTGTGTGTGTGTGGGGGGGATATAACAAATGCTGAAACCATCCAAACAAAAGAGATACTGTCAACCCTCCTGGGCCCAAATGTGAAGTTAAAGCAGCAATACTAAATAACACAAATGTTATCTTTTGCAACAGTTTGTTCCCTGTGCTCTGTTGAGCACTTACCTGGTAATCTTTCTTGTTTTCGCTGTACTATCACCCCATAATTTGCTCAGTTTTCCTTTGTTTTTGTTTACATTTCTTTCACCCACCATGTTGAACTGGAACCCTCTACTGCCACCTACACGTGCGCATGATTCACGGCACTACACGGGGGCAGCAGGAACACACAGCACAGGGTCCCATGGGCATAAACAAAAGACATGATGTGACGTGTGTGTGTGTGTGTGTGGGGGGGCTCGTCTGCAAATTAGGCACCAGCCATATTTACTGTAGCTCCTCAACAATGGAAATACATTTTTAAATATCTAAAAAACTGAAGATCGCTAGAAAAAAATATTTACAGATATGGAAACCAGAACTATGGCTGCATGCTTTCAGCCTAAAGCAGAATTTTGATAGTCACTGCCTGATTATCCAGTACTACTGCTTCAAGTGACATCATACTAAAATGGTGGATTTTGTTTTTTTCTCTATAAATTTTCCCCATGTACTGTACATTTTTTCACTCCCTCCCTCCTACTGTGCTGTCACCTAGAGATATGCCCAATTATTTAGGGATAGACGCTGCTCAGGCAATTGCTGTTATATGGATGGACAGGGAATTTTTTGGTTCCTTATTTTTCCATCGTCCTCCCTCTTCCCCTTTGACTTGGGATGTGCCCCATAGCCTCAGAAACTTAGTGTACCCCTGCTGAAGGAGTTAGTGCCTTGGTCCACCCCACTTCAATCTATGGTGCCAGTTCAGCGCAGGGATCAGGGCATTCGCCTCTGTTTCCCCAAGCACTACTATGTGTCTCCAGTGGATCACGAATCTGCAGGGACAGCAGCCTGTACAAGGGTGAGATAAATCTCCCCGTATCTGAAATGGTCACTGCCCCATACAGGAAATTCTCCCAACCTGAGCAAGGGCACAGTAGACGTTGAAGGTGGTCCCCTGAATGTATGAAATGTCTAATTTGTAAATAGCGAAAAAATTCTGTATTAAACCAATGAAACTTTTCCTTCGCCCTCTGAAATGAAATACAACTCCTGCCCTCTAAAAACTGTGTGAATCTGGTAATCCCTGTGGCTGCCCATACAGTGCATCCCAAGTCTAGTAAAGGATGCATGAAAGTAGAGTCAAACCTTATAAGAGAAATGGGGACCTAATCCCTTTGCCGAGCCCAAGGGCCTACGAATCCTCTGAAGGATATGTAAGCCATGTCGTACCCATCTGTTCTGTATTAAGCATTGAAGCCCTCTTGGGTAATCTGTCAGTATTACCGAGAACAGCAGTCTGTCCCTGACCGCTGCATCCTCCGAATAGTACCATTGAGAAGTAGTTCTCTGTTTAGCCCAAGTCATTAAACTGGCCCCCTGTGCCGCTAAATAGCAGAGGGGCAAGTTTGGTAAAGAGAGACCCCCTGCTTCCTTTGGGGATTGTAAGATCTTCCTTGAGACTCTTAAGTTTTTTATGATTCCAAATAAAAAGAGAAATATCCCTTTCTATCTTGGACAAGAACACCCTCGGAATTTGGATGGGGAGGCACTGAATAAGGAAGGGAATGCGGGGCAGGATTTTCATTTTTATTACCTCTATACGATCCACCAACGATAGTGGTAGGAGGTGCCATTGTGCCAAGTCTTGTGCAATCGAATTCCACAACCTCTCCTAATTAACCGAGAAGAGTTGGGTCATGTCCACCGGCACCTGGACACCCAGATACCTAGTCTAATTATGTGGGGCCCATTTGAATGGAAAGTTGCGTAGGAAGGATCTCGGCAGAGACCCACTCACTTTTAGAGTTCCTGATTTTGAAAAATTTATTTTGTACCCAGAGATCATACTAAACTCCTGTAACAGGGCCATTAGAGGGGGGAGGGAGGTCTCTGGAGAAGATAAAAAAATATTGAATCGTCTGCGTACAAAGACAATTTTTGTTCAATTCCCCCCACCATGATGCCTTTAATCTCCAAATTCTGGCGCGCTCTAGCTGCCAGTGGTTCCAGACCAACTGCGAACAGTAGCGATGAGAGGGGGCATCCCTGTTTGGTTCCTCTGGAGACAGCAAACGCTGCAGAGCTAATCCCATTTACCCTGACCTGGGCTTTAGGACGTAAATATAACTGCAAGACAATATGTAAAAATTTAGGGCTGAAATTTAACTTCTCCAAGGACATTTTTAAAAACAGCCAATTTACCCTATCAGAAGCTTTTTCTGTGTCCACGGAAATGGCTAGTTGAAATTCTGGATTAGCCACTTGGGAAGAGATAATGTTCAGGAGTCTCCGGATATTATCCATAAGATATCTTTGGGAAATAAAACCTGTTTGGTCTTCAAGTATAACAAGGGAGATTTCCTTCTGCAAGCGGTGGGCCAGAAGGCCCGTGAAGAGTTTGAAATCAACATGAAGTAGGGAGATGGGTCTGTACAACCCGTATTTTAGAGGATCCTTTCCTTCCTTAAGCAATACTGATATCAGTGCCGTATCCTGTGACCCCGGAGGACCCCCCCCTGCCACCTCTCGAAAAACCTCCAAAAGCAGGGGAAGCAGAAGCTCCTCGAACTCTTTGTAAAATTCTGGGGAATAACCATCTAGACCAGGGGATTTGCCATTCTTCAATGATTTAATTTGTTCACTAATCTCTGCAGAGTTAATGATTGCCTCCAGGTTTTCCCTAGAGAGGGCAGGTAGTGATTGCAAATTTGTTTGGTCAAGATAGTCCCCCATAAGGCCCTCAACACCCCGGAACAGAGTCCTGGGTATACTCTCTCGACAGTAATCTGCAAAAACCAAGATAATCTGTTCAGGCCCATGGTGAACTCTATTATTGTCCTTAGGGTTCTCAATTCCAAGAATAAGTCTACTGGCTAACTGAGTACGCAGGTTCGCAGCCAGCGATTTTCCAGCTCAATTACCTCCTTCATAGTACTGCTGCCTAACTCTCCTGTATGCCCCTTCTAGTTTGAGTGTTGGAATTTTATCAAGCTGCTGCCTATGAGACTCCAACTGTTTTTTAGTTTCCAGGTGTAGGGAAATTTTGTGCTGAAATTCCAACTCTGCTATGTCACTCCGAAGTTGTTCCAGTTCCTGTAAAAAATTTCTTCCTCTCCCATGATGCAAAGCATATGATATTGCCTCTTAGAACCGCTTTAAGGACATCCCATCGGACCGCATGAATGGTTTGTCAAACTAGGTTGTTCTCTAGATACTCCCCAATGGAGTTCCTAATATATGTTTTGAATTCTATATTGTTAAGCAGGCCTGGATTAAACCTCCAGCGCGAGTTACGCAGAGTCGGAATCAAAGTTAAACCCAGCCTTCTAGGTGCATGGTCAGACAGAGTTTGTGGAAATATCTGGCATTCCTCTATTAGATAAGCCCATTCACCTGGGTCGTATATCATATCTATACGTGATTAACAGTCATGTCTGTCCGAGTAACATGAGAAGTCTTTCTGTTGACCATTCATCCAGCGCCAGGCGTCCACCAAGCCCCAGATCTGAGTTACCCTAGTAAGAGTTTTACTCGTCTGCCCCAGCTTCATCCATCTGGCCCTCTCCCCACCATCTATCCAGGTTGGGTAAGACCACTGTATTAAAATCTCCCCCCAGAATCAAAAGGTCCCCATCCACCTGTACCAACCTTGAAAGAGTGGTTTTAAAGAAAGCAGCCACCTCCCGATCCTCATTGGGTGCATAGATGTTAATGAAACATTTCCACTCTCCCAGAGTCACAGATACCTTTACAAATCTGCCCCTAGGTCTGTCTGTACCCGCCGTACCACCAAGGAGCAAGTCTTATGTACTAAAATTGCAATCCCCCTTCTATGCGGATGCTCCAAGTATGAGGAGGCATATACGGTACCCACCCATCTTCTCACCAACTTTTCATGTTCAGCTGCAGTGAGATGGGTTTCCTGCAGGAACGCAATTTGTGTATCCAGTCTTGCTAGGTCTTTTAATATCTTAGACCTCTTAGCTGGATGGTTCATACCCCGCACATTATAGGTTACTACATTAAGTCCACCCATAATAAAAGGGCCCAGACAGAATCCGCAGGACAGTGAGGATCGGGATAGGCAGCGGCCAGCCCAGGAGGAAAGATGCAGCTCTAAACATGTGAACCAACAAAAAAGTAGAAATAACTGAGTCAGCCCCAATAGAAAAAGGGAAGAGGCAGAATATTAACAAATTCCCAACCGGAGAAAACAAACTGTAATCGTGCCCCATCAAAAGTCGCTTCCAAGGTGCCACAGACGTGCCATCACTCGTCAAGGTCTCTGTGGTGATGGAGTATGTTGGATAAAATCCAACACCAGGCTGCCCTGCCCACAAACTTTGGGGCCAAAGCTGCCACAGTGGAGTCATCTAACCCAATAAAGACCATCCCTTTCCTGCCTCCCCCCCAATTTGCATATGATGAAAAGTGATTTCCCTACATAAATCGTGAGAGTGTGTGGGACTCTCACCCACCTCACGTCATCCTTAAATTCAGTGCACCCCGTTATATGTAACATTTCAAAGCTCAACCACCCCCATTACTGCACTCCCAACAGAGCAACCATACTGTCATTAGACAGGTCCTCCATCCCTCCACTCCAAATAAACCAGGAGGGAAGAGGAGGAAAGAACATGAAGGGGTCAGGGAGAGCAACAGTCCCAATCAAACCCAAGACAGTCCCTCGGTCCAGGCAAAGAGTTCACAAGTAGTCTCCAGTTCACTCGGGTCGTGGTGTGATGACCAGTGAAATTTTTTCCCCGATACCCTTCTGGACTTTTCTCAGTCCTGTAATTTGTGCCAGTAGCTCGAACTCTTTTGAGTACCCGCATTCATCTTATTCCCTGGTCTGCCCATTACTGACCACTGCTGCTTCTCAATCTCCCTCATAAGGCTGGGCTTAATCAGAGCATCCAGCTGGATTCCCAAAGGAGACAGAAACTTCTTGGCCCCCGAGGGTGATTCAAAAATACTTGTGCCCGAGTCCGAGGTAACCCTCAGGGATGCCGGGAAATTTACCCTCACCTTCAGGCCCTTACCACTAAGAGCCTTGACTACTGGAAACCATGCCTTACGTCGCTGCATTGTAGCAGGAGCATAATCTGGTTCAAAATGAACCCTTGCATCACCGAACAAGATCTCCTTTCTTTCCCACGCCTTTCTTAGAACCCTCTCCCGGGTTCTAAAATCTAGAAAACGACAATTAGAGATCGAGGTCTCTCTTTCAGGTCTTTCGGAGGAGCAAAGAGTGCCCTGTGAGCCCGGATTACATTGAGGGGATCGTCTTTCTCCAAATCCAGCAGTTCTTTGATAAGGCCCTCTGTCTACTCTGGTACATTACTTGATTCTGATCTCTCTGGAAGGCCGTGGATTCTCAAGTTCACCCTTCGGGAGCGATTTTCAAGATCCTCTGTTTTTTGCAGCAGTAGCTGGGAGCGATCATGAATCTGCAAGATGGCTCCATTATGCAGGTCTGTAGTTTCATCATATTTAGACAGATGATCTTCTATGGATTGAATTTTTTTATTATGCTGTGCAATATTCTCTCTGTTCTCCTTTATGTTGGCTTTAATGGTATCCAGTGTGTTGTTCATGCATTTTAATTCATGACAGAGCTGCCGGGAGGTAATAGTATAGTCCTCCCCTTCCTCCTCCGAGTCACTCTCCCATCCTGGATCAACCACCTCGGCTGGTTTTGCGGCCTCCTGATGCGCGATTTGGGCTCTCGAGGGAAGCTGGAGTTTCTGCTGCTTTAAACCACTGCTTAGAATCGGTCGCGGTCTATTTCTAGTCACCATTCCGTTTCAGAACCTTGTATTGGGGTGAAAAGTAAGTTCCCGAGGGAGAAACTTGATTTAAAATGGAATTATATGGGGGGCTTAGCGGAGCCCGTTATCAGAGCATCTGCACGGGTTGATGACATCACCAGAAGAGCCTGTTGTGCTTTGTTTGTTTGTTTTTGGTTTTTGTTCCATCCTGCTCCCTGGAGTCCCACTCCTTCGGGCTCCCCAAGCTATGGCCCCTCCAACTGTCCATCTTCTACCCTGCTGCCATCTCTTGCCTCTAGACACCCTAAGATTCATCGACACCCCCCAAGTGTTCTGGCTTATCCCTACTGGGGGCCCCCCTGCTGTCACCAGGGGAGAAGCAACTTCGTCATTGGGGGTGACAGTCTTGGGGGGGGGAGAGGACAATGCACTGGGCAGATGGTAGTGTAGGGGACTCCACAAGGGGCCTTTCATCCAGTGCCCCAGGATGGGCCATTTTCCTGTTTTCTCCCCCTGTTCCTCCCCTCCCACCTGATGGCTGCATGCTGCGGCATCCTGGGAAGAATGCATGGTGGCACATGGTCACCCACACTGCCAATTGCGACTCTATTGCCTGATCAGAAGGAGCTGCTCGAAGAGTGGTGCAGGCATAACCCTCCCTCCCAGGGAGGAAAGCATCTGCATGGACACGTGTAACCTTTCCCACTGATCTCTAGTCCTGTCATCCCCGATGCAGGGCATGAACCCAGGTTGCCAGCATGCCAAGTGGGTGCCTCACCGCTCGGCTCCACGGAGCCGGCAGCATGTTGTGCTTTGATAACTTCACAGCACATGATCTGTTTTGACCCATCACAGTGAAGAAGTTTTGGCACTCATTTTATAAAGGTTCCAGTATAAATAACGCCAGGAAGGGAGTGGGGAAAATCAGTACTGAAGCTGTGATTAGGTATAGAGAGAGAGAGATAAAAAAGTGGCAGCTATGAGCATATTGAACTAAACACCTGCACAGGCCCTGGGCTGGGAGAACCGAGGCCACTCATTCTGTAGTGCTTCCAGTGGTTACTGGAGAGCTCTGGCATGTTGGGTGACAATGCAATGCTGACCCCCCCCCAACGCAGGCTAGTGCTAGAACAGTGGCAATGTATGTAATCATGGGAGGAGGGAGGGACTTCAGTAAGGGACAAGAAACACTCTATGTGAGTCTGTGACTATTAATGAAGGCTGGCCCCCTCCCACTCCACACCACTGGTCTCAATACCACTTGCACCTTCCCCATCTGCTGCTGATACAGCAGAGCAATTCTTCCGAGATTGTTGCCCCCATCGACCTGGGCCTCACTAGAAGGAGCTAGGTCTGGGGCATTGCTGATGACTGGGGTGGTCTGCGTTGGTAGGCAATGAAGACGTACAGTGACAGCTGGGGGCCGGAGTGAAATGAGTGAGCCAGCAGCTCTGGCCAGTGCAGGTGGGGGAATAAAGTAGAAATTTAAAAACAAAAAAACAAAAATAGAAAACACTGATGATCCTCGGCCCATTGAGTTCTTTCCCCCACCAACTCCCTGGACATAAACTGTGAAAGGCTTCAGTTGCTACAACTTTAAATAGAAGTCTGTTCCACACATCTACCAATCTTTTGACGAATAATATTTCTGAATATTATTCTTAAAACGTCCTTCTTTAATTGTCCTCTAGTGCAGTCATCTATTGATATTTATCAGCTTTTCTATCACTTCTCCCCGCTGCGGCACTACGGCATGGGGCATCCAGCCGATGGCTCCGCCTGCCTGGAGAGTTGAGTAGCTCAAACTGCACCCAGGAGGATCTGGGACGGCTGTCGTGCCATCCTGTTGGAGGGATCCCCTCTGCCTCTACCAGCCAGGGCAGCCCTGGACCCTCCCCGACAGGACTCTGCCAAAATCCTCCGAACAGCTTGGAGCGCGGCCATCAAGCTGCACGGTCGTGCCCAGACCTATTTTCCTCCTATTTGTATGGCCCCTGGAGCACGGACGCGTATTGACGCCCCAGGCACAGGTGCCACGCCCGCCGCGCCCCTCTGTTATCACCGATGCTAGTAGTACCTCAGGCATCCCCAGGGGCTGCACAGTAAGGCTGAAGTTCCCCAGCCCACCCCAGGACTAGGAGAGCAGTCTACGGTGCTCGATCCTAGTCCTCCCCTGCTAATCCCCAATGGCTCGTGCTGATTCCTGAACCCGGGTCACTGGCATGGCGCGAGGTGTGGCATCCAGCACCTCAACCCTCAGCACCACCAGGCTGGCTGAATATTTATCTGCTTCTAATTTTAATATCCATTGTGCCTTGCTCCTCTGTCCTGGCGTGGGAGGTGTTCTGCTTTTCCAGACAGATATGCCGGCACTCATGGAGCTTTTCAGGGCAGAAGGGGATTTATCTTAGTTTCCCCCCATTCTCTCTTTCTGTGTGCTTCCCTGTCCCCATAGGGCTGCTGGCATGTGGGATCACGGTCCATGATGTGAGCGTGCTGGTGCATGCTCCCTCGACATGCTAGCTAGTGTCCCTCCCTGTGTCCCGAGGCACTCACACCGGTGACAAGTCTATAGGGTGGCAGTAGTACTAAGGGTGTGGCTTCCTCCTCCTGGAGGAGGGACATGTCCTTTGGGATGCTCAGTCCTCCTCCCCCGGACACCCCCTATGACTCAAGCTCGTTCTCAAACCCAGGCCGCAGGCGTTGTAAGCGGTAGCCCTCCCGGTGTGCCAACTGGCCGACTAGACATTTAGCAGCTTTATTCAATCAGGTAACACAGAAGTACTTAACACGCTTTTGTTGTCTCTTGAAAAATGTGGGAAATTATAGGCAGTTTTAGTTGAATTTCCTATATATGTTGTTTTTATCTTATCTTTTATTAATACGGAAACGTGCACGGAAACAGGATCTTTGCCCTTTGGATTTCACCTGCTGCTGTTTGTCTACATGTGATGTCATAACCTCCTATTTATGACATCATAATTATTTCCATATCAACTGCGATTCATAAACAGGATTAGAGAATTGTGTGTAGACAGGCACCAGGAGCAGATGAAGTCTGAGGGACACGAGTCACATCTTCAAGCAACTGTCCTTAGTAATACAGGAAGCACAGAAAATAAATGCAAAAAATATGTGAAATAAAATTGTATGTGTTTATATTGTGTTTTTTTTTTTTCAGTTTTCCCAGAGATGTCACACATTCTTTGTGGCTGTGCATGTTTGCACCTCTGGATAAGGAGGCTGACCACTCGCTGAGTTCAGATGTATGTGATGCAGTTTAGTCACTTCATAGCCTGGGAGGTGTATATATTGGGAGATCCAACTGTCTATAAGTGAGGCTGAGAAGGGTTCTTCTTAGTCGTTACTAACCCAGGAGACAAGACAGTAAAGAGGTGGCATGCCGTTAAATTACAAGATGGTTATCAACACCTTTGTCTGTTGCAAAACAAAACTACTGCATGTGAGGTTACATTCAGAATGAAAGAGTACCTCCCTGAAACTCAGCAGCTCTCACTCCCCTACTGCATCATTTTTTGAATGCTGAATAGACCTGAGTCAGTGGTTTACAGCATACTAAAGTCATTTTAACTCAGCGGTTTAGTCATGGTCCCATCATTCACTGCACTGTTGAAAAACACTGCCAGAAATATCATGCATAACCATGCTTTGCTCCTAGTGACAACAGAGTAGCAAGCTGTCTCACTCCCAATAGTGCACACTGAAAATTAGTTTTGTTGCCCTACTGGTCTTTGTCACAGAAGATCCAGAAAAAAAAAAGAGACGATTTGATACCTTTTATAATTGGACCAACATGGATGTTACAAAACGAGCAGGACCTGTTTTTTTTTCGTTTGTAACATCTATGTTGGTCCAATAAAAGGTATCAAATCATCTTTTTTTTTCCTGGATCTTTTCCCAAAAAGTGCAAAGAGATTCGACATTCGGCTTTCTTGCCAATGGAATATTAAATCAGCCCTTGGGCAGACACCAAAAAGATAAGCTGACCTACTTAACTGCCCTGTCTGAAGTTTTTTTTACACTCCCCCCAATTCATTTATTTTGGTTTACAGCTTCCTCTCCTTGCCTGCCCATCAAAGTTCTGCCAGTCTCCAATCTCCAGGTCATCATGGCCAAAACTTACTGAGCATCAGTTAAAAAGAAAAAAAAAAGTCAGGCTGGCACTCTTGGCCGTAAAATCCATTCCAGCCTCCCCACTTCAGAAACAAATTGTAAAGCCATTTCACTGAGTCTTTGGCAGGTCTCATGGATGTGAAGGGCATCAAATAGTTATGCCTCAGTCAAGGCAATGCCTGTAAAAAATGCTTGCGAAAAGTAAATCGTTTTTTTGCCTGCCTCCATTTGGACCGGATATATATGCATGCAGTTTGGTGAGATGCACAGAAACCAAAAAATGGAATATTTCTTTTCTCCTTGCATCCATTTAGTGATTCTACATACTGTTATAAGTGACTCAGGTGGTGCAGAGGATGTGTCTTGACCTTACAGACAAAGGGTTGGTGGTTTGATTCCCAGTGGGAACATATATTTATTGACTAAAAGAGCTTAATATGCACACCCTCGAGGAAAGGAGGGAGAGGGGGGACATGACAGAAACCTTCAAGTACCTTGAGGGAATCAACAAAGTCCAAGAGGGAAGCATTTTTCTGAAAAAGAGATGCGTAAGAACAAGGGGGCACAATTTGAAGATAGAGGGAGGACGGCTCAGGGGCAATGTGAGGAAGTATTTTTTCACGGAGAGGGTGGTGGACACATGGATCAGCCTTCCTGAGAAGGTCGTGGGGTTAAAAACAGTAAGGGAATTCAAGAAGGCTTGGGACAGACATAAGGCAATTCTGGTGGGGGCTAGGAAGAAGTAGGCTGTTGGTTAACTAGGGTCTGCAGCTTATCCAATAGGTAGGGAATGGGCAGACTGGGTGGGCCAAGCGGTTCTTATCTGCCGTCAAAGTCTATATTTCTATGTTTCTATGCTGTTCTTTCAAACTGCCAGTGTAAAATCTGAGTGCATTAAGTGCCTGATTTTCTCTAGGGCTAACTGGCACTTGGCTCAGCCAGTGAAGGCACTACACAAGGGAGTCCCAGCAGGATGAAACACGTATCTGTAGTTTGTCATTCTCACCCTGCACTGGTTCAGATATGTTCTTCGTTATACTGTAGATATAATATTTGATGTTTGTTATCCTAGTTATATATAGGAATATTATTGCAGTGCTGTGTATTGTTTACTATCTTACATTTTAAATTTCAATAAAAAGATTACACAAAAAAGCCTGGCTAGATGGTGATTTCTGTTCTTCTGAAGCCTTGTCAGCCCGCCCTGCACAAATATTTGCATACCCATGATGCTTTGCACTGGGTTTGAGGCATTAATGTGAGTACCTAGTGTTTGGAGTGTTACACAAAGAGCAAACAAATTGGATATTTCTGCTCCCCTTGCATCTTTTTCTGGATCCCACACACGCCACTTCCTGCAAGCTGCCTTTGTGGTTTGCCACCTCTGAGTGTAATATATGCCTGGTTTCAGCAGAAGCAAACAGTCCCACTCTATTTTTTTCTAGTCAGATTTTGGCCCCTGGCCTCTGCCACGTGCCTGCTTAAGGCAGTGTCCTGGTTCCCCAATCCCATCTGCTACCCACCTGCCCCTTCCCCCATCATGCCAGCGGGATTACACATGGGGTGAGATCGGAGGGTACTGCTGCTGTCATTATTGGCGAGTGCTGCAGCGATTTATTGTTCTTGATTTTTCTCACTTCTTCACCCACCGCCCTGCCCTGAATGCCAGACAGTGTCCCTGCAAATCTGGCATGTATGCAGTATGCCTCTGCTGGAGGAGCAACTCCTTGGACCACCGTAGGGGTTGCTAGTATGGCAAAACCATGGTATCCTTTCCTTCCAGCTGGGAGTATTGCCACACGGCAGCTCTTCCCCTGCCCTCCTGGGTCACCAGACCAGCTTCTGAGTCTGTTCCCAAACTTGGTGCGCTGGCATGAAAGCACATTGCACTACCCACTGGGCCATCATGCAACCCTGACCATTACAATTTAAAACAATATATACAGCGACAGAACAACAGATCTCATTGAGGAAACCAAAAAAAAAAAAAAATTTAAAGGAGAATTGCATGGAACTTGTATGTCATTTTCCCTGAAGAAGTTGATTTTAAGTACTAGTTCAAATTCTGTTACTGTTCCATCTCTGCAGGCAGTGCTGTTATCCTAGTGGGTGTTTCTGATTTACACACAGATAGTAAGTGCCGTTTTAGAACTGTATGTCCCTTGCTCAGCTCTTCCATTGTGAGAACAATGCATCCATGTACTATTATAGAAGTCTGTGGTTGAGAGGGACATAATTTGTTGCATAGGAAGTGTGTGCTAAGGCTACTGCAGACACTTGAAACCACACACTTGGTTGTCTGATACCAATGTACTTTTATTTAACTTACAAAATAATAACGCATGCTAAAAGAGAAAGCGGAGACCTCGAGATTCGCCAAACATTTTCGAGCTGACATGCTCCTTCTCAAGGTGTCACGCCTTGAAAAAGACCATGTAAGCTTGAAAACATTTGGCGTATCTAGGGGTCTTGGCTTTCTCTTTTAGCATGCGTTTTTATTTGTAAGTTAAATAAAAGTACGTTGGTATCAGACAACCAAGTGTGTGGTTTCAAGTGTCTTCAGCTTGGAGTTCTCTCTCTGGTGGCCACCTACAGCCCTTTTCTTGTTTGAGAAGGACGTAAACTACATGACACAGTTCCGAAATGGCAATTAACACCAGTGTGTTAATCAGAAACAACCACTGAAGTTACAAATAGGCCTGTATAGATGGAACAATAACAGAACGGAAACTAGTTTTTAAAAACAGCTTTTACTGCACAAAATTATCTACAGGTTCAGTACAGTTCTTCTTTAAGGATCATCAAAGTAATTTGCTGTGCCCATGCTTGTATTTATCCTCGAATCTCACTCTTTCGAATTCTCTGTGGCTAGCTATTCTAATTGTCTTATCCAGACTCTGCTACTAGCTGTAGTCTGCAACCAGAGAAAGGAACGTGCAGCCAAGCTATCTTGTCAAGGCCACCAGATACAGTACTGTGAAAAAAAAAAATGCAGACACTGGGTTTCCTGAGAATATGCGGGGGAGGGAGAGTTTGTGAGTCCCCTTAAACTGCTGAGACATTCAGAAAAGATTCTAAACCAAGATGTAGGCAGACTGGCAAACTGCAACACAAATCTACAATCATGTCTTCTGCAAAGGTAAAAACAGTGAGGGAGAGAGATGTAAAAGTAGATGATTCTATTTAAAGGAAAGGTTTTCACCTTTGAGAGTTATGCATCACCAAAGATATAGGTTTGGTAAAGCTACGAATGCATGAGCCAGGTCTGTGGTTCTATGGGCAGGGTATGTGGGCCTGACATTGGTAAATAAAACCAAAAAAAGCATTGCTAGGGGCTACCACAGTTCAGTTGTGATAATGCAGCACTGGAAACAGCAGTCAAGAGGGTCCAGATTGCACTCAACAAAGCTTGCAGGCTCACCCTGGCTGCAGTTCGCCGCACGCATACCTGCTCTCTGTATGAAACGGACTAATTGACTGCTGCTTAGGAACAGGATCAAGTTCCAAACCTGCCTACTAGGGAAGAAGACACTACTGGGCAAAACCCCTCCCTGTGTAGCTAACATTTTTGTGCCAACCGCCACTTCGCATCTCACCAAAAGTAGGATGAGAGGGGGCACTGTCTACACCCTTCTGTCGAACCGTGCTTGGGCAACGTGCCTTCACCTGTTGGGCCCCCCCTGTGGCTTAATGAAATCCCTGCGCCCATTATGGCCTCCAAATGCCTGGCTCAATTCAAAAATGGCCTCAGACAGCACCTTAAATCAACCACAGAATGTGACTGCCTCTGATGGCCTGCCCACCTGACTACACAGCCCTCCCAGCTGCACTATGGGAGGACTGTACCACATCTCCCATATGATCTGCTAGTGTCCACCTGCTATAACAGATTCCTGTACTCCTTCAGCATGTGCCCACTCACATTTCTCACATTTTGACCTGTCAGCCCTTTTTAGCTCCAGCACCCTACTACCCCATGCCCCCACCTTTGCACTTAGTCTAGCAGTTCTCCACCCTGGTGCCCTCGTATCCCCCCACCCAACAGCCACATTGTCAACTTTATATCTCGACAAGGCCCTAACCTGAGGCTGCCCCCCCATGTTCTGTCACCACTGCTTGCTATCGTGCTCACTGTTGCATAACCAAACCCACAAAACCAGAGATACGCACTAAGAATTGTAAATATATGTTTTATTACTGTGTCATGAACTGTACTTGTCATGTGATAAATAACTGTACTATTGTAACCAATTATTATTTTTCAAGATGTTTGAATACTGTAACTCATCTTCTGTTGTTTTTTTTTTTTTTTTATTAACCTGACGTGGAACCTTTGTAAAAGAGCTTGCGCTCAAAGGTCTTTTCCGAATACCAAATGCTGTTGTCTTTACATCTGCTTACTACCAGATGCGTCTCACAAATTGTGTTTCCGAAGTATGAGTTTTGCTGCTCCCCATCTCTGATGAAGCATGGCAGTTTGAAATGTGAAATGTGAGACATGCAGTATCCGTTGCTGCCACCATGTTGGCGAACTCAGTAAGCATCAAGATTTTCTAGTTGTGCACTATGACTCGTTAAGTAAATAAAACAATTGCTGCATCTGACCTCTGGCTTGGATGTTCTGTTTGCTGCCTAAAATATCCCCTTATATTTACAGAATATATATATATATATATACACACACACATACATACTGTATATACTGTAGACACACACACACATACATACTGTATATACTGTAGACACACACACATACATACATACTGTATATACTATAGACACACACACACATACATATATACTGTATATGCTGTAGACACACACACACATACATACATACTGTATATACTGTAGACACACACATACATACTGTATATACTGTAGACACACACACACACATACATACATACTGTATATACTGTAGACACACATACATACATACTGTATATACTGTAGACACACACACACATATACATACATACTGTATATACTGTAGACACACACACACACACATACATATATACACTGTAGACACACACACACATACATACATACTGTATATACTGTAGACACACACACACATACATACTGTATATACTGTAGATGCACACACAAACATACATACATACTGTATATACTGTAGACACACACACACATGCAGTATATACTGTAGACACACACACACGTATTTGTTTTTGTGAACTCTGTTTATGCCCCCTCAGCGCTGCCCCTTAGACCTCTTTCAGGTGCGGACTACAAGGCTATGGCATTTCTCCCACTCTGCCGAGATCCTCCGACCCGACCTCCATCCTAGGATACTCTATCCGCCGCTTCTGACCCAACCCACCCCCCGGCTCTAAGCCCGAGACAGGGCTGTCACTCCTTCGCGCCTGTGTAGAATCTAGTAGGTGGCTGGAAGGAGGTGAGAGTCGACTGTCGCCTGTCCAGGTGCCAGAGATTTTCCACTTTTTCCAGTGGGGGGTGCGGACATGCAATGACACCCTGCATGCAACAGGTGCGCTCCTGCAGCCGTGCGTAAGGTGTCTGCTGACATCCCCATCCCCTGTTTGAGCGCGCGGTAAGTTACATTGCCCTCAGTCTCCACTGGGAGCCGCTGGTACGGCGGCGTGCTTTACCTACCCACCCCCAGGAGAGCAGTCAACAGGATGCTCAATCTTCTCCTGCCCCTGCCGACCCCCAATGACCAAAGCTCGTTCCTGAACCTGGGTTACCGGCATGGTGTGAGGTGTGACGTCCAGCGCCTGAACACTCAGTGCCACTGGGCCGGCTACACACATTTATTTATTGAACACTTCGGAGATTACCTTTACGTAGAAGTGTTTATTTACAAAGGTTCCACACCAAATACATAGTCACAAAAACATTACAAGTACAATAACAGTTTCAGTGGAAATAAAGTCGAGTCAGGCTCCAAGCTCTTAAGGCAGAACAATTACATACAGTTTGGGAAAAAATTGATATAGATCGTTGTACAAAAAGTCACAGGTCATATACAGTGAGAAACAGAGTAAAACTGTTTAATGGTTACAACTGCACTGGTTTGCAAGGACAGACCACAAAGATCTCTCAAACTGGTTAAACTTGGGAAGATTCAGCAGTGTATCAGGCAGGTCCTTTAACCAGTTAGTGGCCTTGACAGCAAATGACTGCTTTCCCAACTGAGTACACCAGAAAGGGGGCTCAATGGCATTCCTGGCTATGTTCCTGGTGTTGCATTGGTTGGAGTAGGTGCAGAAGCATTTTCATAAAGCTGGGGGCGTTAGGCCCAAGAGCACCTTTTTGGCCAGCAAACAGGTCTGGATCTTTATTCTGTTGGATATAGGTAACCAGTTAGTGAGTGCATAAAGGGTACAACTATGAGTGCGGTTATCTGCACCACATAAACAAGTGGCACGCCTTATTACAGACCAGCTTTACTCTGTTTAGCACGTGTCACAGGCAGCTGTGTAGACAGGGAGCCCATGATCTATACGTGAAAGAATGGATCTGGCCACAATAAGGCATCTAGCATCCCCAGTGAGATTGTTCCTGTTATGATACAAGGCACCCAGTCTTCTGCTAACTATGGCCACCAGATTGTCAACATGGGGCACAAAAGATAAGGTATATAAATACGAATCTATACATGCATACTGTACATTCATACATACATACAGTTTGTATTTATAGGTATATATATTTCAGTGTCAGATTATGGGACAGTAGGAGAAGGATAATAGAATTCATTTGATGTATTTAATAATCTGGGCTAAAATCCAAGAGTGCTCTTTTTCTGCATTTTAGAACCACACTAACAATAATACGTATACCAGCCCCAGGGCAGCTTTCCTTCTTATCTAAACAAAGCCTCCTTTCTAACATTAGTCATGCAAGCTAGCAGCATGAAATCATTCTTTCAGCTGAAATTCTGTAATTTTTTTCTGTTGAATCAGGACACAAAAATGGTTTCAGCTCAACAGATTCTGAAAACACGGTCTGTCCCTTTTTTCGACCAAGTTGTTTGTTCATTTTACTCTGATGGGGTGTTTTTAGTGAGTGAAGGTGGCAGCCGTGTTTGTAATGGCAATCAGTTGTTTTTGAAACAGGAGTGGATATCGTTAATGTGCTGTGTCCTGATCCCCAGCTCTTTTTCTACCTGTGCATTAGACAGGTCTAAAACATGGGTACCAACCAATCAGGACACAATATTTTCCCTACCCATTTTATAATGTGGCACAGCAGCACTGATGCCTCATGCTTACCTGCACGGAATATTCCTCATAATGAAGATATCAGCAAGACTGAAACCACCCCCAGTACACTGTCTGGTAAAAGGTGCACTACTAGAAATGTTGCCAGCTCATGTAGCTATTACTTAAATCACATTGAGTATTTTTAGTCTCATCCTGTTTTTTTTTGATTCATGTTTATCCAAGCACAGTTAAAGACAGAGTTAGAAAGAATGTAAAGTAATTAAAACAAACATGTGCTACACCAATAATACATGGGCAGCCATACACAACATACAGAATAATGCATGGACAAGCATATATAACAAGTTTGTGTTTCCATTGAGGAGTGAAATGACATCGTGGACCTTGAGAGTATGTATAAGGCCTTTGTCAGTTGAGCGGTGACTTTGATGTATTTTGAATGTAATTATTTATTTAGATTTTTGTTAACTAGGCAGGTGCACTGGACGATAAAATGCCTATAATAACTGGGTTAGGCTTTTTCCCATAGGGAAACCGTGGCGTAATTTGCCGTTATAAAGGAGCATTTATAGCGGCAAACATGTGCACGGTTTCCCTCGCTATGCGCATGCCCAACCTACAGCTCTTCCGGGTTTTCACCGCTCACCACCAGATTTCTTCATCGGTCGAAACCGCACCACCACCACTATCTCTAGGTGGTAAGTAACTATTTAAAAAAAGAAATTTCCTAACAAAAATCACACCGTAAAGGGGACAACAAAACAAGAAAAAGTAGACTGCTGCCAAGCAACCGAGGACTCGACTAAACATCATCCAGACCGCAGCCACACCAGACCATTTATTTTATATAATTGGCTGTGGCAAAAAGGCCTAACCCAGCAATTATATAAAATAAAATATGGGGTGGTGTGTGTAAACTTGAATTTTGCACACACCCTCGGGGTTGGATGCCTGGATAAACCCCTCGAGCTTCGCTCTCGGGGTTTATATGCCATCCAACACCTCGGGTGTGTGTAAAATCTCATTACACACACACCACCCCATACTTTATTCTCTATATTTTCAGGCACGACCTGGAAGATTACAAGGAAACAACACAAAATGCAGAAACAGCAAAGTTACAACAAGTTTGAAGAAACTGTAAAAACAGTAGGACATTAGGTTATGTCAGGCAGGAATCAGCAATCCTCAAACAGCAAGACGATAAAGGAATAGCACATAAATTGTGGTAGCGCCAAAACCAGTAGTAGCAAAGGGTCAAAGCATAAGGGCAGTAATCAAGTGGACATCATTGGTGCAGAACTGTTACCACTAGCAGAGTCAAGTACAACAGCATTTTTCAGAGGATCTCAAAAGCCCCGTTTACACCACTCAATTTGCAGTGCATCAACCCATGCGCAACAGTTGGTGCACTGCAAATCTCACCATGTGGACACTCACCAGTGCGCTGTAGGTTGCCTCCGATCCCACTTTTTGATCTGATGCCAGAGATGGAATGTCCAGCGAATCGAGTGTGTTACTGTGTGGTGTAAACCCTCGTATGCATTCAGTCCATGGGGGAGGCCAATTTTCCCATGACTCATCTGAGCCGACGTCAACAAATTAAACACACCCCCCTCAAGGAATAGCCCCGCCGTGGCGCGCACTGCATGGACTGCTGAGTAAACTCTTGATTATGGGCTCAGCTGGCAGCGCACCACAAAGAAGGGATCGAGATTCTGGAGCGACATGGTAGTGTAAAAAGGGCTAAAAAGCTGAACAGTTCTGTTTTGAAAGAGTGGTGGGACCAGAAAACATGTAAGTGAGAGGGTAGGGAGTTCCATACCCTAGGTGCGAAATAGGCGAATACCTGTTCACCCATTTTGGGAGAGCACTTGTGTAGGGCCAGGAAGGCCTGATCCTTGGGAGTGGAAGGACTAGGCTTGGTCTGCAGGTATTAACGCAGAGGCCTGCGAGGCTGGTGTGGAGGACCTGAAGATGTTGTCAATTAGACAGCTTAGGGTATAGAGGCACCGGTGGGGGGGGGGGGGAGCCATCCTACACCAGAATATGGTGTGCAATGCTGGATCATTCAAGGAGGTGATAAAGTGAACCTATGTACATTATTGTAGGAAACATTCCACTTGGAGAGATTGCACGCACTAGTCTGGTAGAATGAGGTGAGCCCAAAGGACAGGCTAGGAAACAGGACTCCCTGGGCAGTAGCAACCCTGGCTGCTGGGGTCAGGGCATATCTGACTCAGTAGGCGAGCCCGAGCTTGGCATTAATGGACTTACAGATGTCTATGATATGCTGTGAGACGTCCAAGGTGGGATTAAGGGTAACACCTAAGTATTTGACGTGGTCAGTCATGGTGACGGGAGCCATCAAGGCAGCAGAGATCTAAGCCAGTAACACAAGCCCGAACGTTTTGAGAGGACTGAAAGAGCATGGCCTGTGCCTTGCTAGTGTTCAGGACAAGGTGATTTTGAACCAGTTAGTTCTGAACTCTGTGGAAGTCAGTGTCAAGCCTGGAATTGATATCACTCAGACATTTTGAGCTGGAGTAAAGCATCATGTCATCAGCATAACGAAGGGTGTTACATGGAGCAGGGTATTTAGGATGTCATTGATAAAGGTAGAAAATAGTAATGGGCCCAGGATGGAACCTTGCGGAATGTTGAAAATTTTTTTTTTAATTGAACATATTGGAATTACAAACCTTTGAGTCGGAGACTCCTTTGCAAAGGCTCTACATCAAAATACAGGTTAACTTTACAATACAAATTGAAAGAAGAAGTGGATACATGTGGTACAGAGCTGGGTACAAGACATACAGAAGGTAGACAGCTATACTCTGAGTCACGACAAATAAATAAGCAACTGACCGTATATTACATTAGGATAATACAATAAGTAAAAATACAACCTGCTGTCCCCAGCTCAACACAGCATTAGGCCAGCTTACAGTACTACCACTGGTCTTGTCCAGCCAGTGAAGAAAGTGAACAGGAATGAACAGGAACTCAGTTCCTGTACTTTTTTTGCAGCAGGAACAGAGTTCCTGTACTTCTTCCCACTGACACTGGAACTGAAATTCTTAACCCAGCAACATAATGACAGTTTCTGGCCCTGTGACCTGAAATCAGGGTTTCCATAACAACATTTAACTTGTACAAGAGTGCTATTTTGCTAGAAATACTTAAATATATCTAACAGAATCTACTAGTGTCTAAACACATAGACGTGTCTTGACACAGCTATCCTTCAGATTGAGGACCTTTATTCTGCATTTCGTATTTGCCAGTGCCTGAGTTCCTGTACTTCTTGTCTACCTCTTGCACCACTGTGTCCAGCTCTCTAATGATGTAAAATCCAGCACAGACAAGGGTATGCTAACTGGGGCCATTTTCACTGATGTTACTAAGGCCAGTAGTTAGGATGGAGTGGGCTTCATTAAACTTAACAAATTGTTGGCGGTCTCAAAGGTAGCTAGAGGTTGCCAATTTGTGTTTTAGCAGGGTGTGAATTACCAAGTGAAAGGCCTTAGCAAGGTCAGTGAAAATGGTCCCAGTTAGCACACCCTTGTCTGTACTGGATTTTACATCATTAGAGAGCTGGACAAGACCAGTGGTTGTACTGCGAGCTGGCCTAACACTGTGTTGAGCTTGGGACAGCGGATTGTATTTTTGGAGATGGTCTGTGACTTGGGAGGCCACAAGTTTTTTCCAGTAGTTTGCTTAGGATGAGCAAACCCTCCGACATATATAAACAAGCATTTGTCAATGCCGAATGTTGTCTCGCTGGCATTGGCTTTGGTAATGGCAGAGGTAGAGATGCATAATAGGAATGGCAGTGAAGTGTTGAAGTGATGCCAACCCCACCGTCACCCTGTAGAGAGCGACAGGCATTGGGAAGCATGCGAGCGTGCATGCAAACTGCGCAATGCACGCCCGGAAAACACTCATTTTATGGACTTTCATCACCAGATTTTTAACATAGGCATTTCAGGACCTCTGCTCATGAGCAGTGTCACCGTCATTTTCGTAATCTGTCCCAAAATTTGATTTCCCACAGCGACCGCGCTATTCTATGCTGGAAGTGTGAAAACACATTTTGGCCTGGATGGGAAAAATGACAGCTGTACTGTTCACAAAGAAGTGTGTAAAAATGCCAGTGTTAAAAATCTGGCATGAAAATATTGCAAATTCGAGAAGTTACGAGCATGCGTAGCAGCTGCTCAACACACGCTCGTGAAACAGTCATTTTTTTGATTTTTTTCTACCAAATTTGCAACATAAGCTTTTTGAGAGCCCACCTCATGAACACTGGCACTGTCATTTCATTAATCAGTCCCAAAAGGAGATTCCGTGCAGTGACTGCGAAATCACCTTCCGGGGCCAAATAACGTCATTACAGTGGCAGAATTCATGAGGAGGGGTCCCAAAAACTCCATGTTGAAAATTTGGTGCCAAAATTCCAAAAATGCCCGAGATATGCATCAAAGTTGAAAAACCCATTCATTCCATTATACAGTTTACTGGCATTTCCTCAGTTCGCGGTCGGCTTTGAAAGAGTGCAGCGTGTTCTCGGTCCACGAAGATCATCGGCGCCTGACTCTGGAGTAAGTATGGGGTGACGGGGGGTGTGGGGAGGCAGGGTGCGAGGTGGGTGCGGTTGTGGGGGCAGGGAGACTGCGGGACCGCTGGTTTACAGGGTTTAAAAAAAAAGACATCACGGGACGGTTTCCATTTTTCGGTGGGATTTGCACGCTGGGGTGGCTCCTGGCGTACACCTCAGTGTTTGTGGGTGGGGGTGCTTTAACCGACGGGGATTGGGCACCCTGTTGGCACATAACAAATGGGAGGCATGATGCCGAGGGGATTGGGCACCCCCCTCGACAATCAGCAAAATGGGGGGAACATTAAGTTGACGGGGAGTGGGCTCTCCCATCGGCATTGTGACAGGCAGCAGCGGCGGCAGTCACTGCTGCCATGTTGTCTGCACCGAGGGAAGCGTGTAATGGTCACACTGCATGAGAGCTTCCCTCTCATTGCAGCGGACCTTTTCTTTGTTGTGATGGCCACATTAGGCATGCATGAGGTCAGTGCCTCCTGCTGCCTGATTGGGGAATGAGGGACGCACCTTCTGATGTGTGCCCTGCATTCGCCCAACAGTGACCACGCCTCCAAATCTGCTACTACCACAATATGTTGGCTGCGCAAGCCAACATAAAAAGTAGAAGAAAAGTCTGTTGAGCGTGCCCTCATGTCTTCCAAACTATTACATTATGGAGTGCCTGAGCACGGGCAGGGCTCCAGATAACATTTCTTGGGATGAGCACTCTATTCCTCATTTTGAAAGTGAGGTGAGTAAAGCCAAATTCAGATGTGTATAAATGTCTGGACAGAGTGGAGTGAGGAGTACAAACAGTGTAGTTTTTTTCTAGATAAGAATTGCTCAAGTGCCAGCAATGCTCCAGATAATGTTGGCAGGCAGGAGTAATTTAGTCACCAGTTTTAAACTATAGTGAGTAAAACAAAA
This sequence comes from Neoceratodus forsteri, assembly GCA_016271365.2. NCBI lineage: Eukaryota > Metazoa > Chordata > Ceratodontiformes > Ceratodontidae > Neoceratodus > Neoceratodus forsteri. The sequence goes on along the minus strand of JADMNL010000027.1, from coordinate 284,268,642 downwards.
TTGGCATGCATATGAGTGTTGTAAATCTGGAAAAAAACTGTTCCTTTTGAATCATCAGTTATGAAGCACTGCTCTATGGAGTGTGGAAAGTATTTACAAATGTTGGGTGAGTATTGGTACTTATTAGAAAGAAATTCTGAAGAGTATATCCTAAAATGAGGTGAGTAAAACAGGTCGGTACTCTCCTTATCTGGAGCCTTGAGCGGGGAGGAGGGGGACTTATAGTTAGGAAGTAGAAAGGATTGGTCTCTGGACTCCACTGAGCTAAAATAGTTTCCTTCCTTTCCTAAATAAGGGGATTACAAAATCTCTCTCCTTGCAGCCACTGACTCGGTCTTTTTTACTATGATCTGTAAAGGGGCTCTAGAGTTACAACAGTTAAGTTTAATATTTTCTGTTTTTCTTTTGCTTTCCTAATTGAATTTATTTGAATGAAATGTAGGCTTTTAGCAGCTTTGTGGGGGGAGGGGGGGAGGAGTACTGGTACTATAACTCTGCCTTTGATGTTGGCTACAAACCAGGTGCACCCTTGTAAACAATTAAAACATTTGAGAAAGTTGCATAAAAAGTGTGATAAAATCTCTGTAGATTACCAGGGTTCAGCTTGCTACCTTTTTAGCACCACTGCAACTGTGGACAATACACTGCCTAATAAACGTAAAGCACAAAAGAAGTGTTGCCATCAGTCATTATCATTATTTCTTATCCTTGTTTTCATTATCATCGCCGCCACCATACCAGTGTGCTCCGAATGTCTGCATTACCAATTTAAATTCCAAGCATAACATTGTTGAGTTGCTGAATATTCACTGAACAGTAACACTAGGAGTCAGTCTTTTGCCCTGAGCTTGAAGGAAGTGGTGGCGGTCATTGTTGTGTGTGCTCTGTACAGTACAAAAGCTGGCCCTGTAAGGAGTGGAAGTCAAGAGGCTAGGGACTTGGGAGGGATATTTTACAGTAAAAGATTTAAAATACAAAAAAAAAAAAGCCTCAAAGTGTTCGGGTGAATTCTGAGTCTGAAGTAGGCACTGCAGCTTCAGGCAACCAAAAGGGAGGGTCAAAGGACAGGCTAAGCAATCGTCTCGCACAGGACCAACAAAATCAAACCCTAAAATGTCCTTCCGGCAGCTGTAAAGTGTCATCTTCCAAGCGAATGCTTGAATCCAGTAGAGGTGCATCTGTTGGCTCTGTCCCAATTAAAAAAAAAAGAAGGTTCTTTAGTTAAAACTAAAGGGTTGCATTGCTGCTTGATAGTCCTCATGTGCTTAACTGGATATGAGGTATTACAAATGCATTTTTCTCCCTCCATGTGGTTACACTCAGATTATAAACATTGCACTTTCTGTATTAATTTACTGTGGATAATATGTGCTACTGTTTGCTATGTCCGGTGTGCATATACAATAAACATAAAGTTAAAAAAAAAAAAAAGGGGTTGGTGGCTACCCTCCGTAGAGGCACTACCAGGTGTCACAGATTCATTCAGCAGGTCAGGCCCTCTACTCCCAAAGTGCCAACCTCTGAGCGTAGTCTTGTGAACAGTGTAACAGACAAGGTAACCCTCTTGTCTGTTTTTGTGAGTTTGGATCAACCTTTGGTCTCAGTTCTGGAGGGATTCAAACTGTAACCTCTTTTGTTAGCATACCCAGTGCACAGGCTCAGATATATCTGTCTTTGGGGGGCCAGATATCTTTGCCTACGGGCACCTAACCAGGTATTCAGAGATGAACCCTTAAAACTTAATAAAGACCTCAGATTTAAAATTCTTCTGTTTCCAGTTTGGTACCACCATACAAGCTTATGTCTGCTGAACCATAAATATTTCTTAGTAAAAGAAAGCAATTCAAAGACAGACCAGGTTTGCTCTAAAATTAGAGTTTTACTAACATATATAATAATATGTCAAACATACAATACAGAACTCTTATAACACAAGACATACATATCTTTAAACAAAACAAGGTTTAAAACAGTGCAATTCCTACAACTATATTTAGATTTTGTCTAGCTTTCTAAATACCTGTTTTCAGTGCTCAGATGTTTCCTTAGTCAGTGTCAGATAAAAACTGCATCTCTATAGTGAAAGAGAATAATCTTTTCAAGCAGTATTGGCCAACCCCTTTTGATGAAGTCATCCAGCCCCTCCTCTGGTCTAATATCTAACAAAAATATATTTTTATACAACCACAGGATGTAATTTTATTAATCTATACTATACAGCTATACAGGATGTATTAATTCTGCAACCTTAGCACAACTCAAGTTTCAATGACACCTCTTTTGATCTCATGCTGTACCCTCTTCACACAGGCTTCATAGGGTCATTTACAACCTTACACTTCTATGTAACATCCTAGCTTCCCTTATTTTACCGTCATAAACCTAGTTTGTGATGTCTCTCTTAACAAAATTAACTTAACAACTCTGTAATTAGCTCAGAGAAACAGGATCCTTAATAAAAGTCTTCCAGTAACACATTGTCTCTAAAACTGAGTGTGTGATACAATGCTGTCAGCAGTTCTCTTGGCCTGCATCTGTCAGCTGGAATCTGGGTTGGGGGGGGGAATGAGTGAGGTCATTCCTAGAGCATTTGGATTTTCAGCAGAGACATTAATACATTTTATATTAAAAAAAATATAACACAGCATTCAGAACTGGCTGTCCACGTCACACCAGGTATGGAACAATTGCGTACTATGCTACTGTGTTCCCTCACAGACAACATCTGATTCCCCTGAGGCCGAGCTTGGTGACGGTAAAAATGAAGATGATGAAGGCAGTAATCGGACACACGGTTTGCTGGAGGGGATGGAAATTGTAAATGAGGAGGAAGTGAAAACAAATGCTTCTATGGATGAGGACGAGGACAGTGGGTTAGAGGAAGGGCATAAAGCACATCAGGAACAGGTCCCAAGAAAAATCTGGGGAAAAAGCAGGAAAGGTGTCCAAGCTGCAGTGCCTAGCCCTGGGAAAAAAGCCCTAAAAAGATATTATCTTTTGTTTGATCATACTTCTTCTCCATTAGTGCTTTTTTCCCAGCTGTATTTAGCTCCTTCTCTACTGGCTGGAACCTCTTTCAGGCAACTTCCAGCACCTGATCCCACCTCACTGACAGCCTCCCTGACCTGTAACCCCAGTCCCTTAGGTACAGCCATGTCTCACCTGCTAGGCAGTCCCTCGGCTTTCCCTGAGGTCCGGCAGCCTTCAGCTCCACAGCACTCACATACATCAATCCACTTTCCAAGTAGGCAGAGGCGAAGGCTGGAGGAATTGCAGGGCCCAGGCAGGCAGGTCTGGTAGTGGGCTTGTGGCGGCCTGGAGGAATGCACAGTAAGGACGTGGTTACCCACACTGCAAGGTGCATCACCGCAGCTGGCCACCAGGAGCTGCACAAGAACGATGCAGGGCTCAACATACACACACACACACACACACACACAGGAACGTGTCCCGAGGATGCTTGAAACCCCCCCCCTTTCTCCGTTCTTGTCATCCACGCCGGGCGTGAACCCGGGTTGCCAGCATGCCGGGTGAACCCATATCACCTAGTGCCATGCAGCCGGCTAGGGGCTGACTTTTATGTATTTACAATAGTTCAGGGTGTATTTGATAATTAATACTGCTCAACTAACAAGAGCCTTGTTAGCCGAGCAGTAGCCTTGATTTATCTGAATTGGAACCCTGAACTATTAAAAAGAATGCAAAAGTCAGCCCCTATAGTAGTCTACGGAGCACGCTCCTGCGCTGTCCATATAATTACATCACACAACGGGCTAGCACGTGGGGGAGGGGGATGCTCAAGACAAGAAAGTGGAAAGGATTGGCAGCTCAGCTCTACGGAGACAAAATTCAATCCCTTCCCTTCCATAAAGCATGGTTTTAAAAATGATACTTCATCTATGGATGAACTCCGGGGAGGTAAGACTTCCTGTAGACTTGCCTTGGGTATGTCAGGGCAGGGGCTCTTTAAAGATAACTACTCATTTCAGAACAGTCTTACAGCCTCTTGTACTTTTTTCCTGTATTCTCATTGCATGACTACATTATTGCTGTACGTGCCTGCACTGTGCACACATACCAAGGATTAATTTGTCCTATAATGTGTATAAAACTTCAGGTGATTTCACTGGCTGAAAGTACTTCTAAGCCATGTAATTATTGACCCATAATTACATGCCAGAACTACTTACAGCCATTCAAACCATGTAACTCCTGTAGCACAAATCCCACTGCCTATCTGCCCGCCCGCTACGCTGCCTGCAACCAGCCCCCCCCCAAACAGCAGCTGCAATGTGGCCACATGGGATGAGTGGGTACCTCTGCTTTGCCTACAACCAACGCCTCAGAAAGCAGCTATAATATGTCCATGCAGGATGAGCGAGTTCCACTGCTTCATCACTACTCACATGTCCCGCCATTTGGAACCGTTTTATGAAGCTCTTTGCAAAAGCAAGCTATGTGGTCACAAATAGTGCTTGTGTGTGGCATAGAAAAAAGGAAACTCTAATGTTGCCAGTGTACACACTAAGACCGTGGATGTACAGAAGCGAGAGAGAGAGAGAGAGAGAGAGAGAGAGAGGAAAGCCCTTTCTGGACTCACAGCCAGGAAAGCGGGTGCTTGAGATGGGCTGAGGCTGGGAAAGTAATACATGGTACTGGGCCCACTGGGGCAGGAAAGCAGACATTACTCCTCTGCAGAGAGACGGGGGCAGTGCGAATAATGAGGAAGTGTTAACTAATTACTAGTCTTACGCTTTTTTAGCTAATTTTCACAGAAGGACTTTATGTCCCACTGTGTTCAAACAGTGGTCACTTCCCAACCAAATAAAGACAGTTTCTCTGTTTCTTTTCTTAATGAATTTTTCTACACATGTTGTTATAAGTGCAATAAAGCAATCTAGGGTTTGTGATTATAATCACACACCTCTCTTAAGGGTGCTGTAAAGACACTTGGTGCAAGCGCCTCCTGCCGAAGATCAAATTGAGATGTTGTTGCATTGCAGCCTGCTATCCGACATTCCAGATGGTACATGTCATTAACAATATTATGCCAAGAAACTAGCGTCAGGGAAGTGGGCTGATGCCAACGGCGAGTAATAGCCTTTTTTGCTGTTAAAAGGAAAGTATGTAACATATCTCTAGGGAATAGTTTAACACCTGCTGGGGGTATAGATAATAGAACTAATTCAGGGGACAAAACTATAGATTGGTTTGTTAAAATTTGAAGGGCATCAGCAATCTGAGTCCAAAAAAGGGGTAAAGCAGGACAGGACCAAAATATATGTGTGTGTGTGTGGCCTTTGGTTCACCACATCCCCTCCAACAATAGCCATGTTGCGATGGGAGACACTTAATTAGGTTAGAAGGAACCATAAAGAATCTAGCCCGGCATTTCCAGGCAAATTCCTTCCAGTATCCAGCTTGGGATACCTTCGTGGAAGGAAGAGAATATTTAAGCCACTCTGAGTATGGGATAGCCGTACCCAACTCCTCATTCCAGGCCTTTAGAATTAGTTCCGAGGTTCCTCCCAACATTTCTCCTAGGGCCCTATAAGCTTGTCCTACCAAATGTTGCAGCTGGTGTCCTTTTAAAGAACTAGTTAATAATTCAAAAAGCAAAGGCATACGATGTGTGATTTGACAGAGCTCAGGGGATTTATCAAGTAGGTAAGATCTAGCTTATAAATAACGGAAGTGGTCACTATGTTGTAAAGGAACTATAACTTGTAACTGAGCAAAAGGTAGTACCCCCTGTGAGTCCAAAAACCAAAATATATATGACAATCTATGGTTGCTTCTTTGGATCCAACTCACTTGTGGGTATCACTATTGGAGCGAGCGTATTGAGGGGCAGTGTGGACGCTGATACACTCACTCATACATGTCCTTGTTGCTTCTTCCTCAAGTAATTTATAGCCCTCCTCGGAGCGACCTGCAAGCCCAGGAGGGGAGGGGCTGTATAAATAGTTAATTGAAGGGGAAGCAGCCAGCAGAACAGGAAGGGAGTGAAGATTCCAGAGCCGCCACTCGTGTAAACTCTGAAGTGGGCTATAGCGGAGGGAACAGCAAGAAAGAAGGCCAAGAAAGGTCAACGCTATGAAAGAATCTCGCATCAGGAGAGAACAGTCTCCTGTTGCCAAGGCCCACCTGAAGGTGGGTACTTTTTACTATCTGAGAATTATTTTAGAATTCTGTCACTGAGCAGTTTGAAGTGTGCCCCAGTTTATATCTGTCAAGAATGTCAATTTTTCACCGTTAAAACATTTTTGTTCTCTAATTAGAATGTTTAGCCCGGTTTATCCGTTAAACACCCTGCTGTGTGAAACTCAGAAACTCGAGTGGAATGTGCTCTGTGCTCCCTTCCACTGTTCAGTAATTTTGTACCATTCCCAGCTGAGTTTTTTTCTTTCATTACAATTTTCATCCAGCTGAGTCTCTCTGGATTGATTGATGCCAGCTCTTGGATTATGGAGTAGCCTGTGTGTTTCAGCTTGTTCTACGGCTCTCTGGGTGACACTGCTGTTTATTTAGCAGGTGTTGATTACTGACGCTGTTTACTTTGCTGTTGCTGCAGAGGACCACATTGCCATGTACTGTGCTTGTGGGGGATAATCTCTGAGGCACTTCCCTTTCATGACATCATGGGTTGTGTACACCTGACCTGATAGGTTGCTTGATGCACATGTGACTTGAAGAAAGTCCATCCCCCACTTGAGAGGGGGGTCTGCTCTCCTAAGTTCAGTTCTTATGTGCATCGAAAACAGGTTGCAGCACACCCTAGAGCTCCAGTGTGTTTCTTGTAAAGAACAAACATTTATTATAAAGAACAAAAGAACAACTTCATTACTAAGGTAAGAAGCCACCTGGCTAAGCCATTTATTAATATCTTACAAAAAAGATCAAACAAGACCACAAGAGTATGTTTCTGCAGATATGCAACTGTTTAAAATTGCAAAACTGGCAGTCTTACAAACATTAACACTGCGGCTTCTACTAGCGTCGGTTGTCTAGGAAAATGTTAGCTGAGAAATTGCCAGCACAGTATTTAAATTATGAACATTATCGCATTGTGCAACTATAGAGATTATTAGCTACCTGAACACCCCTGCTAGTGCTGCCAGGAACTAAAATAATATCTGACCCACATAATTGAACACAGAATCTATGCAGTGATTTATATGAGGTATTATAATAAATAATCAACCTGGTTCCTGAGTTGTATTAATCACCAACAAGAATCCGATGACTCTGCTAGCCCCACTAACTTGTAAAAAGGGTACTCTCAAACTCACCCAGAAAAGCTTCCTTGCACTGGAAAATGTTTAAAATGCCTGAGCTGGATTCAGACATTACTGGAGTTCGGTGGCACTAAATCAAAGCACCCGCAACCACCTTGTGCTATTTCTACACAAAAACAGTCCCACAGAGAAAAGGAAGTTCTATGGACCAAAATGGAGCCATCCAAATGTTTCTTTATGGCCCCAGTTTCTCAAACAATTTCTATCAGCATGACCATCAGCCCACTTCTTTCCAGTTTGCAAATCTCCTGCTACATGAGAGCTGCAAGCTGACTGGCTCTCAGCTCTTGTGAGATTTCGGCCACCATCTTAGATGAGGATAAACAACTAGATTTGACTAAATCCAACATATCTTGCAGTGGAGAATGGAGCTAGCAATTGCTACAGCTTCTTAAGACAAAGTCGCTTATTGACCATGAGAGAGAACTGAAGAAACATGTTTTACAGAACAAAAAATGCTTCTGCCCCAAACTGTATCCTATTACAATAGCAGCCAGCAATGCAGGTAGCCCTCACTCACTTTACCACAGCCAAGGCAAGTTTTAGCTAAAGCAGCCTGCCCCACCCAAGGCACATGCCTACTTTATCCCAGAGATAACCAAGGCATACAAAAAGGGCCAAAAATGATACACAGCACTGTTCTATATTGGGTGAACATACAAAGAGGTTTGAATAAAATGGCACCACAATCTGCACAGGGGTTGTATACAGACCCCCTTCTCAGGGGAAGGAAATGGACAAGGAAATGATAGAAAGTATACTTAGTATGGCAGAAAAAGGGGAGATATTGCTGATGGGTGATCTGAATATGCCAGATGTTAACTGGAGTGCAGTTGCAGCAGCCACTTCTAAGAGTGGGGTTATTCTAGATGCCCTACAGGGGGCATGCCTTAGACAACTAGTATTGGAGCCCACTTGAGAGGGAACAATCTTAGACCTGGTTCTCTCAAATGGAGATGAAGTGAGGATCACAGATGTAGAAGTGGTAGCCATCTGGGAACTAGCGACCATCAAACAGTATGGTTCACAATAAACACAGCAATAGAGTCAAGCCATACAAAGACAAAGGTACTGGATTTTAGGAGGGCTGACTTTGTCAAATGGGTGAGCGCTAAGGAATGCACTAGCAAATGGGCAGGAAGGAGGGTGGAAGAACAATGGGGAATAATAAAACTGCCATCACAGAGGTAACAAGCCTTGTGTAAAGCAAATAAACAAACGAAACAAGGTAAGAAACCACTATGGTTCTCAAAGGAAGTGGCAGTGAAGGTTCAAGAGAAAAAGAAAGCATTCAGGAAGTACAAGGAATCACAGAAGGAACAGGACAGAGAACTGTATCAGTTAAAGCAAAAGAAAGCTGGGAAGGCAGTCAGAACAGCAAAGGCCCAAACCGAGGAAAAGATATCCAACTCAGTTAAGAAGGGGGATAAAACCTTTTATAGGTACATCAGGGAGCGAAGGAAGACCAAGGGAGGGATAGTGAGGCTTAATAAAGGGGAGGGAGGGTGGGCAGAGGGTGACTGTGAAAAGGCAGAGATACTAAACAAATATTTTGCTCAGTATTTACAAAGGAAGAGGGGGAGGTACCTAAAACAAACAGTAGAAACACTCTGGATACAGAAGTTGTTACCAGCCCATTTACAGAAGAAAGGGTTCTGAAAGAACTCTTAAAACTGAAGGTGGACAAAGCAATGGACCCTGATGGGATTCATCCCAGAATTCTAACAGAACTAAGGGTAGAACTAGTGACACCACTGACTACCCTCTTTAACAAATCATGGGAGGATGGCAGATGTGATTCCCCTTCACAAAAGTGGGAGCAAGGCAGAAGCAGGAAACTACAGACCTGTTAGTTTAACCTCAGTGGTAGGGAAAATGATGGAATCACTTCTGAAGGAAAGAATTGTTGAGTATCTAGAGGCCAGAGGGCACAGGACCCAAGGCAGCATGGATTCTAAGCGGAAGGTCATGCCAGACAAATCTGATAGATTTCTTTGACTGGTGACCAAAGTAGTTGATCAGGGAGGGGCTGTGGACATGGCCTACCTAGACTTTAGCAAGGCATTTGACACAGTCCCACACAAAAGATTAATATACAAGTTAGCCAGCCTGGGAGTGGGTCCCAAGATGACAGCCTGGGTAAAGAATTGGCTGGAGAATAGGACACAGAGAGTAATAGTAAATGGAGTCCACTCTGAAAAAGGGGTTAGTAGTGGGCACCTCAGGGTTCAGTATTAGACTCGGTCCTCTTCAATGTCTTTATGTTTACATTGCAGAGGGACTGGAAGGAAAGTATGTCTCTTTGCAGATGACACAAAGATCTGCAACAGAGTTGATGCACAAGGTGGAGTGGAAAGGATGAGAAGGGACTTGGCAAGGTTAGAGGAATGGTCAAATGTATGGCAGCTTAGATTCAGTGCTAAGAAGTGCAAGGTAATGCACCTGGGAAACAAAAACCCAGGGAAGAGTACACAATGGGGGTGAGCTACTAACAACAACAAAATGGAAAGGGACCTGGGGGTAGTCATCAGATGACCTAAAGGTGGGCAAGCAATGGAGAGGGCAGCAAGGAGGGTTGGGGGATACTGGGATGCATAGGAAGAGGCATCACCAGTAGAAAACAGGAAGTTATTATCCTCTGTACAGACAGCTAGTGAGACCCCATCTGGAGTATCATGTGCAGTTCTGGAGACCCAATCTCCGCAAAGACATAGGATGGAAGCTGTCCAGAGGAGGCAGCTAAATGGTGCAGGGTCTGCACCGGAAGACATATGAAGAGAGACTTAGGAGCTAAATATGTATAGCCTCGAGGAAAGGAGGGAGAGGGAGACATGATAGAAACTTTCAAGTACCTCAAGGGAATCAACAAAGTCCAAAGAGGGTAGCATCTTTCAAAAAGAGGTGTGCAAGAACAAGGGGCTGAATTTGAAGATGGAGGGGTAGATTTAAGGAAGTATTTTTTCACAGAGAGGGTTGTGGATGTGTGGAATGGCCTTCCAGAGGAGGTTGTGGAGTCAAAAACAGTGGTGGAATTCAAGCATGCATGGGAGAGTCATAAGGCAATTCTAGGGGGTGGGGGATAGGAAGAAGTAGGCTGCTGGTTAACTAGGACCTGCAGCTTATCCATCAGGTAGGGAAATGGGCAGACTGGGTGGGCCAAGCGGTCCTTATCTGCCGTCAAATTTTATGTTTCTATGTTTCTATAACTATTTTGAAAATAGTGCTCTTTAATAGTCATTTCTTGCACTAATATTCAGTTGCTTGTTCTCTCTTAAAGGCACAATCACAAATTAATTGAGGAGCCGCTACTATGTACTGTGTGTGACAAAAGTAATACATACCAATGTGAATGCATGACTTGGTCCTATTCATTTAATAAAAAAGGGCCGGAACAAGATAATTTATCACATTTTTGAAATTTAAGGGACGCTAAATTTAAAGGATGCTAAAATACTAAGTAATGTGCCAGAGTTCACCATTGCAAGCATAGCAACACCTGAAGTGCTTACTCAAGACATCACTACACAACATTATCTGAAGCAATTTCTCAGTCCCTCTGTGTCGCACCTCAAAATGACATATTCTCTAGACCTTTTTATGACATTTATGTCTTTTAAACTCACGCCCTTCTTCTATCAAAAGGTAGTGGAAACTCCTCTATCCTCTACAAAAAACACCATAAACAAGTGGGTCTCACGAGGAGGAGGAGGAGCACTGAGGACTACATTGCCATGTACTGTGCTTACACAATAAAACTCCCATCAGCTGTACCGAGTGGCAGACTGCTGGTAACTGGCTACATGCTGCTATTTTTTTTTTTTTCCTTCTGGAGATTAGAGGATCATGCATTCTTGGTATGGAAAGTGCCTGTGTGTGTGGCATACGACTCAATCTTTTTTTTTATATTTAAAATGTTTACTATTTATATCATACAAAGAAAGTACATGTCAATACAAATAAAAAGTGATCCCACAATTAATACAACATAAATACTAAAAAACAGTCCCCACGGAGCAGAAGAGTATGGAAAAAAATAAATATACAGTTCCTGACAGATAGCAGTTGATATTGTCCTTGTTGTAAACGGCAAGCTGTGACAAAGTGTGTGGCAGTATTAATATCTAAAATAAAGTCCATCCAAAATCAGAAAAGATATCAACTTGCTGCATACTCATTACATGGTACATGCAATAATATATATATATATATTTTTTCATATAGCTCTTTGGTCCCCGTTGCGTCCTCCTGCCAACTGGTGACGGGGACACATAGGTATTTTACTGTTTTTTTCCCTTGACCCCCCAGCACGCGGCCGTGCAAGCATGTGGAGGCACTCTACGCACCCTGTGGTGCCAGCTCAGCCCCTTCCACCCCCCATAACTGTTTTTGCTGCCCCCTCTCCTCCTACGCTACCCACTGGACCTCCACCTGGTGGGAGCAGAACTATGAGGGGGCACCAACCACCCTCACGAGAGGAGAGCTGTCCATCGGCATGCTTGATCCTGCTCCACCTTCCCCCCCATGTTGGCACCCTGATGATCCGAGGTTGTTCTCAAACCCAGGTCGCCAGCATAGAGCAAGGTTTGGCGTCCAGCTCCTCAACCCTCAGTGCCACCGGGCCGGCTTCCATACAAGAATATTTATAAAATCAGAAAATTGACTATAAATATTGTCATGAAATTGTGAGTAATCAATTAAATATATATCAAGACCAATGTAAAGAAGGAAAAGAGACACAGAATTAATAAGAAGTGTCCCAGAGATCAGGAGCCAAAGGACAGTAGAAGGAAAAAGGGGTCAAGATAAAGAGGGAGAAAAGGGTGAGGAGAGGAGAAACTCGGCCACATGGAACAAAGTCTGGGTAATGGTCCAATGGATAGACAACCCATTTACACCACTGGATTTCGAATGCAGGTAGGTGGTTCAAGAGTCAGGCTAACATCCTTTCCTGTGTATACAGTTCAAGTGTGGTTTCCCACCATGCAGCTCATGTGGAAATTTTCTTAGTGTGCCAGAGCCGGGTGATGGCTTTTTTTGGCTGCCAAGAGCAAAAGAATGGCCCATTTTAGGCAAGGTTTGCTCAGGGTGTTTTGAGCTGGGGGAATAGAAGCTAGTATGAAAGAAGGGAAGAGCACTCCGGGGCAAATATGACCTCGATTTCTTGGATGACTTCATGCCAAAAAGGCTGGATGGATGGGCAAGCCCAAAGGATGTGGCTTTGATCAGCTTGGGGATGCCCACATTTACGCCAACAGTGCCTAACATGTGGGCCCACATATTTAGCAATTACAGCCAGTGTACAGGAATATCTGAGCCGACACTTCCAGGAGTATTCCCTCCAGTAAGATGCTGATATCACCTTGAAAGCGGGGAGGGTGTATTTAAGCCATACTTCTATGGAGTAGGTGGTGCCCAGTTCAGAGTTCCATTTGCTGAGGATGTAGGGGCAGTAGAAGAGGCTTGTGTCCTATATAGGTGGCTAATAAGATGTTCCCAGGTGTCTCCCAGTAAATAAGACTTTAGGAGATGGACGAGTGGGAGGGAGGTTTTCAATGATGCAAAGGAGGCTTCCTCCTGAGTGCGGAGATAAGAGTAAAGCTGTAAGTATTTATGAACTTCAGAGAAGGGAAGATAGAAGGATGCTTGTAAAGTCATAAAGGGTGAGAGCCCCTTTAGACTAAGAAGTTGGAAGACGTAGTTTATCCCATATTTGTGTCAACTCAACAGAGCTTTATCAAGTTTATTAGGAGGAAAGGACATGTTGTATGCTAGGGCCTGGAGATAGAGTCTGTGCACAGAGGCCAGGTAGTATTTTTACGTATAGTCATTGCCAGTAAGTCTCTGCCATGTATTGCTGGAACTTACTAAGGTGTGTGTAATTGGGTGGATTACCAAAAAGGTAACGGGCATGGTCAGATTATCATTAAGTATGTGTTCGATTTGTTTCCAGTAGGACTGGTAGCATGGAGCAGTTCAAAGGCAAATAATCCTTAGGTGGGATGACATCACCAGACCAGCATTAGAGCTTGCATGTTCAGAACTGCAACACGACTTTGATATCCTGCAGCAAAATCTCCTACACCTGAAGTTATTACTAAATGCAACCCCCCCCCCCCCAAAAAAAACATGCTTTTCTCACCCCACATGACACCGGCCATTACTCCTCAAATCTGGACCCTACTAGGTGAACCACTGGTAAATGTACTCAAGTTCAAATATCTGGGCTTTTGGCTAGACACCAAACTTTCCTTCTCGGTGCACCTTGATGAGCTGGCTAAAAAATTGAAGCAAAAATTGGGTATTTTCTACTGCAGCTCTCATCTTCTCAACTATGATGCTAAATTGAGACTGGTGCTAACCACCTTCCTTCCCCTCCCTGCTGGATTACGCAGACTTTAACTACAGCCTCTCTCTCAAAGCGTGATACCCTGTACCACAGGGCAATCAGATTTATCACTTGAGCCCCCCATAACTCTCATCACTGTGCTCTTTGTGCCTTAGTTGGCTGGCAGTCACTAAAAGCTAGGAGAGTAAAAAAACGCAGTTCTCTGGACCATCAGCACCCTCACTAACAGACTCGCTAAATACATTGCTGATCTTTTCTCCCTTTCCAAGGGGGTTTACTCCCTTAGGAAATATTCTTACATTCTGATTGACATACCTAGAACCAGGAACCGCTTTGGTACTTCCGCTGTCAGTTGCGCCCTCCCCACCATCTGGAACACTGCCTAAAGAATTCTACAGCTCTCTAAACTAGCTGGTCTCTTCTCATTCAGGAGGCTCCTGAGACACTCCCTGAAGGGATCATTTAGCTGTTATCCCTGAACCATGCTTGGTCCACTCTTCCCTAGATGGACTTATTTTATTGTTGCACTTGCGCTAGTTCTTCTTGCACTTCCCCAGGCTACGCACAATTATGATTTTTTTTATTTCTGTCTTTCACCCTTCTACTACCTACCCTAATCCCTCTCTCTTCCCAGCCTCATTCTCTCATCTAACCCTTCCCCCTTCCGCTTCTTCGCCTTTGCCCCCTGCCTATCCTACTCCGCATGAGATGAAGTAACCTGTGTCAAGATCTTTATTGTCATGCTGTGCTTCTTTGCATACTGTTTTTTTTATAATTACCATATCTAATGCCTGTACATTATCCCTTTGTCGTATATTTTGCCTTGTATACGGATGTTTCACTGCTGTTAAGACTGTTCTCATCGTTTGTTTTTCTTGTATTAGTTGTTTGCCTTCCCAGGGCCTCCTTTGTAAATTAGTTCGCTCAAAGGTGTCTCCTCTGGTTAAATAAAGATTGATTGATTGATTGATTGATGCCAATGCATACCAGCCTAAGTTAGGTAGGTTGACTCCCCCCTTGTCCCGAGGGAGCTGTGAAGTAGAATAGTGGATCCAAGAGGGGCTTACCTTACCAGATAAAATGAGAAATGAGCTTGTCCCAAGCCCGAAAATAGGTTTTGTCTGGCATAATAGGTAGGGTCTGCAGGAAGTATGAGATGCAAGATAGGATATTTTGGTGGATTACCTCAATGCAATTAAAAAATCCTAAAGTGAAGTGCATCTAACAGGAGGCGCACAGTTGAGCAGTTCTGAATGGGCCAAGTTTTCAGTGATTCTGATTCTGAGATAGCCTGACCATTTTATGCCATTTAAAAGGGAAGTTATGTTTTAGCTGTAATGTAGGGGAAAAGTTATAAAGAAGAAACTCTGTTTTAAGGGTGTTTAATTTTTATTCTGCCAACATTCCAAAATTCTGGAGAAGATCCCAGACCACCGGGATGAACTCCTGCGAGGAGTCGAGGGAGAGTAATATGTCATCTGCAAATAATGAAATCTTACAATGTCGACCCCCAAGGGGAATCCTTTCCACCCTAGGATTGTCCCGGATCGTGGCTGCCAGTGGCTTGCGGTAAAGGATGAAAAGAAGTGGCGACAGCGGACATCCCTATGGGTGCCTCTGGTTAAGGGGAATAGTTGGGAAAAGGAGCCAGCTAGTTTAAAGTAGGCCTGGGATGAGTCACATATAGCTTGTAGGGTTTGGATGAACTTGTCTGTGAGACCGAAGTGAGACAGGGTGGCCCAGAGGTACGGCCAGGTCACCCTGTCAAATGCCTTTTTGGCAGCAAGACTTAGCACTGCAAGGGGAATTTGTTGGGTGAGCGCATACTCAATTAATAAGAGATTACATCTAACATTGTCATGTGCTTGCCGCTGTCGAATAAAGCCAACCTGGTCTGGGTCTATGAAGAAGGGAAGAAGATGCTCGAGACAGCAGGCCAGGATGGACTTGTAAATTTTATAGTCGCAGTTGAGCATAGATATAAGTCAGTAGGAAGCAGGGTAGCGTGGATCTTTCTGGGGTTTTAATATCACAGAGATAACTGCATACTTTCAAGAGGGGTGAGGAGGCTGGCCTTGTTGTGTCTCGTGAGAAGCCAAAGTCAAAGAAGGGAGGAGGGGTTCTCTAAATGCTTTATAAAATCCAACAGGGTAGCCATCAGGCCCAGGATCCTTTTTGGTGTTGAAGTCTTCAAGGACAGCTTCGATTTTGAATATTGTTATAGGGGGTAACACGGCTAGAGCTTGTTCCTCCAACAGCTTAGGCAGTGAAAGATTCCGAAGGCATGCCTCAATTTCTTCAATGGGTGTGTGTGTGTGACATGTCTGCAGTATAAAGCTGTTGGTAATATTTAGCCACAGCGACCGAATGTCCACAGGACGATGCAACAGGCCACCTGTGTCTGGATCGAAAAGTTGGGAGATGCAGGCCTGGGTATGAAATGTACGCAGTTTGCGGGCTAGATGGCACGCCCTCGAGGACCCCCTTCAAAGTGATGGTGCTTCAGATATAATAACTGTTGCTCCATCTTTTGATCCAATAATTTTTGAAGCTCTTGCTTCATACGTCTCAACTTTTTGTCATGGAAATGAGAGACACAGAAGCTTAAAAGGAGGGACAATGTAGAACACTGCTCCTCAGAACGAGGGACACATCATTAAACATGAAGACGCAAGCTCATGAGGATGTGGAAACCTGTGCTTTTGTTTGTTCAAAGTTTAATTTTGATTTAGTGTAATAGAATATTTAGAATTTCTGTTTTAACCCTGAATTTACAGCACCTTCTCCTTGTGGGGTGCACCTTTCCAGTGTGGGACTTATTTAGGACAGGGCTTTTCTGACTGGTAAAACAAGGGACATACCTCATAATGGGGGACAGCTGAGAGGTATGGTGACACTGTTTCGTCTAACTGTGCAGCTCTTTTCTGCCAGTAAAGAGCAAAGAGGGGGCAGTGCCAAAAGATATGAGAGTGGGCTGTGGGGGTGTCAGCAACTTTTAAAGTGTTTCATGGGTTCTACCAGAAAAGGGCATGGGTTCAAACTTTATGGGAAGGGGAGGGTCAGAAAACATGTGAGGAGGCTGCTCCACCAGTGCAGTGGTAGCGCTACTGTTTGAAGCGCTGATGACACAGATCCGGGAGTGAACTGGAGTTCTCGGAGTGTCGGTCAAGGGAAGGAGGATCGAGCCTCCAGGGAGGGCTGCTGCACCCAGTGTAGCACTGGCTGTTAGTGGTGACTGGGGGTTGGGCACCCAGGGATGGCACTTCAGGGGTGGAGAAGCGGCGGTTGCCGACATCGTGCATACAGATGCGTGCACAGGCATATCTGGGCAGCATTTCATGCCCGCCCTAAATGAGATCATACAGGGGAACAAAAGTTTGGCTGGCCAGCCTGGTGGGGACTGGCCTCTCAGAGGCCCTGCACCTGACTCTACAGCGCCTCTTCACAGACCTGGTGGGGGGCACCCTTGCCACAGATGGGGGGTAAGCTGTGGAGAAGACTGGCATTAGATGGTAAGTCTGTACAGGGCTGGGGTGATGAGGCTGGTGTGGTCGGTCCCTGATGATGGGGCCAGTCTTGATGGAAATAAAAGAGCATGAACTGCACAAAAAGAGGAGATGCAAGGAAGCATTTTTTTCACAAAGAATGGCAGACAGATGGAATAGATTTTCTGGAGAAGTGATGGGAATGAACCTGTGGAGGACTTTGTAGAGGGTGGGACAGACCTAAAGGGCTGATAAGAATTGGGGAGAATGTTGGAGGGGTTGCTGTGCTACCACTAGAGAGCCCAGCAATACAAGCACAGCATTAGGTTGGTGGGGCTCAAGATAGGTAGACTTATAACCACAGTGTCAGTGTCTCAGCAGGTTGCACATGGTCACCTCTGAGCACAGAAGACTAGAACATTGTTAGTTCTAGCCCACCAGGAACTTGGGGTAAATCGCAAAACCAACACTGTAGTACAGCATGGGGAGGTACTGCACTCCTGAGGTGTCGCCTTTGGGATGAGACCGAGGTCCCATCTGCCTGTTCTGGTGGTTGTTCAGATGCACGTTAAGATCCCATGGCATTTCTCAAAAAAAAAGCAGTGGAATTTCCTCTGTATCCTGGTTAGATTTCCCCAATTCACTAAAAATCCCACCAGTAGCTTAACTTGATTACAATATGCCAGTTTGCTTCTGTATCTCCACCCCCTCCCACAGGACAAGTCTGAAAATAGGCAAAATTGCCTAGCCCTCCTTTTCTGGTCAACAAAAAATAAACAAAAGTAATTAGGCAGGAACAGAGCAGACTAGATGAACTTCAGTTGTTTTCTGCCTGGAAGGTGTCTATTTTGGCTAGCTGGATTTTTGATTGGTGGTCAAAGTGGCTACTTGGAAAAAAAAAAGTTTAGTGTAGTGTGCAGTTGCAATGCAATTCCAGTATCTTTCTGTAGACTGAAACATCAAGTGCGTTGTAGTCTTGTAAATTTAAATGCGGCACTCCAACTTCTGCAAAGATTCGTCCCTTGCTTGCTCATGTCTCAAGCCATTGTAAGACAAAGTGCTATCGAAGAGAAGCACCAAAGTCCTACTTGAAGTCAGGCACTCTATTAGTGGTGTGTTTGCCTACAAAGAAGGGCCGTCTAGCAACAGCTAGCTGCCCTTTATCTCGCATTTCATAAGTACTCACTAAGCAAATGGATAAATTGCAGGCCCCTGCGAGCTGTGCAGTTTAATACATTTTCAGTTCAGCCGAGGCTTGGCTCTTCTGACTAAATCAGGGAGATCCTTTTCATATTGTCACCAGGGAGACAGAATGCTTTAAAGCCTAATTTCTCTCTTAAGCTACATAAGCTGTAACTCCCTGGCTGTTCAATGTTTTTTTTTTCCTAAAGTAATTTAAAGGTACAGGAAATCTGTGCTAATTTTCATCGGCTTGCAGTGTTCCTTTTTGCAGAAATGTATTTTATAATCGGGTAGCAATGGTAAATTTACAGGATGGAGACTCTGGCGGCCTCTATACAGGGGGGGAAAAAGGAGATTTGGATAAGGTGGGTGGTGTTCTAACTAGCAGAAGACCCAGAATGTGTTCCCTGAACCCATTACTGGGAAACAGGCCACATGTCAAATTAATTTCGTAATAACTAAGGACATGGGTGTATATCGAACAAAAGAGATAATATACATCTTTTCTTGGTGAAAGGATTTAGAACCAAAATAAATATGTAGCTTACCTTTGACATGAATATGGGTAATACTCCGATTGTATAATTTACAGCCTGTACTTTTTGTACCCGATACTATATTCTCTGTATACTCTTTTTCGTCTTCAAATAAAAATTTTAATTAAAAAAAAAAAAAAGAAATGTATTTTATAATCTTAGCTCCAAATGATACATAGTAACATGTGTCTCAATGAAAGTGTTGTGAAAAATGAAATGGACAATATTCAGTAGAGTTCTCTTCATGGAGTCGTAGAATTTGGGGAACATGGAGTTTTTGTCACTGCATGTGTACAGAACTCTGAGTACTAGCTGTTGTCCACCCAGAGCAGTACTCAAAGTTCTGTACTCATGCAGTGGACATGATTAAAACTCAGAAATCCTGGCCGGCCCGCTGGTGCAGTGGTAGTGTTACTGCTTGCGGCGCCAGCGACCCGGGTTCGGGAATAAGCCAGGGGAGCTGGAGGGTTGGCTGGGGACGGGAAGCTTGAGTGCTTGACGGGAAGCTAGCATCTCCGGGGGCAAGGCTCATGCTGTCCTGACCTCTGGTGGAGGCTGGAGGTTCAGCAGCCTGGGGGCGGGCGGAGCAGGGGCATTGTGTGGTAGGACGGCACAGTACAACCATGGCCCGGGGTCCTATGGGGAGAAAATCGGAGCCAGCTGAGCTCTGCTGACAGAAGAGGTGCCCTTCACCGCTCGACCCACGAGGTCACAACAGGAGGTCCGATGACACATGAAGGACATGGGGGTTCCCTCTACCCCATCCCCACCTGGGGGGGGACTGCCATGGCTACATGGCACCCACATGGGGGCACCTGACTGGTAGATCATGCAGCGAGACGGGTCTGGGGGATTAAAGAGCAAGTAAAAAAAACAAAACTCGGAAATCCTTGTTTCGTAAGGTGAACTAAACTGTATGTTGTCAATTCTCTCTCCTAAGCTGGTCTCCGGGCTCATAACTAGTGGGAGGTCCTTCCTGGAACCAAGTGACAAGCAGGAAAAAGATCTCTGCAGGGGGACCAGATCCTCCCCTCTGCATCCTGTCGCTCTCAGTTTACTTCTTGCCTGCCATGAGACAGGTTCTCTGCAGGGTCTCTGCCACAAAAGTCACCAAACTGTAAGTGCAGTCTATTTTTGTTAAGAAGAGGATTGGCAAAGGGGATCTTTAAAATCAGCGTTGCCTCATAGTTTCTGGAGGGTTCCCAGTCTCAGTCATGCATGCTGCACAGACTGGACCCCTTCTCTCCTATTCTTTCCCGTGCTTTGAGGCACACCCCCCCAACTGTTCGGTGGGAGGCACAGGATTTACTTGACAGGATTACTACTTTTTGGTCACATGCCTCCTCCAGCACTGCAACGCGGGACAGTCTGGCTCCTTCCTGCTTCACATTTCCACCGCCAACACCCGAATCTCGCAGGTAGTAGGCGGCAGGGCCCCTCGCACTGCACTTTAATTTTTGGCTCCGGAGAACCACGCTTCTTTTTCCTTGCTGTCGGCTCTGCTGCTCAGGCCGCCGACGCAGTGCTCCTTACAGACTCATCACCGTGCAGGAGGAGCAGGAACTTAATTCAGCTTGAGAGATGTGCCACAGCCCCCAAACAATGGGCAGGAGCTTCTATTCGGCTCAGGAGGAGCCACTCTTGGCAGGAGGAGCCATTCTCAGCCCTTCGGCTCAGGAGGAGCCACTCTCAGCCCCTTGGTCGGCACCAGGACCTTAATTTCAGCTCGGGATGAGCTGTACTACAACCCCTAAACAACTAGCAGGGCTGTCCAGCTGGCTCAGGAGGAGCCATTCTCAGCCCTTTGGCTCAGGCGGAGCCTGTCTCAGGCAGTTGTGTTTTTCAGCCTCGCTGACGATCGGTGTGGGAATTACTTCAGAAGTGGTCGCGCTTCTCATTTTGACTCAGGGAGAGCCACGCTACTGCTCCTCTTCATTGGCACTCCTAGAGCAGGAACACTCCACATGCTGTGGCTTCACTAGTGGGAGCGCAGGAACACTCCACAGTAGCAGGGGCTTCTCTAGCGGGAGGGCAGGAATGCTCCACAGTAGCAAGGGCTTCTCTAGCAGTAGTGCTCCTCTGTGTAGGGGCTTCATTACTGGCAGTGCTCCACAGTAGCAGGGCTTCACTTCATC
Source organism: Neoceratodus forsteri (assembly GCA_016271365.2). Taxonomy (NCBI): domain Eukaryota; kingdom Metazoa; phylum Chordata; order Ceratodontiformes; family Ceratodontidae; genus Neoceratodus; species Neoceratodus forsteri. Next base: position 284,247,660 of record JADMNL010000027.1, on the reverse strand, counting down.
TCAGGCAGAGCCATGCTACAGCCCCTCGTCGTGGGCACTTTTGGAGCTCAGGAGGAGCCTCATCAGGGGCACTCTTGGAGCAGTAGCACTCCACAGTAGCGAGGGCTTCATTTTGGCTCAGGAACAGCCACGCTACAGCCCCTCTTCGACGGCCAGGACAGCTCAGGCAGTCAACTCTATAGCCCATTTCTAAGTCTCCTACCCATCAGGCCCTGGGAACACGATGAGGGAAAATGACCAGAGCGATTGCACACCCCTGACTATCCAACTTTGGTACTTTACATAGGGGCTCATGACACCCTCCCATACAAAAGGTCTGAAGGGCGGTCAGGGGCAAAGCATAAATTCTTACAGGGTGGACACTGACACAGATATAGTTCCCCCCCCAGGTCCCCATCTCCAGCTCACTATGCCTAAGTAAGACAGCTGCAATGGCGGAGGAGGTCCGGAGACATCTACCCTGCTATCACAGGAGCCAATCCCAGGCAGCGCAGACCCATCAGCCCTTCTCCTCCAAGGGACAGTGGGGTTTACCAGCAGGCTTAGCCTTCAAGTCTAACAGGGCCTTCACCTTCAACTCATCATGCCCTGGCCATCATACTGCAATCTCCTTAATAGACCGTAGGGTCCACGGGATGCCCACCCCTATGCCTACTCCCAATCTTCAGACCGGAGGGATGTTACTACTCTTTTGGCACCATAGGAGAGGATGAAGGCATGTACTAGTAGCACAAGTCCTCCAGAAGTCAGTTAGTCCCTCCCGAGGAAGGGGGATGACTGAGTGGCGTTTCTGTCTCGGACGGCTCTCCACCCATAAACATAGCCTTGGATGACCTAGATTACTTCATGGGTGAGTGAGTGAGTGAGGAATCTCACTTGAGGTCTCCCTCGGCAAATCCTAAACCTACAACCAGCACTCAGACTGGCATTGGATACCAAGCAGAAGGGAGCACTTATATGCTTACCTCAGGGGGTGGGGCTTCTCTATGGGACCCAGGGGATACGAAGGTGGAGGCATCCCTCAAAGACATGCTTTTAGTCCTCCACAACCTCCTTTAAAGCAGCTGCAAGCATCCTGTTCTCAACATGAGCCGCACTGCCATGGGCCCTGACCTGGCATTCCAGCGTGCTGATGAGCCACATATAAGTTTGCCCAGCCAACCTGTTTTCCGCATGAGCCGCATTACCTTGGGCCACTATCCTGGCATTCCAGCGCGCTGACGAGCCAGATGTAGACAAGCCCACCCCGCAACAGTCTCGCAGCGAGACTGTTCTAGGCATTATCAGCAGATATCTCAAAGGAGGCTGCCAGATGCGCAGCAAGGGCCATGCTTTAACTCACCTTGCCTCGACATACCTAAGGCGGCAGGCATGGCAGGCGGACAGGTCTCCAAGGCTCACTTGGCGAATGCCCCCGACAAGGGAGAGCTCCTGTATGGATATTCTTTAAAGGGGAGTGGTAAAAGATTTCAGAGAACTGCCGAAAACCTAACTACGACAATTCAGGAGCAGGTGCAGACCCTGGACGTAGGGATACAGTCAGAGTATTCAAGCCCATGCATACGCAGAGGAGAAATTAAATCTGCCTTGGCAGACGATACTGGGTCATCTCTATTACCCAGCTGACAAAGAGCATCTGAGATGCCAGAAAGGGCACAGTAAAGGCACTGGGCCTATCCTCAAGTAGGGGGCAAGCTTTCCAGCTTTCTCAAGGAATGGGCCACGATCAAGTGGGTGCAAGAGAATTTTAAGAAGAGTCCTCCCATGTCAGGTGGTACGCTCACCCTTATCTGCACAAAATATGTTGACTAGCCACAGACCACTTACAGGCCAGAGCAAGCAGTGAGTGCCTAGTACAAAAAGGTACCTGGACATTTACGGTCTATCCAGCATAGCCCAAATCATTCCAGAGTTTGCTAAGTTGTATGGGTCCTCAAAAGTCTGGGCGTATTCGTCCGCCACAGGACATTCTAGATGAATACCCTTGCATCCATCTTCAGGGGTATTACATCGGGGAGATCAGTTGGTCTCAACAGATTGGCAGGTGCATTGCTACATATTCTATCTGGGAGGCACTCAGATCAATGTCCCACAGTATGAGAAAACAACTCTGGCAGTGATGGAGGTCACCCAGTGCCTCTTACCCATAGGATTCCTGATCGCCAATAGAACTCTCTTCCACCTCCCAAGCACCTGAATCATTGAAGTGTAATCTTCCGAACATCTCAAATTAAAGACCTTTCCCATGGATGCTAAGTGCAGGGACCTCAGGGTTCTCTTCAGCAAAGACCAAGCGGCCTAACACCTTTCAGGCCACACTTCACGCAGCTTAAGGGGGCGAGGGGCTTCCTAGCAGTCTCCGTTCCATGGGCGCTGGTTATCAGTCGAACCTACAGCATCCAGGGTTCCAATCAAAGGACAGGCCGGGCCAGCAGATTCAAATGCATGGCCAGTCAAACCTGCTCCATCATGGGAACAACCAAGGGTCAGGTGGAGCCGATGCCAGCCTTCGGTGCGGGCAGGTAGTCGAGGGTTGAGACCCACTACATCATCAACATCTTGATGATACTGCCGGACATTCCAAGCTCCAAATCAGATCTCCAACCAGGATACTCTCGTCCTCAGTTAATTGAACCACAATGGCCTGCACATGTCACCAGTGAGGGACATGAGCTCCTGGATAGTACAAGAAAACCCTATGGCGCTTCCAGTAGGCAGAGCATCACCGGGGAGCTTGCTCTTACAGTGGACAGAGCATCACCGGGTGAACTGGCTCTTCAGGTGGGCAGAGCTTCACTGGGTGAGCTTGATGGCCGAATAAAACCCAGGTCGGAGGAACATCATGGAGGATTGGCTGAGTCAGGATGTTCCCGCAGGAGGATGGGATCTAAAGGTCGGCCCCTTCCTCATTCTCGCAACAGGGGGAAGCCTTCTACAGGTAGTTCTCTACTGGCTAGCAAAGCTGCAAAGTTCCCCAGTCCTGCCCTCTAATTAGGGTCAAGCAGGCCATAGCACAGGATGCCTTCACCCTAGCCTAGGGACCTGGCAATCTCATTTATGACTTTCCTCCAATTCCACTAATTTCAAGAATCCATTTTTCACTAAGGCCAAGGCTCCTGTACAAGATCACCTGGGGTTGGGTGGAGTCATCCTCTGACCTTGGAAAATCAACCGGGTCCTCAGAACCCTAACCAAGTCCCCATTGACACTAAGTAAGGAAACGGCCATCATCATCCTCACACGGAAAGTCATCTTCTTACAGCACTCACTTCAGCACACGCACTTCAGCCTGAGGTATAGCTGATAGGAGCTATATTCTCCAAGGAACCTTACTCTGTATTTCCCCAGAACTCTGGGATTCTCCGAACATCTCCATTTTTTCTACTCCGGTGTTGTCTTCCTCCCTCGGCCACCAGGACTTGAATATTCCTGCCCTATGGTGTAGCCCTAAGACCGAGAAGGAAAGGGAAATTATCTTTCTGGGCTAGAGGAGAGCACTCGAGCTTTATGTCAGGAGAGCAGAAGCCCTTATATGACTATTTTAATTTATTCCCCTCGCCTTAAGGGTCGAACTTGAGCACAAAAGCCTTAAAAGCCTCTTGGAACAAATGAATTTGTTCTGTGCTTTATCACCTTCCAAAAGGTTGTTTTTTTCTATACGGGACCCATGGAGGGCACTGTCACCTCGAGCAATAGCTACCTCCCGGGCGGAATTTGGAGACGCCTTCCAGCAGTAAGCCTTCAAACATTCTTTTTCTGAGTGGCCGCTTGGTTATGCATCCATTCCTGGGCAAGTTCTACGGATGGGATGTGTCTGCCTCTTCTGAGGCATCCCTTGGTTATCTGGTCCCTCCATAGACGGGGGACCCCGTCCCTCCAAGGTGGGGGGACTCCAGTTCCTCCTGGGCAGGGGACCTTTACAGTTCTGCTTACATTCTTCCTACCCGGGAAACAAAGTGATGTACTGCTTTAGTATATCCCACTAGTTATGAGCCCGGAGACCAGCTTAGGAGAGAGAAATTGAAATTTAAATACCTGTAAATTTTCCTTCTCCGACTGCTGGTCTCCGGGCTTCTCCCCTCCCAGAATGTTGGACGTTGGCCATCTGGCCTGAGGGTTTGAACTCGGCTCTTCCAGGCCATAAGTACATATTAACATTCCTTCTTCTTGTTTCTCAGTGATGTTTTACTACAGGGGATATGCTTTGGAACGAACTGAGAGTGACAGGATGCAGAGGGGAGGATCTGGTCCCCCAGCAGAGATCTTTTTCCTGCTTGTCATGTGGTTCCAGGAAAGACCTCCCACTAGTTATGAGCACAGAGACCAGCAGTCGGAGAAATAAAATTTACAGGTATTTAAATTTCAATTTATTATTCATCAGTGCTGAGTCACCCAATCACCACAGAGGATTTGCCTGTACACAATGACCTAGTTGTAACCCTACGATAGCCTTGTGCACAGCATTTGAAAAAGTGGACTGTTCCTTTTTTGAAATGGGGTGTCCATTTCTTTTATATTCTTTAAGAAAGTGTTTTCTACACTTTAAGCTTATTAGAAGTCATCAAGCATTGTTGGATGATTTTATGTTTATGTGGTAATCGGGCAGTCTGTTATTGTTGCCGGGCAGTCTATTATAGTTGTAAAAGTATCACCTCTAATGAGGGTAGTTTGCCTTCCTTCCCCCAAACCACGACCTGCACCTCACCTTTAGGTCTGCACTACCAGTGACTCCTCAGACCTGTCTGCCTCTCCCCCCACAGTCAACGCTGGTGGGGATCCACATGGAGCAGGGCTTGAAGGTGGCTGTGACTGTCTTTTAGATGGCTTAGTGTATATACATTTTGCCCCTGGTTTCCCCATATTCTGCCCCCCATCTGAGGGCATGCCCTCTTGTTCTACTTGCAGTCCCTAGCTCAGACAACTATATATACTCCACTCTGTCTGTGCCCTTTCATACTAAGAACACTAAAAACACACCCTCTCTCAGTCTCCCCCTTCTCTAGGCGGAATAATTGGAATATGTTCAATCTTTCCTCCTATCTGTCATATCCTGAGCCTCTTATCAGTTTGGTGGCCCTATGCTGAACCTGCTCGATCTCTTTAATGTCCCCTTTGCACGGTGGTGACCGAACTGGACACAGCACTCCAGGTGTGGTCTAACCAAGGCCTTGTAGTGGAGGAGGATCATATCCCTTGACCTGCTCCTTATCGCCAACCTCCTCCTATTGCATCAGATCATGCTGCCTCTGCCAGGTTTTACGTCGGTGAGGGAGCGCTGACCCTACATGGTTCCCAGTAACATTGATGCCACTCCTGCAACCCACCAGTATAGGTACTGTTGTAGTGGGGCATGTGGTGGTCTACCACTGGAATCTTAAGGCTGCTGCCTTCACATTGTACCCTAGAGTTTTCAGCCTGGTATAGAAGTTGGCATTAGGATGTGGATACAGGTCTATTGCAAAGTGGCATAGTGTGTTACCCTCCAGCTAGAGCGGGTCGAATATGAAGCTTTAAATGAACACAACATTTTTGAAGTTGGTGAACTAGCCTGGATGTTAACCACCTGTGTTACTATGTGGCTAATAGATGCCCATGCCAGAGTCTCCTGCTGGTAGCCGCTTTTTATTTTTCTTCCTCCTCGACATGGTACCTGCTTGTCCTCATGGACTATTTCACGTTCCACTTGTGCGCATGTTGTGCCAGGCCCTCCCATATTTCTAAACGGACATCTGAATTTAGAAGTAAGGAGTTAAAGGGGCCCTCATTTTGCAATCAAAGAAAACAAAACAAGCAGCACACACAAGTACGACAATAATAAAACATTTAATGCATTTAGCAATTAATGTGTACAGACAGTGCATAAAGCCCACAGAACTACCCCTACATTTTTCTATTAGGCTTCCTCAGGTGGAGTGGAGTTCCCATTCCCATGCTTCCCAAGCTATAGTGGTGCATTTAAAGTGACAGCGCTCCTTAAATATATTAATCGGACTCATCAGTCACCCCTGCCCTACTGTCTAAGCCAGTGGGAATCTACATGAAATAGGGCCCGAGAGTACCAGCTGTCATTAAGCAGGCTGTCTGGGAGACATAGAGTTTTTTCTTTGTATTTCCTCTAGCCCTACCCACCACCTGTTGACATTGGGCAGTACCCCATTAGGCCTTGCACGCATGCAATGATGAACCTGTGGAGGTGGCAAGCTCCCCAGCCACCCACTGGGGTTTCTGCATGGGGGAATATAACATCAGCGTCAACCCTCCCAGCCCTCTGGCTGCCTGATCTAGCTCCCCAACTCCGCTCCCAAATCCAGGGTAACCAGCACGGGACCACAACATGCTGACCGCTGGGTCTTTGAAGGGCCCTTATCTGTCTTTTATAACTACAAAATGGATGTTGGATAAGTTTCACCATTGTAGTAGAATGGGTAGGGGATTGTTTCACCATTGTAACAGAATTGATGTGGGTTGGGTTCACTTTTGTAGTAGAATGGATGGGGGATCGGTTCACCATTCGAGTAGAATGGATGTGGGATTGTTTCACCATTGGAGCAGAATGGATGGGAGATTATTTTACCATTGTAGTAGAATGGATGGGGGATCGTTTCACCATTGTATTAGAATGGATGTGGGATTGTTTCACCATTATGTAGAATTAACGGGAAATTGTTTAACCGCAGGTGTAGAATGGATGGGGGATTGTTTCAGCATTGGAGTAGAATGGATGGGGTATTGTGTCTCCATTGTAGTAGAATGGATGTGGGATTGTTTCACCATTGTAGTGGAATAGATGTAGGATTGTTTCACCATTGGAGTAGAATGGATGTAGGATTGTTTCACCATTGTAGTAGAATAGATGTAGGATTGTTTCACTGTTGGAGTAGAATGGATGGGAGATTGTTTCACCGTTGGAGTAGAATGGATGGGAGATTGTTTCACCGTTGGAGTAGAATGGATGGGAGATTGTTTCACCGTTGGAGTAGAATGGATGGGAGATTGTTTCACCGTTGGAGTAGAATGGATGGGAGATTGTTTCACCGTTGGAGTAGAATGGATGGGAGATTGTTTCACCGTTGGAGTAGAATGGATGTGGGATTGTTTCACCATTGGAGTAGAATGGATGGGAGATTGTTTCACCGTTGGAGTAGAATGGATGTGGGATTGTTTCACTGTTGGAGTAGAATGGCCAAAACTGGTTCAATGTCCCTTTTGAGAAAAAAGAATATCTATTTTTATTCCATCTCCTGGACAAGGGGCTGCCCTCTCCCTCCACTGGCTAGTACAGTCAGGCTCCCAAAACTCAGTATGGTGATCAATGAGATGCGCAGAGCCAGTCTTGGTGCAGGATTTTAATTCATAGCCAGAGTACCCCAAGGATCATTGCTCAGGTGCCTACAGCCTTCATGCCAGCTGTGCTATTCAACTCAGTTGTAGAAATGATTAAAACTTTGGAGAGAGAGAGAGAGAGAGAGAGAGAGAGAGAGAGAGACTGGGAGAAATAGGGAGACATTATGTGCTTCAGATGTAAAGATTGCAGCTGTTTCTGCAGACTGTGGAGGTTTGTTTTGTTTGGCACCCTCCCCTGCATCCCCCTGCACTCCCATTCCTTTTGGCTGCTTAACATCCCTGTCTGTCCACCAGTCTCAGTCTTCACTGCTGCTTCCTGCCAGCTGGCTCCCAAGGCTGTCCCAGTTTCCTTGGAGAGTCTGTTTTATCCCTGCCAGGTGGGGCCCTCTCTTAGGGGCAAGGAGGGGAATAGCATTCCTGGGGGTGGGTCCCCCAAGGTACACTGGGCTGTGGGGGGGCACGAGCAGTGCACTAGGGGGACTGTGGCATGGAGGGACTAGGCAGCAATCATCCAGCAGGCCAAAATGGGTGCTAGTTTCTGTTTTCTGGGCCCCTCCCCACATCCCAGTGGCATGTGCTGTGGCAACACCTCACAGGCGGAGCTAGGTGATGTGTGGTCACCCACCAGCAAGGTTCCACACACCACCAGGAATCATTCTTCAAATGGTGCTCTGCAGCACACTCCCCTGGGAGGAGAACATCTGGACAGGCACTCTGTTCCCCTCCCTGTTGGCCTTCACTCCTGATGTCCTGGGCTTGGGGCTCAAACCCAGTCACCAGCATGCCAAGCAGGTTTCCCACCACTCCATGCCACAGAGCCGACTTTAGACTGTGGATTTTAAATGCTGACAGGAAATCAGGTTTTGCATCCAAAACAGGACACAAAAATCTATTTTTGCACCCAGAATTGAACCCATGATTTTGTTCTTATGGCCCAAATGGGATTCAGAGTTGCATCAGATGTCGGCCCCAGAGGGTGTCCTCTCAGTCAGATACCCCACTTACCTCTCAGTATGCTGCCACTACCAGCTGGGACTGGAATTCCCGGACTTTTCTGTTTTTAGTCTTGTAGTGCTATTGCTAGTAAATATGCACAGACACATTTCATTGATTCGTTACATTTATTCAGCGAGAATAGGAAAGCCCTCGAGCCAGGTTAATTTACAAAGGCATCAAAAGCAATTACAAGTACTATGTTACATGTGTACAGAACAAATGCAGCCAGCATGTTTCAGTAACAGTTAAAGACAAGCAGCACATACAATAACAGTCAAAGGTATGTAGGACAGATGGAATATAATGGCAACAGGAATACTGTTGATTTATTGTGAAGTTGTTACAGATCAGTGTTTAGCTTATCATAGTCTGTCAGTACAGAACCTCAGTTACACAGTGTTTGTGTCATATCAGCTTGTACATATTTTGCTGACCCATCAGCATAGCAGGAGTGCTACCACTCACACCAGCGACCCGGGTTTGGAATGAGCTCAGGTTGTCGAGGGTCAGCCAGGAGAAGAAGGATTAAACATAGAAACATAGAATTTGAAGGCAGATAAAGATTGCTTGGCCCACCTAGTCTGCCCATTTTCCTACCTGATGGATAAACTGCAGATTCTAGTTAATCAACAGCTTACTTCCTCCTTCCCCCCACTAGAATTACCTTATGCCTGTCCCATGCATTCTTGAATTCTCCCACTGTTCCTGACTCCACAACCTCCTCAGGAAGGCTATTCCATGCATCCAGAACCCTCTCTGTGAAAAAATACTTTCTAACATTACCTGTGAGCAGTCCTCCCTCTATCTTTAAATTGTGCCCCCTTGTTCTTGCACATCTCTTCTTCTGAAAGATGCTACCCTCTTCTACTTTGTTAATCCCCTTGAGAGACTTGAAAGTTTCTATCATGTCCCCCCTCTCCCTCCTTTCCTCAAGGGTATACATATTAAGCTGCTTTAGTCTTTCCTCGTATGTCTTCTGGTGCAGATCCTGCACCATGTTGGCTGCCCTCCTCTGAACAGCCTCCACTCTGTCTATGTCTTTGCGGAGATGGGGTCTCCAGAATTGCAGGCAGTACTCCAGGTGGTGTCTCACCAACTGTCTGTACAGAGGGATAACAACTTCCTGTTTTCTATTGTTGATGCCTCTCCCTATGCATCCCAGTATCCCCCAGCCCTCCTTACTGCCTTCTCACATTGCTTGCCCACCTTTAGGTCATCTGATATAACTACTCATAGGTCTCTTTCGATTTGTGTTGTTGTTATTAACTTACCCCCCATTGTGTACTCTTCCCCTGGGTTTTTGTTTCCCAGATGCATTACCTTGCACTTATTTGCATTGAATCTGAGCTGCCACATATTTGACCATTCCTCCAACCTTGCCAAGTCCCTTTTCATCCTTTCCACACCACCTTGTGTATCAACCCCGTTGCAGATCTTTGTGTCATCTGCAAACAGACATACCTTTCCTTCCAGGTGCTCTCCAATGTCACTTATAAAGACATTAAAGAGGACCGGTCCCAGTACTGAACCCTGCAGTACACCGCTAGTTACCCTCCTTTCTTCACTGTGGACTCCATTTACTATTACCCTTTTCTTCCTGTTGTGCAGCTAGTTTCTTATCCAGGCTACCACCTTGGGACCCACTCCAAGGCTAGCTAGCCTCTATAATAATCTTTTGTCTGAGACTGCGTCAGATGCCTTGCTAAAATCTAGGTAGGCCATATCCACAGCCCCTCCCTGGTCTACTACTTTGGTCACCCAGTCAAAGAAATCTATTAGGTTCATCTGACATGACCTTCCTGCTGTGAAACTATGCTGCCTTGGGTCCTGTGCCACACTGGCCTCTAGGTACTCAACAATTCTTTCCTTCAGAAGTGATTCCATAATTTTTCCTACCACTGAGGTCAAACTAACTGGTCTGTAGTTTCCTGCCTCTGCCCTGCTCCCACTTTTGTGAAGTGGAATCACATTTACCCTCCTCCAGTCCTCAGGTACCACCCCATCCTCCCATGATTTGTTAAACAGAGTATTCAGTGGCATTACGAGTTCTATCCTTAGTTCTTTTAAAATTCTTGGGTGAATCCCATCAGGCCCCATTGCTTTGTACACCCTCAGTTTCAAGAGTTCTTTCAAAACCCTTTCTTCTGTGAATGGACTGGTATCGACCCCCCCTATTCAGAGTTTCTCTCTTGTTTGGTTTAGATACCTCCCCCTCCTCTTCCGTTGTGAATACTGAGCAGAAATATTCATTCAGTATCCCTGATTTTTCACTGTCACCCTCTGCCCACATTCCCTCCCCTTTATTAAGTCTCTGTATCCCTCCTTGGTCTTTCTTTGCTCCATAATGTACCTATAAAGGTTTTATCCCCCTTCTTAACAGAGTTGGCTATCTTTTCCTCAGTTTGTGCCTTTGCTATTCTGACTGTCTTCCCTGCCTCCTTCTGCTTTAACTGATAAAGTTCCCTGTCCTGCTCCTTCTGTGTTTCCTTATATTTCCTGAATGCTATCCTTTTCTCCTTACCCTTCCCTGCCACATCTTTTGAGAACCATAGTGTTTTTTTCCTTCATTTTGTTTTGTTGATTTGCTTCACACAAAGGCTTGTCGCCTCTGTGATGGCTGTTTGATTATTCCCCATTGTTCCTCCACCCCTCCTTCTTGCCCATTTGCTAGTGCTTTTCTGAGGCACTCTATCATTTTCCCAAAGTCAGCCTTCCTAAAGTCCAGTATTCTTGTTTTTGTATGGCTTGACTCTATGGCTGTGTGTATTGTGAACCACACTGTTTGGTGGTCACTTGTTTCCAGATGGCTACCCACTTCTAAATCTGAGATCCTTTCTCCTTCCCCATTTGAGAGTACCAGGTCTAAGATTGCTCCCTCCTGAGTGGGTTCCAACACTAGCTGTCTGAGGCATGCCCCCTGTAGGGCATCAAGAATGACCCTGCTCTTGGATGTGCCTACATCAAAGGTACTCCAGTTAACATCTGGCATATTCAGGTCTCCCATCAATAATATCTCCCCTTTTTCTGCCATTTTAAGGATGCCTTCCATCATTTCCTTGTCCATTTCCTCCCCCTGAGATGGGGGTCTGTACACAACCCCCATGCGGATTGTGGTGCCATTTCTTGTCTCCAGGGTGACCCATAGTGACTCATCAACTTCCTGTTTACTCTTTAGTTCTGTTGCTTTACTCCCTTCCCTTATATAGAGAGCTACTCCACCTCCTCTTTTACCTACCCTGTCCCACCTGTAGACTGTGTATCCTGGTATGTTGACATCCCAGTCATGGTTCTCTGTGTACCATGTTTCAGTGGCTGCCACAATATCCAGGCATCCCCCTTTCATCAAGGCCACTAGTTCAGGGAGCCTGTTACACAGACTGTGGGCATTGGTACTCATCACTTTCCATTTTGTTTAATGGTCTTACCCCTTTTAGCCCCATCCCTGTCATTACTGCCTTTTTCTGCATTTACCCCTGTCCTGCTCCCTACTGACTTCTCTGCCTTGGTGTTTACCTCTCTAACAACTGTATTTTGTGGGGGAGGTAGGGATTTCCCTGATCCTTTTCAGTGCCTCCCACCTTGGCTAGTTTAAATGCTTGCTAATGAAGCATTTAAACCTATCACCTAGGATCCTGGTTCCCCCCTGGACAGATGCAGACCATTGCGCCAGTATAGGCCTGCATCCCTCCAGGTTGCTCCCCAGTCCCCAATGAAGCCAAAACCCTGAGCGCCACACCAGTATTTCAACCATTCATTGAATCCCATGTGCAGAATACCCTAGCATCATCCTTTCCATAGATGGGCAGCACCTCCGAGAAGGTTACCGTACATGCTACTTGTCTAAGACCCCTCCCCAACTCTACAAACTCCTCTTGCACCGCTCTGATCCCATTCACAGCCAGGTAATTTGTCCCTAGGTGGACAATAACATCCAGCTCCCTCCCTCGTGCAGCTGCTCTCGCAATCCTGAGGATTCGCTTCCTATCCCTCTGAGTTGTGGCGCCAGGCAAGCTACCTCCCTATCCCCTTCCTCCCCCACTGCTACCCCCCTAATGATCGAGTCCCCCACCAGGAGTTGTTTCCTTCCCCTATGGGGTCTCGTGCCACCCTCCTGTGGGTCTCCTTTGTGGAGGTTCCCAGCATCCTCCTTGGTCTCCACTGCAGGTGCCTCCATAGAGGAGCCACTCTTTGCCAGAACAGCATATGAATTGTGGAGAGGTACAAGTGGAGGGATGCACCTCTGTTCCACCACCCTCTCCCTCCCTGAGCCCACCTTGGTCCAACCACTTCTCTTTCTTGGCAACCTCTGAGGCAGCGATGGTGGCCCTGGTGGTCCCTGGGTGGGGGAAGAGGTTTCATGAATCCTAGCCAGGTCAGCCTGGAGACGGGCGACCTCCTCACTCAGACCAGAGAGGTGCCTGCAAACAGGGCAGCATCGCAGCATCCCGGAACACTGCTGCCCCACAGCCATTGCACTGCACCACTCCCATCTTGACTTATTTTTATGTCCCCTCTCCTGTTGCTTTGTATGCTTACTGTCTCCTCCCTCTTTGTATTTTTACACTTCCTTTCCTACTGCCTGTGTGCCCTTACAACTCTCGCCCTTTCTGTTCTGGGACAGGAACCTCCTGTAGTCTTCAGTAGTCTCTTCTTCCGTGCTTGGATTCAGACCTCCAGCAGCCGGTGGGGTGGGGTGGGGGAGAAAGAATTATTTTAGGTTCCTTCAAGGTTGATGAAACTAATGTGTCTCAGTTATCCTTCCTTCCTACTGCCAAACAGAAAGTTTCTGTTGTCAGTCAAATCCAGTGGCTATAAAAGTAGAACTGGCTTAAGGTTGGGGGGGTGGGAAGAAGGGCAATTAATAAAAAAGCTTTAGTTCTAGACTGCTGTTTCTTGCTCTGAAAGCAAAGTTCTCCTCTGTCAAAAACAGCAGGAAGCTGTAATTGGAGCACCTGCTTTTGTACTCAGCTCAGTACTGAGCTCAGGTTGTCAAGGGTCAGCCAGGAGAAGAAGGATTAAACATCCCAGATGATGCTGTCCTCCTTTGGGGGAAGGGAAGGGAAGTGCCCCCCCCCGTTATACTGCCACTGGGGTGACCACAGGTAGCAGTATGGTGGGGAAGCATAGTGGGTGGAAGGACACGGCCAGGCTCCACACAGAATGCTTGCATGCATGTGCTCGGGGCTCCCTGTGTGCTGACATCATGAAGGAGTGGGAAAAGAGAAAGAGTACAACTCTGGAGTGAGTGGTATGATTCTGGGTGCGCTCTGGCTCTGCCTCTTACCCCTAGCCACCGCCCCCCCCAGGTTCTCCTGCCTCCCCCCATGAGGAACAAGCTTGTGGGGCTGAAAGGCAGAAGGACAAGTGCTAGTGATGAGGTGCAAGAGGGGTGGTCCTGATTTGCAGGACAGGGGCTGCAACAGACAAGCACCATAAAATGTAGGTAGAAAACAAAAGAACTTGTACAGATTTTGTTGCCGTCTGGGGCATTTTCAAAAGAGACTGATGCATATGCATTTTTTGCCTTCATCTATATCTGCATGATTGCACCACCTGTGTGTACATTGCCTAGCATATATTTGTCTTTTGCTGTTCATAAATGACACGTTCATACCCTGGTGCTGCTCAGTACCATTTGGTACTTTGATTGCATTACATGTATTATGTTGTCGGAGTCTGCACCTGCTTCATTCTTGTAAATGGGCATTTTTGCCCAATAAACTTGTGTGGTTAACAAAGAAATAAAAATAAATACTTTTATACCATTTTGGGAAAGTATAAAAGAACTCAATAAAACACATTATTAGGTACTTGCAGGGATGAATTTATATCTCACTACAGGGTTGTTAATCATCCTTGCAGCTGTGTCACAAAGGATTGGACCCAATGGTATAATCAGACATTGCATGGGACTCTAGTATATAAGCTTTTTATTTTCCTCTGCCATGTAGGCAACAGACAGCCTATCTAAGTTACTGTGCACATTACCAGTGGGCCCAGTGGAATACAGTTGTGCTATTATCAGAGTTTGCCTTCCCAACAGGGTGGCAGTATAGCCTGGAGGTTAGAGTAATGAGCTGTGAATGAGCTTGGTGCATCCAGCACACCTGGGTTTGAGTCCCACAACCTCCACTTGCATACTGCGTGACTTGGGGGAAATCACTTAACCTCCCCAGTGCTCAGAGGTCGCTCCTGAGAACAGGCAGTTGTGCCTAGTGAACCTTACCAGGTTATCAAAGGGGAAAAAGAAGAGAGAAGCTTCACTTAGCACATATGGTGAAAGCTGAGTTGCAAGTTGCTAAATACCAATTTCAAATGCTTGTTTATGTGAATGGTGCTGCTTTGACTCTAGCAAAGTCAATGTCCTCTAGGAGATTTGCATGGCGTAAAACAACTGAGTTGTTGCAGGGCATGCAAAATAAGGCAGCTGATTTCCCCACTAAGGTACCTCCTAATTTGTGTAAGCACTTCACATCGTCACTGGAAAGTTATAAAATAGGCTGCTCTGACATTGCTTTCCATAGCCTCACTTCAATTTAGGAGACCAGAAGCTTCACAGCCTGGATGTTAAAAGGGCTTTCTGTTTCTACATGTGTGACAGGAATGTGACAATGTTAATGTAATCTCTTTTTGTTATTGTAATTATTTTGTTTTCTGCTTATTCTCTTGCAGGTTCTTTTTATGATTCGATAGCACAGTGCAAAGAAAATGGAGTTCAGATCACGTGTCACAGCAGCTGTCCTTTGAAAACTACAGGAGAAAACAATTGCCATGTGTTAGAGTGCTACTTTTCCCACAGAGGCATCCTGAGCAGCTGGAAATAAACAAAGTAATACAAGAATGTGAGGGAGGTTGCAAGGATGGGGTTCCCACACTTAGACAGTAAAGACAAGAGGGTGTCATAAAACCTTAGGGGTAGGGGAAGCGCTGTTGAGCACGCTCACAGAGTAGACGTGTTTGTGTCGGCTCCAAGTGAAAAGAGAATAATTCCTATATTTTTTGTTTTAAACGCTGCTAAACTGTCCGGACAGTAATACCTTGAGAGAGCCTACACAAGCTGCAGTCGATTGATATCACTTTTAAAGATGGGGTGTAGAAATAAAGGTGGTTTGAGCCACGACAAATCCCAGCCTCCGGTGGAGTTACAGGCCACAATGCTGTTGACTGACCATTCTGCTGTAGCACCTCCATTGAAGGCCCTACAAGTATTGATGCAGGCCATTGATACCAAAGTGGAAGCAATCCTCCAGAGGACTGGCCAACAGGACATAAAAATTGAAGTGACTCAGCGGTAGCGCTACCGCTTACGATGCTGATGACCTGGGTTCGGGAACAAGTCCGGGAGTCGGAAGGCCAGCCAGGGGGAGAAGGCTTGAGCGTCCAAGGACCACTCGCCTCCTCCAGGGAGGGAGGGGGGATGTGGCTGGGTGCTTGACTGCCCTCAGGCTGAGGCCCAAGGTGCAGCAAGCGCCAGCTTTGGCAGGAAGGGCGTGACTGACGTCGGCAGAGCTCTGCCTTGACATCGGGGTGCAAGTCATGCCCATGGAAAAAGAAAAAATTGGCCACCATGCTCCAGGAAGATGGAGCACCAGCCCAGATCCTAGATGCCCCCTGCCTGTCTCGCTGGTGACACCCAACAAAATGCATATGTCAGGGTGTACGGGCCCCCACCTCATCCCCACCTGGTGGGGAAGCCAAGGCTACATGGAGGAATCCACCAGGAGCTCCAGGCAGGAAGGAGCAAGGGCAGAGGTCAGGCATCTCCTGATGGGGTGGAGCGTGGAAAACAGGGAAGGAGCAAACCAAAAAAAAGTTGAAGTGGCAACCAAAGCTGCAGCCAATGAGGAATCACAAGCCACGAAAGCCCTTTCTACCACAGCCCAAATAGTGAAGGAGAACTCTCAGCTTTGTTACTGTTTAGAGGCCCTATAAAATGCACAGAGGGCCTCTAATATTAGAATAGTTGGCTTGTCGGAGGGATTGGAGATGTCCAATTTTCTCTCCTTTCTAAAGGACTGGCTACCAGAGGCCCTGCAGATTGAATTGGACTGGGCGCATCATGTTGTGTGGGCATACCATATTTCCCCCCAATCAGTGGATGCTCATCGAGATCGCCCACGTACCGTACTTCTGATCACAGACGGAGACGCTACGAGGGATCGTTTACTACAAGCAGCTCATTTTGCAGACAACCTTCATTGTGGTGGACAAACTCTACATTTATTCTCAGATCTCTCCTATGCTACCCGGGCTTGAAGAAAAAAATTTGACAGAGTCCGAGCCAAGTTGAGAGCCCTGGGGGTAGTCCACTCATTTTTTTTTTTGTGTTATCTATTTTTCCGCCTCGTGCTCGCTGGTCCTCCACTCCTTCAGGCTCTTGACAAGTTCCCCCGGATCTCTCCTGTCCTTGCCTGGCCCTCCTCTAGTCCCCAGATCACAGCCGACCCCCGGGATATCCCGGTGTATCCCTTCACTGGGCGGGTCCCTCTCCTCTGAGGGGGAAGGCACCGGGGGGGAGGGTAGCCCCAGCACATCCTTCTAGGGCCCGGGGATACTTGGGGAACAGGAGGCACCGGAAGGCGCTGAGGCCCCTAGAACAGAAAGCCATCATCTGGAGGGCCAGCGAGCGAGTTTCCTGGCTTTCTGTTGGGGAGTAGCGTAGTGACGCCACGGCATGCCGCGCCCGCCCTCCCCAGTTAATATTGGGCCGTGCGTCCCTGTGATACTCCCAGCTCCGCTAGGAGCCAGCAGGCACCAGACCAGTCCCTACCCTCCTCGAGAAGGAGAGCTGTCCCGACGCTAACCTTCTCCTCCTGCCAGCCCTCCAGTGACCCAGGCTCTTTCCCGAACCCGGGTCGCTGGCGTCGCAAGCGGAAATCCAACTGCTGTGCCAGCGGGCTGGCCAGTCCACTCATTATTAATGCCTGCTAGATTGCGTATTTTCTATGGGGGCCGTACTCTTCAATTTACCGATGCAGCTGAGGCAGGAAAGTGGTGGATTTAATCTAATGGGAGTTTGAAGCCGCATGGGGATCTGCACAAGATGACCAGAGCTCTGAAGAGTCGTACACAGATACTTAAAAGGTATTGGACTTTTGCCTGGACTGATTATTTCACACTTTAACCCTAGTTTTCCAAAGGCTATACTGTTTATGGTTTAAATAGGAGCATGCAGCTCTTAGTTCTGATTTGGGGACAGTTAATTTCTTATAATTAATAATTACGTCTGGGGTTCACTCTATAAGTTTGTGGACTACTAAATTGTTATATAAATTGACTAGGAACCTGGTTCTGTTTTTTTCATATGGATTACTGTTCCATTTAGAACATCATTGAATGTTGTTCTCTTGTTTGCTATATAGAACACTAGATCTGCTTGGATATTAATATGTTGGGATTGGGGTCATGTCAACTTTTCTAGGTTGAGGTCATCCCATGTTTGGACTCTAAATATCTGGACTGAGCACCACATTCCTTGTGAGGTGCAGCTATTCGGAAATGAACATTCCTTTTCTGAAGTTATGTGCTAGGATATTCCTCATATCCGTAAATATTCATGAATAGATTACTTTTTTCCTGTACCATTGGATGGATCCTGTTTAATGGTGGATGTCTGACATGAGGTGGTGCTTTGTTACTGTATTTGCTAAAATGCAATACATAAAAAGTATAAAAAAAACATTTAGGGGTAGGTTTGAGTGGTGTGATCATGCAGCAAGGATGTTGCTAGATGGGAAGGGGCAATTTGGCCTGGCAGATATAATCACGCTCATGCATCATGCACTCATGTAGGTGGGAAATACTGAAGAGGGCTGTCATTATAGAGAGAGAAGCTCCATCCTACTGCCCTGAGTACATAAACAGAAGAAGGTAACCCAAACTCTCTCTTAACTTCATGCACCTTTTGAAGAGGACCTGGGGTCTGTCTTTTGGTGAGTGTCCCCAATAGGAAGAAGAGCCCTGCTCACATAGCTAGCTTATCTGGGTGAGATAAAAACAGTCTTAGTGAATGTCTCTTTCAAGTTAGCTGGCAGGTAAAAATAGATCCTAGTTTGAGACTAGATTGTGAGTTTATTCTACAAGCCACCTGTCTGTTCAAACTGTTTAATTTTCTTTTGCTGCTGTAAATGAGTGTATATTTTTTGCTTGCAGTACATATACTGCTTGTAATATTTTATAGCATCATAATATTAAAGAATCGATTTTATAGTACCACAAGCTGAGCATCCTTATAGCAATGGTAATTTTAATATTTCTGCTGGGCAAAGTGAACATTCGCTGCTTAAAGTCCATCATCTGGTGTACACTCTAACAAATATTACTGTGTTTGACCTTCTAAGTCCCTAAGCAGGACAGATGTATTTTTCTGGTGTAATCAGGTGGTGGCAGCAGGAGAAGTGATTTGGACAAAACTCCCTAGAAGCTGATATGGCCCAAAGGAGTTTTTGTTACAACATACAAGGACAGAAAAGCACAGAACTGAAAACAAGTATTTATTTGTCACCTGTGGTAAGGTGGGTTAAGGTAAATATGCTATGAAAAAGTCAGTTTCTTGTTTGATTGTTTCTTGTAATGAAAGCTTCTGTGGTAAGGCTTGCAAGGAGCCACCAAAAGGGTTAACAGCATGTCCCATCAGAGCTACATCTGCCACAGTTGCAGCACTAAGGGATGTACACTTGCTAAACGTTTTTAAGGCAGCCACATGGTCTACAGTACACACCTTCATTTCTCACTACTGTCTGGACAGCCAGACTAGAAGGGATGCCAGCTTTGGTATGTCTGTGCTTCGGAACCTTTGTCCTAAGCAAGTTCTGGACCCTATCAAGGTGTACTACTTGAAGTCTGCTATTTGTATGCCATCACAAATACTGTAGTCTTGTTGCTAGAAGTAGCAATTACTCACCTATTAATGAGGTTTCTTCTAGAATGTGTATTTGTGAGTCTACATGCCTTCCCTACCTCCCCTTCTAAAATAGAACCTAATTAAAAAGGGGGTTTCAGGTCAAAGCAGGTCAAATGTTTAAAAATTAATTTGTTGTACCGTGATTTGGCATTGTGGGTTTTTGCTGTGGAGCTTTTTTTCTTCAGCTAAGGCGGGCAGGCTCTCTCAACCTTGTCCCCGCCCCCCACGACTGGCACTCTCCTCCCCCAACTCGAGGGACAAGTCTCCTATGGATTACCTTCCCCAGAAGGGGGCCAGGAAGGAGTGGGCTATCCTTCTCTGCTGGTCATACACATCCAGTCCCCCTCCTCAGAATCAAGCAGTGGCACGGGTCACAGGGGAATGGATTGGGCTTCATCAGGCCCCCCCTCCCCACTTGTTCTTTCTGTGACCCCTGCTGCAGCAAAACATCTGTACATGTGCATGGAGGTGTGCACATCCTGCAGAGCTGTGACCTCACTTGTTGATCTGCTCACTACCTGCACTACTATTGTACCTCCACTAGGTGGCAGTCAGAGGCCGAGATGGTTGTCCAGCCTTCTTCGGGAGACCAGTCCCTGGGATGCTCAATCCTCTCTCATCCCTGGCAACCCATGCTCATTCCTGAACACAGGTCGTCGGCATGGCAGGAGGAAATGCATGCAACGCCTCAACCCTGTACGACACTGGGACAGCTATGATTTGTCATTTACATTTCTTAATACCTAACATAAGTTAGATGTGTGGTTGTCACTCTTTTCTACTCTTCAGCCATAAATCTGCCATTAGAATGTCAGGGGGAGTGTGACTGTACTACAGAGCTGGAACTTAACATTTTAAAGTTCTGTCTCTCGGCTAACACCTCAGGGCTGAGATGCTGCCATCTGTATGACTCACAGATACACCCTTTGGAAGAAACATCATTACTATGGTATTTTTATTTTCCTCCCTGAACCCCAGACAACCTCTCTGAGTCTGCATTCAGGGCAAAATTACCCCCTCCAAACTGTATGTGTCTTGTTTTCCTCTCTGAATCTCCAAGAAGTGTTTTTCAAAGCCAAGGAAGTTCCAGGGATGTTTTTTATGACTCTCATATTGCACTGATTAGTCTCTCATCATTGAAACTGGGTTTCCCACATGAGTGTTAGAATTTATTTATACTTCACCATTCTAATTCAGAGCCTTCTAGCTTAAATCTTTAGGTGAAACCTTTTATTACTTTTTGTATAGTAAATGATTCAGACTCATTTCCACAGAGGAAATATTTTTTGCCACTTTTACTTCCTAGCATTTATTTTATTGTTCTAGGAATTAATACCTTTGAGCCAAGGCTCTTTTACAAAGGTTCCACATCATAAAAGTACATAACAACAAGACATGTTACAACAATTGGCAAGCAATTTATAAAGGCTGCAATAAAACAGTAATAATTCAATTACAAGAAGAAAAGAAACTCAGAGGCATTTAAGGAAAAAATAAGGAGGGAAAAAGTAGGAGGAGCTAGAGGGAGAAAAAAAAAAGTTCAGTAGCAGACAGGACCAGTTAGCGGTACTCCGAGTGTCTTTGTCAAGTAAGGGGTCATGGCGAGTGATGGACAGCTGTAAGTGCAGTCAGAGGGTAGAGTCTTTAGTCAAAGTGGTCACAGGAGCTGGAGGCTGTGAGGTGAGCGTATAGCATAGATTTGAAAGCTCCCAGTGATGTGGAGGATAGAGTGGGTAAGCTAAGGGCATTGTACCAGGTAGGGGCACGATAGGCAAATGATCTTTGTCCCTGAGCAGTCCGCATCTGGGGACCTGAAAGGTTGGTGCTCAGATCTTCTGTGGACGAAAAGCTGTTATTCAGGCAGAGTAGATCTTGGATACACGAGCGGAGTGAGTCCCAAGATTGATTTTTGCCATCAAGCATGTGAGATACATTAGGTGATTAGAGAGTTGTAACCAGCCGTTTCCTGTAGAGCTCACAGGTGTGGGTCCATCTCAGCGCCACAAGGAGCTCGACAGGCCTTGTTTAGGGCTGTTGAGATGCGCTTAGTGCGGTGGTAGTGGCAGAGCCATAGATAATTAGACCATAGTCTATGATTGAGATGAGCGGAGCTTTGTATAGCAATCCTCAGGGCAGCTTGGTTAAAGATTGACGGTTCCGAACAGTATTCCAATGCGTTGGTTCACTGTTTTTGCTGTGTTATCAATGTGGGTCGCAAAGGTAAGACATTGATCAAATGTGATGCCAAGGTATTTGAATGTATTCACTTGTTCAAGTGTATTTCCAGGGGAAGTTTTTATTGTGAGTGGAATATGCCTTTTTCTATTTTGATGACTGGCGAAAAGCATGGTTTTTGTTTTTTTGTGATTTAGGACCAGCTTGTGATCAAGGAACCACTTTTCAACACAAGAGAAGGCAAGTTGCAGGCTCTGATGTAGTGGTTTGGGATCCTTATGAGAGGAGAGAATTACAGCGTCATCAGCATATAGTATTATTTTTTCTGGGCAGGATTCAGGGAGCGAGTTTAGGAATAGGCTGAAAAGAAGACGGCCTAGGATTGATCCTTGAGGGACACCAGAGAGGACTGGTTTAGAGTGAGAGAGAACATTAGAGATTTTTACTGTTTGTGAGCGTTGTGCCAGGTAACTTTTTACCCAGGCTCCAGGTCCCTCGGCTAGCCCAATGTTGAGCAGAAGTGAGATTAATAAGCCATGGTGAACAGTATCAAAGGCTTTTGTGAGGTAAATGAAAACAGCTATTTTGATTAATAAATTTGAGTTTTGAGTGATCCACACTGGATTAAGACTGCACTACTGACTTCTATGTACTGATCCTGCCCCCTAGAATATATCAGGTGGAGTTGTGTGCATGGCTTGCAATTACCAGCATCAGCTGCTGACATGTAACTCCATCCGCTGTGTTTGTGGGCTGAGACTGGATGGCAGTGTGTGCGGTCTGGAATCAACCTGGACCCCTTGAAGTTCAGTTTATTAGGCAGGGGTGAAAATGAATTTGCAGCGATGAGCCAGCAGGGCTAAAGCCTTGTAACAGTCACTTGCCCCTCAGAGATTCCACTGGTCCAACTGGTCACTGTACTTATTGAAATATTACTTCATCTAGTGTCGCATGGATGGCCCAGTAGCAACATGACACATTGCCACGCACGTGACACAAGATCAGAGGTAGGCCAAGTTGCAGTGATTGCTGCTCAGTGGTCTGCTACAGTCTAGTGTTGCACTTCAGTGTCACAGCACTTCCTGTGGTGGGCTAAGGCTAAGGGCACTTACTCCCCTTCATGAGATTTTGCTGCGAACAGCCGAGGACAAAGTACCCACACCAGGGGAGGAGGAAGGAACCAGGGAGAAAATGGGGGGAGGGGTATACCCATGGCTGTCTGTATGATGGCCTGAGCTCCTAGGATTCCCCTGGGTCCTAATACCAGCCAACACTGAATTCAAGTACATAAAGTGGACTACCTCAGGAGGGAAGGATAACATTCTCTTGGAAACCCTGCCATGGAGGAAAAAACATGGGAGACTTCAAAGGCGACAGGGACCTGAGGAGGACAGGGGTTATCAGGCATGAACAGGGTATATCCCTGAGAACAAGATATATCCCTGATGAACATGGCCAGGGAGAACAGGCTCTATGGAAAACATAAGCCAAAAGGGCTTGCAAAAGGAAATCTTACTGATCTGATTCAGAATTTACTAGCACTTTACCAGTCATAAGTAAAAAAAAATTCAAAGAAAAAATCCATGTGGATTTTCCTCTCTTGTGTCCCTCTCCACCACCAGAGCAACTGGAGTCACCATGACGGCATCCTTCCTTTGGTTGGGGGATGAAATGAACCAGGCAGCTGCATTCTCAATTAACGCCTGAGCTGCTTCTTGGATGGCTGGCTTGAGTGGTTGAATGTTAAGTGGCCTGCACAATCCCTCCTTGGGAGTTGAATGACTTCACAGCCATGACATGCTGGGCCTCAGAGGGTCCCAGAGTGGGATTTCATGGCTTGCGTAGGAACCCCATCTACTGCCTTTTCACACCACTCATGCACCACTGGCTGGAGACACTAGGGGCCGGTTACACAATGGGCTAACCTTGCCTCCATCCCTGGAGGCTAGGATGCTACTGCGACCTTCTGCTGGCTTGCCCTGTGAAGCTTGGCTTGGCGTGAACCCAGATCATTGACATGGCAACTGGTTTCCCAGCTACTGTGGTACTGTGGCCTGGGACTTTGTTTTTTTACTTTTTTGAAGGGGGGGGATTTGCATCTTCCCATCTCCAGCACTGGCCTCCCTCAGGAGCTCCCAGGGCACTCGCCCAATGATCCCCTGAATCCCCTTACCTGCAATCTCCTTGTCCTCTGCAGAGCCTTGGTTTGCCCTCAGGCATGGTCCAGGTAGGGAGATTTACTGCCGAAAGGGGTTGTGTGCTGGGTAGTGTTGCCATGGGTGTGCGGGGCCCAGATATACTGGGGTCTGTTGTTGCTGCTAAAGGGGCCATTTTTCCAAGTCCCTCCCCAGAAAGCCTAGTTGCTGGGATGTGCAAGCTTGCATTTATGCATGCAGTGTGTGTGCTGCTGCACAGCATCAGTCAGCATCTTTCTTCCCTCCAAATGCATGCCGATTTGCTGCCCCACCAGTAGTCACCAGCTGGTGCTTCTAGGGCATTGCTACTCTCCTCCCTCCCTCCCTTCCTCCCCAGAGAAGCCAAACGTTGCACGGGATGCTCACTCCTCCTCCTTTCCCTGGCCAACCCCTGATGACACAGACTAGTTCCAGAACCTGGGGTCGCCAGTGTCTCAAGCATTAGCCCTATTGCTGTGCTGACAGGCTGGCTGGGATTTTTTTTTAAACTTAAAATTTGTTGGAAGAATAAACATTAAAAATAGGTAAAACAGACGCAACAAAGTTGCCAGTGTCCCTTTAAAATGAAAGGACGCTGAGCCTGCAGCCTTGTGTTTATTCTAGCCGTTATCTAAAAAAACCCCACTAAGTATAGCCTAAGGCTTCACAGTGTATTTAGCCAGCATGGAGGTGTGCCCTAGCGTCCTGGCTCCCTTTGTTGGGATTTCTCACTTACTCCTTCATTAGCCAATGAATTCAGGTCAGCTGCAGAGTGTGTCTGGAGGTTTATCTCTGCTCTGGAGACTGCGGACAGGTGCTCTTCTTCCTTTACTGGTCATCAACCTCAATAAATACAGCGCTAGGTGAAGAACCACAACACTGTTAATGATGCCTGTAATACCACCATAATTTCATACTGGGTGATGCAGTTCCAAGCCTTGTACTTAACACAGAGCTAATGTTGCAGCCTGATATAATCACTCATAATTAACCTTTAGATATCTAACAAAGTAGGAGCAGAAAGAAACACCATGCCATTCCAAAACTTTAGCAAATGAAAGGTTACTTGCACTTGAAAAAGCAATTGTTCTCCCCTTTATTGTCTCCTTAAAGACAGTTTCTGCTTCACAAAAAACCCTACATTTTGGTCTGGCAGTTGCAACCAGCTCTGGCATAATAGTAAGAGAGCAGGCGGTGTAGCAGGCAGACTGACAGAGTGGTAGCTTTGGTACACAGCAAGCCCTTTCCAGTTATTAACCTTGGCGTTCAGTACTGGAACAGGAAAAAAAAAACAAGAAAAACATTATTAGCCGATGTTCAGCTGTGGAGAACAAGTCCTGCCTTTGACTGCAGATACAATTCTTTGCATATGTATACTGAACAATGTGTCGCATCGTTCTCAGCAACCTGATATGTATAAATAACGCCTCCTGCAAGCACACACTGTCCTAAAGTGGTTTACATAGAGAATGGTAGATGGCCAGTAAGAACCAAAATAATATCTTTAACTTCTACTACCTGTAATTAACTTATTCTATTTCATGCAAATGTACTTCATTGATGTATGTAACATATAATTTAAATAAAAATCTTTTAATGGGAAAAAAAGTAGTACTTTTTTTTTTTTACACACCCAAGGTCTGTGTGTTACTAAATAAATCACAAGTGCAAAGTAGATTTTGTATTTGACCAGTACAAATTTCCATTAACTAGCCCTGCTAGCTTGTATTGGAAGAGGAAACAGTTCAACAAGTACATCAGTTGGGCCAGTGGAATGTCTGTGGGGCTAGTGGATCTCCCTGGTCACACGCCCTAATGGCTAGTGATTACAATACTTACTTTTCACCCCAAAAATACTAGTCATAAGCAGGCCCGGTGGCATTGAGGGTTGAGGCACTGGACGCCACATCTCACGCTACGCTAACGACCTGGGTTCAGGAATGAGCCTAGGTCACCGGGGGTCAGCTGGGGGAGAGGGCGGGAGTTGGACTGAGTGGCCGCAAGGCAGCTCTCTTCTCCAGGGGAGGAATCCAGTTGCTCCCACTGCAGGGCTGCCACCAGGTGGAGGCCTGAGGGTAGTGCAGATGGAGGGCGGCTAGAGTAGGGAAGGCACTGCGGATCGCTGCATGCATGTGCGTCCACACACACCTGAGTGACCTCGGTGGGGGAGAGGATAAAACGTGAAATTGCAGCTGGCAGGCTCCATGATGGCCTGGCTGCGCCCCATACCAGCCTCCCCGGGATTCTGGATTTGTGTTCGGGGGGGAGTCAATGCTCCACACTCCAGCTCTCCTGCAGGGGGAAATCCATGGGGGAACTCCTGGGGGTAGGACTGGGGCAGGGGTTGCCATGGCTGGAGAATGAGCCCCCCAAGGGAGGACCAGAGCTACCTGCCAGCTCTGCGAATGGAAGAGGACAAAATACAAAAGATACTAGTCCTAAAACATAACAGGGCTGGCCCATTGGTGCAGGGGTTGTGCTACTACTTGTGATGCTGATGATTTGGGTTTGCACTGTAAGCCTGGGTCAGCATTGGGGGGGGAATATCGGGTGCCTGATGGACTATTCTTCTCTTCCTCCTCTGTGGTGGTGTGGGAGTGGCACCTGGCATTAGCCTGGCCGCTAGCGGCAGCTGAGGGACAGACTGCTGAGACTGCAGTGCAGAAGGTGGAAGAGTGGCAGACATCCAATGTGCTGCTTATGGAAGTGTGGGCAAAACTGCAACTGACATCACTGCATGTCTGCTCCTTCGCACCATGGGGAGAAAAATGACAAAATCTCCCTGGCTGACAGAAGGATCCTCCAACCCTCACAGGCCCTGCACTGGTGACCTTGTGTAGCTTCAACCAGATCCTGTTTGGCGGGTTAGACCTGGCTCTCCTACACCCCACCACTTGTCCACCACCCTCTCCATGAAGTAGTGCTTCCTTACGTCTCTCCTGAACGTACCCCTGCAAGGCCAGTTTGCTTTCATGCCCCCAGTGTAGGTCCCACTGCAAATTAACTGCTGGTGACAGCCCACCCTGTTGAGCCCCTAGAGATTTTAAAGGAAAACAGTCAGCACCAAGGGCCCCACACTTAAGTGTGGGGCTGGTCTCAATGTGCACTTTGTATGCAAAAGCATTTTGGTTTACTTGCTGTTTACTGTAGTATAGTACATTGTATCAGACTAATTGTGCTGAGTTCTAGGCTGACATCTTCTGTTACTACAAATCCCAGAATCCCCTGCAGCTGACAGCAGAGCTGTAAGCAGCAGTGGGAGATTCAATATCCTGCAGTGCATGTTAGAGTTTATATAAGCTCTGATCTTTTGTTTGCTGTTCCTGCTGTCCTCCTGGGGGCTATGTACAGTCACCGAGGACTGTACTTAGCGCCTAGAGAAAAGCAGACTTGGAAAGCATCTAATCGGAGATCATAAAAGCTCTAACATGCACTGCAAGCTATTTGAATCTCCCACTGCTGCAGCCCTGCTCAGATGGCAGCTGCAGGGGATTCTGGGATTTGTAGTAACGGATGTCAGCCTAGAAATAAACAAAAAATTAGTCTGATACAGTCTACTAGATTACAGTAAACAGCATGTAAACCAATATGTTTTTACACACAATGTGCACATTTGTGACCAGCACCGCCCTTGAGCATGGAGGCCCTTTGCGTTGACTGTTCCCCTTTAAATGATTCTACTGCATTTCCCGTTTTTCGTCTGGACTCAAGCGAGTATGTGTTCTTCCTGCTCAACCTTTCCTCAAAGGACTGTCTCAGCATACCATGTATCATTACTGTAGCCCTCCTCTGGAATGATTTTTTGGAGATCATGGTCTTTCTGAAGAGGAGGGCTCCAAAACAGCACATGGTACTCCCAAGTGTGGTCTTACCAGGAATCTGTAGAGGGTAGAATCACTTCCTGCCTCTTACTGGAAAAGCCCATGCCAGTGCAGCCCACCACTCATCTATCCTTAGCATATGCTTTTTTAATTAGGCTGATGCCTTGAGATTGTCTCTGATGAGTGATGAGTGCTACGAGGTTCCTTCCTCTGTTATTTTGGCCACTCTGGCACTTCCTATGCAATGCTCCATAACCTCAGTTTTATGCCACATCTGACGGATGGCACACTCCGACAGCACAGCACACCTCTTGTATGTACTGTACGAGAGTACCAGTGTTTGGAGTATAAGCTCTAGTCTCAGTGTGGAACTAGAACCCACAGCCTTCTGGCCCAGAGGCAAATGTGCTACTGACTGAGCCACATTGACGTCGAACAGTTTTGTGGGTGAAATGCTGGCAACATCCATGCACTTGACCCCTGCTACACTGGCTCTGCAGAGGTCAACACACCCGCTGACACGTACAGTATGACGGTGGTCTGTCCTTGACCCCCGTGCTCTGGCTTGTATGTTTGCTATGAGTAGTGGCAGCCACCACTGTGAAGGGTGCATTGTGGACAGCTGGACACAGGAGGCAAGTGGATGGTCCAGAACAGAATGAAACGCATTCTCTGACCTACTGGTCCTGCTTTTACGTTTTACAGCTTAGACTGACCTTCCTTCCTTCCTTCCATACAATTCCTATTTATACCTGGGCACAAGGGGAGGCACAACAGTTGGCAGCCAGGGCACAAACATACAGTACATATATTTTTCCTATAGGGGTAGCTTTGTACCACATGGGACACCAACTGAGGCACCACAATTGTTTACCAGGTCACATGCCCTGGCGGGCCCTGATATGCAGTACAGCTGCCACTATTCATTAGTTATGTCAACTGCAAGTGAAATGAACTCTCGGTGTTTATTTGAATGAGTTAGGAGATGCAATGTGTCTTAATCCAGATGGAAGCTCGTTCCCTATCTCTGCTGCACAAAAAGCAAAGGCTCTTTTTTTTTGTACATTATTAGATTACATGAAGGAGGTTTTCACCAAGTTTGAGTTTGCTCATGGCAGGCCGGGCAAGGGTTAGTGTCAAGCAAGGGTAGACGGCTAATGGCTAAGCTGGGATTTGAACCAGGATCTTCCTCCCTCACAGTCCTTAGTGCTAACCAAGTAATAACAGTCTCACAGCTTGGGAGATCAACTCAAGGGTAAATCTGAAAAACAAAACAATATCAAGTGAAGGTACGTGCATGTTGTTAGAGGTTGTTATTGATATTAGATCGATTTTTAATTGACACTTGTACATGTGCAGCATGTGTACGCAAGGAAGATTAGGAGAAAGACGAGAGGGATGTTTAATGCCTGTGAATGTAAATTAAGATGTAGAAAGGATGGTTAGGCTGTTTTCCCCCTCCTCCCTGTAATTCCGTGCCCCCACCAATCTATATGTCAAAAAGGGCTTGCAGTGTAGCCTAGAGGTTAGAGTAATGGGATGCGAAAGAGTTTGGTACCTACAGCAGATCTGGGTTTGATTCCTACAACCTCCACTTGCATATTGTGTGACTCTGAGCAAGTCACTTAACCTCCCCAGTGCTCCTGGGTCACCTCTGAAAATAGGCACTTGTGCCCAGTGGGGCTTACCTGGTTACCAACGACAAAAAAAAGAGATGAGTAGTCTTTCTGTGAAGTGCTAAAACACCACACTAATATGGGGACCCAGGGAGCATAGGCTTGTTTTTGAACCTGTGTCCCACCTGGTGAGCAAGACACAGCAACAGTGTCTTCCAGGCATTCTTGCATTTTTGCTAGGCCACTTTATCTTGTTATTAAAGCAGATGTTCCAGACATTATTAGAGTATATTGTAAAGGTAAAGCAGTGTTCCACAATAGAGCAGTTTATTTGTGTTGTGGGAAGGCAGTATGGTCTAGCGGTAAGTTTAATTCTGCATTCATAACACTGTTAGCCCCCTGCTTTTAGTTAATGAGGTACAGAATTGGCCTGTTGAGGGGCAGTGTTGCAAATAATTTGGTCAGGCAAGAGTGGTTTGGTAACAATACAATGGGTAATTTCTCAGTTTACCAGTGGAAGCAGAGGAAAAGCATTTGTAAGCATACTTGACCAGGTTGTAGTTTAAGCATCTGTTCTCCAGGCCATCGGATTTGGCCTGTGGGAACAAAATCTGTAGACTTGCTGGTTTACCTTCATGACACATACGTTCATTGAGGGATCACCCACCTGGGTGTCTTGTGGAACATTTCTGAATGCAGCTGCTGTTTTGATACAGAGAAAAATACCCTGCTGAGTCATTCCGCTGCTATGGCCAAGGCCTTTTTACCAAAAGAATAGTACGTCCTTGGTATGTGCAAGAGATCTCTAGTCTGGGAGAACAGTTGCTATTTTTGATGTGGTCTGACTAGCGGTCTGCTTAGATAGGCCAGAAGGAGAGCATGCCCACACCTGAATACTTACGTCGTTCATTTGTATGCCTTCCTTTTTTCAGGGGAAAAAGACCTAGATTGCTACACAAGAGGCAGTGATGTTCTCTCTTGTCACAGCTTAATGCAGATCTGCACATGCAATTGTGTAAGCAATAGAAATTTTATGTAACGCTATGGCATTAGCAGATCTGTAGATTACACTCCCACATAACAGTGATAATAAGTGTGATTAGATTACGCTACCATATAACAGTGATAGCATGATTAGATTACGATGCCGTATAACAGTGATAGTGTGATTAGATTACACTGCCGTATGACAGCGATAGTGTGATCAGGGATAAAGGACAACCAAGGAAGGGGCTGGAGTAGAACAGCGAAACAGTCTAGGGAGGTCAAATCATGGAAAGCCATGTGTGCAAATGCCAGGAGCCTTAGCAACAAGATGGAGGATCTGGAAGCTGTCATGGTGCAGTCAGACCTGGACATTGTGGCTATCACAGAAACCTGGTGTAATGATAACCATGATTGGGAGATGGCCATTCCTGGCTACAACATAATCAGAAGAGATTGGGCAGGTAGGAAGGGAGGAGGAGGAGTGGCACTGTATGTGAAAAATGACATAAGCACCACAGAGATCCAGGAGGAACCAAATGGGGGAGAGATACTGTGGGTTAAGCTGGAAAGGAAAATGGGGCCAGCCATCCGCACAGGTGTGGTCTATAGACCACCAGCCCAGGAGGAAGAAACAGTTAGGGAGCTGATGCTAGCCATCCAAAGGATGGCAGACAAGGGTGAGGTAGTACTGGTTGGAGACTTTAATATTCCAGACGTGGACTGGAGCATCCCAGCAGCGGCATCAACTAGGAGCAGATTTATCCTGGACTTCCTTCAGGGTGCCTTCCAAAAGCAACTGGTCATGGAACCAACTCGGCAGAAGGCAATACTGGACCTTGTACTCACAAACAGGGACAGTGTGATGGGGGTAACAGTGGGGGAGCACCTGGGGAACAGTGACCACCAGTCATTGTGGTTTGAAATCACAGAAGGAGCAGAACCAAACCACACAGAAACACGTATCCTGGATTTTAGGGGGGCAGACTTTGGGAAAATGGGGAAATACTTGAAAGAGGCATTAAGGGGAATGGGGCAGGAATCAGGGGTTGAGGAACAGTGGGCAGTATTTAAAACGGGGATTACAAGAGCAACAGAATTATGCATTAAGCAGGTTAGCAAGAGGAAAAGGAAGAGGAGGCCATTATGGTTTTCCAAAGAGGTAGCAAAGAAAGTGAAAGCCAAAAAGATTGCATTCAGGCAATACAAAAAGACACAGGCAGAAGGGGATAGGGAGAAGTACCAGGAGAAGCAAAGGGAGGCAGGGAGGTCAATAATTGAAGCCAAAGCTCAGACAGAAGAGCACATTGCAAAATCAGTGGGTAGAGGAGACAAAACCTTTTACCAGTACATAAGTGAAAAAAGAAAGGCAAAGGGAGGGAGGGATAGTGAGACTGAAGGGGGAGGATGGGGGCCGTGTGGAGGATGACAACAGTAAAGCTGACATACTGAACAGGTATTTCTGCTCAGTCTTTACTAAGCAAGAGGAGGGTAATGGGTCTGAAGGGAGTACAAGTGGTAAGAATTTTGCAGAAATGGAAACAAGTCCCTTTGCACGAGAAAGGGTCCTGAAGGAACTGGAAGTAATAAGAGTTGATAAAGCAATGGGGCCAGATGGGGTGCACCCCAGAGTCCTTAAAGAACTCAGAGAGGTGGTGGCTGAACCTCTGGCTATCCTGTTTAGCCGATCACTGGAAACAGGGGAGGTACCCAAAGACTGGAGGACAGCAGATGTAGTCCCCTTATACAAAAGTGGGAACAAAGAGGAAGCGGGGAACTACAGACCAGTCAGCCTCACCTCAGTAGTGGGGAAGATCATGGAAGCACTACTGAAGGAGAGGTTGGTGGAATATCTGGTTGTCAATGGACTGCAGGATCCAAGGCAGCATGGTTTCACCAGGGGGAGGTCATGTCAGACCAACCTCTTTGAATTTTTTGACTGGGTGACTA
This sequence comes from Neoceratodus forsteri, assembly GCA_016271365.2. Taxonomy (NCBI): domain Eukaryota; kingdom Metazoa; phylum Chordata; order Ceratodontiformes; family Ceratodontidae; genus Neoceratodus; species Neoceratodus forsteri. Next base: position 284,215,697 of record JADMNL010000027.1, on the reverse strand, counting down.
GGGAGGTGGATCGGGGAGGGCAGTGGACATGGCCTATCTGGACTTCAGCAAGCCCTTTGACACTGTGCCACATAGAAGACTATAACACAAACTAGGGAATATGGGTGTGGGCAGGACAGTAGTGTGGTGGGTAGGTAACTGGCTGGGTGGCAGGACACAGAGGGTGGTGGTAAATGGCTGTCACTCCACAGAGGGAAGTGTGACCAGTGGGGTACCACAGGGATCAGTGCTGGGACCGGTCCTATTCAACATTTTCATCAGTGATATTGCGCAGGACCTAGAAGGCAGAATTTCACTGTTCGTTGATTACACAAAGCTCTGTAACAGAGTAGACACACCAGAGGGTGTAGACAGAATGAGAAGGGACTTGCAGAAACTTGAAGAATGGTCAGGGGTTTGGCAGTTGAAATTCAATGCAAAGAAGTGCAAGATAATGCATATGGGGCACAAAAACCCTGGCACAATATATCAGTTGGGGGGTGAGGATATAGCATGCACCAAGCAGGAAAGGGATCTTGGAGTTATCATCTCTGATGACCTCAAGGTAGGGAAACAGTGTGACAAGGCAGCAGGTAAAGCAAATAGGATGCTGGGATGCATAGGCAGGGACATCACCAGCAGGAAACAGGAGGTCATAATTCCACTATACAAGACACTAGTGAGGCCCCACCTGGAGTACAGCGTACAGTTCTGGAGACCTTACCTACGTAAGGACATAGACAGGGTAGAGAAGGTTCAGAGGAGGGCAACAAAGATGGTACATGGATTGCATCACAAGTCCTATGAGGACAGGTTGAAGAAATTGAATATGTACTCCCTGGAGGAGAGGAGGGAGAGAGGGGACATAATAGAGACATACAAGTATCTTACAGGGAGGAACAGGGTGCAAGAATACACTATTTTTAAGCAAAAAGATGTTCCAGGACTAGAGGGCATGGGATGAAGTTGGAGGGAGGACGATTTAGAGGAAATGTGAGGAAGAATTTCTTCACAGAACAGGTGGTGGACAAGTGGAACACCCTGCCTGAGGAAGTGGTGGGGGCTGAAACAATCACAGGATTTAAGAATGCATGGGATAGACATAAAGGAATTCTGGAGGTCAGGGGTAAGGCGCAACAGAGTTCTAGGAAAACATAAACTGAAGTTACAAACTCAAATGGGCAGATTAGGTGGGCCATAGGCCCTTATTTGCCGACACTATGTATCTATGTATCTATGTGATTAGATTACACTGCCATATGACAGTGATAGTGTGATTAGATTACGCTCCCATATAATAGTTATAGTGTGATTAGATTATGCTCCCATATAACAGTGATAGTGTGATTAGATTACACGCCCATATAACAGTGATAGTGTGATTCGATTACACTGCTGTATGACAGTGATAGTGTGATAGTGTGATTAGATTACACTGCCGTATGATAGTGATAGTGTGATTAGATTACACTGCTGCATGACAGTGATAGTGAGATTAGATTACAGTGCTATATGACAGTGATAGTGTGATTAGATTACACTGCCGTATGACAGTGATAGCGTGATTAGATTACACTCCCATATAACAGCGATAGTGTGATTAGATTACACTGCCATATAACAGTGATAGTGTGATTAGATTACACTGCCGTATGACAGTGATAGTGTGATTAGAGTACACTCCCATATAACAGTGACAGTGTGATTAGATTACACTGCTGTATGACAGTGATAGTGTGATTAGATTACACTGCCGTATGACAGTGATAGTGTGATTAGATTATGCTCCCATATAACAGTGATAGTGTGATTAGATTACACTGCCGTATGACAGTGATAGTGTGATTAGAGTACACTCCCATATAACAGTGATAGTGTGATTAGATTACACTCCTGTATAACAGTGATAGTGTGATTAGATTACACTCCCGTATGACAGTGATAGTGTGATTAGATTACACTCCCGTATGACAGTGATAGTGTGATTGCTTTATGAACAGTTTTCGGGATGCTTAGGTTTGTACAGCTTTTGTTACAATTGAGGATCCCTAACTTTCGGCCAGTATTTTTGACAGACCTATTAGTGTTCTCCATATAGGAAAGTTTAGTACTGAGTCAGAAACCCAGGCATATACAATGCTGAACATTTTCCAGTGGTTGCCCTGCTAAGGGTATGACCTGTAGTGAGCTGGGAGGGATTATCCTTCCACTGAACAGCATGGATTTAGTTTTTGAGTTCAACAGCAGTCAAATTTGCATTCATCCAGGCCTGAGTTTCAGTGAGTACATCTTACAGAGTGCTATTTAATTCAGAGACTGACATGGCTTTGGTAATTGGTATATATTACTGTATCAGAGATGAAGCAGGATCTACAGTGATACAGTAGGTAGGGAAAAATGAGCAGACTGGGTGTGCCAAGCTGTCCTTACATGCCGACATATTCTATGTTTCTATAATGGTGGATATAGGTTTTTGGGTTTGTGCAGACAGATCCACTGCAGCCTCCTTCATATCTAAATATTGGTTTGGGTCCCTTCCCTCTTACCTTTCATCACTCCTCTCCCTCATCCCCTCGGTTTCCTGCTCCGCCCACTCCAAGGATCCTCGCACTTTCGCCATTCCTCATCCCCGCTCCTCTGCTGGGCAATCAGCATCTTCGTAACATCGTCCCACACTTTGGAACCAGCTCCCCACATCCCAGTGTTTCACTGCTTCCCCTGGCTCCCTCAGGTATCAGCTGAAACTCCTCCTCCCTGCTCCTATTTTCCCTCTCCCTGACATTTCACCTGCAGTTGCTGTGCTACCATGGCGTACGTGTGGCTGGCTCTGCCTATTCATTCTGCACTTACACCTGTATTCATCATGTTATTCTGCTTGCCTTTTATTGTAACTGTGAACTGTGTCTGTGCTATGTATTTTGTATCCCCTGTCCCCTTCCCCATGGTCACACCTGGAAACGGCACGGGGTCATAATCTCGCATGATAGAATGCTGCATGGCAAGATCGCACTGCCAATACAGTGTGATTCTTGCCATGCGGTATATCTCTTTTTTCCTGTGGAGGGCTCTGCCCCCACGCCCCTGTTACAGGGCTGTGCCCAAACCTCCCACTATAGATTCTCAACTCGGGAGGGGGGCAGTCGAGGCCGCACAAAGTTGTAAAAATAACAGTTTCTGGGACTGGGAATCAAACCCGTCCCAGAAGCACTGCGTGAGTTCCTGCTGCTGTGGCTCAGTCCATAGTGCCACAGCAGCTGGTCAGCGGAACCCACTCCCAGCAGAGGTGTTATCCTCTGCCTGGGAGAGTGTGAATGGTGCAATACCGCGTACAGCAGTATATGCGGTATTGCACCATTCACTCACTGGTGCAGTGCTGTACCGGGTAAGCCATAATGTCGTACACTATTAGGCGTGCAAGATTATGACCTGGTACCACTGGAAACAAGCCTTTCTCAGTCACCAATTTTCAAATAAATAAATAAGTACGTGCATAAATAAAATAAATAAATAAAATGATTGGTAAGTCATTTATAAAAAGGCTTAAGAGAAGTGGATCAAGGATGCACCCCTCTGGGACACCAAGGTTGAGTGCATTTGGAGGGGAAGTTATTCCCATTAATCTTGTAGGTCTGGGAGCAGTTTGAAAGTTTTGTTCTTTTTTTCTGTTTAGATTTTTTCCCTCCCCAGCTGGTAGCACCTCTCAGGGATGTATCCTGTTCATGGGGAAATATCTTGATCAGGCCGAACCCAGCCATAATTCAGATGACTACTGGGTTGTTCTCCTGCATTTCATTCCCCTTTCAGCTCCTCTGGTGGGGGGGCGATGCCTGTATCAGACTCACACAGCCACAGCCCCCCTCCCCATAGAGCAACAAGCTCCCTGGTCCAACAGTCTGGGGTCGCTGGGGTGGCAAACCCTGCCACATCCCTTCCTGGCCGAGACACACTGTCGAGCGACAGCTATCTCAGATTTGGCTTGCCTCCTGACGCAGCTTCCTGGGCTTGCTTCTGAACCTGGGCCATCTAGTCTGTTGGTGTGACCAAGAGTTAATTCTTGATTCAGGACAGGGGCATGTGAGTTATACCCAAGTCAGTTGTTAAGTGAATTTGAAGGGCCTTCCCAGCTCACCACCAGCTGTGGACCTGAACACTCTAGATTGGTGTTGGGCCATCAGAATATGTAGATATGTCTTCTTTAGGTCTACCAAGCTCAGGAACTCACCTAGTTGTACTTTCTGGACTACTACCTTCAGGATTTTCATTCAGAACTTGGTTTTGTGGACCCACCTTTTGAGGTACTTGAACACTGATCTGAACGCTCCTGTCTTCTTTGGGACTACAAAGAAGACAGAGTCTACCCCTGTTCCTTCTTATGGAATGGGACAGCCAGAACCATTCCTAGGTCTAACAGTGTTTGGCTGTCCTGCTGTAGAGCTTCCCTGTTGATGGGAGTATTGGGAGAGGGAAACACATGATTTCCCTGAAAGAATTATGAGGAAGAGAAGAAGTTAATCAATAGAATAGTTTGACCACTCAATCTCCCTTACCCACCTGTTGTTTTTGATGGTGGTCCCACTCCCTGGTGAACTCCCTGTGCTGACCCTCAGGGTGCTTGCCAGAAAGTGAATCAGCCAACCTTTCGAAACCTACATTTGTTAGATTACTGTCTCTGTCACTGGTGGAGCCAGAGGCTTGATGCTTACGTTGCATGGTGAGCCATTATTACTAAAGATCCTGCAGCAACAGAACCCTTTTTTTGACATTTAAATGACATATAAGCAATCCAACATACTATAATTTCTTTCTTACTGTAATTTATTTCTAACACAACAAAAGTGAACTTAATCATGGCTTACTACCCAATGCTATCACGCTCCGTGCAAGATAACAGACACAAAAGCGTTCTGCCTGCTTTGCGACAGCCCGACCCCTTCGCTCTGTGTCCTTTTATTATTGCTGCAGGACCCTTTTTTAAAAATCCTGGATCTGACACTGCTTACCTTCCCTGAAGTCTTTAGAGGAGAAACCCCTCTTGGTCTTTGTTGAATCTGTTATCATGATGGGATTGGCTCTGGGAGCATCTTTTTTTTTTTATCATTTATATTTTATTGTTTTCAGAAAAAAAATAATAGCATGCTTTACATTTAGTACAAGAAATATGCTGTTATAGACTACATAATCTCATACCAATGTTATGTTTCAGCACTTGTGGGAGAATCAAGAAAAATTCTTACATCACTTGCTGCCACTTCAATGCAGTGGAGTATCTAATAACTGATAAAAAGATTAGATTTTTCACAGCATGTCTAGGCTGTTAATTCCCCATTTCTAAAATGATTTAAAAGATTAGTATGATGCACTTTGTGTGTAAGACAGCTACATGCAGACATGACTGTTAAGCCCCGTAGTTATAAACTATTCAAGAACAAACAGGAAAAACTTCATAACCAACGATCGTATGTAGAGCAAAGTCCAATTAACTGCAACTAAGCGGGAAACATTCAGAAGATCTGCCCCCTCCTCCATGATGACTTTCGGTACGCAAGTCACAGGATGCCACCATTAGTAAATGCAACAGTCTTTCAGGGCAAAAAGCCTGCTATAGGAGAGAGATTGACATATCACTTGCCATGCGGCTGCTGACGTTTTTAAAACAAACATGCCATTGTTTACAGTACCGCTGCCTTAACTTTTAAAAATTGCTTACTTAAGTGTCTGAACACTAGTTGATCAGGCTAACAACATTCAGCAGATTACTAAACAGTACCTATAGTGATAAAAAAGTATTAGAGGGCAGAGCTTTGCATTCTGATGCTTACTGCAGTCCTCAAATGTCCATAATCACTTGGAATCTTCAGTTTCTTCAGTTCCTGCGCCCACCTGGAATTCGTCTGCTTGCTTCACAACCCACTTCTCAGTGTCATGGGAGCCTGAAAATTGGAACGCTTTTCCCCCACATGCGATATGAAGTCTGGCTAGGAGAAGCAGTGAATTAACCAAACTTAGACTTTGCAGCTGGACTCTATCAAAGGCTTTCTTCCTATTCCCGGTGGCAAAAGTCTGGAATGATGTGCGCTTCATATTCATTGTCAGCACTGTTTGTCAGTCCTTGGTAGCCTTCAGAGCAAAGTCCTTGATCGCTTGTCCCATAGCTGCTATTAAGATGGTCCTGGGAGTGCATAGAACTACACTGGCCCTCTTCAAATTAATCTGGTAAGCTTTCTGGACCAGAAAAAGTTCTTGCTCCTCTTCCGAAAATTGCAGCAAATCTAGTAGTCAGGCAAGCAAAAGAGCTCTCATGTCCATCCTTCAGTCCCTTTTGACAAACGCATGATTCTGGTTCAATGCTCTGCTTACATTTTTCTGTACCTCCAAATTGTGTCTTCAGAAAATTTTCTTGAATCAGTTTATCTGACTCTGACAATTCTTGTGCAGAGCGAGCCTCTTCAGAGTTAACTGTTTCTGTGGCGACAGATTTTTGCATCTTGTGAGCAGAGTCAGCTCAGGATTGCCTTGATCTTTTGGTTCATGTGCCCCACAGACATCAGCACTGCTTCCTAGGGAGAAGTTGTAGCATTCTCTGCAGGCTTGCTGGGACCAGTTGCCTTCTGTCCCCCTTTGACTTCTTCATCTTGCTTCACTCTTTCAGCTACTGCTACTTTGTTTGGCCAGATTCAGTATGTAGTTAACGGTTACTCCAGTCTGTCACTCTGATATATAGAAATCCAAAGTTTCCCAAGTCTGAAGTTCAGTTTTGTTTTAAAATAGTCAAAAGCAGGAGCTCTTGTGAAGTGTGTTTGCACCAGAAGCTGTTTTCTAATGTCCACCCAGGAGAATCCATTGTGACCTCAACAGAAGCCTTGCCCTCCCCTCCCTTGGCAGTTATCCAGTTCTGGCATATTTTCAATCTTAGATATATTTGGCTATTCCTCTTTGGACCCTTCCAGTCCATCTCTGGACAGGAGCAATCCCTTAGAAACATAAATGTTGATGGCAGATAAGGACCACTTCACCCACTTAGTCTGCCCATTTTCCCTTCCTACTATAACACCGCAGACCCTACTTGATCTCCGGCTTTACACCCCCTTTCCCTACTTCTAAGGTTTCCTTATGCCTATCCCATGCATTCTTGAAGCCCGTTACTGTTTTTGTCCCCACCAGCTTTGCTGGGAGGCTGTTCCAGACATCCACCACTCTTTCTGTGAAGACGTACTTCCTCACATTTCCCGAGTCTTCCTTCCCCAGCTTCATAGCATGTCCCCTTATTCTTGAGCATCTTTTTTTCTGCAAAATGCTTCCCTCTTGAACTTTATTTATACCCGGGAGGTATTTGAATGTTTCTATCATATCCCCCTCTCCCTCCTTTTCTCCAGGGTGTATGTATTCAGGTCCTTCAGTGTTTCCACGTAGGGTTTGTGATACAGACCCTGCACCATTTTGGTTACTCTCCTCTGGACTGCCTCTACCCTATCTATGCCTTTCTGGAGATGTGGTCTTCAGAACTGGACACAGTACTCTAGGTGAGGTCTCACCAGTGATCTATACAGCAGCAACACCACCTCTCTCTTTCTGCTGGTGATATCCCTCCCTGTGAAGCCTAGCATCCCATTGGCTACTGCCCTGTCACACTGACCACCTTTAGGTCATCAGATATGATTATTCCCAGGTCCTCTCTTGTTTGGTGGTGGTTGTCAGGCATGCTGCTGAGTAGGCGTGGTAGAGCTGATGGTGCTGAGTAGGCATGGTAGAGCTGATGGTGTGTGGTAGGTGTGGTAGAGCTGATGGTATGTGGTAGGTGTGGAAGAGCTGATGGCGTGTGTTGCCAACAAGCCTCTTGAGTGCTGAGAAGCAGAAGCCAGACGGGTGAGGCATGCATCGACCAAACTTAAAGTTTTACATCAGTCCTCCCATAAAAATAATCTGACAGTTGGATGAGCTGGTCCTTGGATGCCTGTTCAGTGGATCAGGGTCTGACGTTTCTGGATATCCACAACCAGTGAGCCAAGCTGGATATCATAAACGTGATTTGTTCTGGATCCCTCCTTATCAGGGCCTGACGTTTGTGGATTCTCACAACCACAATGAGTCAAATTGGATGTCATAAATGTGATATGTTCTGGACCCCTCGTTATTTTGAGGGTTGTAATGGGGGAGACAGATGTGCACTGTATATACACTTCTAAAAACAATAGAGAATAAGTATTAAAACATCAGTAGGAGCTAGAGACTTTTATGCTGGCCCGCAGTTGAGACACTTTCATCCTCTGGATGCTTGCCTGCTGCTGCCTCTGTCAGACATGGTGCTGAACGTGTGTGGCAGAGCTGATGGTGTGTGGTAGGTGCGGCAGAGCTGATGGTGTGTGGTAGGTGTGGTGGAGCTGATGGTGTGTGGCAGGTGTGGTGGAGCTGATGGTGTGTGGTAGGTATGGTGGAGCTGATTGTGTGTGGTAGGTGTGGTGGAGCTGATGGTGTGTGGTAGGTGTGGTAGAGCTGATGGTGTGCGGTAGGTCTGGTAGAGCTGATGGTGTGTGGTAGGTGTGGTGGAGCTGATGGCATGTGGTAGGTGTGGTGGAGCTGATGGCGTGTGCTGCCAGCAAACCTCTGAGTGCTGAGAAGCAGGAGCCAGATGGGTGAGGCATGCATCAACCAAACTTAAAGTTTTACGTCAGACCTCCAGTAAAAATAAAGTGATCGATCTAAAATAAGGTTCAGAAGGGAGGTACTGCAGTCCAATATGGCAAACTAGAGAGTCTCAGTGGTACCCAACAGTAAGGAAAGAAAACTACTCATCTCCACCTGTCTTAAGAAAAAAAATCTTAACAACTTCCTGGCACTAAAAAAACAAAACACAAAATGTTAAACTCACTGTCTAACTATGCAGTCCAGTACTAAACTATTGACAGACTACATGTTTTCTACTGACAAACATAGAGAAGGCCCTGAAGTAGCTGAAAGTACTCCCTGGTTTACCTGCTCTTCCTGAAGAGGCAGAAACAACTGATGGTTTCTGCAGGAACAACAACTGATGGTTTTGGTGAGAACAGCAGAGGATATGCAGTAAAGTCGCCACCTACCTGTCAGTCATTTTAATTAGGATGTGTCTACAGTTCCCAAGTGATGTGGACCTTCGTTGACATCTATGCAGATGGAAAAATATGAGGACAAGGGGGAATCCATTTTTAGTGAATAAAAAGTGCTTCAAATCTTGAAGAATGCTACTTCCCCTAAAGCACAAGCAGCATTGAAAAAGCATGTTCTTCCAGGTTGGGGTAATTTTCATGTGATGGGGTGAGTATTGGTACTTCTTATGAATAATATTTTATAGACAAGCATTTCTTTACAAATAGCAATTAAAATAGGCAGTAACAAGAGCTAAGTCAAACCTTTGGTCTAAGGCAATCAGACTTTTACCGGTTCCTGCAACTGAGGTATTTTTATTACTCCCTCCCAGCGGGGTTACGAAACTCTGAGGATTATCCTCCCCTAATATCTTTACTTCAGAAGTTCTTCACCTCCACTGAGATGCCCCACATTGTCTCAGTCCTGTACCAGGCCCTAGGAAATACTATGGGGCCAAATACTGAGGGGATCTGTGAAAAGTGGAACATAGAATTAGGCTTGGATATCTCCACACAACAGTGGGACATGAGCTGTCTTTTGTCATCCAGACTCACTTACTCCCACTGTTGGAGATTGTTCTCATGGCAAATAATGACCAGAGACTTCCGAATTCTAGCCATAACAGCTCACTTTTCAACAACTGGATCAGGGGGATGTTGGCGCCAGTGTGGTGAGCTACTGACACACCAATCTCACATACTTTGATCCTGCCCCAGCATATAACCTTTTCTGGCCTCCCTACAGTCTGAGTTGAGTGACCTTCTTGGGCATCCACTCACCCTTACAGCTGACCTCTTTATACTGCATGTTATTTCCCAGAGGGCTTAGGGACACCCATACATGTTACCTGGTGGGGATAGCCCTATTAGCGGCTAAGAAAGCCTTGGCAAGACACTGGCTCACTCCCCAGATCCCCACAATACTGGAATGGAGAGAGATAGTGACTCGTATCTATAGGTCAGAGAGGATTTCCAATCACTTGAATGATCATTCTGAGCTATGTTCACTGAAATGGACTAGGTGGATCTTATATATTATGGCCAAAGACCCAACCTTTATCCCTTGAATTCACAGACTCTACCTATGAACACTCGAGCTGTTAGTTATACTGTGACATGTGGGAATCGTTTACCAGTCTGCAGGGGTCTGGAGGGAAAGGGACCTTTGAAAATATGTATGAAGTTTAAAGTTGATCTGACTTTGTTGTTCCTGATATGCCTGTGCCTGAGTCCCACCATCTGGACTGGGTCTTGGATCCTTATATGCTCTGTAAAATCTGTATAACTTAAACTGTTGATTTGATGTCCTGCATCGCTTAACTTATGTGTAACAATTAACTTGTGACTGCCAATACCCTGTACCCTGCCTGTGTGAAAAGTTACTAAAAATTATAATAAAAAAAAAATAGGCAGTAACCTTTTTTATTTTGTTGTACAATTTGTTTATCTAGGACAGCCCAGCTGAGATGCAACATCTTGTTTACAGTGGGGTCCTGTTTCTGTCCATTTCTGCAGCAATGTAGACTGGAGCATGTGACGTACCCAAGGTCATGTAGCAAGTACTGTTTTTGGCTCTGATCAGTTTTGAACCAGTAATCTCTTGGTTCCTAAGTCAGTATTTTCTAACCACTAAACCACACTGCCCTCCTAACTTCTCTTGTATGGAGGGGGAGGGAGTAGGGGAGGGTATGACTGTGTTCCTTTAAATAGCAGTGAGTTGCGTGGGGACTTTGTAGTGCCTTCGTTTTTGGTGTGCACACAACTCGCTTTTTTTGCAGTTTAATGAGGAACTCTGTGGGATTCTTGCTACTCAATTCAGAATGGCAAATGCATTTAAGCATTCTGTACCAATTGTTCTCTGACAGCAGGGCAGCTGCTGTGGGTTTTGAAACATCTGTCAGAAAGTATTCCAATTTGGCATTCCTTCTCCCTTAATATCTGCTGGCTTCTCTTTCCCAACCCCTCAGTCCAACTTGTGTTTACAGAAATACCCAGTGAAAGCTGTGGGCTAAGGCACTCTCAGATGCAACGCCCTCCCCAGCTATGCCCTGTTACCAGCAGCATTGGCTCTAGTAGCAGGAAGGGCCAAGAGACTTCTGCTGCCCCCCAACTAAAGCCCTCCAAACTGTATAATCTGTTAGCTGGAAACTTGCCTCTTCTGTGCATTGATCCATTACCCAGCTGTCACTGGAGATGTGTGTATCACATTTTGTAAAAACACAAGGTCCAAAGGTGGTCCCAGTTTTCCAGCACAACCACTAGTGAAACAGCTGCAGCCTTGCCCCGTGAAGAAAACAAAAACACAACTTAATTTACACACATGGCACTTGGTAGACAGTGGTGTCTTGGGGTGTTAGGGTGGGGGGCCAGGGTGACAGTAATTATTTCATAGAAGGTTTTGGCAAGGGCTTCCCCACATGCAGCAATGTATAGCAGTGTTCCTGTACCACAGCTTTTAATTGCTAATGCTCCAACCAGAATACATGGGGAACCTGTTTATAGGGGAGGCTCAACCTTTTCCACCATGAAGGGAGCAGCACTGCTTCATATTTGCAACCCCCCAGTACACATATGCATGCAGGAATAGGCTCAATAAACATACAAGATTTATTTAAAGCAGCAGAGCATGACAGCAGTGAAAACTTTGACCTATACTTTATTTTAGTTTGACCCTTATCTCCTGACTTGTATGATACCATTCTTTCCCCATGCTGAGCCTGTTTTAGCACTTTTTTCAACATACGAAATAATAAAAGGAATGTTCTTTTTAATATGGCTCATACCAGGCTTTCGTCGGTAGTCTCAGCCGTTTTTGCACACTTCTTGTCCCATAAAGTTAGGGAGCAGTGTCTGCCGCATGCTAGTTCATCTTAATCTCAAGGAAAGTTCCCAAACAACAGAGAATACTAATAAAAACCTAGCTCAAATCATGTTAAAAAGAGCACTCCTTTTATTATTTCAACTGTAAAAAAGAAAAGCGGTAAAATAGACTCAGAATGTGGAAAAAAGGGTGTCATACAAGTTAGAAGGTAGGTGGCAATCTAAAATAAAATACGAAAGTGTAGGTCAAAATTTTTACTGCTATCAAGCACTGCTGCTTTAAAAATATTTCACTATGATCGGCCCTTCGACACAACAGTAGTACTACCACTTGTGACATTAGTGACCTAAGTACAGGACCAAACTTGTGTTGCCAGGAGTCGTGGTGGGGGGGGGGAGGAGGAGGAGGAGGATGGGACACTCTTCTCCTTTGGGGAGGGAAGGAGTTGACCTTCACAGCAGCACTATTACCTGGGTGCCCACAGGTGGCAGTGAAGCAGAGGACACACAGGGGGGTACTGACCAAGCTCTGTCTTTGCAGGACGCTGTTGTCCTCATGCTTCGAGCCTGTAACGAGCTGATGTCCTGAGGGAGCGGGACCACACATAGAAAACCCTGGGATGTGCAGGATGATAACAGGTGTGTTTAAGCTCTGTCTTCTGCCACTGTCCGCCCTCCCTCCCGTGGGTTCTCCTGCCTCTGTGCCTCCACCGGAAATCTGAATGCAGCACAGCCGGACTAAGTCTGTGGGGTTGGAAGGAGAGGGGTGAGTACCAGAGATGGAGAGAGGGGGACTGGGCCTGACCCAGGAGGTGGGGGCTGCATGAGTGTGGAGCATAAACAATGACTTATAAAAAGAAATAAAAAGTTTCACTAGGAAGGCAGGCAGCTCTGAAGAGTGGCTTGCTTATTAACTTGTACAGGGGAAGAAGCAGGGGAGGTACATGCACTAAAAATACATTCATACAATAACAGGGTGATAAATGTATGAAAATAAATTGTGTTATTTCATACTTAACTTTCAAGATAACATGTTATCTGCCCTTGCTGTTGTTTTGATCACAACTGATATCTTGAAAGTTGGGCACATCACAATGGAAGAATGTACCAGTCAGAGGGCATCATACACAGTGGTGATGACATCACAGTAGCTCAGTGCAGCACTATAGCCAGCAGTTGAAATCAAACACAAACCATTAGATCTTCACATAAACAGCAGATTTTAAATTTTTGACTAGTAAATTACTGTTGTATAAATCAGATATGCCATGGCCAGACTCGGCATATGCAGTTTTTCATGACTTTTGATGGGACAGGGTGTTTGTAATGCATGTGTGGTCTGACCACGTAAGAGTTATAGTCCTGCCCCCTCACACTTGAAGATAAATTTCATATTTTGAGTCAAGCCGTTGAATGTCACCTATATAGTACATTAACACAATGAGAACTGGAGGATACAATACAGGAATAGAAAAAATAATGAAGAAAAAACTGGTAAGGAGAACTCACAGTAATAAACAGTACTGAACAATTCAGTGCCCAGGAACTACATATGCGCATCAATATGCATATAAGATGAAACACTCCACCACTCCACAGATATGACATACTTTGAAATCAGCTAGAGAATGGAAATGTACCAGTATATGATGACATCACCGTTTGGATGGCACGCGGTGCCTGGAGCCACTTTACACTCTCTCTGCATCAATGCTTTCTTTAAAGGCAGCTTTCACTTCAATCCTCTGCATAGCTCTGTTCACGGAGATGCACCACTTGTATGAACAATAGGACACGCACAAGGTTCAATTTGTAAAGGCACTTGTCTCTAATGTTATAACTTATTGTATTATTCTCCAGTCCCTCACTGGTTGCTCTCTTATTGTGTGAGTAACCAGGGTGAATTTCTCTTGGAATGCTCTGCAAAAACCTTCAGCCTTTGATAGGTTTTCCCAGCATTGCCAGTTTTCCCCTTCTCTTTTCCTTGGCTCTGTAATGTATTGGAGTACGCTACAGGAATGCAGAATATGCACTCAAACATAGAAACATAGAAGAATAAGAACCAAAAAAAAAAAGACCAGGGGCCCGTTTACGAAGGCTGATGCAGGGTTTGTGTTAAGCCCTACGTCAATCCATTGGAGTGTTGCAGCTGCACCTCAGCCGAATGCCACAACTGCACCCAATTTTATCATCTTGGGCTCGGTTGTGACAGTAGAACTGCATTATGGCAGCTTTTGGCAAAGTTCAGTCGCAGGCTGCATGGTAGTGGTCCCCAGGAATGACACAGGCTAGACCAAAGGAAATTGGTCTAGCAAGTGTCAATCTGAAGCACAGAATAGAAAATCCTGATAGACTGCAGCAAACCCAGTCAGCCACATATCTGATGCACCTGGGGCTTGTGGCAATTCCACACTTTCAAAAATCTGGCCCCATAAGTCCACCAAATCTGTCCTGAAGCCCTACAATGTAGGCTCCTGCCCAATTTAACCCCCTTCTTACAGAGTCAGTGCAGTTCTCCTCTATGAAGGGGTCCTAGAGAAGGAAAAAATGGGACCATTTCTAAAACAAACACATGGAACAACACCCTGGAGGTATTACAAAGACTTCACACAAGCCCTGCTTTTCAACTACATTAAAAAATGTAAAGAAAGTGGACCTCTGCAGTGGCCCAGTGCCAGTGCGTCATGCTACTTTTACGGATGACCCAAGTTCAGGAATGGACTCGGAGTGTTATATCAGAGGCAGGCCAGGCCAGGATGATATCGAGCAGCAGTGTGTCTCGGTTTGGAAGGAATGGTGCTGGGTTCCAGCACCACAGTAAGTCCTGCAGCTGGCCAGGAAGCTTGCTCCTGACACAGGAGGTTTGCTCTGCATGTGTGAGGCTGACTCAGGCAGTATCCACACCTGGGGAGGAGGAGGAGGAGCTGAGGAAGAGAGAAAATGGAGTAGAAAACAGCCTGGCTGTAGCAGGATAAAGTGTGCCCTCCCTTCCTCAGACCTCGCACCACTGAACGTGGATCCTGTCTCCCTCATGATCTGGACCCTGGAGAAGAAGATCCCCTACCAGGGGGACATCATGGTGTCCAGATGGGTTAAGTCCTGGAGATGGCAGGTGTTGGGGTTGGCAGGATGCTGGTTTGAAGGGGGAAGGTCAGGCAGAAGACAAACATCTCTATGGGGAAACAACATTGAAAAAAAAACACATTTTTGTTCCCTTTAAAAGAGGCTGGTAGAATACACCTATGGAATACTTCATCACTTCCAGGAAACAGACTTGCTTGCTTCTCCAAGGTGGATTGATCAAAGGTTCTCCAAATCATATCAGCAAGAAGACCTGTGCACTCAAATTTCAACATCAAACACAGAATGTAGAAACATAGATTGTGTCAGCAAAAAAAAGTCGTCCACCTAGTCTGTCAGTTTCTCTGCCTAACTCCATATGAAGCTTAACACCAGACTGGGGTTAGAGACCTGATAGCCCTAGTGGCAGATAGCTCACCCCCTTCCCCAGGTATGCCTTCCCCTCTTCTGCCTGTGGGTCCCGCTTTTCCCTGATATCTGTCCCAACCAAGTTTAAACCCCATGACAGTCTTCGCTTCAGCCAGCTCTCTGGGCAGTCCATTCCATTCATCAGCCAACTGCTCTGTGAAAGGGAAGGTCTCCTCAGCCTTTTTATTCTGTTTGTCGGTATAGTTTGTAGGCATGCCCAATGATTGCCTCTATTGAGCCCTCTTAATTTCATCAGGATTTAAATGTAAATGAAGGTACTTAAGTCTGGTGCGAAAACCTGCTTGACTCCATTGCAAAGGTCATGACTCAACTCATGTGAGGTATCTTGAAATTTTATGGTGCTTTGTTGCTAAAGCCTGCAGTAGTTATGCTGTATTAGTCCGTGCTGTTGCTGTCCTTTGCAGTCCCTCTGTTCTTGTCTTATGCTGGCCATGAAACTTTTCAAGGCATTGTAAGTGCCCTGCTGTTTTCTGTGGATTAAAGTGTACCTGAGTTAGAAAAAATGCTTTTAGAGAATACAGGGACTTCTCAAGACATGTAACAGAAGTGGGAGTATAACTTCTGCTGGCTTGTGCAGGTATGCATCATCAACTACCATTATGCTTTGCTTGGGGGGAGGGGTTATGATGACCTCTGCAATGGAGTAAAGCAAGTTTTCCCACCAGGGCAGAACAGAGTGAAGCAACCTCATTTATATTTAATTAGGATGAAATTAGGGGATGCAAGAGAGGGAATCATTGTTTGTGCTTACAGACTACACCAGTATATAGAAAATAGGTTGAGGAGACTTTTCCTTGAAGAACTTCCTTATGTCCTTCCTGAATGAATCCCCCACCACTCTCCACTCGTGTCCTTTAGTCACTCTGCCCTTGTTCCTTGAGAACAAGTGCTTACAATCTACCCTGATGATACCTCACATGACCTTGTATGTCTTAATCCTATCCCCACCTTTCCCTCCTGGCCTTCTGTGTATACATTTTAAGGTCCACCAAACTTTCCTCATGTGGTCTCCTTTACTACCCCATGCTCATCTTTGTAGCCCTGCCTTGTATGCTGTCTTTCTTGATGTGTGGACTCCAAACCTGTGTGCACTAATCCAGGTTTGTCTCCGCTAACAACAGACATAGGTCCCACCAATTAAAAATACTAAACAGTCAAAATACTCCCTTAGAAATGGTTCAAGCTTTTGAGTGCTTAGGTGTAATGCTAGACAGTCCCCTTTCTTTCATACCACACATGTATCTTGTAGCTAAATCAGCAAGTGCTAGACTAGGCTTGTTACACGAAAACAAACACTGCTTTAAACAAGAAGCACAAAAACTAGCAATAACTGGTGCTGTATTGTCTGCAATTGACTGTGGACTGGTAGTATACAGTGATGTGACCAACACAGCTCTCAAGAGGGTAAAAACCATCAGTAAGGCCTGTAGGCTTGTTCTGGGTGCACACCACCTAACACACACTTGCAAGCTTTTTTTTTTTTTTTTTTCAATTTCTGTTTATACCTTCCTGGTCCGGCACTGTACCCAACTTCCCTCTGGCACCCCAGCCCTGGATGACCCCCATCCTGGCGTGGTTTGCCCCCAGGTGGGAGACAGAGAGGTGGGGGCTCCCTCACCCCTGACCTCCTGCACCTACCTTCGATCTCATCGGAGTCCATCCTGCAGGCAAGACGCCAGAGGGTGAGGGCTTGTATCCACCCTCGCATCAGTGTTGTGCCGCAGCCAAGGCATTTTTTCTTGTGTACACTCCCCCAGGCATGACCTGCACTGGACGTTAAGGTGTGAGCCGGCGTCAGTCATGTCTTCCCCTTCTTGAGGACCTGGGCAAGCTGTCCCGCTAGCTGCCGCTAGTGGCCAGGCTTGCATCGAGTGGGTGCTCCCCCCACCCCACCCCCGGGGAGACGAGCAGTCCTTGGACACTCAAGTCTCCTCTCCCCGGCTGGACATCCAGCAACCTGAGCCCATTCCCGAACTTGGGTTGCCGGCATCATGAGTGGTAGCGTTACCACTGTGCTGACGGGCCGGCCCTGACACTTGCAAGCTTTATGCACACTCCGGTTGGCTAAACCTGGACTGTTGTATATAGTACCAGGTATGCATACTTGCAAAGAAATCCACCCTTGGATTAACACCCCCAGGTGTGCGGAATTTCCTCAGCTTGGCCAACAAAACTAGGCATACCAGAGGAACAAACAGCCAGCCACTTCATGTCCCTTTCTGGCAGATGTCCCAAGGGCAATGGTCCTCTGAGTACTGTGCGCCCTACTGGCTAAATACGCTCAGTGACAACCTTCTGTCAGAAACTAAACTAGGTCTGTTTAAATTACAGCTTCGTGCCCATCTTGCATCACATAGTAGTTGTGACTGTAACTCCTAATTGTGCCAGCTTGGCCTGAAAACCATGTTCTACCTTTGTTTTCACACTTTACTCCTCCCCCACCTACCTACTGAAAATTCACCTCCCCCCTAATCAACACCAACTCCCCACCTCACTAGCAACTGCAGAATTCCCTTACTTACTTCACTTCACTCCACTCCACCTTCCAAGGACCATACCAGCGCATGGTCCCCCCCCCCCATCAACTTCAGTACACAGCCATTGAAACTGCAACGGCCTCTCATCTCTATCCATCCGAATGTCCTCTGTCCTATCCTTGTAATCCGCCTGGCCCCACTGGGATAATCTATCTCTTTCATCTGTAAATGTCCACTCTGCTCAGCCAACAGCCATAACTACACCTGAACCGCATGTACTGCACTTAGACAAAAACTGTTTTCTAGCATGTTTGCTAAACCTCTTCAAAACAATGTAACTAAGACTTCCTAGATACTGTATATATGGTTATGTCTTGTATTGTATTTCTGTTTTTTCTCATTAGACGTGGAACCTTTGTAAATGAGCTTCTAGCTCAAAGGTATGTAAATCCAAGATCGAATAAATAAATAAAACCTTACTAGAGACCTGTACAGGGGTAGTATCACTTCCTCCTGCTATCAGATCCCTTTCCTGTAAATCCCAGCATCCTGTACAGGGGCAGTATCACCTCCTTCTTCCTTCTATCAAATCCCCTTCCTATATATCCCAGCATCCTGTATAGGGGCAGTATCACCTCCTTCCTATACATCCCAGAATCCTATACAGGAGCAGTATCACCTCCTTACTATACATCCCAGAATCCTATACAGGGGCAGTATCACCTTCCTCCTCCTATCAAATCCCCTCCCTATACATCCCAGTGTCCTGTACAGGGGCAGCATTGCCTTACTCCTCCTATCAAATCCCTTTCTATACAGCCCCATGCCCTGTACAGGGGCAGTATCACCTTCCTCCTCCTATCAAATACCCTTCTTATACATCCTAGCATCCTGTACAGGGGCAGTATCACCTCCTTCTTCCTTCTATCAAATCCTCTTCCTATATATCCCAGCATCCTGTACAGGGGCAGTATCACCTCCTTACTATACATCCCAGAATCCTATACAGGGTCAGAATCGCCTTCCTCCTCTTATCAAATCCCTTCCTATACATCCCCCTGCCCTGTACAGGGGCAATATCACCTCATTCCTCCTTCTATCAAATCCCCTTCCTATACTAACATACTAAAAAGCCAGCAGAATAGGCCAAATGGTCTGTCTTGTCTGCTCGAAAGCCAGCAACCTAGTGGTTGCTCGCCTTACCACCCCCCAGCCCCCAAGAGGGTCTTCTTTAGTTTCAGTTTCCCCTTGTACCTGTCCTACCCCTTCTTGAATCCCTCCACTGTGCCCTCCTCCACCAGCCTCCCAGGCAGCGCATTCCACAGCCCCACCACCCTCTCAGTGAAAAAATGCCTCCCTCCAGCTTCCACTCATGGCCCCTGGTTGTTCCCCCTTTCTTTAGCCTAAAAAGCTCCTTGGTTCCACTCCTGGTTATTCCTTTTACATATTTGAAAACCTCTATCATATTTCCCCTGTCCCTCCTCTGCTCCAGTGAGTAAAGCCCAAGCTCTTCCAGTCTCTCCTCATAAGGCTTCCCCTCCATGCCCTGAATCATCCTGGTCGCTCTCCTCTGGACCCTCTCCAGCAGCGCTATGTCCTTCTTCAGATGAGGTCTCCAGAACTGTACACAGTACTTAAGCTGCAGCCTGACCAAGGCATTATACATCCCAGCATCTTGTACAGGGCCAGCATCACCTTCCTCCTCCTATCAAATCCCCTCCCTATACATCCTAGCGTCCTGTACAGGGGCCGTATCACCTCCTTCCTATACATCCTAGCGTCCTGTACAGGGGCAGTGTCACCTCCTTCCTATACATCCCAGCATCCTGTACAGGGCCCGATCACCTCCTTCCTCCTATCAAATCCCCTTCCTATACATCCCAGCATCCTGTACAGGGGCAGTGTCACCTCCTTCCTATACATCCCAGCATCCTGTACAGGGGCCGTATCACCTCCTTCCTCCTATCAAATCCCCTTCCTATACATCCCAGCATCCTGTACAGGGGCAGTGTCACCTCCTTCCTATACATCCCAGCATCCTGTACAGGGGCCGTATCACCTCCTTCCTCCTATCAAATCCCCTTCCTATACATCCCAGCATCCTGTACAGGGGCAGTATGACCTCCTTTCTCCTATCAAATCCCCTCCCAGTACATACCAGCATCCTGTACTGGGGCAGTATCACCTCCTTTCTACTAACAAATCCCCTTCCTATACATCCCTGCAGTCTGTACAGGGGCCGTATCACCTCCCTCCTCCTATCAAATCCCTTCCCTATACATCCCAGTATCCTGTACAGGGACAGTATCACCTCCTTCCTGTACATCCCAACATCCTGTACAGGGGCAGTATGACCTCCTTTCTCCTATCAAATCCCCTCCCAGTACATACCAGCATCCTGTACTGGGGCAGTATCGCCTCCTTCCTACTGTCAAATCCCCTCCCTATATATCCCAGTATCCAGTTTGTCTTCCTGTAGGCTTTGTTGCACTGAGCTGTGGAGTTAAGGCCATCAGTAATGATGGCCCCCATATCTCTCTCCTCAGTTGCCTGCACCGCACTTACTCCCGCCATCCAGTAGTCCGTTTTAGGGGTATCTTTCTCCCAGTGGGCCTCAGTTTGCACTTTTTTACACCGAACCGTAGTTACTATAATCCGGACCCATTTTTCCAATTTTCCCAGGTCTCCTTATTTCTTCAGTTCCCTCCTCAGTGTTTTTTTATTTTATTTTTCAGTTTTACAAATTTTGGGCCGGGAAAAACACACTAAGCTGAGACTTGTTTCCAGGAGTGTTCTGGGAGCACAGGGAAGGAACGTGACCTGCTCATGGTTACACAGTATGCAAGTGGTGGCTGTGGGATTCCAGCCCAGTTTCCCCATGTTTGCAGCTCGGTGCTCTTAGCCACTACAGTATACTGCCTCCACATACTGCCTCACACCGCCCCAGACTGTAATGTCATCAGCAGAGAGACACAACGTATTGTGTATACTCTCTTTTCTATCGTAAATGAAGATATTGATGCACACTGGTTCCAGAACTGATCCCTGCAGTACCCCACTCGTCACTCCCCAGGGCTCTGAGTTTTCCCCATTGAATACCACTTCCTGTGTCTTGCCTCCCAGCCAGTTCTCTAACCACCTGGTCAGTCTGTTCTCACCTCCTGAAGTTACCCAGCATTTTTAGCTTCTGTTGGGAACAGAATTAGCATATAGGATAGAGTAATGAGCTGTGAATGAGCTTGGTACATCCAGAGGACCTGGGTTTGATTCCCACAACCTCCACCTGCATACTGTGTGACTCTGAGCAAGTCACTTCACCTCCCCAGTACTCCTGGGCTGCCCCTGAAAATAGGCACTTGTGCCTAGTGGGTCTTATCCAGTTACCAGAAAGAACTAAAAAAAAAAAATATCAAAGCCCTTACTAAAATCAGTGTACAACACATCCACTGCTTGGCCCCTGCCCACTGCCTTTGTTACCCGATCAAAGAAGTTAATCAGGTTAGTTTGCCAAACAAGCTTATCCCCCCCCATGGAATCGGGGAAGGGTCGAGGTGGGGACGGGGTAAGGAGGGAAAGGGATCAACTTAGAGGGTTGTCTCCTTGAATGAAAGAAGCCTGGGGAACAAAACCGCCAATCTAGAACTACAGGCTCTATTGGCAGTGGGGGTGGTGGTGGTGGTGGTGGTGGACATAGTGTCCATCACCAAAACATGGGCCAACCAATACCAAGACTGGGACCTGATGATCACAGGGTATAGGATTTACAGGAGGGATGGGGCAAAGGGAAAGGGGGAGGAGTGGCAGTTTACATGAGGGAAGGGATAAAGTGTGCAAGAGAAGAAGGGGAGGAGGAAAGAACAGAGGCCTTGTGGATGCAATTCCTTGACACGAAAAATAGGACTCTCAGGATGGGGGTGGTATATGGAGGACTTGGACAGGGAACTAGCAGAGCAAATTAGGAAGGTGTGCGGGAAAGGTAACACAGTGATCGTGGGGGACTTCAATCTGCCAGCAGTGGATTGGAGTACCCCAGCCACCTTGAGTGCTAGGGAGCAGATACTCCTGGAAGCCTTCCAAGACAACTTCCTGGCACAGATGGTTACCGAGCCAACTAGGTTGGGAAATACGCTGGATCTAGTACTGTCCAACGGTGAGACTGTAAGGGAGGTGGGGGAGGAGGACCCGCTGGCAGGGAGTGACCACCACTCAGTGTGGTTCATGCTCAACATGAGCAGGGAAGTGGTGGGTACAGGAACCAGGGTGGTTGACTTCAGACAGGCTGACTTTGGAAGGATGGGTGAAATCTTAGAGGGGCACCTGACAAGAATTCAGTCATACTGGGATGTGAGCCAGAAATGGGAAAAAATCTAGTACCGAATCGCAGAGCAAGAAGGGAAGGGCTAAGAAACCCGACTGGGTGAGTAGGGAAGTCTTAGAAAAGATGAGCGCAAAAAAAGCAGCACTCAGGAGATACAGGAAATCCGGAAGGGTGGAGGACAGGGAGGAGCACGTGAAGAAGTCCAAAGAAGTAACCAGGGGAGTCAGGACGGCTAGCAAGCTCTAACCTTTGTATTGCTCACAAAATGTAATTCACATTTCTGCTGAGGGGTGCTACTGATGTGCGGTGTGATGCTCTGCCCCTGCTTCTGGTTACCTGTATGATATTATTGTTATAAATAAATGGTCTGTGTATGAAATGCCAGCGTGTGACAGATTTGGCCTTTAAATTACAAGGTCAGCAGCTGAAAATTGCAAGATGTATTACACTGACCAGGAGATCCCTGTAATTTAAAACTTCCTTAAAGAAATGGCATTTTATTACCTTTTTATGACCTGCCTAGACTTTTAAAGTGAAACTAAATCTAAAGTTTATGATGTCAGGAAAGAAAGTGCAATTTGGCTGTTCCTATCAAGTGTAACACCTAAATGACAAATGCTGGGATTGCTAAGATCAAAGTGAAATTTTTAATTACAGGATGACATATTTAGAAAATGTTTTTTTTCTTTTCTGATGTTCCATTAATTAAAGGTACCTCCTGGTAGAAAGTATGTTAGAATTAATCCTGAGGGAGGGTCTAGCTGACCTCATCCAAAAGGGGGTTGGGGAAGACAGAGAAAAAACATGTAACATTGTACATGAAGACAGATATCATCTTGGGCTCTGAAGAAACAAAGTTCTCTCTCTAACTAAAAGAGCACTTGGAAAGGCAGTAGTTAGAAAGCAATTACGTCTTTTGTGGTAGGAGTGTTGTTCTGAAACTTCCTTTTTGTTTTATAAGATTGTAAGCTGTATGATATATTGTTCTGTATTTTACTTGAATTATTTTACAATTTTTAGTAAATAACCATTTTCTTAAAATGCTGCCTGTGTCTTCCCAGTTTTTTTTTTGCATGTAAAATGCCTGTATTTTTAAGTCTGACACGGTTTAAAAGGGCTTGATGGTGTTACTGAGCTTGGGAAAGAAGGTAAGAATATACCTAAGGTCTCTTATGGAGTTTTAAGGGTTCATTTTGGAAAACCTGGCTGGTTGCCCTTGGGCGAAAGATTATATTGCGCCCCCTTGAAGAGAGTATTATGTGAGCCTGTTAATTGGTTATGTTAGCATACGGTTCACAGTTTGAATCCCTCCAGAACTTGAGACTAAAGGTGATTCGGACCCAAAACAGACAGGAGGGTTACCCTGTTTGTTAGCTGTCCACACTATTGCACTCTGAGGTTGGCACTGTGGGAGCAGAGGGCCTGACCTGCGGAGTGCATTTGTGACATGTGGTATATAACAAATAAGATCAAATGCCCAGTGCACAACAAGGGTTATGCACTGGGCTTTTGATTTTGTTCATCAAGGCCGGGGAAAAGGACTTCTTCAGGTACATATGGGAGAGAAGGAGCTGCAAGGACCAGATAGTGAGGATTAGGAAGGATGGGGGGTGGGCAGCAAAAGAGTCGGAACAGGCAGAAGCGTTAAATGAATACTTCTGTTCTGTATTCACAAAGGAGAAGGGTGGGCAGCTACTGCAGGGGATGGGGATGGTGTGACAGATGGGGTACTTACTGAGGGCAGGGTATTGGAAGGTCTAAGGGCTCTGAGGGTGGATAAGGCACCAGGACCGGATGGCATACACCCCAAAGTGGTGAAGGAAACAGCGGAGGTCCTGGTTGGGCCACTAGCAGACCTATTCAATACCTCCCTGAACACAGGGTGCGTACCACAAGACTGGAGGATGGCTCACGTGGTGCCCCTCCATAAAACTGGCCCCAAGGATGAACCGGGCAATTACAGACCAGTAAGCCTCACATCCATTGTGGGGAAGCTAATGGAGACAGTCCTGAAAGAGAGGCTGGTGACCTTTCTGGCACAGATGGTTACTGAGCCAAATAGATTGGGAAATACGCTAGATCTAGTACTGTCCAACAGTGAGACTGTAAGGGAGGAGGGGGTGGAGGACAACTAGCAGGCAGTATAGTGTAGTGGTTAAGGGCACTGAGGTACAGACTTGGAGACCTGAGTTTGAATCCCATCAGCCTCCACTTGCATACTGTGTGACCCTAAGCAAGTCACTTAACTTCTTTGTGTTCCCAGGCTGCACCTGGAAACAGGCTCCAGCTTGGTGTGCCTTTCCTAGTTAAACAATTTCTATTTTCCTTTCCCTGGAAGACAATGGGCTCCAGGACAGTCAACAGCATGGGTTTATCTCAGGAAGATCCTGTTAGACCAACCTAGCTGAGTATTATGACTAGGTAACGAGGGACTTGGATGAGGGCCATGCAGTGGATGTCCTGTATTTGGACTTCAGCAAGGCCTTTGATTCAGTGCCGCATGGGAGGTTTGGGGGAAAGTTAAGTATGCGGGGCCGGGGGCTAAGATAGTGAACTGGATCATTAACTGGCTGAAGGGGAGGCAGCAAAGGGTGGTGGTGGTGGGGGAGCTCTCATCTCCATGGGCTGTGATGAGCGGGGTGCCACAGGAATCGGTACTGGGGCCTGTGCTGTTTGGAATATTCACAGCGGACATCTCACATGGCATCGGGAATAAGATAAGTCTGTTCTTTTGATACCAAGATGGGGGCAGTGGTGGATGACATAGCAGGATGGCAGGGGCTGCAGGATGACCTGACCAAACTGGAGGAGTGGGTGGAAACATGGCAGGTGGGGTTCAATACTAAAAAGTGCAAAGTACTGCACTTCGGAGCAAAGAACCCAGGGAGGAGTTATCAGCTGGGAGGAGTTCAGCTAGGTACCACCAAGGAGGACAAGGATCTAGGGGTGGTTGTAACAGGGAAAATGAACAACTCAGAGCAGAGCAGGAAGGCAGCAGCAAAGGCCAACAGGATGCTGGGATGTATCACGAGAGGAATCTCCTCCAGGAGCAGGGAGGTGATCCTACCTGTCTACAGGTCACTGGTCAGGCCACACCTGGAGTACTGCATGCAGTACTGATGCCTATATCTAAAGAAGGATGTCAGACTACTGGAAGGGGTACAGTACAGAGCAACAAAGATGATCCAGAGATTGGAAGACAAACCATACGAGGAGAGGCTGAATGAGCTGAATATGTACTCCCTGGAGGAGAGGAGGGATCGGGGGGTGAGATCTTTAAGTACTTAAAGGGGACAAACAAGTCAGGTACCAGAGGGATATTTAAGCTAAGGAGGGGGAGGGACACAAGAGGTTATGGGCTCAGATTGGAGGGGGGGAATATAGGAGGGAAATGAGGAGACACTTTTTCATGGAGAGGGTTGTGGCAAAATGGAACACTCTACCAGAGGAGGCGGTATCCTGTGTAAGACAGTGGGTAGTTTTAAAAGGGGATGGGGCAGCGTGGGGTGGGGGGGAATTGTGAGGGGGTAGGGCAGGTGCAAGGTAAGGGTGCTAGCTGCACAGTCAACCAGACTTGATAGACCATGTTGCCTGTTTGTGCTGGCAGACTCATATGTTCGTATGTTCGTAAGATCTCCTTACTACAACCCCATTTTGTTTACCAATAGAGCATTCTGAGGATGTCAGTATGCAGCATAACCTACAGAATATTTCATGTTACACTGCCTGCATCCTGCCAGTGTGAGAATGATTTATTAATGACGCTTCTGCGTTAGGGAGCCAAAGGGAAATGTGTGTCAATCTTTTTGTCTAATCGCTCACTTCTGGCGCTCTGTAACTAAAGTAAGTAAGTGTGTGTGTGTGTGTATGTGTGTGTGTACATGCGCGAGCTCATGCTTGTGCGCACGTGCGATAGAATCAATAATAGTTTTATTACTGAATTTAGTTCTGTTTAAAAAACTCAGGTTATTTGTAAAGCAAAAAAGTAAAGTAAAAAATCTGTTTGCTTGCGATTTAGATGGTAATAGACACGCAATGTATAGTTTTTTTTTACTTTACATTACTGACAAAGGCAATAAATAACTATTTGCAGTCTCGCTAGAATGACATCATCATGTAATGAAGTCTTGGCCATTTGTGGTTGTTCAAAAGTGCTGAGTTTATAAAACAAAATCTGTTTCACTTTTTTTTTTAATGTAGCTTTTTATTTTCTCTGTTGGTTGCTCATCTTAGGAATCTACCTAGTTCACAGGGTTGTACCCTGATCACTGGGTTATACCTAGTTCACAGGGTTGTACCCTGGTCACAGGGTTGTACCCTGGTCACTGGGATATACCCCGGTCAGGCCGAATCTGTCCATCAGTTAGACTAATACCAGGTTCTGCTCCCACCACTGTTTTCCCTCCCTCCTCCCCTGGTGAGGGCGATGCCTCTAATGGTCTCCCACAGCCACAGTCCTCCCTGTGGCAGGAGCAAAGTCCCTGAGCCAGCCGCAGGGGTCGCTGTTGGTAACATAATGCTCTGTCACTAGGCCATTGGGGTGGCATATTTAAATTTTTTTAAATGCTGATGAAACCATATTAAATCAGCACCTAGAATGTAAGTAATACTACAATTGGCTCTATTAGGCTCCCCTTTGTCATGCTATGTTTTTTTAGATTTCCAAGATATTGTGCCAGTAATTGGTGAAGGTGGGTATCCTTTAAGTAGGCCAATTAGCCTGTACTGAAGGGGTAACTTTTCAGTAAGTACACCAGTTGAGCCAGTGGAAGGTCTGTGGGATCAGTAGATATTCCCAGTCACTAGTCCTGCTGGTTAGTGTTTGCCACAATTAATGTCAAACCTTGGGATTTTGCAAAAAGCACAGCAGCGTTCTTTCATCGTCTGGAGAGAAAATGTCCATCATTCGTTGCTAGCGGTGTAGATTGACACAGCTACAGTATATGTGGTTATGCAAATCAATTGAGGGTGGAAAAGGCACTGACAAGGTAGCATTTGTGACATGGAAATCTTAGTACACTGACGTGTTAATAGTAGTATTGTGATTTTTATTTCTCAGTGCTAATCACATCTTGTAGCCTGAGAGCACTGAATCGCTGGCTAAGAATACTCAAGCAGCTCGGTGTGGTGGTTGAGGTCTCAAGGTCAAAGAGAGAAAACAATTTGTCTTGCTTGTCTGTGTATGGAAATCTGCATTACTGAGACATGACTGGTGTTTTTACTGCTACTGTATCCTAGCTGAGTTAAAGCGTGTGTGTGTGTGTGTGTGTGTTTCAACTGATTTTTCCAGTATCTAGGAAAACATTTTAAAATATGAGAGATAACATTCAGTTTTATCTCATTAACTTTCTTTATGAAAAGGCAATGAAAAATGAATAAACCAGATTGGCTGAGAGTGATCACATGACCATACAGCTCCATATTTATCTCCCCTCCTTCTTCACCGATGAGGACATTTGCATGAAAACTGGATCTTTGTATCTTGTATTTTTCCCTTGGCTGAAGTCAGTAATCCTGAGTATGTGGGATCACAGTCCTTTCCACAGCCATAGACTAATGCGACAAGTGGAGGGAAAACAGGAGGCAGAGGAGATGATAAATCTGAGACATAAATGGCTGGCCTGGCGGTGCTGAGGGCTGAGGCACTGGACGCCACCCCTCATGCCATGCCGGCGACCCAGGTTCGGGAATGAGCCCAGGCCGTCGGGGTGGGCAGGGGAGGGAGAGGATTGAGCGCCCAAGGGCAGCTCTCCTCCCTCGGGAGGGAGAGAGGGAGGGAGGGAGGTAGATACATGCTTGATGCCAGACTGGCCTCTGGTGGAAGCCAGAGTCATAGCAGGCACATGAGCGTACAGAGGGTTGGGAAGTGGTGGACGTCAGCAGAGACGCCTTGACGTCGGGGCGTAGGCCACTCCCCCAGAACATTGGAAAAACACGTGCGGCACTCCTGGGTAGACAGAAAGCCAGGTCCCGATCCCCAATGCCCTTACCTGCCTCGGTGACTGGCATCCTGATGAGACTCAGGAATTCGGGGTGCTTGCCCCCTACCTCGTCCCCACTTGGGGGGGAAGCCAAGGCTATGTGGAGGACGGACCGCCATGGGATACAGGTAGGAGGTGGGGATCAGAACGGCCATAGGTGTCTCCCGAATGGAGTGGAGTGCTGCGGGAGGGGAGGAGTACAAACAGAAAGCAAAAAAAAAAAAAAATCTGAGACACAAAGATCCTGTTTTCTGCAAGTGTCCCTAGTGAAATAAAATGAAGTGTTTATGTATTTATTTGAAAACTGGTGACTGGGAAAGGCTCACTGAGTCAAGGCTCATTTTCCAGCTGCGACCCAGTGGATGGGAAAATGGGATTTAAAATACACAGCATAGATACAGTTCACAGGTACAGTAAAGTGCAATTGGATAGAATAAGTACAGATATTTAATGAAATATAATGTAATTGTCTTTACAAAAAGGCAATCAGAAATAAATGAACTGGATTGACTGAGACCTGTCCCTATAATCGGTTTATAATCTCAATTATGGCACACCCTCAGTCAGTCTGTGATGCCTCTCCCCCTCAAAGTCCAGAGGGGGGCACCAGTGAAGATATATTCCGGAGCCAAGCATGTCCAGGAAAACTGGGTGGCAGAGGGTGGTGAGCCCAGTGGGCAGCGAAGCTTACAGGGCCTGAAGATTGAGGTGCCTGGGTGGGAGTGGGGACTCTGGGAAGGAGCACATTTTTCTGATATACTGTACTAGGAAAATGCCTTAATTTTGTAAATGCCCCCCCCCCCTTCCTAGTTTGATATTTACTGTATGATGAGAGGTATGGGGGGGGGGTTCTACTTTCTGTCACAATATTCCAAAGAAGGTGAGATCATCATTTTTAATAGTGCTCCGTAACTTCTTCCATCTTAGCACTTCAGCAAATACTGGTGATAGAGAGAAAGTAGCGTTAAAAGCACTTAATGGAAACAGGTTCTTATCTTTGTAGAACAGCATGGTGGAACAGCATGTCCTACAGCTACCTGGCTCACAACGGCTCATGGTGCAACGTCAGTAGGCATATTAGTGGCCATGTTGGCCCTAGTAATCTGATTTATGCTCGCACTGACATGAACGGAAGTAAGAATAGGATGTGCATTACAATGGGATTTCAAAGTGGAAAGCGATATCGAGGTAGTGATTCTCCATCAACTGATGTCAGTCTTCTGAATGTTGAAGCTTTGCATTTGAAGGTACTCAGGGTTTGTTTCCTCTTATCAGTGCATGTTGTGTGGTTTATATGTTGTCACCCATTTACACATTACTGCTCTCCATTTAGGAATAAAGATGATAGCATGCTCCAGGCATAGAGATCTTGTAAATAAAAACTAGAGGGGACATCACGTGGAGTACTAGGGGCTTTCGTGTCACCATATCTAAGTACAGTAGCCTACACTATGTCTATAGGGATAATATGATAGGGGATAGCAGTATAGCCTAGAGGTTAGAGTAATGAGCTGTGAACGAGCCTGGTACATCCAGCAGACCTGGGTTTGATTCCCACAACCTCCACTTGTGTACCGTGTGATTCTGAACAAATCATTTAACCTCCCCAGTGCTCCTGGGTTGCCCCTGAAAACAGGCACACGTGCCTAGTGGTCCTTACCTGGTTACCAAAAGAATAAAAGAAAAAATAAATAAAATGCAAATAAGTGGAGGGGGTCACACGATGACTCCTCTAGTTTTATTTTACATATGATCTCTATGGTCACAAGTAGCTGGTTTCTCCAGCTAGAATTGCCTCTGAGGCAGCACGTTATTGTTGTATTTTATCTCTCACATGTCTTTCCGGTGGAGGTGGTGGGATTGGAAACAATTACGGGATTCAAGAAAGCTTGGGAAAGATACAGAGGGATCTTAGCATGGGTGTAGGCAGGCATACTGCAAGCACTCCATGGTGTGCAATTTTATTTCAAGGGGTAGCAAAAAGGCTGTGTCCTGCTTCCTTTTTCCATGAAAACTAACAAAGAAAATACTGAACCTTTCTTGGATTTTATTCACAGGAGTCGAAAATTTACCCATGCATGGCAACAACCACTGTCATGAGATACTTAAGTTGTATTTATTGTGCCAAATGAAGTAACAAACAGGGTACTGGTGCACATTTGTATATGTCTGGCTACACCGGGGGTAGCTCACCCCTAACGGGGGAAGGGGGTAGCAGTGAGTCCACTTGGTGTGCAAGTCTGAAATCCCTGGCTACACCCTTGGATCTTAGTAGTAAAGGGGGTGAAGATCAGAGGCAGGATAGGGTCTACAGGGTTACAGTAGGATAAAGAGAAAATAGAGCAGACTAGGTGGGCCACGAGGCCCTTATCTTCCGACACTTCTATGTTTCTATGTTTCTCAAAACTATCTCCCGTTCCTAAATAGATTTACAGTGGAGTCCTCTTAAGTGCACACCCTCGGGATACAGGCTTTTTGTGCACTTAAGCTGGCTTTGCATTTAACCAGAAAATCACTTCAAAGCACATTTCACTGTTTCTGTAATGCATTTTATTAAATACCAGGTGTTCAATGACATTACTGCACAGTCCCACGGCACAGTACTACTTGAAACAGATCGGTAATCTTCTGCTTTGTGTATTTCAGTGTAAGATTCAAAATTAAACAGAAGGCTAAAGTCAGTCTTTTCTTTTGACAAAAGTTTTCTTACTGTGGCAATGCAAGACAGCACCGCGGCTGCAGTTTCTGTGACCAATTAAAATGTTAAGGTGGACTGTTTAAGGTGGTACCTGTACAAAATGTGCACTTAAAAACTTGGTTGGACTGCAAAGCAATAGGAAAAGTAAAAAAAAAAAAAAGTGCATTTAACCAAAATGTGCACTTACATGTATTGCACTTGGGTAAATTTAACATTGGATGAATAGGAAAAAAATCGGGATATGGAACAATAGTGAATTTAAGCAGGATGTGCACTTAAGTGGATTCCACTGTACTATTCTTGGTCTACACTTTCGTGGATCACCACTCTTATGAATTAACAAATGAAGGAAAAAAAGTTTTAAAAAATGAAGTCGTGCCTGCCCGATGGTTCAGAGGGTTGAGGCACTGGACACCACACGGCGTGCTGCGCCAGTGACCTGGGTTCAGGAATGAGCTTGAGTTGTCAGGGGTTGGCAGGGGGGAGGGCATGGAACAGGATCGAGCTGCTGCAAGGTGGCTCTCCCCTCCCAAGGAGGGATGAGGGGCTTCCCCATCCCTTGGCTGCTACCCGGAGGAGGAAGAATGGAAGTTGGGCTATGGAGGAGCCTGGCAATCACCAGGGGTGGGGCAGACGGGACTGAGCCGGCACCTGGAGTGTGCATGCACCTCCATGCACCTGCACTGCTGTGATTGCCGGGGTCCCAGGCATCACAGGATGAAAACAGGGAAAACACTCATATAGGAAAAAATAATATGAAGCCGTCCCGGTGGCATGGAGGACTGAGGCACTGGACACCTCACCTTCTGCTACACCAGTGACCCAGGTTCATGAACAGATGAGGGTCACTTGGGGGGATGGCCAGGTGAGGGAGATATGCTCTCCTCCTTTGGGGAGGGGGTATTCTGAGTCCCACTACCTGGCAGAGGCTGGATAGCAGCAACAGTTGGGATAGCAGTGGTGGGGGTGGGTGGGATGGGGGTGCTGATGCAGCACACATGTGAAAAATGGAGAAACAGCTCTGGCTCACTTGACATCTCCTGCATGACCCTATGTGGCAGGTCTATGGCTCTGTGTCATGGGTGGTTGACCAATAAGTCCACGGGACAGGTCGGTGAGGGGGCTGAGGACTGCTGCCAAGACTGGGGCAAAGGGTGGAAGAAATACAATAATAACAAATGCCTGTGAAGATTTGAACCTGACTCTTTTGCTGAAAATACAAAAATGTGTTCTTAATTGGTACAGAACCATTGATCATTTGCTTAAGTTGAAATACATCCGGTGCACCAACAAAGTGCACTGAAATGAACTGCAGTTCATGTAGTGTAGAGGTTATGACATGGACGAAGAAAGCAGGTAGCTGAAGTTACCCGAGTTTGAATCAAAGGCAGTTCTTTACCTGCCACAGAGGTGAAGCTGGTTGGAGAAAACAGCCAGTAGCACTGCATGCCTGGTCTAGTGGAGCAGTACCAGGCTGCAGACTAAGGTCCAGGTTTCATGGATCAGTGGAGTTGGAAGGTGTGTGGACTTATGACCAGATTGATCTATTAATTTACTTTTTATTAATTTATTTTTGTTGTTGTTAGTGTAGGTATGCTTCTGTTACAAGTTTTGCTATTTGCAAGTGGTCACAAACATGGCTTCCAGGTCACATGTCCAGGCAGGTCTCATGGGAAATATTGGCCAGCTCAACTGCTCAGTACAACTTTCTCATGGGAACTAAGTTGCAGATCCTAAAAGGCAGATGTGGAAGTGCAGTTTTGAATAGCTCAGACATTCTGAAAGGTAGGGGTATGGGGTTGGACACCTCAGATATCCTGCAAATCAGGATCGTAAA
Organism: Neoceratodus forsteri; assembly: GCA_016271365.2. Lineage (NCBI taxonomy): Eukaryota > Metazoa > Chordata > Ceratodontiformes > Ceratodontidae > Neoceratodus > Neoceratodus forsteri. The sequence continues at coordinate 284,182,958 of JADMNL010000027.1, read as the reverse complement.
CCTGGACAAAGGCTGTCTAGATGTGAAGTAGCCAGTTGGCTCGGATGATATCATTCATCATGTGGACAGTGGGGAACTGTCACTCAAAGGGGAGAGATCCCGTCCCTACAGCCAAAGGGTAGAAATAAGGAAATAGAGGTTCAGCTCTCTCTCTCTCTGGGACACGCAAACATCTGAAGGCAAGAGGGCTCTACTGCAAGACAGAAGCAGCAGGTAAATAGATTTTAGAGTGGGGAAAAGCTCAGATTTTCTTATTTGTCAACTGTCTAGGTTAACTCCATTTATTTTCATTTCTAGTAAACTATTAATCATTTTACTGCATTTATATCCTGTTGCGAATACTTGTACTCCGACAGTAAAGAATCTGTTTTTGATAGAACAAGTGACTGTTTGTTTATTTTAAAAAGATAATTTGGTTATTTCTGCTGGACTGTGTTTGCAGTCCGTTTCTGAAGGGCATTCTACCAACAGTTACTGTGTTGACCTTCCTGACCTTGTGCAAGGAGGAAGTAAGAAGCAGGTTTCCCAGTTCCTGTCCTGGTAAAAACCTGGTGGTGGCAGTGAACTAGAAGCCCCTGGTGTGGGATTGTCATCATTTAAGGGTTCTGTGGAGGCAGTACACTTGGATTGGGGGGAGGGGTACAGAGTAGCTGCCATAGCAGTGGACGTGAGAAGATGTGCATTAGACACTTCTAATGCATGGCCAGGGGCATAGTAAGGCATGAGACTGCAGGCTGAGTTATTTCAGTCTCTGGCCATGCATTAGAAGTGTCTAATGCACATCTCCGGAGTGCCTTATTGCACTTATAAAACGAGGCTGTTTATTTATTTTATTTATTTAGTTTTTGTTGACTGGGTAAGTGCAATAGACAAATCTTGCTGATTTTCAGGCACAACCCGGGGGAGGGGGATACAGATGAATGTGAACTGACCTTGAACCAGATTAAGCTGTTGGTGGTATTTTTTTTAGTGAACAAGGGAAATTTGGCCAGGACACTGGGGAAATTACCCTACTCTTTTCGATGTGCCATGGGATCTTTAACATCCACCTGAACTACCACCAATCCAGGCAGATGGGACCTCAGTTTAACGTCTCATCCAAAAGACAGCACCTCAGAAGTGTAGCACCCCTCTCATGCTGCACTACAGTGTCAGTACTGGGATATTAACCCAAGTGCCAGATGTGGGAACTGAACCCACAGCCCTCTGATCTCCCGGCCTCAGAGGCGAGTGTGCTACCTACTGAGCCACTGACACTGTTTTATCATGTATTGTATGCGGTTTAAAAAATTTCAATTTATAGCTTAACATAGTAAAAAAAATAAAATTCATAGCTTAAAAATAGTAAAAAAAAAATTCCCTTTTTTTTTTAAACTGTGGAATTTTCAACACTAATGGCCACCATAGCTTATTGCTATGCCCCTTCACCACACACAAACATACTGTATGTATTTATAATCTGGCCAGTTTATAATATGCGGGCAGGATTTGTTTACTTGTGACTTCTTTTATTTCAACTTGTAATTCATTTAGTGAGAGGTGCATTCTGTGAAGACAGCGAATGATCAAGTGGGGGGGAGGGGTAGGAAGAAAGCCACAGAGCTGGAGTGGCAGTGGAAGCTACTAGTGGAGGAGACGATGTGGGGCCTGCAGCTTGAGTAAAGACACAGCTCTTCAGCACAGACATGCTAGCCGCAGCTGTCCAGGATTAAATCAGCTAAGTTTAACATTTTATAAAAGAAAAAACAAGTTCACTTTGCTTGCCAAAATAGACGTGGAGAGGCCAAGTGATTGACTAAGGAAGGTATGGAGTGTGTGGGCATGGATCATAACAGTAATATATTTAAAAGTGCAGTATGTAGCATGTAACAGTAATACAACATCACACATGCCCCCACAATGCAAAGCATCATGGGCTGCATATGCAAATCACCACAGAATATTATGCTAGTTCAGCTTTAGGCAGAAATGCATGGTGCCGAAAGGCCTCTCACACAGTTTGTAAAGGGTGCTAACAGAAGACATGTACACATGTTTCGTCCTACCAGAACTTATTAGTATGCCTCATCTGTTTGACACCCCAGTGGAATGAACCAGCAACCCTAAGATAGTCTATCTGGGTTATGTTGTGGTGAACCCAATTAAAGCAAGAAACCATTTAAAAATAAAGAACCTTCTGAAGAAGCACTGAGGCATAGTTACCTAGAAGAGCATTTGCCTGAAGCAAAGTTCCAAAGAATACAAAATCACACATGCCCCCTCACAGCAAAGCATCATGGGTGCATATGCAAATCACCACAGAATATTATGCTGGTTCAACTTTAAGCAAAAATGCATGGTGCCAAAAGGCCTCTCATACAGTTTGCAAAGGGTGCCAACAGAAGACATAGACACGTGTTTCGTCCTACCAGGACTCATCAGTATGCCGCATCTGTTTGACACCCCAGTGGAATGAACCAGCAACCCTAAGATAGTGTATCTGGGTTATGTTGTGGTGAACCCAATTAAAACAAAAAGCTATTGAGAGGCCTTTCAGCACCATACATTTTTGCTTAAAGTTGAACTAGCATAATATTCTGTGGTAATTTGCATATGCAGCCCATGATGCTTTGCATTGTGGGGGCATGTGTGATTTTGTATTTCTTTGAAACTTGGCTTCCCGGCCAAATGCTCTTTGGGGTAATCCTTGCCTGAGTGCTTGTGCACAGAGGTTCTTTGTTTTTTAAATAGTTTTTTGTTTTAATTGGGTTCACCACAACATAACCCAGATAGACCATCTTAGGGTTGCTGGTTCATTCCACTGGGGTGTCAAGCAGACGAGACATACTGATAAGTCCTGGTAGAAGGAAACACGTGTCTACGTCTTCTGTTGGCACCCTTTGCAAACTGTGTGAGAGGCCTTTCAGCACCATGCATTTCTGCTTAAAGTTGAACCAGCATAATATTCTGTGGTGATTTGCATATACAGCCCATGATGTTTTGCATTGTGGGGGCATCTGTGATTTTGTATTTCTTTGAAACTTGGCTTCCTGGCCAAATGCCCTTTGGGGTAACCAATGCCTCGGTGCTTGCGCACAGAGGTTCTTTGTTTTTTATATAACAGTAAAATGACACAAGCACAGTTAAACTAAGTTACAAAAAGCGACAGGGTAGTAGTAGGACTGTGCAGAATAGTGTCTATTTGTATGTTGGTATGGCAAGTTTTTTAAAAAAATGGCTGCGAATTCATGGTCCTTTCTATTCCTCCACCAAGGTATCGTAGCGAGGCCAAAACTCTTGCCTATGTATATATATATATTGGCAGGAAATAAGGCGGTGACTAGATATTTGATGCAGGTCATGTTCCCATGTATAGAAGCCTGGAGAACAACTGTAACAGAAATATATCACGTGGAGCGTCTAACAGCCCCCATTCATGACTGTATAGAACAATTTCAGACCAGATGGCAGGGTTGATGCCAGTTAGAACTAGACCCAGAATTTGTTCTGTGAACTAGTTTTGAAAGCTTTTCGGTTACCCTTTGTGTTCTGCGATTTGTTCTGTTAACTTGAACTATTTATAGAATATGGACTGTTAATATTCTTTGCAGTGTCAATGATGCAATTGGATTGCTGTACTTACTCTATCTGCATGTGGATATTAGTTTAATTTGTGTTGCTTGAATATTGAGAAATGTACTTCCATGCCACTTTGTAAACTTTATGTTTCAATAAAAAAAATCATAAATTAAAAAGAAAAAAAGGCGTCTGTTTAAATACCAAAGGAAATTGAACATTCTAAATTACGCTCAGTGATTTTATTTCTGTGCTGCATCCAGGCTGGCAGCACTTGCTTTTAGCCATGCATTGGACACTTATAATAACTGGGTTTCACATTTTCCCATAGGGAAACCCGTTGCATAATTTTCCATTATAAAGGAATGTTTATAACAGCAAATGTGTGCCGGGTTTCCCTTGCTCCACGCATGCGCTGACTGTCTTGTCTTGCCGCTGGAGACTGCACTGCCACTCTAAGTCAGTGGTAAGTTATTTTTAAAAAGCCAGCTCTAAAATATTTGAAACAAAACCAACTATCGGGGGGGCTTTCAGCGGCGACTGTGGACATTGAAACCCAACCAGACTGAAAACCGCACAGCAAGTTATTTTGTTTTATATAATAGTTGTGGTGAAAAAGCAAAACCTAGCAATTATATAAAATAAAATAAGGGGTGGTGCAGGAATTAGAATTGTACAAATACCCTTTGTGTTGAATGCCTAGATAAAACCCTCGAGCTTCGCTGTCGGGGTTTATGTGGTATCCAACACCTCGAGTGTGTGTAAAATTCTTGTTACACACACCACCCCATATATTATTCTATATGTAATGCACAGCTAGCATCCTGTTGATTGTTGGATTTGATCTTCCCATTTTATGATATCAGCATTAGGAGCAGGCAGGTGGAAGGGACAAAAAAGGTAGTAGAGGTTTGGGAGGACACCGCAATATATTGAAATCCCTCTCAGACAGTGCCCTTGGGGGACTTTACAGATCACTCATATATATATACATATATATATATGTATTGTTAACCTCTTGACTCCGGTATCCCGTGATAATAGCTACTGCAAAATAGCTACTGTCAAAATAGCGACTGCACAATAGTGACTGTCAAAATAGTGACTCATAATATAATATAATTCTGAATAAGTAATTCTCTCCGAAATCAATGAGTGGCGTGGTGTTAGAATCTTTAAGATGGGGGTGTGGGGGTGCAGCCCCCCCACATTTATATCAAGTAATCATGCAAAAAACAACAGTTGAAGGAAAATGTAGTAGCAACTATTATTGGCAGTGGCAGTCGCTATTTTGAAAAGTCGCTATTTTGTAGTAGCTATTATCACATGGAACCCTTGACCCCAGGTGCTGGCATTCACTTGGTAGGCGTTCTGTGGCACTGTAGAAAGGTTTCGGCGAGACCAGGGTTTGAAACCAGGCCAGAGCCTTACAGTTTTCAATTCTCATGGAGAGGTAAGAAATAATAAAAATATATATTTTAAAGGGACATTATCAGCTGTGCCCTTCAATTTCTGGTTACTAGTGACTAGTTTGCCTCTAAGCACACAGTTGGCAAACTACGTCTCTAGATTGCCCCAGAATATAAAAAATAATCTTTGGTCATTGGTAACTAGTTTGTCTGTAGACACACACTTGGCAAACTAAGTCTGTGGAATGCTGGTTTACTTTTAACTGGATGGTGAGACATGGTGGGGTGAACACACAGTGTGTATTAAAAGTGCTATATAAAACACATGTTTAATCTATATAATATGTATAATTATAAAATTATAAGCTTTTTGCTATTTTTTTGTACAGGGTGACATCTGTGAGCTGAGTCTGTTGCTAACCTGATAAAAGAACGCACTGCAATTGATTTCAGGGACAAACCAGCAGAAGGTGTTTCTTACGCTGATTATCTGGAGATGTAGTATCAGCTCAAGTCTCAGAGGGAAAAAGTCAAGTGGTATCCTGAGATCAATGAATAAACTGGCGGTATGGATTTACGAGTTTCAGGCTTTGTATGACTGATGTTAGATTAGGCTCCAACGTAGCCTTTTTACTCAAAAATGAAAGATAAAAATACTCTTTTCTTTCCGCGCTATCAAAGCCCAGTGGAAACTCCAGTGGTGTTCAGACCAGACCTTGCATGATGAGACAGGATGCTTGATCTCTCTCTCTCTCTCCTTCCTCTCTCTCTCTCTCTCTCTCTCCCTCTCTCTCTCTCTCTCTCCCTCTCTCTCCCTCTCTCCTCTCTCTCCCTCTCTCTCTCTCTCTCCCTCTCTCTCTCTCTCTCTCTCTCTCCTCTCCCTCTCTCTCTCTCTCTCCCTCCCTCTCTCCCTCTCTCTCTCTCCCTCTCTCCTCTCTCTCTCCTCTCTCTCCTCTCTCTCCCTCTCCCTCCTCTCTCTCTCTCTCCTCTCCTCTCTCTCTCTCCCCCTCTCTCCTCTCTCTCTCTCTCTCCCTCTCTCCTCTCTCCTCTCTCTCCCTCTCTCTCCTCTCCCTCTCTCTCTCTCTCCTCTCTCTCTCCTCTCCTCCTCTCTCTCTCTCTCTCCTCCCTCCTCTCTCTCTCTCCTCCTCTCTCTCCTCTCCCTCCCTCTCTCCCTCTCTCTCTCTCTCCTCTCCTCCTCCCTCTCTCTCTCTCTCTCTCCTCTCTCTCTCTCTCCTCCCTCCCCCTCTCTCTCTCTCTCTCTCTCTCTCTCTCTTTCTCTCCCCCCACCCTTTGTTATCGGTTTCACATCTTCATCATCTTTTTCTTTTTACTTATATTTTATTGCAATTTGTAAAACATTAAATGTAACATTTGCACACAGAGGACGACTGTATATATGCAGCACAAAAAAGTAATGCAGGCACAGTTGTGTCTAAACTTCTTGTGGTACCACTCTGAGGGAGAATTCACTAATACATTGTGTAAAAGTCCTGAAAGTCAGCAGCATCTGGCGCTGTAGTTGCAACCAATGCTATTTGCAAGTTCAAAATAAACCAAAATTCCTAGCTACAGTATATGAGCTAATTGTTACAGTTCCTAATAAGTAGATATTTAACCACGTGTTGAGTCTTTCCACAAAGCTCCTTAGGCTACCATCGGTCACAGATACAATTTTTTCTTTAAACCCCATTTTGGGTAGCAATAACATCACACTGTTAAACAGAGCTACTGCAGCTGTTTATTCATTATCCTTTTTACGTCTACATGAATGCACAAAACAAACATATTGATGGTGCTCGGGCAGTGTAGGGGCTGTGAAGGGAGGGGTGTGCTGTATAAGCCAATGGATTCAGGGGGCTTGCTACTCAAAAGCCAATGCTGAGAAGACTAATGATGACTATGTTCAGCAGGCTGATGGGTGTAAACTTTGTGTAGTTCAAAGGATACAGCCCCACCAATCATACTGGTTTTCTGGCCATTAGCCACCAGCTAACAGACACCGTCATCAGGCTTTGAAGATGATGAACATCAAGTCATCAAGTCTCACTGTGTGTGTGTGTGTGTGTGTGTATCCAACTTTTAGTGGTTTCCTGTAGTTACAGCCAGGAGTCTGTAGAGCATCTCTCTGAAAGCACTAAACAGAGTGGAAAAATAATAACACTCTGTATGCAGAATGCATTATAGCCAAGGCCCCTGGAATTCTGTGATTCTGCAGTTGCAGAATTTGCCGCAGAATTTGCATCATGCCGCAGAATATATATATAGTGCTGCAGAATTCATTGTTTTTGGTGAATTTTCATATAAATATACTGTTTTTTCATTGTGTCAGGCTTTCTTTCCCACCTCATTTATCCTGAAGCCCCTCCTCTATGCTCAGCATGTGACGTCATTGATGACATCACATCATATTTAGCCAACGACAGGACTGCATTCTGCCAGAGAAATGAATAAATCATGCCGCAGAAATCAGAAAATGCTGCCGCAGAAGTCAAGGAGCCCTGCCGCAGAAATCAGAAAATTCTGCCGTAGAACACCAGGGGCCCTGATTATAGCTTCAAATATGTTAACAGCATGCTAATAATAAAAACACCAGGAACAGTTGATTTAAATCACCATATTGTTCATGTCCCTTTTAAAGAGCCCACAATATCTGTTGGATAACGTTGAAAAATGTGAGATATAGACACAATTCAGTTTATAATTCATATATTTTTGCAATTCTTTTATTTTTTTCATACAGACTTTATCCTCCTGCTCCTCCCTCTTGACCCATTTCTGCTATTGAACCCCAGCCACTTCACCCCACCTCTAGGACTTACCCCATCTACTTCTTACCTCATTGTGTGCATGGGTGCCATGGATGGTGGGGCGGTGCCTTCATGGTCACAGCATCATCCTGCAGACAGGGGTTTTCTTCCACCCATTACTCCCTTTGAGTCACAGCTGACAACGTGCAGCCACACACGTAGATTGTGAAGACGTTGCATGCTCTCAATGCCTGCCTTTGGCTTTCAATTCTGGTGGCCGTTGCTGTGCCACCAAGCCTTCACTAGGTAGCAGACAAGCAGCAGTACACGCTGCCCCCCCCCACCCTGAAGGAGAATATCGATCGATGGACACTAAATCCTCCTTCTTCCCCGCCAAACCCAGAGTGACAGTAGTCCATTCCTGAACCCAGGCCACTGGTGTGGCAGGAGGTGAGATGTCCAGCACCTCAGCCCTCCATGCCACTGGCTACAAGTTTACTGTAGCTTAGATTTTCTTAGACAATATTGTTTGTAGCCCTGAGGGGGAACTGAACCTGCAGCCCCCTGTTTTATAGCTCTGTGCTTTTACCCTGTGTACCATTCAGCCAGAACTATATTTTGTGCAATTCTTTCTTCTTTATATTTATTATTACTGAGGGAAGTGACATAAAAACAAGATTATGGTCTCTTGGACTTTATTAGCTTTGTCTGCTTGTTTACAAATGACATCATAATGATCTGTTCATGACATCATAATTATCATCACAGCAACAGATTGGGATGTCATAAACAGAATTGTGACAGCAGAAGTACACAAGCAGACAGCCAATAGAGCAGAGATCCTGTCTCCCTGCAGATGTCCTTAGTAATAAAGGAATAAGGACGACAATTACAGAAAAAGTGTAAAATATGAGCTAAATATTATATTTTTCAAAGTTGTCCCAATAACATCAGGGGTTCTTTAAAGCTCTATTACACTGCAAGCAATTGTTCAGCATTGACAAGTGCTTGTTTTCTGCTGATAGATGGAAAATGTTATAGTTTTTTACAGTTTATTTACCCAGGATAGCCCAGCAGCCGAGATGCAACAGCTCATTTCAAGTGTGATGCTGCTTTTACCCATTTCCACAGCTGAGTGGACTGGAGAACTGAGAGGTTAAATTAATTGCCCAAGTTTACACAGTGAGTATTTGGCTGCAATGGGGTTTGAACCTGTGATCTACTGGTTCCCAAGCCGGTACTCAAACCTCGAACCTAACTGCCTTATTTTAGAGTGGCACACACAGGATAACATTTTGTTTTGGTGGTGGTGGGGGTGTGTGTAAAAATACAATATCTCCGATACATTTTAGAAGTTCTTAAAATGTGTGTGTGGGGGTGGGGTGATGGGGGAGGCAGGCATGCTAAGTCCCCTTTATGCTCCTTTGCTTATTTTATTCCAAATCTGAGTAACGGGGGCTCTTTTGAATTATGTGTGGGGAGAAAGGCTCAGTGTTCCACATTCATTTTTGAGTTGTGGGCCATAACCCTGTATTATATTCACCACAGCTCTATGCTTTGCTGCCACCACCCTATATTTTTTGTCCCACCACCCTATGTATATATATTTTTGTATTTTCTTTTTCCTCCCCCTCAGCCAGTGGCAGTCCTTCTCGGAGCCCCTGGCAGGCTCAACCCTGTCATCCCCGCCGTCTCGCAGGGCTTACCTGTCTCCTGGAGTGGGGGCCCTGTGGTATCTCCTTCCCACGGTGGAGATCCTCGGCTGAACCAGATACCTTGGACAGGCTCCTTGTGGTGCTCCTGGAGTGAGCCTAGGTCGGCAGGGTGTGGGGTCTGCGGGCTGCCCAGAGCCTTCATGGAGCACGGCTGTGTTCCTCTATTCCCCCCCCCCAAAAGGATGACGTCTGGCAGGCATGCTCATGCAAGGCATGTCCATCTGTCCAGCCAGTCAGCTATCCCCAACCTCAGTACTGCACTATCGCTTGCACCACCACCCCTGGTCACCCAGGTGGCAGTCATGCGGCCACACTGATCATCCCTCCTCCCCAGAGGAGAAGGAGGGCATCCTATGAGATGCTCAATCATCCCCCCCCCGGCCAGCCCTCTGATGGCCCAGGCTTGCTCCCAAACCTGGGTCTTCAGCGTTGCGAGCAGTACCGCTACCGCTGTGCCAGCAGACCAACCCCATCACCCTATATTTTGTCACTATCCTAATTTGTTTAAAAAAAGGCAAAAGGGTTTTGCAGCCACCTCCTTTTAATACACTGTACCACTATTACTGTTTTGATACAAGTGATCTATACCTTACCTTACTTAAGCTCACTTATGCACACATACAATGCACGTAGGAGTCCCGTACCCGTCATCATCATCATCACTGCTCTTTATTTCCAGGCACTGGGTAACCCTGTGGCTTGGGAGGGGCTGCTGGATAAGGCACTGACATGCTGTTTGAGCCACAGGTGCAATATGCTTCTTCTGAGGAGTTCAGGACTACATGAACTTGGAGAATGAATTACTCTGCCGCCTTGAAGGCCAAAACTTTTGAGCCAATTTCAAAGCAAGGACAGCTCTAGGACCAGATGAGGCTTTTATCCTAAAAATAAATTGCTCTGCTCCCCTTGAGCCCCAGTACTTTTATTACAGGTTCTTTTTTTTCTCTGTCAGTATTCCTTGTCTCAAAACATCTGTGCCTAGGTAATGGATCTGTGTGCTTCAGTTATCCATCATTTCTGAAGTCGCTGCCTAATGCTGTTGCTGTGGAGCTGCAGTAGTGGAGTAGCAAGAAAGGTAAGGCAGGCACCCGAGAATTCTGTGGTCTGGCCACAGAACTTGCACCCTGCCACAGAATTGACCTTTTTTAATGATTTTGTTTATACAATACTTTTCTATACTTCCTGACTCTCTGCCTTGTTTTTGTTGCCTTCAAGCCCCTTTCTCTCTTACTTAGTATCTGATCTCATTAATGACATCACAGGGCATCTTTTCCTTTTTTTTTTTTTAACTATTTTTATCATCCTACTTACCCCAAACTCTCTCGAGCTTCCCTCTCTCACCACCACTACCTTTCTACCACCCTGTCTGAAGGAAGTCGGGGACAGACACTCCCCCTTCCTACCTGATCCGTTAACCCGGGAGCGCAACCATCAATGGACCAAGGCAGGATGGAGGGATTGGGAGAGCTGAAGGTTTGAGCCTAACGTTGGGCGTGTAAAAGTGGGGGCCATGGAGGGCGCCGTCGTCTATCTGGGAAGCAGGGGGGGTTCTTGTTTTTGTCCCTGGAGCACGGTCATGCAATGGCATCTGCGCACCTTGCGTGCTGACACCCGCCATCACTCCAACCCTACTGTGGCGTTGCTAACTGCAGTTCCCCTGATCTCCACCAGGGACCACTGCTGAGCAGCACAATGCCCACTACCCACCCCAGGAGAGAAGAGCCGTCCTCTGGATGCTCAGTCCTCTCCCCCTCCAGCTGACATCCAGTGACCCAAGTCCATCCCCGAACCCGGGTCGCCGGCATGGCTCGAGGTGAGATGTCCAGCGCCTCAACCCTCAGCGCCACCGCAGGGCATCTTAGCCGAGGCTGGCCTAAAACCTGCCACAGAGGGGGATTAACTGTTCCTTGAAAGTCAACCTGTTGTGCTGTAGAAGGTTAGCAGCCCTGTCCCAGGATGCAAGACAAAAGCACTGCAGAAGAACCAGGGTCCCTGTGCACGGGGAAACCTGCGCTACACTGGGTTTGCCAGTTCTTTGGATAAACAGAATGCTTCTGCTTCCATTTCTAGTGACATCGGTTTCTTAAAATGAAGAGTACTATAGCTGTATGTTACCTTTCATATCTTTTCTGAAATTATTTTCCTTCTTTCTAAGAAAGGAAATTAGCATTAAAGTAGCCATATACAGCTGTATGCATGAACACAATGTGGTGCATAATTTAGAAACACAGAAACATATAAGTTGATGGCAGATGAGGACCACTTGTCCCATCCAGTCTGCCCATTTCTCCATATCTACACTATTACTACAGACTGTGCCCAATCTACAACTCGTTCTCCCTCCCCCCTTCCTGTCTACTATGATTCCCTTGTGTTTAGCCCATGCATTCTTGAACCCCACCACTGTTTTCACCTCCACTACCTCCGCTGGAAGGCTGTTCCAGAAACCCACCACTGGTTTTGTGAAGAAGTACTTCCTCACATCTCTCCTGAATCTACCCCCTCCAGCTTCATAGCTCGTCCCCTTGTTCTTGAGCTCCTTTTCTTTTGACAAATATCCCCCTCTTGTACCTGTGTGAGAGTGAGAAAGCAGCCACAGCTTCCTTGAATCAAGGAGGTTATTTTCTAGACTTCACTGAACTGAATTATTACTTTTTGGACCTGAGTAAGTAACTAGTATTGATTCTGTTTTTGGGGTGGAGTTTTCTTAGTTTTAACTTTAATTTGCCTGGGAGGAACTGTAGCTGGGATATATTTGCAGTCAGTTGTGACTAGACCTGTTACTTAGCTTTTGTGAAATAGGTGTCTGAAAGGAAGGAAGGAAGGCAGTCCCCGGGGTGGAGGGTAAGAGTTGTAGGTGATTGTTTCTGGACAGCATAGGTTTATAGGAGGAAGTCGGCTGTTGGTTAACTAGGATCTGCAGCTTATCTGTTAGGTAGGGAAATGGGCAGACTAGGTGGGCCAAGCGGTCCTTATCTACCGTCAAATTCTATGTTTCTATGTTATGTACCCACATGCAGTATTTAAAGGTCCCTATCATATTCCCCTCTCTGTCCTCTGTTCCAGGTTGTAGATAGTCAGGTCGTTTAGTCTCTCCTCATAGGGTTTCTGAAGCAGACCCTGCACCATTTAGCTGCCCTCCTCTGGACCACCTCTACTCTGTCTATGTCCTTTCAGAGATGTGATCTCCAGAACTGGACACAATACTCTAGGTGGGGTCTTACCAATGATCTATACAGAGGCAACACCACTTCCTTCTTTCTGCTGATGATACCACTCCCTATGCACCCCAGCATCCCACTCGCCTTCCCTACTATCTTTTCGCACTGCCTGGCCACCTTTAGGTCATCCATTATGATTACCCACAGGCCTCTTTCCTGCTTGGTGGTTGTCAGTACCACTCCACCCATTTTGTACTCCACCCCTAAGTTTCTGTGCCCTAAGTGCATTGATGTCGCATTGAAATCCAGCTGCCATACCCTTAATCACTCCTTGAGTTCTGAGGTCTCTGCTCATCCCTTCCACCCCTCTTGCAGTGTCCACCTTATTGCAGATTTTGGTCTCATCCGCAAAGAGGCAAACCTTCCCTTCCAGCTTTTCTGCAATATCACTTACAATGACATTAAACAGGAACAGTCGCAGCACTGATCCCTGAGGCACCCCACTGGCCTCCCTCCCTTCCTTGGAGTGAACTCCATTTACCACTACTCTCTTTCACCTATCCACTAACCAATTTCTAATTTTTTTTTCTAATTTACCATTTCTACTGCTCCCTTCTCTCCATCACAGCAATTCCCTTCAGGGATCCCTAGACTGAGTGGTCCCTAGTCTCTCCCCAGGTAACTCCCATGGTGGAACCACTGGACCTAGCTCCATCCTGCCTCGGCCTGCCCCCCCCAGGCAGTGAGGGAGGGGATCCCGAGTAATCCCCTCCCTCCCAGTCCATTAGAGAGCATGTTAGGTGGTCCACTGGTCCCCCATTGGGAGCCTGGTTACGAGATCTGGGGTAGCCAGGTCCCATCTACTAGTTGCCGCAGCGTGGCTTTTCCTTGTTTTGGTCCCCATCCCCTGAGAGCGGCGGCATGCAAGGGGAGTCAAGAAGACATGACATGTTGAGATATGCCTGTGCTCTGACTCCCAGCCAACACTCTCCCTTCCTGATCACTCTGCAGCCCCACTGCACCACCAGCCATGGTCACCCAGGTGGTGGTAAAGCATTGGGACCCGCAGCCCACCCTCCCTGGAGGAGGAGAGCAGCCCTGTGGGTGCTCAATCCTTCTCCTCTCAGGCGGCCCTCCAGAATCCTGAGGCTGCTCCCGACCCTGGGTCGCTGGCATTGCAAGCAGCAGTGCTATGCTGTGCCTGCGGGCCATCCCCTAGCCAATTTCTAATCCAGTTTACCACCTTTGGACTCACTCCTAAATTACCCAGCTTGCTTACTAGTTTCCTGTGTGAAATGGTGTTGAATGCCTTACTAAGATCTAGATAGGCCATGTCCACTGCTCCACCTTGATCTAGTTCATTGGTCACCCAGTCAAAGAAATCTGACTCGTTTGACATAATCTCCTCCCTGTGAACCCATGCTGCTTTAGGTCTTGTAACCCACTGGATTCAAGATATTCCACAATCCTTTCCTTCACCGATATCAGGCTGACTGTAATTGCCAGCCTCCTCTCTGCTACCACTTTTGTGTAGTGGGACTGTATCTGCCGCCGAGCTCTGGAACTACTCCTGTTTCCAGTGAGCTGTTAAATATAACTGTCGGAGGTTCAGCCAGTATTTCCCTGAGCTCCCTTAATACCCTTGGATGCACCCCAACTGGCCCCATTGCTTTGTCCACCTTCAGATTAGGAAGTTCCTTTTCCAAAAAAGGATTAGCGTACACCTCTCTCCCTCCAAAGCTTTTGTTACTTTTTTGTGGTCCCTTCCCTTCTCCTTCCTCTGCGAACACTGAAAAAAGTATTTGTTCAGGGCATCTGCCTTTTCCTGGTCCCCCTTTTCGCGGTCCTCCCTTTTCTTTTTAACCTTACAATCCCACCCCTGGTCTTCCTCTTTTCACTTACATAGCCAAAAAATGTCATGTCCCCTTTCATTACCTCCTGTACTATTCTCTCTTCATTCTTCACCTTTGGGTTCCTTACTGCTTTCCCTGCGCCCCTCTATTTCCCCAATACACCTCCCTTTGCTCCTCCCTCTGCATCTCCTTATACAGTACCTTCTGAATGCTACCCTTTTAGCTTTTACCTTTTCAGCCAACTCTTTCGAGAACCATAGTGATCTCTTTGTCCTCTTGCTTTTGCTCACTTGTTTGATGCAGAGGTTTGTTGCCTTCACTGTGCTCCCTTTTATCTTTTCCCACTGTACCTCCACCCCACCCAGGTCATCCCTTCCTGTGAGGTCATCCTGAGGCATTCACCCATTTTTTTTTAAATGTGCCCCCCTGAAGTTCAGAACCCTCACCCTTGTGGGTTTGATTCTGTAGCCATCCTTACAGTGAACCACACCGTACAGTGATCACTGGTCCCCAAGTGGCCTCCCACCTTCTTTTCTAGAACACTGTTCCTGCTAGTGAGTACCAGGTCCAGTATTGCCCTTTCATGAGTGGATTCATTGACTAGTTGCCCGAGGAACACCCCCTGCAGAGAGTCCAGGATGTCCCTGCTTCTAGCTGAAGGTGCTGCTGGGAAACTCCAATCTACATCTGGCAGGTTGAAATGCCCCATCAGCAGCATCTCCCCCTTTTCTGCCATCTTGCCAGTATCTTCTTCCAGTACCTTATCTAATTCCTCTCCCTGTGCTGGAGGTCTGTAGATCACTCCAGTGCGAATAGTGGCTCCATTCCCTATCTCTGGGATGACCCACAGTACCTCTGCTTCCCCCCATATTCCCTATGTCTCTGTTGCTTTTTTGCTTTCCTTCACAAAAAGCACCACATCCCCTCCTTTCCTTCCCACCCGGTCCTTCCTGAACAGAGTGTAGCCTGGCATGGCCATGTCTCAGTCATGGTTCTCAGTGCACTATGACTCAGTAATGCCCACAATATTCAGATTGGCCTCTGCCATGATGGCCTCTAGGTCCAGAATCTTATTTCCTAGACTTATTTATTTATTTGTAATTTCCAACCTGAAAGGCACACTGAGCTGTGACAGCTGGTTTTCAGGTGTGTCCTGGAGGGTTTACATGGATCTGTTATATTGACGGGATGATGTTGGCCTTGACGCTATGGAAACTTCCCTATTCTTCTTTGATAAGTGCCATGTGATCTGTATCTTCCACCTGGACAGTGGCCATAGATGGGCAGAAGGGACCTCGGTTTAATGTCTCATTCAAAGGATGGTACCTCAGCAGGGCAGCAACGCCCCTCGTACTGAACTACAGTGCCAGTTATGGGTATTACCCCTGGTGCCAAGTGTGGTGCTTGCTTATGACAATTTGTCATGCAGTGGGGTTAGGGATGCACCCATGGCAGTCATAAACTCATTTCATGGAGCAACATGGACAGCCTGGTCGGGGGAGGGGTGGGGCATGCTTTGAGCAGGGCTGCAATCTGTAGAGTTTTAAAAGCTAGTTGTGCATGTGTAAAGGTTGCCATTCCGCATGGCATTTTCTGGGGCCATGAGTACCCACAGTCACCACCCTGAGCTGGCAATTGAGACAGAAGTTTGAAAATTAAAAAAAATATCCTGTGCCTAAGGGGGAACAGCAGTCCTGCCAAATCCTATGATCTACTGCAGTCCTGGCCAGACTGGTACCTCCCAAAGCCCTAACCCCCCCCGGGCCTCCTTCACTTTTCTCAGGAACCTCCACACCTGTGTACAGGGGTGGCTGGGGGCTTCATTGTGTGGAGGCCATTAGACTAGCAACTCCCAAATACCTTTCCCAGTTGGAAAAAGGGTCCTTGTAGTGCATCCACTCTGGCTGCTTGTCTTCACCTGCAGTCCTAATACTCCACTAGTGACATCATAACCATTTCCATGACAACAGAGTACGATGTCCAAAGTAAAGTTTCTGAAGAATGATGTCAGATTACTGGAGTGGGTACAGCACAGGGCAACAAAGATGACCCAGGGTTTGGAGGACAGACCCTACGAGGACAGGCTGAGGGAGCTGAATAAGTACTCACTGGAGGAGAAAAGGGATCGGGGGATATGATTGAGACCTTTAAATACATGACGGGGATAAAGAAGACAAGTACAGAAAGGGGTATTTAAGTTGAGGAGGGGGAGGGAAAAGAGGGCATGGTGTCAGATTGGAGGGGGGAATACATAGGAGAGAGATGAGAAGACATTTTTTCACAGAGAGGGTGGTGGCTAAGTGGAACACTCTGCCTGAGGGGGTGGTTTCCTGTAGGATAGTGGGAAGTTTTAAAGGGATGGGACAGGGTGGGGGTAAATGTGAGGGGGTAGCTGCCATGTAGGGGGCTAGCTTCACATTCAAGCAGACTTGATAGACCATGAGGCCTGTTTCTGCTGGCAGATTCGTATGTTCATATAGGACTAGACCTTTATTGATAGACAGTAAGGACAAAGCAAGTCTAACAGACATAGATTATGTTTTCATGTGAATGGTCTTGCTAATACGAAATAAGGGAAAGGGAAATAAAGAAAACATTAAATATTTCAGCTGAGCTGCATCTAAATATTGTTTTTTCACAATTGTTCCTGAGGTATCAATAGTTCCTAAAGAAACCTTTTTCAAACCTATTGCTGTAGGAGGAAGTTGGTCTATCGATACAGCAAGAATGTGCACATTTGTAAAATGGGGGATTCTTTGTGTGCAGTCCCCCTGAATTTATTTTATCAGAGCAATAGGTTTGGTGTTTTGGGGTGTGATCGGCATTAGCAATGCCAGCGTACACTGCTAGAATACTAGTCAGTGTAGAGAGAGAATAAAGGCCTGTACTCCTCAACTGGAGTATTCAGGCTTGGTACTCACTGCCGGAAGAGATACAGTAAAGGCAGCGTGGTTGGTAGGCCCCACTGAATATGCAGAGGCACTAACCCACACAAACCACTTGTAGGTTCTAATATAGCCTGCCTTGCTTTGTGTATAGCCATATTTATTCACAGATGCACGCAGTTTCCGGTACAAATTTCAGTCATGGTTGGAGCTGACAAATGACAGTGTCGTAGCTTAAAGAGGACAGGAAATTATTCTTTTCTTTTCAGACTTTGTTTATTAAACTTTTAAGACCAGCTGAAAACATTTATACACAGCAGTCCATAGTAGAAACGGTTATCACATGCCTTAGATTAGGATACTTTACAGAGGCTGCTGAGAGTTTAGCATCATGTCGGGGTGCATAAGGTGATACGTTGACACATATGTGGTTATCAGCATGAGCCACGATTAGCTAAAATGGAGAGGATCTACATTCCCAATGGCAAATCACATAGCGACTCAGACTGGCTTTATACAGGCAAAGATCATGCGCCTCCACTACGTGTATACTCAGAATTCTAAACTTTATCACCTGCCGCCCCCCTCCTAGCGCGTCAGTCAGAACAATTACTGCATATAAAACAGAGCTATTCAACAAGATTTTGTGTCGACCCTGTGTAATAGAGCCAGGGTAAATAGTAATGCACCATATAGCTGTCAGTCTATAACTAAAGCCTCAAAAGAGTTTGTAGGAGAGTGCCCAAACGTGAATCTCCCAGAACCTTCATGTAAAAACATTCAAATAATTGCTATGAAAGTCAACAATTGAGGAATGTGTCCCCCAAACAGCTTGATAAAACCACAAATAAGTGTCCACACAATAAAACATATTCAAACCATTCCTCAGTGGGGAGGAGGACCATAGGGAATTTCGTAATTTCGGCGGCAATGTGGCCATGCGGTCGGTGCCATCTTAGATAGGAGGGACGAATCCCACTCCAGCCACACAGATTTGTAAAACAGTTATCAAATGGGAAAATAGCCTGTGTAAAATGGGCCAGTTAAAGGATTTACCTTGCAGCATATATAACGCTCCTGAGAAGGCACCACTTTTCCCCTCCTGCCACACTCCCTCCCTCCACTATTTTTCCTCCTCAGGGTTTGTAGTAATTGGGAGGAACAGTCTCAATTTTTTTCCCCCGTCTGCCATTTCTTGCTCAGCCAGAGTGCCTGCTTCCTGTGGATCTTGAAATAGATACAGCTCACCTGAATATATTATCTTTATCTTGGTGGGGTATTGAAGCACATGTGTGATTCTGGGAGACCATAGAGTAGCATGCAGGGCATCAAATGCTCGTCTATGATCTCATGTGGCGCAGTTTAGATCAGGAAATATGGAGCTTGTCCACTCATCTATTTGTATGGGTCCGTGTTCCTTGCCACCTCCAGCACTCTGCCCCTTTTGTGCTGACCTCCCAGTACAAGAAACAGAGGCTGAGAGGAGTTAGCTTCACTCCATGCTTCTGAGGAATGATACAGTATGCACAACAAACTTGTGGCACAGGATCCAAGGGCAGATTTTCTCCCAGACAGCGACCATACCGAATAGGATCTTTGTCTTCTGTAGTGTGGCAGCCCCAAGATTCTCAGATTGGAAGCCTGTGTCTGATCCTCTAGGGCTTCCAATCTAAACCACAGAGTTTTGTTCTCCTTTGTTAATTCTGCCGAGGCTGCAACAGCTCACGATGCTGTCCCGCTGCATCTGTTGCCTCAGTGACTGCTTGCTGCATTTGTGCTTCACAGGCAGTCAGTCTGGTATTAAAGTCTTGAACCTTGCCATCCAGTGCTACAGCAGGCATCATGGGCTGAAACTGCTCTCTGTACACCCCGGATAGTGGTCTCGTCATTGATTGAGGTATCAGCAGCCACTGTGGCTTTTCCCGCTCCACCCAATCCAGCTGCTTGCTGTCCTGTTTTTTGCCTCCACTTTCCCAAAACTTTTTCTTGGGATTCCTCATGTCACAGAAGCTGGAAACTTTCTGTGGTGATTCTAGATAGCTCTGTGAAATGTGAAATGAACAAAGTCAAGAAATTCCAACCACTTAGACATGAAAATAACTTTAATAACATAAAAAAAGCTTCACGAGGGAGAATGTGCAGGCAAAGCATCTTCTCACGCTGGCAGTTGGCTCTGCCACCCCCCGAAAATTATTTCTAATTGGTAGCTGTTTATAATGTTCCTATTTTCAGAAATGACATTCATACCCCTAAATGATTAATTTTTTAACTGCACTGTACCTAAATAAAAAGTGATGTGGAAAACTGTATTTTGTTTTGTTTTGTTTTTACAGGCAGCAGTTTTTTTGTTGTTTATGTAACCCCCCTACAAATGGGGGTTCCCGAAAAGTCTTCCTTGAGCTTGCCTAAATGCTGACTGCCAGGCTGGTGTCCTGCGTTTTAGCAGTTTAAATGAGATTGCTAGAGAGTGCCTGTATAGCCTCTGTGTACTGTCTCTTACAGAGCTGCCTCTATTGCAGTCATAAGTAATCTGAGAGGGAGCTCTGTTGAAAGATGTAACTATTTGCTGAAAATCATTTAGAGTGATAATGATAATGTAGTTTGTCTAACCTGCCTTCTTTGCAGCAAGGACTGTTTTGTTTATCTCCACTATCTTGGTCCTGGACTGCGAATTGGCCCAATCAGTACTGGTGGGACCTAAAATGGAGCCAGACTACAGGAGCTGTCTGGAGTCAAAATCTGTAGGAATTGTAGTTCTGGGCTTTTTGTGCCTTTTTGCACCTAAAGGGGGAGCCTTTGTTGTGACTGGAGGATCAGCCAACTGAACCTTTTCGATCTTGATGAATTTCCCAGGCTGCTGCAGCTAGTTTCAGTTTTGAGCTGAGAAGTGAGGAAGTAACAGCTCAAGTGATTTTGAGCAGCAGTTCTGTGTAGTTTTGCATGGGAGAACTTGGAAAGGGCTGAGTTTTGGCCTGCCTGTCTGCCTGCTGTCCCTGAGAGGGAAAACAGAGTTTATTTGGACTGAATCCAGGTTGTGAGGTCTATTTAAGCCACTGGACTGTGACAAGGTTTTAACCTGAAGAAGAACGAAGATTTTGCTGAATGCAATTGGCCTGTCAGGATTTTCAGCTGCTTTTGAATCCCCGGTTTGTGCAGAGACTTTGCGATCGTGACTGGAGAGCGGTTTGCCTGGTACAGAAGAATTTCCTTACATGTAAATGTGCTGTGTATTGAAAGTGGGTCGTGATTTGGTTCCCCCACTGTGTGAACTGTGTTCTGCTTGTTGGTACTGTAGAATCCTTTACATGTAAATGTGCTGTGTATTGAAAGTGGATCATGATTTGGTTGGTTCCCCACTGTGTGAACTGTGTTCTGCTTGCTGGAAGCTTTATCCAGCCTAATCAGACTGAATCTGTGTTCATCCCCATTCGGCCTGGGCCATGCCACACTGGTCCTGCCAGACTACTCCACTGCACAGAGAAAGCCACTAACGAGAGACCTGCCTGGGGATCAACCCCCTGCTCCACGCTTGAACAGGAATGACGCCTCAGCGAATCATGTGGGCCCTGCTTCTCTTGGCACTCCAGATTAACCACCTGCTGTCTCGATTTTCGTCCAGCCTGTGTCCAGTCTTGGGTATCGTGAATAATCATCAAGGTAGCTCCCTGCAACAACAGCCTAATCTAAAAGTGTGTCATCTGATTGTCTTGTTATTTTCTTTTCACAAACTGAGCCCTCTGGCTCCGGATTACAAATAGTGTGTTTGTGCATGTTGTTTTCTTCCATCATAGGGCCCCAACCAGCTGCAATGTTCCTGGCTAGCCCACCATTCTCCATCTGGGTACCCAGAGTGTGTGACTGTTTATGGACCCTGAAATCCATGCATAACTGTTTGCTTGATACAGCCTTTAAGCAAATTAACCTGATTACGCCCCTCCCTTGTTCAAGTCCCTTAAATAAATCAGACCTAACTCTTTTTTGCATTTACCCTGACTGTGGTTTCAGTTTGTGCAAGACTACTTTACTGCTGTTATTTGTTGTGTATAACCTTGTTTTACTGGGGGTCCCCAGGGCCAGGCCAGAGGAAAGCCCTAGTGGTAAGTGCAAACAGTGTAGGTACTTGTGTGGTATATATCAGGGGTATTGTGAAAGTGATTATTATGTGTGCGGCCACTAGTGGGAAAGAGAGGTTACAGTGTCCCGGAGGGTGTTGTAGTTTAGCTTGACCGCTACCAACCCTGACCTCTGGGTGGAGGCACCCATTTCAGAACTCAGGCCCCTTAACCTACTACTAGCCAAGCAGGCAGGGATAGTAGCCCTTGGGATAGCGCCGCCTAAGGGTTACATTTAAATTCTTGTGGTAACCAGGTAAGGCCCACTAAGCATGAATGCCCGCTTTCAGGGGCAACCCGGGAGCACGGGGGTTAAGTGACTTGCTCAGAGTATGCAAGCAGAGGTTCAGGGAACCAAACTCAAGTCTGCTAGATGTACCAGGTTCATTCATAGCTTGTTACTCCAGCATTTAGGCTATACTACTAGCTCTGTTACAGTTCTCTTCACGGAACCAGTGGTCTGGAGTTTTAGCTATGTCACAATTTCTGAACAGAACTCTGAGCATGCTTCTGATAGTTCAGCAGCTCGTGCTTAGCATTCTGTACACAAATCGTGAGTCACGTAACATAGTAAAAAATCCAAATTACCAGTTCCATGAAGAGAACTGTGCAGAATGTTGTCCATTAAAACAAAACAAGTGAAAGCTTTTCACATCAGTGTTTATTTAGGTGCACTTAAATCTATATCATTTGGAGCCGTGGATTTCATTTCTGTAAACAGGAACATTACTAACTTCTACCAATAATCACAAATGTCCTGTCCCCTTCAAAAATTATGCAGACGGCTGGCCCGGTGGCGCTGAGGGTTGAGGCGCTGGACGCCACACCTCGTGCTACGCCGACAACCCGGATTCAGGAATGACCTCGGATTGTTGGGGTGCGGGCACGTGGGGGGGAGCAGGATTGAGCAAGCTGGTAGGCAGCTCTCCTCCTCCAGGGATGGTGGGTTGTCACCCCTGTAGTTCCGCTCTCACTGAGTGGTGGTCCAGTGCGTAGTGTAGACGGGAAGGGGCGGCATCATTACGGGTGGGCAGAAGGGTCTGAGCTGGCACCACGGTGTGTGTGTGCGTGCCTCCATGTGCTGGGGCCTTGGGCTGGGAACAGAAGAAAAACGTACAAAAAGTACCACAGAAACCTATATAGTGAAAAGAAAAAATAGTTATGCAGACTGGAAAATTTAAAAACTGATGCTATCATTTGATGAAAAACATGAACAACCAGACTGGTTGCTGGTAATTCAAGGTGCATGCGCAGCATGGGCGCGAACATGACAGCTGACATTTCGGCTACACCTTCCTTGGAGCTTTTGTCAGCTCCAACCATGAATGCTAGCTGTGCTGGATTTTGTAACTGCAAATATATATGGATCCACAGAATTCTAGTCAAAGCCAGCCCATCGGTGCAGCTGTAGCATGACCACTCATGATGCTGGTGACCTGACTTTGGGAATTGAGTACGGGTCATCAGGGACCAGCCGAGGGGAGTAGGACTGAGGATCCCAGAGGATGCTCTTCTCCTCTGAGGAGGAAGGGCTTCATTCTCTGCCATGATATTGCCACTTGGGTGACCACAGGTGGTAGTGCGGTTGGAGATGGATGAGGGAGAGCGGATGCATAGCATGCACAGGCACTTCTTGATGTAACTGCATATGACGTCCCAGGGGACTGTGACAAGAAAAAGACACGACCCAAGCACTTCCGTGATGACAGCCCCGGTACATCTGGGCCCTCGTCTCCCTAGCCCAGCACCACCTGACAAGACTTGATATCTCAGGAACATCCTTCACCCTGCCCGTGGGTTAAACCAAAGCTCTGTGACCAAAGATGGCCATGGCTGGGGGAGGCAGGAAGTACCTGAAGATCCTGAGAAGTAAGGAGGAGCTGGAGATCGGGGACATAAACTGTAAGTTCAGAAAATTAGCAGTGACAGTCAAGGCAGTTGGAATGATGACCATTAGTGGCAGTGTCATTCCATGCCGCCAAACTCCTCATCAGTATTGGCAGTGCAGGCTCACATCATCAGATTCATGACTGTCATTGGCAGTGCAAGCTTATGCTGTTGGAATTGCCAGCATTCACAGTGCTAGTGTACACACTGTTTAATCGTGACCAGCATTGGCATGGCCAACCTGTACTGTTGGAACCACACCCATCATCGACAGTGCCATTTTGTACTGTTGGCACCATGATCAGCACTAGCAGTGACAGTCTGTACTATTGGAACCATGCCTGGCATTGGCAATGTCAGTCTATACTGTTGGCACCATTACCAGCATTGGCAGTGCCATTCTATACTGTTGGCGCATGACCAGCACTAGCAGTGCTAGTCTGTACTGTTGGAATCATGCCTGGCATGGCAGTGCCAGTCTATACTGCTGGCACCATGACTAGCATTGGCAATACCAGTCTGTACTGTTAGCACCATGACCAGTATCGGCAGTGCCAGTGTGTGCTGCTGGCACCATGAGCTGCATTGGCAGTGCCAATCTGTACTGTTGGAACCATGACTTGCATTGGCAGCTAGCCATGGCTGGCTGCTATAGTCTGGCAGTGATGGGTAGCCCACTCATAGCTGGAGGTGATGTACAGTCTAAGATATTTTTCAGAGACCACCCAGTACCCATTAATGCTGTTCCATCTCCACAGCTGGGAGACATTCTGATGTAGGTCTGCCTTTCTTCATCAACAAAATCGATCTTCTTGAGGCTTCTGTGTGATTTTTTTTTTTATCATCAGGAACAAGTGAGTATTGTCAGCAGTGCAGGCCCTCGGCCACTGCTTATACTGCAGGACAGCAAGTAGGCTTGGACATTCATCTTTGTAAGGAGCCTGGTACAACACAATATGGGTTTCGCAGGGTGATCTGCAGGCCTCATCAAGACTGCAAAGGCACCACGGGGGGGGGAGAGGAGGCAAGGCCAGTTCCATTGTGGCCCTATAAGCTCCACAGTAGTCAGCTCATTTTAGGTGGCCTGTGATGCAGCTTACTCAGAGGACAGGCATGCAACAGTTGTGACAGAGGAGTGTAATAACAGCCTAATCGAAGTCTTGGCTGCCATAAGTCACTCAGCCTTAGCCCTGACCAACCACTGCTCCCGCCATGACAGCCCGCATCAGTCCTGCTGGGAAGAGCACCCCAGAGACCATGAAGACTTGGCTCAACAGTTCATTTCATAGTGGGATCATCAGTGCAGCAGCAGGGCCAGATGTAGCACTCTTAAAAGAGAACATTTTCAGGGGAGCCGGTTGTAAATTTCACAAACATACAGGACTTAAAATCTCTTTTCTATAAAATGGAAAGATTACTGTTAAACAAAATAAGCTACCACTATAATGTAATTTTCCTAAAAACATACTGTCAAGTGGGAAGGATGCCAATAGGTCTAAGAATCAATCATCATCAACAGGTTTCAGCCCTTAGTGAGTGTGCTTGCAAGTTAACGAATCTTCTGATGAAGCAGGATTTAAATTTTTTTTTTAAATTTCATTGATACTAGGAAACCTTTGAGCACGAGTGCTCTTTTTCAAATGTTCTGCATTGGAAATAGTTACTATGGGACAGTACAAGGCAGATAACTTTAGACAGGATTTGGAGAATCGGAAGCAAGCATTGGACAAGATCACTGCTGTTAAAGAGGAGCTTAAAGGAGAACTGTTCTGGACCTGTAGGTCATTTTTCTCCATAGAATCTGATTTTGAAATACTGGTTCCAGTTCTGTTACTTGTCCACCTCAACAAGCTTTTCCATTATCTAAGTGGGTGTTTCTGGTTTACACACAGGTAGAAAGTACCATTTTAGAGCTGTACGATGCGGCTAATCTCCCATGTTCAGAGATCTTCCATTGTTGGCATGATGCATTCCTGTTCCACTGTAGAACTCTGTGGCTGAGAAGGAGATAAACTACACTATACAGTTCCAAAATTGTACTTAACATCAGAGTGTAAATCAGAGACATCCACTGAGGTTACGAATAGGCCAGTAGAGATGGAATAATAACAGAAAGGGAGCTAGCATTTAAAAAAAGTCTCTATTAGGAAAGATTACTTTCAGGTTCAGTGCAGTTTTCCGTTTAAAACATCATCAGCAAAATGCTGACTTGGACTGTCAACTTCAATTGAAAATAGAAGAATATGAGAATTGAGTTGGGGTCTGGCAGTATAGCCTAGAGGTTAGAGTAACAAGCAGTAAATTAGCTAGGTACATCCAGTAGACCTGGGTTTGATTCCCACAACCTCCACTTGCATACTTCATGACTCTAAGCAAGTCACTTAACCTCCCCAGTGCTCCAAGGTCACCACCGAGAACAGACACTTGTGCCTAGTGGGCCTTACCTAGTTACAAAGAATAAACAAAACAAGTTACAAAAAGAGAACAAAGAAAATCTGAAAGGGACTTGGAGGACTATGCAGCAGGGGCCATGTACGGATGCAATAGGAGCAACAGGCCTCAGAGCAAGATCCAGACTGAAATCTACCAACAGAGGACAATGTGGCAGGAAATAACATGCCACAAAATAAAAATCCCATGAATGACTGTGCGGCCACAGGGAATTAGGGAAAAAGAAGATTTTTTTTTCGTTATACACCTCGCTACTAGCGAAAGACCACCAGGACAAAACAAACAAGTGATGCAAAACAAAACAGAAAGCCCAAACAGTGCAGCAAAACGAGGTGAAGGAGAAGGGGAGGCTGGAAATATCACATAGTGGTTAACTTACTTACAACAGAGTAATGAAACAGTAAACATTTCATACTTAATTTTAATGCTGGCACAGGAGAATATATTAAAGGACTTGCATTTATTCCTCTCCCATCAGTAAATCAATGTTAGATTGAAGTGGACAGTTTTAAACTTTGTAGGAGAATTAATTTAGCATTTTTTAGCCACAAGCAATACAGCTACTACTGGATGACAAGATGTGGATTTTGAGAATGTCACACAAGACTGCATTTCGAACACTGGTGGACTTACTGAAAGAACAGAGTGGGGCCCCAATTACAGTCCCACCGCTCACTCAGGATTCTGGAACAGGCTGATGCGCTGGGGAAATAGGACCCACTTTTGTACGCAGTATTTCTCTTTCAACTTTGAACAACAGTGCCCAACCAAATTCAACGCTGTACACCGTTGTGGGTTAACATGAAGAAAAATTGGGGAAATTGATTGAGGAATGAACAATTGTTGAAGAAATGCTGGGGGGCTGATGAATAATGATTACATTGTTTGTTCAAAGAACACCGGGACAGAAAGTACTTCAATCTGAAAAAAAGAGGAGTGGAAGACTAAGAAGAGTTAAAATCTATGAAGGACAGTGAGATTAAACAGGCAGATGGAGGGGTAAAATTAGAGAATAATGCATAGGCAGGTGTGTTTTATTAAGTTTTTTTTACACACCCGCGGTGTATGATGACCCATAAACCTTGAGAATAAGGCTCAAGAGGTTTATGTGGTCATCACACACCAAGGGTGTGTAAAGAAACCTTCATTAACTCACAGTTGCTTAAATGACTGTTTACATGACCAAGTCTGCACTGTTCTGAGCGGTGCAGAGCGGTTGCATCTGTGCCTCCTCAGACATGCAAATGCAACGCACATCACCCTGGAAGTCTCTGCTGTGATTCAGAGCAATCCCTCCTTTCTTGAGGACGCTCAGTGTTATGTCTGTTTTATCCTGCTGTCTAAAGGCTCATTCACACTGTACCTGTCCACAGTGGCTAGTTTCTAACTGTTCTTAAAAATTATTTGGAAGTGCAAGAGGGCCGGGTTCACATGGCATCGGTGTTGCCGCTGCCCTTTTCCTTTCTGGTGATTCAGGTGTTGTCCCTGTCAGTGTTGGGTAGGTGGGGAATTGCAGTGTTGCAGGTGGTTTAGCAGTTCACAGAGCATAGAAAACCACCAACACTGCACCGCAAACCCAGGGAAAGAGGGATCGTGGTGGCAATGCCATGGAAAATCAGCAAAATGGAAAGGTTCACACGTGGGCTGGGGCAGCGATCTTGCTGCTGTGAGCCACTGACAACAGCTCACAGTCTGCCGTGTGAACGAGCCTTTTATTGCTACCACCACTAGCATTGATGCAGGCTCGGTGCTCCAATGTCTACACTCCCCTCCACACACCTCTCATCTTGTTCAGCTGAAAAAGCAGTTGAAACACAGGAGAGGCATCAGGAACATTGTAGATCTGCAGCGTGTAAACAGGAGTTGGCAGCGGTTCGGTTGGAGTGGCTGGAGTCAATGCAGATGGCAGTGCTCCAGGTAGCCCTAGTATAAACACACTGGTGCAAGGATATGAGCACAAAAAAACATGTTTCTCAACAGGGAAAGTAAAGCGTGAATGCTCCAAACACCATAATAGCTGGGTATGACATCATCATACCTGGGGGTCACCAGTTATTACATTGTGACAATGCATAAAGTTGACTATAAAAATGATATATTGATACTGCTCAGCAACATTACGTCACCAAAAATTGGAAAGAAACCCCCTATCTGTGTTATGTAATCAGTTCGATCAGCTGGTGGATTACTTTTTGTAGGATATACCAGCCAGCAGGAGACCCTGTTCCCCAGAAACGACATTCCAGTTGTGCCCATGCTGTAATGCCCAAAAGTCCATCAAGATATTCACAATCCACCTGGCAGACCTATAGTTTCAGGGGGTAGGGGGCACTGACCAAAAACCTTTCAAAGTTTGTGGACACCTTCTTGAAGGACATGGTGTTGATTCTCCCATCATATGTAAGGGATAGCATGTATGTTTTAAACAAAAAGATGACCATTCCAGAGTGGAAAACAATGTTCTTGACTGACTGTTGTTGTTAATGACATTATACATCTCTATTCCACATGCACAAGGCATCCAGACAGTCAAACATTCTTTGAATTATAGGGAGGAGTCGAACTTGGTGCCAGTTGAGTTCCTTCTAAAGTCCCTTGAACTCATGCTGATACATAAATTTTTCTTATTTTTGATAAAAAGTATTTCTTAGAAATGTGTGGTACAGCAATGGGCACCACATTTGCTCCTCCTATGCCTGTCTGTACCTTGGATTTTGGACTAATTTTTGTGAATGATCTAACTTCTAATCCATTTTTGACAGTGTGTTTACTGGACTTCTACTTGACAGGCAGTGTTATAGGGCTCCCAGAAATCACTGCACCTGGGAAATCTATAGGGCTAAGGCTGCCTACATTCAGTCTTCCCTCTCTAATGTGTGGGGAACTGGATGTTGGTTCTGGGACAACATAAAAGAATTATCAGGTACAGCCATCTCCACCCCCCTCCCTCGTTACTCAAGGTAAATGGTAATCTCTTACAGGATCCACTACGCATTGCCAACTCACTTAACACTTCCTTCACTGGTCTAAGCGGTATTCTCCCCTCAGATTTCCTCAATACTCCCACTGCTCCATCTCCCTCCTCTGCCCCCGCTGGGGTACCTCCCTTCTGCTTTCAGACTGTCGTGCCACGTGAGGCCTATACTTAACCTTTCAAAGGTACTTGGGAAGTCTAGGTTCAGTGCTGATAGTCTGGACCTCAAGCTACTTCACTTTGCCCTTGATGTTGTCCTCTACCCCCTCATTAACATTCTGAACCTCTCCCTCTGTCACGGTCACTGCCCTACACAATGGAAGTCTGTAGTGGTTACTCCAGTCCTGAAAGGGGGTGATAGAACCACCCCAGGAAACTACCGTCCCATTTCTATCCTCCTTCCTGTCTCCAAGGCCCTAGAGAAAATCGTGTCGGACCAACTCTCTGAGTACCTCTCCAAATACAATCTACTCTGCTGGGAGCAACATGGTTTTAGGCCAGGTTACAACACCATGACTGCCCTAATTGAATACACAGACTTCATATACAAAGCATTTGACTGTGGTCACCTTGTTGGGTCAGTTTACATTGACCTAACTAAGGCATTTGACATGGTCAGTCATACTCTGTTACTGCAATCCCTCCCTTCCC
The DNA here is from genome assembly GCA_016271365.2 of Neoceratodus forsteri. NCBI lineage: Eukaryota > Metazoa > Chordata > Ceratodontiformes > Ceratodontidae > Neoceratodus > Neoceratodus forsteri. Next base: position 284,153,558 of record JADMNL010000027.1, on the reverse strand, counting down.
TGGGCCTATCTCCTGATGCTGTATCCTGGTTTGCGAACTACCTGAGTGGCAGCTCACAGCAAGTCAGAATTAACACTACCCTATCTGAAAGTCTCCCTGTCTGTTCTGGAGTCCCCCAGGGCTCAATCCTGGGATCACTCCTATTTAGCCTTTTCCTAAATACCCTGCCTAAGGCCAGCTCCGTTCATCTGCTCCTATACGCTGATGATGCAATAATCTTCAGTAGCCACCCTGACCTCTTCAATCTCCAGAAAAACCTGCAACAATGCTTTACCAAATCCAAATCCTGGTTTATCTCCCATAACCTTGTCCTTAACTATAAAAAAAACAAAGCGATGATCTTTTCACATCGCCAGAACAGACACTGGGATGCCCCGGTTCAAATCCTAAACCATCAACTTACCTCTCTGGAACAAGTTTAAACCTTTAAATACCTTGGAGTCACCCTTGACGCCTCCTTCACTTACCAAAATCGCATTAACCTGGTCAGCTCTGCTATCAATGCCAGAATTGGTCTGCTTTATAGGCACTATCGCTGTGTGCCTTGAGAAGCGCTTAGGCTGGCTGTCACCGGCTCTGTACTCTCTTTAGTGGATCACAGTTTTGTCCTATATGGGTCTGCCACACCCACCGCACTCCAATGGATCAAGCTTGCATTGAATAAGGCTTGTAGGCTTGTGACATGGTGTGACAGGTGAGTCCACACCTGTGACCGTTACAGAATGTCCAACTGGCTAAATTTTGACTGCCAGGTTCACTACAAATCTGTCTCCTAGCCATAAAAATTGCCCTGGGTCTCACTCACCAGTCTTCACCACCTCCTTACCCTGGCCCCAATTACCCGTGCCACAAGAAGCTCTGCAAACTCCTCCTTCATTGTTCCACACTATAGGATGTCCCTAGGTCAGCGGTCCTTTATGTACAAAGCTCCGCTCTGGTTGAATTCCTTCCCCTCCAAACTCTCTGCTATTACGAAGCTTGGCCCTTTCAAATTTAATCTTATGGAGCACCAACTCACCTCCAGCCTCTGTGACTGCTCCTGGACCCCTTCCCTCTGATAAGGTCTCCCCTGACTGCTTTTGCTCTTAGGCTCCTGCCTTTGGCTGGCCTTTTATGTGCCCCTGCTATATCTGCTTTACCTGACCTTGAATGACCTGTTATGAATTCCTGTTCTAGCTACCACCAACTGCTAAAGTGCCTTGCACAACATGATTGTATATAATTAACTTGTACAAAATATTTTGCTTGTTATTGTTCAGTGTTGCTCATTTGTTTCTATTGTATTTTGCTTCTTACCTGCCTATTTTATTTACCCATGTATTGCTTTCTGTTGCTGCTATTGCCTGTTGTTGTATGTCTGTCTAATTTTGTCTGATGTGGAGCCTTTGCGAAGGAGTCTTTGACTCAAAAGTTGTAATTCCGATACTCTCAATAAATAAAAAATGTATGCATGTATGTATGTATGTATTTATTTCAAGAGTTTCACCAGGAAAACATACTGAGCTAACGGCTTGTTTCCAGACACGTCCTAATGGAAAGATATGGAGAGCATGGGTGTTGGCAGGCACACTCAGTGTACTTTGCCAAGTACAGAAAATACAGGGGCAACATGAGCTTCTGGCCAGGGAAATAAACAAAAACAGACCCTGATATACATGAAGAGCTGCTTCCCCTCACTGGATGCTTTATTGTGAGCTGTGAATGATCTTTGGAAGATCTGGTGCTAAACCTAGAGGCCATGACTGTATGAGTGACCTGATCTAATCTGTATGTATGTACGAGTGCTGCTGTGAATGGAATTCTGTAAGACTAGCTACCATGATGTGGTACAGAGGCTCATCACAATGTGTCCTGTATCCTAAACATTGTAACTAAAAGCCAGCCAACTTCTGTCTGATTGGCAGTGTGTGAGTTCGATAAAATAAAATTTTGGGAATCTGTTAGTATCATTGGCCTACTACACATTGCTGACTGAAATGGTGGTTGGGCAAAGTTTGCATGGAGAGGCAACACATCTTTTGGTTTGTGTTTACGGGGGGGGGGGGCACAGTTCCGTCAACTCTTGAGTACAAGTATTAAAATTCATGGCTACACCCCTGGTGGAGAGTGCAGTAATGAGTTATATCAGTAATGTTACAGTTATAAAACAATAATAATAATTATAAAAAGTACATGGTAAACAACTAAGAGGAAGCACAAATTAATTAGTGCAAACCATAGCATAATAGCAACAGTTCCGCAAAGTGCAACTGGCAACAAAATGAGGGAGAGGAGGGAGATTGTAAGTACAATGGGGGACTAGTCAGAGGGAAAAGTGATGCAATAAACCGGCGGAGGGAGTAGTATGGAAGGAGGAGCTCGTGGGATTACCCTAGGATCAGCAGTAACTGCAGGCGTGAATAATGAAGTCACAGAGGAGGGATTTTAGTGATATGGAAGAGGGAGCATTACTAATAACAACGGGGAGGGTGCTCCAAAGTTTGGTGAAGCGGAAGGAGAAAGCAGCTTGACCAGTAGAGTATTTAACGGGAGAGTGAGACAGCGGGCGCCAGAGCTGCAAGCAGTAGGAGGTGGAAGAAGGGAGGAGGAGAGGGGTGGAATGGTAGGGGAGGGAGCTCAGTCAGAATTTGGAGAAGAAGGTGGCACAATGATTAAGGCGGAGGGCAATGAGAGGGAGGAAGACAGGGAACAGTGGTGAGTTCTGGGAAGGCAATCTAGGGCAAAGCAGCAAAAGAAATGAAAGAGGGGATCCAGCCTGGCAAGAGTGGACTTGAGGGCAGTGCTATATATAATGTTGCTGTAATTGAAGACAGAATCATTTTCATGACAATCTCTCTATGAGCAGGAAACGGGATACTTGCTTTGTTCCTTTAAGGTGCCCCAAGTTTAGGCTGCTGCTTCTTGTGGATGGTATCCAGATGAGTAGAGAAGTCCAGATGACAATCCAGTCATACCCCAAGGTATTTACAAAAGGAGATGTCCTCAGGTCTGGAAGGAGGTGGGAGGGCAGAGCTTGGCAAGTCTCTGCCTAGAGCCAAAGGTCATTGAGACCTTTTTTTGGCATTGAGAGCTTCTTGGCCCCAAACCAGTGCTGGATATTGTGGAAAGGCAGTTGGAGATGGGTCATGAGGTCTGAGGCAGAGGAACCAGAGGTGTAAAGAACCGTAACCATGTTGCCTGTGTACATATAAATGGATACAGAGGAGCAGGTGAAGGGAAGGTCATTTAGGAAAATGGAGACTAGGATGGGGCCAAGAATGGATCCTTGGGGGACATCAGAGCAGACAGGGAGAGGAGAAGGAGAGGTGGCATCACCAATAAGGACAGCTTGGGTCCAGCCCTCAAAGTATGAGTGAAACCACTCAACAGAGGAGGAAGAGATCCCAGCTTCTTTTGGCTTGCCCAGTAAGATGGGGTGGTAGGCGACAATGCTGAAGGCTTTGGCCAGGTCAACAAAGATGGTGGAGGTGACCAGCCCCTGCCCATGCCAGAAATGATGGAGTTAGTAAGCCTAAGGAGGGGGGAGGAGGTGGTGGTGGAGTGGGATTTCCTGATACCAGCTTGGAAGGTGGTGAAGAAAGAGGAGTTGTCAAAGAAAGGGGAGAATTGGGGAAATAATCAGGTGTTCCTATATTATGTTCTGCAAATTCTGAGAATTAACTGTCTTCGGGTTTTCTAGGTGTTTGTTTCTGTGGAGCTAGGTTTTTTATCACCAGCCTGCGTGAATCACCATATTTAAATTACAGCATTATCACTGGAGTTTTGCTTGCTGCTTCCCTGTTCCTTTTTCTAGTGGACCCCTTCTTGGAAGCGTCATTACATTTTTAAAATTACAACTTTGTGTAATTCTTTTCATAATCAGAAAAATTTTTTTGGTCATGACATCAGCAGTGTGCTTTTTTCAAAGCTCCATTTTGTCCCACAGCCCCCTCACCCAACCCGGAGTAGTGTCTCGCTGCAGCCACTGTAGGCCTCACAAGACATTGGCTTCCCTTGTTGCTGGACAGGGAACCCTTTCTGGGCCCAACCAAAGGGGTTGCTGATGCAACAGAAGTGAGACAGCTCCCAGCCTAAGCAAGGACATGCTGCCACCATTGGCAGTCCTCGACCATGGCTGCCAGCATCCTTGGCTCGCTTCTGAACCCAGACTGCTGGTGTAGTAGCTCAACGCATTACCACTGGGCTGTCGGGCTGTAAGGTACAGTATTTTTCAAGAAAGCGACTCCTGCAGACCTTTTGCATTTCATATTTTATTTGATTATCAAAGAAGTTATATCCAGTATACAGTATGCAAAACAGTCACATGTGTGTGTGTGGGGGGGGAGGGGGGCCACTGGACAGTCTTTCACCCCTCCAGCTTAATGCTGCCATGTCTCATGCTGTATAGAAGCATGCCTCAGATGAAATAACATATATTGGCCTAAGCTACTTAAATGGCTGAAAATCTCGAAGTGGTGCAGCATATGGTATCTAAGTACCCTGAAGCAGGGGTAGGGATCAGCTTGTCTGTACCCACCAGTCTGCTGAGGTAAAGCACCACTGCATCACTTCTAGAAATGAAAAAATGTAATGTACATAAGCCTTCCGTAAACCCACCAACCGCAAGTTAAACCATTTATGTGATAAGTCCCATGGGTAAGAAGGCAAATATTTTCCCAAGATATTAGGACATGCCTGCCTTCGGTAGACAGAGACAGAGAGAGAGAGAGAGAATGCTGAAATAAGTAGTAAGATGAAACCACAGCTGTGTTCCAGTGGGTTTGATTTTTTTCCTCCCCCAATGGGAGTTCAAACAACGTGTCAGCATGACAGGATCCCTTTTGTGCAGACAGAGAGAGAGAGAGAGAGACCTCCTTTCTTCTTTCTCTCTCTCTCCTCCCCTTCAGGCATTTTAAGTCTTTTCCCATTGAAAACACATAGCTGATGTGGATAAAAGCCTCAGCAGTGACATGCAGGATCCCAGCCGCATGACTATGTTCACTTCAAAGGAATTCTCTGCACATTTATTGAACTGAAAATCCTGTGTAAATTAATGAAATGGGTGTTCTGTAGTGCCTATTAAAGAGTTATACATCATGTCAGCCTCCATACCTTCCGAGGGAACATGACAGCACAGCTCGGGGGGGGGGAGGCTAGAAGACAGCATGAGAGCACCAAGAACAGCTCCGAAAACTGCAAGGTTCTGTGCCAGACCTGAAGTTGCTACTCTGATGTTTCAGTTACTCATAGGGAAAGGAATCCTGTTAGCCAGATTTGTCCCATCTGATATTTCCTGACCTTTTACCTGTCATATACTCAGTGACTTAGCAGCAGCACTGCTGAGATCATGGGTTCATAAACCAGTATTTCACACCATGAACTGGGGCACATACTATGAACATGGTCTCATACATAACACTGACCCTAGCATTTAGTACTGGGGGGGGGGGGGTTGGTGGTGCCACCCTTTGAATGAAATGTTAGAACCAAGGTTCCCCTCTGCCCATTTCTGATGGATGGTTGTCCAGGTGAAAATTAAAGATCAGGAAACTAAGAATAGCATGGCACCAGCAACTCCAGGACTGTTACTCCTCAAGGAAGTGCTTCTGCGTGAAATTAATGGGGTCTCTGCTTGCGTCTGAGGAGCTTTGTCCATTGGTACTGGAACAGGCAGGGCCAGTATGGCCATGACCCTACCACTTCTACAAGTGATGGGGTTGGCCTAATCAGTTTTTGCAATCATGTTAATTTCTTGCTAGGGAGGACTGTGCCTTTAACATGTGGCACGTACGGTAAGCAGTGTTACTTTCTAATCACTTCCTTTGTGTCAGCAGAATTTTCAAGGTGAAGGCCTGAGTAGTGTTGATGGGGGCGGGCTGGGATCATGGTCTGCTGAATTAAAGGATTAGTCCACCCAGAATTTGCAAAAACATATGTTACGTAGAGTGTTTTGATTTGTATGTAAAGTCCTAATGTGTTCTTCCCTCTGTCTGCTATTAGGAGTTTTTCCTAAATTAGCCTGCTAACTTTATGGTAGTTCTACAACCCCTGGGGGTCTCCATCTCAAATAGGTTTATTGCCTTTCTTGCTCCTACAATGCATCCTGTCTAATGTGACGGTGATGTAGCTGAGCCCATAGATTTAGCATATGCACTGCTTTCAAATCAGTTCACAACAGCAGAGCTGTGTAACTGCTCTTATCCAGTGAGCACAAATGGCAACATTTACAGTTTAGCAGATGTCTGATTGCTAGCTGAGTGGGGCTTCTGTAAGAAAACAGCTACTAAATAGCTCTAATTCACTATTTTTTTTTCTCTGTGTGTCAGGTCTAGCTAGCAGGAGTGTTTTAATTTGAAAGGAAGTTTCCGATGTAAGCTATCATCCTGAGCTCACCCATGCAAAACTTTTAATTTAAAAGTTAGTAATTTTAGCAGGGGAAGGGATTGTAACTGGTGCCGAACCCTCGGCCAGCCAATCCGTCCAGGTTCCTGGTGCCCCCACTCTGCCCCAACTCCTCCCCTGCACTCTCAGAAATTGTGACATGTGGCCCCATACAAGTCTATGGGTATACCTGTCAACCTCCTGCCTCGTAAATGAGGGACAAGGCTTAAAACAATGAGGGACAAAGGGACCAAAATCAGGGACACATCTTCAAAATTGGTGATATCCACTCAAAAAGCTGGTAGAATTAAGGGGCTTCGGGTTTCTAAGGAAGAACAAGTTTGTAACTTTAATGTTCGACATTATTTTGTGCTTACAACCCCCACTGTTTGGTCATGGAAACACAATTTTTAGGAGGGACAGAGTAACATTTTGAAGCAAAATTAGGGATGTCCCTGAAAATCAGGGACAGTTGAGAGGTGTGTCTATGAGTGCGATTTTTAAAGCCATTTTTTAGTAATTTGTAGCAGTCCTAGAGTAAAATTAAAGCAGTCGCTTAACTAGTAGGTTTCCTAGGGTAGAATTAAAGCAGTCGCATAACTACTAGGGTCCCTACTAGTTAAGTGACTGCTTTAATTTTACTCTAGGACTAGTACAAATGACTAAAAAACGACTTTAAAAATACCCCCCATAGACTTGCATGGTGCTCACCCTCACACTCTCCCTGGCCACATGTCACAGTTTCTGAGAGTGCAGGGGAGGAGTTGGGGCAGAGTGGGGGCACCAGGAAGCTGGAAGGGATTGGCTGGCCGAGGGTTCGGTGCCAGTTATGATCCCTTCCCCTGCTAAAATGACTAACTTTTAAATTAAAATTTTTGCAGGGTTGAGCTCACGCTGCTATAAGGTAGTGGGCTATGAAGCCCACTACCTTATAGCAAGTACGTTGGAAATTCACTTTAAAACTTTAATTTCATCAAACTAGTCTATACATAACCATAAAAGCACAGAAATTCCCCAGATCATCAATGCTATAAATAGTAAAGAATCTAGCTGTTTTCTTACAGAAAACCCACTAAGTTAGATTTCAAGTAATTGCTAAACTGTAAATGTAGGTACCAGCATTCTATTAGGTAAAACTAGCAATTAGTGCTGATTTTGATCTGTGACATGATTTTCATTTTTTTTTTTTTTTACAAATGTGAAGTATGTTTCTAATAAAGTATTAAAGTATATATGTGTGAGTTATTTAATTAGATTGGTGAATAAAATACAAAACACATGTTGTTTTATCATTTGAAAAAGTGCAATACACTAAGTTTGTAGTGCAGTTTCTAGGCTACAGATTCATACCATACACTTTATATAATTGCTCAGTAAAAATGTATAAAATAGGCCGGCCAGTGGCGCTGATGGCTGAGGTGCTGGATGCCTGACCACGCGCTGTGCTGTGACCCAGATTTGGGGATGAGCCCGGAATGTTGGGGGTCAGTAAGGGTGAGGTAGGAGCCGGATTGAGCTGTCATCTAACAGTGCTGCTCTCCATAGGAGGGCTTGACACTGCACTGGATAGTCGACAGTGGCGGTAGGGTGAGGGCGTTGTTGGGTGCTTGGCAGCAACTGTGTTTCCATATAGCTTCTCACCTGGACTTTGGTACTTCAGGCTGGCACCCTCTGGGGCACTTAGAGACCATGACGTAGCTTACACACATGGGAGAAAGAAGTGAGGAAAAAACAAAAACAACTCCCTGGCGTTGCACACTACGATGCCGGGATCATGGTCCTCTAGGACCCAGCTGAATACTGGGGATGGTGTAGGTACCCCCGGCACTAGTGACAGGAAAAGGGCCAAATTAAAATTTTAAACCCTGCTAATGTTTAAAGAGCTGCTGACACCTCAAAGAAAACTTTGAAAAAACATAATATTTACGTACAATTCAGCTTGCATTCCATATATATTCTATAGATTTCTCTTCAACATCATTTCTTACTGAGGAACTTTGCATCAATACATGATCCTTATACCTCAGAGTTCATCTGCCTCTATAGGTTACTCCCTACCTCAAGTCATAATCCTCTGTTGTGACATCGCAATCTGTTGCTATGGGAGTAAGTGTGATGTCACAAGCAGTGCATTATGACTTGAAGTAGGGAGAAAACAATAAAAATAGATAAACTTTTCAGGAGCAAGCATCCTGTTTTCATGCGAAAACAGGATGCAAATCATATCAGTAATAAATAATGGGGGAAGAGGAATGCAGAACTAATGTGGAATACAAGACAAACTGTGTCTAAATATTATGTTTTGTTAAAGTTCTCCTGAAGGTATCAACTGCTCTTTAATAGGGCACTAAAGCAACTATATGACTGCGGGGCAATAAAAGAATAAAAAGGTTTATATTGGCTGCAGCAGGACATGGAAGGGCGACAGTGTATGAACTGCAGTGGGATTATGTATGTGCTGCCTGTCGACAGGCTAAAACGGCAGCAGCAACAGGAAGAGGAGAATAAAAATGCTAAATTGTGCAGTTGCTTTGAAGGGCACAGGGACTGCTAACAGACTTTGGAGACAAATGAAAACAAAAGTGTTTCTGCTGGCTACACCAGGGCATGAAAGTGGGGGCATTAGTGGACTGAAATGGAAATTGTTATTTAGCAGCCATGTTTGCAGGTTGTGTCCCCAGTTTCAGCCAATCAGAGGGCCAGGATTGCTGCCAAGGACTATGGGACCTTTCAGAGGACTTATGGGGGGAAAGCTAGGGAAATACTTGGCCCTCTTTCACACAACCAATCAATCATTGAAGGAGATTCATATATATTCATTTTTAGATGGGACAGTGATTTCAGCAAATGGGGAGCTGCCAGAGAGCTCCCAAAAGTCCAAGGACTGTGAGTTCTAGTTTCAGTTCAGCGGGAGCCCCTCCAGAGGGTGTGGGGTCTCCAGCTGCTATGCAGAAAATGGGGCTGCAAGGTTGGGGGAAGGACCTGCCTGTGGGTTGCCAGCTGCCTGTGTTTGCCTTCCCCCATTTGTGGAGGACTTTGGATTAAGGAATCCAGTTTTGCAGTTTTAGCTGGACGAGAGCTGCAAATATGTGAATGGGCAGTGAGAGTCTACACTTTATTGGTGAGAGGTTGTGCTCAAAGGTTCCAGGAGTCTGGTATCACAGTTCTACTGAGAGAAAGAGAAAGCTGCAGTTTGAAAGGGGGTGGTGGCTTTATCTGCCTGTTGCTTAACAGAATCCTGGAGCTGCTGGTTTCATGCTGTTCATGATTTCCTGGTGCACTGTTTGCAGAGAGCACAGTGTGGGTCAGAGCGGCCTTCTCCGGTGCTGTGTGAAAATTAAAGATCCCAAGTTGGCTTGTGCAGTTGTATGACTGCAGTGTTGTGCACTGCTTAGAGACCTGTAGCTATGGGATCGCAGTCAGGGGCAGGTCCTGCGGCACGCACATGCAAACACACACGCACACACACACACACACACACACTTTTTATGACTGTCCTTCCCCTAGCTAAAAAAGCGTTTGGCCTAATCAGAGTCATACACCATTCACAACAGTGTCTCTGACCATCGACTCACATGTTTGGGGTCTGCTGCTGCCAGGAGCTCTGGGTATTTGGTATGTGGGGGCTGGGCGTGTTGTGCAATATAAGGTGCTTGGCTCCCACTGAGAGAGGCTGGCTGGAAGTTCAGTGCATTTCTCTCACCCTTTTGTCATTAAAATGTGGGACACTGACACCCAGAGTAAAGTGAAAATGGTGGACACGAGCCCTACAAATGTGGGACATCATTAAACATGGAGCTAAAAGCTCAGGATGCTATGCAAACTAATTCTTTTGATTGTGCTAAGTTTTGTTTTGATTTTGCATTATAGGTTTTTATGAATGCTTGCTTCAAGGGGAGCGGTTAACACTAAGAGCCCCACACCCAAGTCTGGGACTGTTCCCAGTTTGCGCTTTGTGTGCAAACATTTTTTTTTTTACTTACTGTTTAGTTCAGTATAGTAGATCATATCTGGCTGAACTTGCTGACTCCCAAGTTAAGATTTGCTGTAACCAGAAATCTCCGAATTCCCTGCAGCTGATGTCAGAGCAGGGCTGCAGCAGTGGGAGATTCAGTAGCCTACAGTGCCTGTTAGAGCTTTCATTAGCTCCAATGAGATGTTTGCTGGTCCTGCTGTGTTCCTGAGGCTAAATGCGATCCTTTGCGACTGTACTTGGCTCTGGGAGGCCAGTGGGACCAGCAAAAAACAGCTTATAAAAACTTTAACATACGGAGCCAGCGAGTATTCCTTCCCACCCTTTATGCTCTTAGCTGCACCTCCACCTCCACCTGTGGTCAGCCACATGTCAGAGCCAGCGTGGAGCTTGGCAGCTACCCTCCCTGGAGAGAAGGAGCTTCCTTTGGGATGCTCAACCCCTCTCTCACCAGCTGGCCCTCCAATGAGCTGAGCTTGTTCCCGAACCTGGTTCATTAGTGACATGAGCGACAGCCATGCTGCTCCGCTGACGAGCCAACACCAAAAGCCCTCCATTTATTTAGGGAGGCGACATAGCCTAGAGGATTAAACTACCAAACTGTGAATCTGGAGACCCAGTGGACCAGTGTTTGAAACCCACAACTGCTACTTGCATTCTGTGCGACCCTAAGCAAATCCATTAACCTCCCTGTGGTCCTGGGATGCACAGAGTAATGAGCTTCATCTCAGTGTACCTTTCCCAGACAAACATTGTAAAATAAAAAATCCCCACAAAAAAAAACTGGGCCATCAGTGTGCCTCACTGTGAGGCCACCACATTGGTGAGAGGGCAGTTCAGACAGTGTGCCCATTCTTTCTTTGGCCTCTCATGTGGGGCTGTCTGCAGTGATACCAATTAATTCCAGTTGTGTTGGTGGTTTTGCAACGTGGATTCCTGTCCACTAGGAACTGGAATGAGGCCTAAGATAGCTGTGTTCCAACAGGCCAGCAAGAGCCACCAGTTTACAATGGCTTTCAGCCACTGCTGACCTGTGCTGGACATACCTAGTCTCCACCGTTAGTCACTGAAATGTGGGACACTAACTCCCAAAATGTGGTAAAATGTGGGACATTGGTCCCCATAATGTGGGACATCACATCAAATATGGAGAGACCAGCTCAGACTACTGTGGAAACCACTGCCTTTATTTGTGCAAAGTTTAATTTTGGTTTAGCATCACAGTATAACTGGTTTAAATGGGTTTACAGCACCTTCTCGTCATAGGCAGCAAGCTTCCCGAGTGGCACAGAGCAAGTGTGAGGGTAAAACGAGGGACATCCCTCATCATGTAATAGAGCTGGATTCAATTTGAGGGACAGTTCCACCACCAGGGAGTACAATCATAGCTGGTAGTGGGAGGGTTCAAGAAGGACATTAGGAAAAACATTTTCACAGAAAGTGGTGAACCAATAGAATAGTCTGCCCAGTAATGCTGATTTCAAGGCTGAGCCTTCCCTCCCATTGCCTGCCTCATTGTGCTTCTCTCATTTCTAAATACTGGTTTGAGACAATGCTCTTGTATCTTTCCACTCTTGTCTCCCGCACTCCATCCACTTCATACTCCCTTCATTCCAGGGATCCCCGCTCCTTCTCCCTCCCTCACCCTCGCTCCTCTGCCGGACAATCTACCTTCTCCTGTCACCTTCCCTCAATCTGGAACCTCCTCTTCACTTCCATCCATCTCTCACCTTCCACAACTTCTCTTAAGCATCAGCTTAAACTCATGCCCTCCCCTTGCTGCATCTGTCAACTCCCCATCTGACCTGCTTTCTTCCCTTCCCCCCATTTCATGCTCCCTCACTGGGATTGATTTCACTTCTCATAGCATTCTTAGCACTGAATGCTTCAATCCTTTGGTGACTGTATCGGTGAATGTTTAGCGTATCATGCTGCTGTTAGCTGCTGCACTTGAGGTGACTTCTTGCCATATTTGCACTATTTTTGTTTGCCCTTTACTTGTATTGTATTACTTAATGCCAATTGTTGTTGTTTTACTGTATCCCTACGCTCTCCCCCGGGCCACACCTGGAAATTAGCCTTGGCTCAGTGTGCCTTTCCCGGTTACCAAATTTTTAAATAAATAGATAAATAAAAATAGCTTTTAAAAGCAGCTGACGCCTTTGGGAAACTTTGAAAAACACAATATTCAGACATTTCAGCTTGTTATTTCAGATATCTTCTTTAGATGTAGCCTCTCCAGTATTTATTACTGAAGAACTCCCCCCAAACAGGATCTTTTTTTCTTAGAGTTCTTCTGCCTCTGTAGCTTATTCCCAACTTGAAATCAGAGTGCTCTGTTGTGACATCACAGTCTGTTGTCATGGGAATAACTGATGTCCCAAGCAGAGTATTACGACATGAGGTTGGGAAGAAGCATAGGCGCTGGTGAATCATCAAGGAACAACTATATTGTTTTCATGCATGTGATCTCAGTAACAAATAAAGCGGGGAGGAGAAATACAGAGCTATAGAGAAATATAAGCTGATCTGTGTCCAGATATTACGGTTTCCAAAGTTCTTCTTTAAGCGTTGGTGGTTCTTTAAGGGAATTATTAGTAATGAGAGGGTGTGAATGGAAAAGAAAGTTTCACAGTAAGTGGTGGGTATAGCTGTTTTATTTATTTATTTTTTTACATTTATTGTACTTTTTTTCCCTCCATATTAGGTGGCCCCCATCAGTCCTATCCACACAGACCCAGCTCCTTCACCACCTTCCCCGGGACTTAACTCCCATCCTATGAACACCCTGCCTTATCCCCCAGGGTGGGGCTGTCAGAAGGGGCCTTACCCCTGAAGGAGACTCGGTTGGTGCTTTTGGAGAGGGGTACCTCAGTCGGCAGAGGGAGCTTGCGGTGAGGGGCGGATGTCCTCGTACTGCGCTTGGCAGTATTTTTCCATTTTTCATGGACCGGCCCTTATGGGACACCGAAGGAGCCCTCGATGTGGATGCACACATGCATGTGCACTGCACATCGGAGGATGTCAGCGTCCTCCCAAGTTCTGAAGCTTCACTTGCACCGTCACCTGCGGTCACCCAGGTGGCAGTAGCAGAGTGGAGTCCGTCAACCCTCCCACCCTGAGGTGGAGAGTGTCCTCTGGGACACTTGGCTCACCTCCCCTGGCTGGCTCTCTGACTCGGGCTTGTTCCTGAACCTGGGTCGTCAGCGTTACAAGTGGTAATGCTACCCCTGCACTGGCACGCCAGTCTGAGTATGGCCGTTTTAAATAATGTGAGGTAAGGTCTCAGGGCAGACTTGATGGCCTTTTGTTCTTTTTCTGTTTTTACTGTCTATGTATCTATTTCAATATAGCAGAATAAATTGCAATTTACAAACGAGTAAATCAATGCAGATGTAGTAATACAATTTAATGTCAAGTAACTTGTATTGAGTACAGTTGCCTAACAAGCACAGGGAGCACAGGCTTCATGTGACTAATAGTGCTGGACACTGTGGGAATGCTTGTATTTATCTTTTATATTTTATTAATTTAAAAATGTTTCACCAGGAGGGCACACTGAGCCAAGGCTCGTTTGCAGGTGCAACCCGGGGAAAGAGGAGGGGGAGATACAGCAATGAAAATGTACAATATATACAGAAACCATATATACAGGAACACCTTGTATGGTACAGCACACAATAATTAACTATACAAATATATACACAGGAATACATTTTACACTGCAATTGACAGTGGAACGCAAAGTAAATTATACAAATAATTAGGGACTTGGGTCGAGACATGCTTGAAAAGAGTGGGGTTAGTTTAATAGGAGATGATACTGAAAATAAAACGTCGCCCTAATGATGGCGGGAGATAAAGCAGTAAATTATACTGGAGGAGAGAGACTGGGAGGGGGGGAGTAGAGGAGAGGGAAGGAAAAAGAAAGTGTTAGGTGCAGGAGCAAATCTGGGGGAGTTTGCAAAGGAGAGAGGAAAGAGCAGTGGGGGAGGGGGCATGACGGAGGGACAGAGGGATAGAGCTCCACAATTAGGGGCAGCAGTGGAAGAAAGCAGATTGCCCTTTGGAAGTGGATCTTCTGCGAACAGTCAGTTGTAGTGAGGAGACTTTGGCTAGCAGCTACACCTGTGCCACCTCAGGGTGGGTGCATAACAGTCCTTTGAAGATGCAGGTGGCCATAGCTTCTCGGAGCTCAGCAGGGAGAGAGTGCCACTGCGCAGGTAACCTATATGAGATGGCTGTTCATGTTGTGGAAGTAGAGCATTAAGGGAGCTGCACGCAGCTTGACTTTTGTGACCTTTGCAAGTATTCAGACAGTTGAGTTGGGGATGGTAGGGTAGACAGATAACTAGAGAGTTCAGGCACTTAGCATTTGAACATAAAGGACATCCATGGAAATACTGCCAAAAAGTAGGGGAGGCCTAGACTAATTTGCTATATAGGACACAGTAAATGCATTCTTGGGTGGCAAACTGAGGCACATCTGCAGAAGGCACTACACATGGTGTCAAGCCTAAACAGCTGTGACGTGGATGCATATACACATACACTGTCCAAATAGTCAATGACGGGTTGCATCATTTTGGAGACACTGTCATTCCTCACATTCCTGACTTCTGAGACCTCAGTTTACGGCTGGTCCGATGCACGTGTCAGGGATGACATTTGCTTGTTCTGAGGGCATGGTGACTGGGGGCAGGCTTTCCTCCCTCGGAAAGTGACAACTCGGGACAAGTGGTTTGTCATCTGTTACTTCCCCGGAGATCCACTGCCATTATTCACAGACACATTGCCACCAGACCCTTATGTTGACTTTTGCGATCTTTCACATTCACATTTGTGACCTTTTACCTTTGCACCTACGACCTTTGGCACTGATTTACTGCCTTCATAACTGCCTGGGATCCTGCTTTCCTGGGTAGCTACTGTGACATCAGTTTTACCATTCTGGGTCACTCAGATGTAAAACGTGAAACAGTGTCACTAACATCGTGGAATGTCTTGGAAATATGAAAAGAAAGGTGAGTAGCTGCTGAGGCGGGGGGGGGGACAAGGCAGATTTGGGGGTGCTGCATAGCTAGATCACTAAGTTATAAAAAAAATGATCAAAGCATACCACACCGCATGAACTGATGTAGAAAGGAAAACTAGAGGGCATTTAACCAAATACAAATGATTTTCTGTCACCTTTCTAAAACAAAAAACTGTCGCCATAGGGGACCTGGCAGTCCGAGGTTGAGTGCCATATCCCACAATTCCCCGCTTGTGCATGCACCAGAGGATCTGCTAGATGGTTATCCTGGGCCTGGAGTCCAGCCCAGTGTCACCTTCATCTGCACGAGGAGTTCCGTTCTGGCAGCTGGGGGATGTGGCTGTCACTCATGTGTTTGTCTTGGGAGCAGCATTTTGGTGGGGGGGAGGGAGTGTGGTGCAGACCAGCAATGCCTAAATCATGCATCTGCTAGCCTTTCTCTAGATCAGGCCCTTATTAGCCTCTTCTTAAAAAATATATATATATAATATATATTTAATTTGCATTGTGTACGAATATTTACTGGAGGGGAGCCCCTTTAAATTAGTACATGCTGTCACTGCATACTTATTTCTACTTAGGTGCTCAAATGGGATGGGACAGGTACACGGGAAAGGGAGCAGTTAAGGAGGGAGGGAATAAATGAGGGCTGACAGGGGCACAGTCCCCAAACCCGACAGTCTTATGCAGACTAGATGGGCTGATGGGTCATTATTTGTTGACACTTTCTATGTTTCTATACATGCTTATGAAGTGGGGGTGCATGATGTACCAGGATCTAAGGACCCTTACAGTAGCTGAAGCTTTTAAAAGCCTGGACTTGGGGCCTTCCTTAATGGTGGGACCCATTTCAAATGAAATGCCCTGATGCTGGATTTGGTCGCCATTACTTCAGAGATGGGCTTATAACAGGTAGGGGCTGGGGCCTTCAAGAGAGTGGACCAATGAGTCAAGTAAGTGTTTTTTTTCTTTTTATTTTTCAGCCTTTATTGTGTGCTACCTTTAAGAAGAAGAAGAAAAAAAAATTAAACACCACTTTATTTTAAAGTGGCTGAAGTGCCAACAGTTACGCTTCAGCTCCAGTGTAAACCTTGGGGGCGTTGTTTGTAAATCTGTGGCTTCAACTTCCTTGCCAAACAGGATTAAGTGGAGAAATAAATGATAGGATATGAGAAAAGAGTAATGCAGGCGAAATTTGCAAAGGGCTTAACGCACTGGTACGGTAAAATCCATTGTAATCTTGTTAGAACAGTGAAGGCAGCAGCTAATAAAAGATGAGGAGGCAACATGGTCTAGCACTGAAAGCACCAGCTTAGTAACCAGAAGAGACCTAGGTTCAAATCCCATCACAATCCCCCTCCTCTGGAGGGAGTCTCCCTCATTCTTTTGACAGGCTCTGTCTTTCATTCAAGAAGGATCCCGTATAACTAAGCAGGATCTGTCTTGCCAGATCTGATCATTAGCCCATTAAAATTGCACCTTTTGTTTCAAACCTCACACATCTCCCTCACTGTGATCCTCAGATCTTGGCAACTTTATGTAATCCCGAGACATTCCAAGCCAGATGCTGGTATCAAGATTTCCACAACTGAAGAAGGCTGGCTGTAGCATTTGACTAATTGGCAAGAGGCTCAAACAGTCCCAGGGAGTTTCTGACAACCTTTAACAAGCGGTTAACGTGACAGAAATCAGAAGCAGCAGGCAGAAGCGCAGGGTTAATTATTCTCTTTTCTTCATTGGATTTGTCCTTCTGTGCTGTATATGTATCCTGCCCCTACCTCACCCCCTTCCACCTTCCCTCCACCACCACTGCTGGGATCAGTTCCTTATTATTATTACCACCATCGGAGTTTAACCACTAAAAATGTATTTAGTACAGCAGCTTAAATCAATAATGGATCCCAGCTTGCCTTCAGAGTTTTTTTCCCCCTCATTGATTCCTCGTGCGACTGCCCTCCTGAATCGTGCAGGCTGTTTACCCTGGCTTCAAAGTAGCAGCTTTTCTTACTCCATTAGCCTAACAATGGCCGCCTGTTTCTCTATTATCACCAGGCATGTAGTGCCTAGCAGCTGATCAATGGCTCCTAATGGGCTCTAACAAAGAGGTTGGCCCATGTGTACCACTTAATACTCCGTCTTCGACCTCTCACTTGTATCCCCCCCCCACTCCCCGGGCCTGCCACAGCAGCACAAGATTAACCTTTCTTAGCCAGCTCTTTTCCTTCCACGTTACATAATGAACAGTTTCGTTTTCATCAGATAACTGAATTAGTTTTGCTATCAGTTGCTGTTGGTGAAGCTTGCGAAATTCACTAGTATAGCAAAACCCCGTGATACTGTGGCATAAAAAAGTGTTGCTTTAGATTAGGGAACTAAATTACACCCAAGCAATGCACTGTATTGACTTCATCTTGTGATGATACTAATTTAACCACAGAGTCTTTGTGCCTCCTCCTCCTTCTTCCCACGCGGGTCTGCACAGTGACCTGATTGACATTTGGTTAATGGATATAATTGGCTACAAGGAACAAGCCCTCTGACCTTTGGCCTCTGTCTTTGCCCTCCCTAGGGTTCCATGCATTGTATGAGGGAGTGATTGCCACAATAGAATTTAGAATTGTGTTTATTTTTTTTTTGGGGTGGGGGGAACCTTACAAACTTTATATGGTATTAAAATGTCAGTTCCATGCAAGAACTGTGTAGACAAAGCTAGAACAAGCCACTTCAAATTTCACAGAATGCAGATCAGGACTGGTTTTATCAATTTATACTCTGATTCAGTTATATTTGTCAGGATATACTACAGTTGATTACATTTGTCTGACTTTGTTACGTTGGCGTCAGTAGGAATTGTCCAATTATGTTATATGTTAATCACTTAGATTTGTCTGGGTATGCTACATCCAAATTGATTTGTCTGGTAATGCTATATGTGAATCAGTTATTTGTCTTGTAATGTTATATAATACCATATGAGAATCAGTTATTTTCTAGTAATGTTATATAATACTATATGAGAATCAGTTATTTTCTAGTAATGTTATATAATGCTATACGTGAGTCAGTTGTCTGCTAATATTATATAGTATAATGCTATATGTGAATCAGTTATTTTCTAGTAATGTTATATAATACTATATGTGAATCAGTTATTTTCTAGTAATGTTATATAATGCTATATGAGAATTACTATATGAGAATCAGTTATTTGTCTGGTAATGTTACATGTGATTTGATTAGATTTGTTTGGGTATGCTGTATGTGACAGAGTAGATTTGTCTCGTTTATGCTATATGTGAGTTGATTAGATTTGCCTGGTGATGCTATATGTAAGCCGGTGATTAGATTTGTCTGTTTTTTTTATGTGAGTCAACTATAATTGCCTTACATGTCAATCTGTTAGGTTTGTGCTCATGTTATATATAAGTTGATTTGATCTGGTTATGCTGAATATGAGTTGATTAGATTTGACTGGTTATATTTCCCAAATGGTTGTGTATCCTGCCAGAGTCAACTACTGCACTGGCTCCAGTACACTACTTGACTGGTTACTACAAATTACCCAGAGCGAATCTCCAACACCACCGTCCTCCCTGACTCAATTAGCGATCACTCCCCAGTCCCATGCCACTGGTCAAATAAAGTCCCTAAGCTCCCCACTATAACTCTCACTGGATGAGTTCTGAAGAAAGGACAGCTCGAACCCCTCAAGACCTGTCTTAAACAAACAGACTAGTCCCCTATTGACACCTTCCAAGACGTGGACCAGGCACTTGAATACTTTATCTCCACATTCAGTGAAGTTTGTGACATCTACGCACCCTTAAGAAAATGAAAACTAGGCCAGTCCGGTGGTGCAGAGGGCTGAAGTGCTGGACGACTTACCTCTCGCCACACTGGTGACCCATGTTCAAGAATGAGCATGGGCCATTGGGGGGTCAGCAAGGGGTGGGGAAGGAGCAGTGCAGGACTGAGCTGCCGACAGGCAGCTCTCCTCTCTGGGGAGGGATCTGTGCTTCCCTTGGTTCTCGACTGCCTTGTGGTGGAGGCCAGAGGGCAGTGCAGCTGGGGGAGCCAGGGTGCTAGGCCAATGGGGTGGAAGGAAGGGGCCCGCACTGGAGCAAGAGGGCGCATGAGCGCCTCCACACACATGTGCCTCTCTGTCTGGGGCTTTGGATAACTGGGGAAGAAATGTAGAAAATCGGGGGGCGCAGCAGGATGAAGCCTCCGGACTGGCTCCGGGATCCACTGGGGCATGCATAGCATTCAAAGATCCCGAAAGACCCTGGAGTCTGGTAGGCTTAGCGGATGATGCAGCTATGGCTTGCTGAAGAAGAGATAAAAAAACCTATATGAAGAAAATAAAAACTGAAGGGCACTAACACTTCCTGGATCTCCCCATCCCTACTGAGCCTCATGGCCACTAGGGGCCACCTGTGGCACTGAGCCCGAGACACAGGAAAGCAGGCTGATATCCAGCAGTACAAAACAGCCAGAAACACTTGCACTCGGGCGATCCAACTTGCCAAAACTCGTCACTAACAGGACAGCCTCGCAAACGTCTGGGGTGACGGCAGAAAATTTTGGGACAACCTAAAAGATCTTACAGGCAAAGCTGGCAAAACCTCACCCTCCATGCTAGCAATCAATGGGGAAGTCACACAAGATCCAAAAATAATTGCAGATACATTCAATGACACCTTTTCTGACCTCAGTGGCATACTCCCCCCCCTCCGACTTTTACAACATTACCAAAATCAGCACTGAGGCCGACCGAGCTTGTTCACCACCTGGCCCCCCCACCCTTCTATTTCAAGAAAATCCCTGTACCCAAAGCCAGAAAATATCTACCTTGAGCGCTAGGAAAAGCAAAGTTCAGTAGTGACTCCCTAGATCTCAAACAAATTTTCCTTACCTTGGGAAAAAGTCTTAACCCCCCCCCAACCAAACTGGTGAACTTATCACTATGCCTTGCACAATTCCCACAGTGCTGTAAAGCAGCTGTAATCACTCCAGTCCACAAAAGCAGAGATCATGCCCTCTACACGAACTGTCGCCCCATAGCTATCCTACCCCCACTCTCAAAAGCCTTGGAGCACATAGTTTCTGAACAGCTGGTTGACTATCTAGAGAAGTATCAGAGCCAATGCCCACAACAGCATTGCTTCTGAAAGGAACACAGTATCACCACCACGCTCTTCGAGTACACTGGCTTCAGCAATGAAGCCCTAGACCACAGCCAGCTAGTGGGGGCGGTTTACATCGACCTCACTAAAGCATTTGACATGATCAACCACTCCATACTACTGGACAATCTTTCCTCCACCAGGCTCTCAACTGAAGCTGTGGATTGGTTCAAAAGTTATCTAGGGCACAGATCCTAACAGGTCAAAATTAACGGAATCCTCTCCGACAGCAAACAAGTGTGCACAAGTGTCCCACAAGGCTTGATCTTAGGCCCCCTACTCTTTAGTCTCTTCCTCAACCACCTTCCCAATGTCAGCATGGATAATATTCTCCTCTATGCAGACGATGCCGTCATCTTCACAAGAAAGTCTGACCTTCACCTCCTGGAACTGCAACTCCTGCAAAACCTTTTGGCTGTCAAAGCATGATTCTCAGATCACAAACTTCTGATGAACTATAAAAAAATGAAGACTATGCTATTTGCTAACCCCCGCAACAGGCATAAAGCATACCAACCATATGGAACAGCCATAATGCCCCGCTTGAACAGTTAAATACCTTCAAATATCTTTTTTTTTTTTTTATTTTCTCTTTCTCCTTGGCAGGACCACCGAAGCCATCCACCCTGGTCACGGCCCCCGGAGACCTCTACCGCCGTCTTGCTGCTGAGGACCCTCGGTCACCCCTGGCTTGCCCCTGAAGGCGGGCTGCAGGGCCACCCACGTGGCCCCGGAACTGTAACTAGTCGGGTCCTGCAGCGCGCGGCTATGTGAGGCTCTCCAGGAGGGTCATTAATCGGGTAGTCCTGCTTCCATCTTTTTCCGGCCGTTTTCTCCCCAGAGGAGGCGGGACGTGAATGACGCCAGTGTCCGCCCGCCCATCCCCCTTGTTGAGCGCCGGGTTGGTGGAACCCCGGTCTCCACCAGGGTCTCCAATGCACCGAGGCTAACCCACGCCTTTCCCCGAATAGGAGTCCATCAGTCCATCGGACGCCGATCCTATTCCCCGCCAGCCTCCACTGACCCGGATCCTGCTCTCCAACCCAGGTCGCCAGGCGCCGCAAGAGGAAATCCAACCGCTGCGCCGACGGGCCGGCTACCTTCAAATATCTAGGGGTACCCCTTGACAGTTCACTATTCTTTGCTAACCACATTGAGCATGTGGTAAAGGCAGTTAATATAAGGATTGGTCTCCTTTATAGGCACAGACACTGTATCACCTCAGATGTGCTCTGACTCGCAGTGACCAGCTCGATCATTTTCATCATCGGCTACGGTCTGGTGGTGTATGGAGCTGCCTCCGATACAACTCTTAAAAGGATCAACACAGCACTAAATAAGTCATGTAGGCTAATAATTGGAGCCCAGAGGCTTACACACACCTGTGAATTATATTCTCAGACCAATTGACTGCACCTGAAAGGCAGGATGAAATACCAGCCTCCTAGAGAAGAAAACCTGCCTAGGCCTAACCCCTCCGGCAATACAGCAACTCCTCACTCCAGTGAACAATCCTCATTGGACGCAAGGCATGACCAGACAGTCTCTCCAAGTCCCCTTCTCCCGAACCTCACAAGCTCAGCGGTCCTTTGCCTACCATGTGCCTTGTTGGCTAAATGATCTCCCCTATAACATAATGTCTGAACCTAAACTAGGACCCTTTAAGAGAAAACTTCACCAACACCTAACTGCACTTTGCAGCTGTGACTGCCAATCCTAATGAGCTTTACCCCCACCTACTCCCCTGCATCATTGTCCCACCTACCCTTGTACCCTACCTGTCACTGTCTCCACCCCCTCTCTCCACCCCATCCCCTCCTGTTGCCATCTCCTTCCCACATCCCCTGTCACCACCCCCTCCACCCCTTCACTACCCTCCTCTTGCCTCCATGTCTTATCTTCTTTCCCCCTGCCACCCACCCCTTAACCAGACTAGGTCAGCTCTGACTGATTCTCCGCTGCTTGAAACAATGCCGTAATAATGTGCAAATGCTGCTCACTTTGTTTGACTCTCTGTGCACCAGTTTATTGGATGTTCTCTTGTATTTTTTGAAACCAGACAAGGTCAACTCAGACTAATTTACTTCTGCCTGTCATAGTCAGCAAAATATGCCTGTTCCTCTGTATGACAGATTTTTCGATTCTCTCATTTGTATTGTTTGTCTGATTGTTGTAGTTACGACATGGAACCTTTTGTAAACGAACATTCATCTCAAAGGTATTATGATCCAAGAATTAAATAAATAAATAAATACATGTTATATGTTAGGTGATTTGCCAGGTTACGTTATATGAGAGTTGATTAGCCTTGTCTGGTTATGTTACACTTGAGTTGAGTAGTTTTCTGGCTATGCTGTGTTATATGAACGGTCTAGGTTCCGGTTGAAAGCGTGGGACTGTATCAGACAGGATGGGAATGGACAAGTGTTGCAAGCTGTGAGTATTGGTACAGGTATCAGGAAGAATGTGATGAGTGAGGGGAAATGTCTGTTGCCAGTTGGGTCTGGACTGATAAGAGACTGATACTGTAACTGCCATCTGCTTGAGACGATTAGGCTTGTATCTCCCTGGCCCAGAGATAAATTAGTACACTCTTTCTTCCAAGAAAACAGAAAGAGAGAAATGCAATGGTTTCTCAGGCACTAACATTTACTTCCAAAAGGATGTCATACTGTGTGCGGCTAAAATGAGTTGATCTGTGTGAATTTAGCGATTTTCAAAATAGACCTATTCTGTTATAGACAAGATACTGTTCAAGTGAATTTGGTACAGAGTGACTGAGATCAGCATTACTTTATCTTTCTGTTGATCACTCATTTGCCTAGCAGATTTTGTACTGTATTATGGGATGCTAGGCTGTAGAAAGGTCAATGCTCAAGCTTCACATTTCTTTCTTTATACTTTTTTTAACTAGCTTTTTACCTGCTCTTGTGGCAGCCTCCATCCCATACAGTCACCCACCCCAGTCGTCCACTGCCTCAGGGCCTTCCTGAGAGGAATCCTCCATGGATATACCCCCCTCCCCATGGCAGGGTCAGAGAAAGGTGGGTCATCCTCCCTATCCTACAAGCACAATCCAACCCCCCGAGTCCTGTGGGGGCGGCATTGACTGGATGATCATCCTGCTGCCATAGGTCTTTTCCGTCTTCTTGCACAGATCCCCTGGGGCCAAGTCACTTGTAATGATGCGCATACTGATGCATGTGTACATTACAGGTGTCCGTGTCAGGTCCCCTTTCCATGGCATGCACCTAGTCACACCACCCAGCCTCTGCCAGATTGTGATGGTGCAGCAAAATGGTGAACCCCTTCCCAAAGGAGGAGAGCAGTCCTAGGGGTGCTCAATCCTCCTTTCCCAAAGCAGGCCCCTGAGTTACCCTGGTCCATTCCCAAACCTGGGTCGCTGGTGTGGCATGAGGTACGGCGTCCAGTGCCTCAGCCCTCAGCGCCACTCTGCCATCTCCAAGCTTCACATTTCTGTTGCAATTTATGAGTTTTTCTTAAAAAAAAAAAAAAGATTTTTTTACAGTTCATGTAGCCAACATAACTCAACAGATATACTACATCTAGGCGACACATACTGTAGGTGTCAGTGTGGCTCAGTGAACAGCACATCGGTTTCTGGGTCAGAAGGTTGTGGGTTCTAGTCTCACACTGGGACAGGCTCGTACCTCTTTGTCTCCCCTCCTCCAGCTGCTGCGATCCCCACCAACACCAGCACTTTTTAGCTTCCCTGTCCCCTACTCCTACCCAAGTAGCACTTCTCGCTCCCTCCTCCCACCTTGACAATGGCCTTCTAGCCTGCCCACTCTTCCGGGACTACTCTACCTACTATTCTTCCTCAATCTCCTTCACATTTAGCCTACCTATGCACTGCTCAGTTCTTAGTCTGAGCCATTCTCTCCATGTCTATTCACTGGTCTTAGCTCGACTCCTACCCAACATGTGTAGTCTTGAATTATGATTAATGATTTGCAGCCTGTATGCTCTGTTCCACCTGTGCTACATCTGTATAATTTTTGTAATGATGTTCACCCTGTTTGTCTACCCACGCTATGACGTGGAACCTTTGTAAATTAGCTGTTCTTGCTCAAAGGTGTTAATCCTAGAGTTAATAAAATAAAAATTAAAAAAATAGATACTGGCACCTAAATGCAGTACTAGGGAATGCTGCACTGTTGGGGTATGTCGTCTTTCAGATAAGACCTTAAACTGAGGTCCCTTCTGCCCATTTCCAGTGAGTGTCTAGGTGGAAGTAAAAGAACGCCAGACACGTTTTGCAAAAATAGGAGATTTTCCCTGGTTTCCTCACCAGCATCCCCCTTCCCATGAAACTGATTCAGGAAACTGTCCAAGGCTGTGTGTGGGTGTTGATGTGCAAAATAACTGCCACCACACATTTACAGCCACTTCCCTACCAGTGTGAAATTACTTGTAAAGTGCTTTGGGGTACAATGTGTATGAAAAGCACTATATAAATGCTATATCTTCATCCTGTTTTCAGTGAGGTCCTACGTTTCCCAAATTTTACAGCTGAGACAAGTGAAGCACTAGTGTATTAACCAGGCACTATGGTGGGATTCAAACCTGCAAGCTCATGGTTGACTGCTCAGTGATTATCTAACTACAACACTGCACAGAATTGTAGATAACTGAGCTTGTACAATCAATTTTTCTTTTGGGGGGGGGGGCTCCTGCTCTTTCCTGGCAAATCTTCAAAGGTCCCACTCATTCTTTTGCAGTCCCGTTTTAGTGAAACACCTTATTTTGTGTGAAAATAGTGTGAAGGAGTGCAAATTGAAAATAAAAATGATACATTATTATTACCTACCTCCTGTTCTGAAAAACAATTTGAAAATGCTGAGTTGCTCTTCTTCTGAGCCACTTTAGGCCTGGTCCAATCTGTCTTGGTCGAACGGCTGTTTCATCCAGTTCTTGATCTAAATGCCGAGCTGGCTGAAGGGATTATTTTTTGTAACCTTCCGTTTATTCGAATATATGACGGTACCTCCGGATCTCCTGTGCTTCTTTATTGTTGCCAGAGCACTGAACTTATGGGTCACAGCTCTGGTCAGTTTCATTCCTCCCGGATTCTGAGGAGGCAAGTATTCTTCCGCTGGTATCCATGGCTTCTGCCTTTCTAGGGAATGCTACGGAGGAGAACTTTCTTATGCCAGCTCACTCCGCTTATCACATTGTGTCTGCCATGTGGGGTTTTTGGCTGAGACACTGGATTGCGAACCAGGTGTCCAAAGGCTAAGCTATTTCATCTGGTGTTTGAGGGAGGCCTGTTGTTTGGATCAGGTCTGGATGACATTTTTTTTTTCTTTTTGGGTCTGAACCCTCAATGCCCCTAGTGGAGCTCATCCCCTTCCCTGCACGCCAACCCACCATGCCCAGAGAACACATAAACTAGCACTGCTGGAGTGAGGTCAACACACTAGTTAAAAAAGAGGTAACGAGGACCTTGCTAATGTAAACATCCCTGGTTTATTCCAAAAAAAATACAATAGCTACAGCAGTGCAGATGTACTTTTGCAGACAGAAACAATGTTTTCTTGTCAAATAGAGTCACAGCTGTGTAGAAACAACACACCTAGGAGTCCAGTGTCCGCGGGGGGTCCTGCTCCTGTCGCCCTGCCTGGGGGGGGGGGTAAGCCAGGGCTTGCTACCATTGACCGTTGGGGGGCGCTCTGAAATAGAGCAATTACCTCCAACACCAGGCATATGGCAAGACACTCTGATGATGAATTAACTTTGAAACATAAGTACGTTGCTACCCAGAAATCCAGCAACTAGCCACCAGCTTTTGGGACTGCACCAGATGCTCCTGCTTTCGAATGGACTGTTTTCTTGCCATATGCCTGATGTTGGAGGTAATTGCTCTATTTTAGAGCATTATTTACTTTACAGTTCCGAAGCAGTTGAAGCGAGGTCTCCCTAGACATTTTAATATTTTTCTCCTGGCGTTGTAATCCCCTTTTACCTGAGGTGAGCTCTGGACTCCTAGGCGTGTTGTTTCTACAGAGCTGTGATTTTATTTGACAAGCAAATGTTGTTTTTGTCTGCAAAAGTACATCTGCATTGCTGTAGCTATTGTATTTTTGGGAATAAACCAGGGATGTTTACATTAGCAAGGTCATCGTTACCTCTTTTTCTACTAGTGTGCTGACCTCACTCCAGCAGTGCTGGTTTATGTGTTCCATTAAGCTTTACACTTATATGTGCACCTAAAGCAAGTGTGAGCCCCCACACCCCTGTGCTTCTGTGTCCACCATGCCCAGGCTTAACCCCCCTGGGTGGGGCTACTAGGCAGGGCCCCCCTATGGTCAATGGTAGCGAGCTATGGTTTATCCCCTAGGGCAGGGCCATGGGAGTGGGACCCCTGGCAGACACTGGTGGCAGTGGGTGCAGCAGCAGAGTGGGGTATCATAGCCAAGGGATCGGAGATTTCTTGTAGCTATGATCCCCTGGGAGGCAGGGTGTGCAATGATGCCAGTGTCTGTCTCACCTCCCACACAACCAGGTGACAGCCTTTCCCGGCGATTCCCCCGGCCTCCGCCAGAGGTCACCGACAGGCCAGACACTCCCCACTGGAGAAGGAGAGTGGCCCCTGGGGCACTATATCTTTCCCCGCCTGGCTGGCCCTCTGACTCCCGGGTCCGTTCATGAACCTGGGACCTTCGTGTCACAAACGGTCATCTTACCGCTGCGCCGGCGGCTGGCTGCCAGATCTAGATGACATTTTAAAAGATGTCCAGGCTAAGAAGGGACATCTTCAGGTGTCAAAACAGCAGCAAAAGCCAGCCCAGTGGTGCTGAGGGTTGAGGCGCTGGACGCCACACCTCGCGCTACGCTGGTGATCTGGGTTCGGGAATGAGCCCAGGCCATCGGGGGTCGGCAGGGGAGGGAGAGGATTAAGTGTCCGGAGGACAGCTCTCCTCTCCTCTCCCGGGAGGGTGGGGGGTGTAGACTCAGCACTTGTCTGGCCTCTGGTGGAAGCCAGAGGCACAACAAGCACACGAGCACACAGAGAGGGCTGGGAGTGAGGACGTCGGTGGGGACGCCTTGATGTCTGGGCGTAGCCACTCCCCTAGAACAAGGGAAAAAAACACACCGGGGCACCGAGGGGAAGGAGCGCTGGGGCATAGGCCCTAATGACTGCTGCCTGCCTGACCGCCGGAGGAGACCTGATGAAAGTTGATTGAACGGGATGTACCTGCCCCACCTCATACCCGCCTGGTGGACATATCCACGGCTCCATGGGGGTCTACCGGGGTTCCAGGTAAGGCAATGGCAAGGGGCAATACCCTTAGCGACTCCCGACAGAGCGGTGCTCCGATGTCGAGAGGAGAGATAAACTACAATTTCAAAAAAAAAAAAAAAACAGCAGCAAAAGGCCAGCTCAGTTCCAAAAGGTCAAGGAGGTGGCTGACAGAGTCAGTACTAAGGGTTTTTTCATCCTTTTTAGAATTTTGGAAACCAGAGGAGTAAAGGGGCTTAATGTGGGTTCAAGGGCAATAGTGGCAGAGAAGCCTTTGCCCAAACGTGTAATGGAGGTCCAGAACAAAGAGGTAGCATGTCGCAATGAGGGGGCGTGGGCCCATCTCTGCCTCCCTTTCCTTGGAGGAAGACTGCGAAATCTCTACACAAGATGGGCCCAGATAATGTCAGACTCTTGGGCTCTGGAGATACTGGCATTAGGTTACACAATAGAGTTTGCAGCTATTCCCACAAAGGGGTGTTTTCTACAGTCCCCCATACCAAAGGACCCAGTGAAGAGATGAGCAGTGTCTCAAACTTTAGATCACCTCAAAGAGATTGGGGGAATTGTTCCAGTGCCTCTCGACAAACAAGGCCAGGGACTCTACTCAATTTACTTTGTAGTTCCAAGAAATCAGAGGGCTTCAGACCTATTCTGGACCTGAAGCACCTAAACAAGTTTATTCGCCACATGACTTTCAAGATGGAGTCCTTATGATCAATTGTTCGAGCTGTCCAGACGGGGGATTATTTAGCATCCATAGATCTGAGGATGCATATCTCCACATTCCCATTCAGCAGTCTCATCAGAAATTCCTCAGGTTCATGGTTCTGGTGCAACACTTCCAGTGCAGAGCACTTCCTTTTGGACTGGCAACAGCCCCCAGGGTGTTCTCAAAGGTGCTCATAGTACTGGTAGCACAACTCTGGCAGGAGGGACATCATGTCTATTTGAGGGAATCAGTGGCAAGGACCCTGGAGATCCTGGAGTCCCACAGTTAGGTAGTCAGTCAGGAGAAAAGCTCTCTCAACCCATCTCAGACTCTGGAGCACCTGGGAGCGGTGTTCAGGATGGACGAGGGGAAGGTCTTCCTCTCAGCAGCCAGGAAGGAGACCCTGAAATGAGAGGTTCAGTGGCTGAGGAGCCAATCATTGGCTTCAGCTCCCAGCCTACTATGGATTTGGGATCTCATGATTGCAACAATAGAACTAATTCTGTGGTCTTGCTTACACATGCGACTCCTTCAGACCGGTTGCTGGCAGCCTGTGATCTGACATCAGAGGAATAACAGGTCACGATTCCAATTACCCCACCCCTTTGACAGCTGATTAATTGGTGGGTGAGCTCAGAGAACCTAAGCAAGCGGTCCCCCTTAGAAGTCCCCCTAGAGTTGATCCTGCTGACCGATGCCAGCTTGTTGGGCTGGGCTGCAGTCCAGGACCATCTCCCCATTCAAGGGTCTTGGTCTGCGCAGGAACAGCACCTACACATCAGTGTCTTTTTGATGAGGGCAGTATGCCTTGCTCTCCTTCTCTTTTGCAAGCTGGTACAGTCAAAAACCATGAAAGTAAGGTAGACAACGCTGTCGCAGTGGCATAGATAAGCAATCAAGGAGGCACAATGAGCAGAGATGCTAAGAGAAGCGACTGACCTGCTACCGTGGGCAGAGGAGAATCTTGTGGCTTTATGGGCTGTTCACTTAGTGGGAGAGTTGAAGATTCAGGCTGGCTGATTAACACAGAGACATAGAAACATAGAATTTGACGGCAGATAAGGACCGCTTGGCCCACCGAGTCTGCCCATTTCCCTACATGGTGGATAAGCTGCAGATCCTAGTTAACCAACAGCCTGCTTCTTCCTTCCCCCACCAGAACTGTCTTATGTCTGTCCTATGCATTCTTGAATTCCCCCAGTTTTTGATCCCATGACCTCCTCAGGAAGGCCATTCCATGCATCTACCACCCTCTCTGTGAAAAAATACTTCCTCACATTGCCCCTGAGCCATCCCCCCATCTTCAAATTGTGCCCCTCTGTTCTTGTACATCTCTTTTTCTGAAAGATGCTACCCTCTTGGACTTTGTTGATTCCCTTGAGGTACTTGAAAGTTTCTATCATGTCCCCCTCTCCCTCCTTTCCTCGAGGGTATACATATTAAGCTCCTTTAGTCTCTCTTCATATGGCTTCTGTTGCAGACCCTGCACCATTTTAGTTGCCCTCTTCTGGACTGCCTCCATCCTGTCTATGTCCTTGCAGAAATGGGGTCTGCAGAACTGCATGCAGTACTGCAGATGGGGTCTCACCAACATACAGAGGGATAATAACTTCCTGTTTTCTACTGGTGATGCCTCTCCCTATACATCCCAGTATCCCCCCAGCCCACCTTACTGCCTTCTCACATTGCTTGTATACCTTTAGGTAATCAGATATGACTACCCCCAGGTCCCTTTCTATTTTTGTTGTTGTTAATACCCCCCTCCCCTTGTGTACTCTTCCACTGGGTTTCTGTTTCCTGGGTGCATTACTTTGCACTTCTTTGCATTAAATCTAAGCTGCCATACTTTTGACCATTCCTCCAACCTTGCCAAATCCCTTTTCATCCTTTCCAATGCTCCCTTGTGTATCAACCCTGTTGCAGATCTTTGTGTCGTCTGCAAAGAGGCATACTTTTCCTTCCAGTCCTTCCGCAATGTCATCTATAAAGACATTAAAGAGGACCATACCCAGTACTGAACCCTTCGGTACCCCACTAGTAACCCCTCTTTCTTCGAAGTGGACTCCGTTTGCTACTGCCATCTGTGTCCTGTTGTCCAGCCTTTTTTTTACCCAGACTACCACCCTGGGACCCACTTCTGGGCTGGCTAATTTGTTTATTAATCTTTTGTGTGGGACTGTGTCAAATGGCTAAGCCATGAGAAGGTCCACCCAGGGGAGTGGATGCTGAACCTGGAGGTGTTCAACCTTCTGTGCACAAGGTTCAATTGTCCACAGATTGACCTGTTCGCCTCCAGCCAGAATGCTCAAGTATAGTGGTTCTTCAGTCGATACTCGTGTCCACAGGTGGAAGCAGTGGATGCTTTGTCACAGACATGGAATTTCTGCAGGGCATATTCCTACTCTTCTCTGCCGCTCCTCCCCAAGGTCATATGCAAAATAAGAGACTCAAAAGGAAGCTTTCTCCTGATAGCTCCAGAATGGCTAAGAAGGTCATGGTTCCTGGATCTGGTGAATCTGGCTCAACATGCACTGTCTGACTCCCAATCTGCGGGGGCCCTCTCTCCCAAAGCCCCATTCTGTATCAAGACCCAGAGGTGATGCAGCTCATGGCCTGGCTCCTGAAAGGAGGAGACTCCTAAAATATGGATTTTCCGGAAAGGTAGTGGATACTCTGATGGTCGCCAGGAAGAACTCAAGTCTGCAACTTATGCTCATGTATGGAACATTTTTCAGGCTTGGGCCAGAGAGAAAAATACCTGTCCTTCAAAAGCCACAGTTCTGCAGATTTGGGATTTTTTGCAGGTAGGAGTGGACAAGGGTTTGGCACTGAGCAGCTTGAGAGGTCAGGTGTCAGTGCTTGGAGCCTCCATGGGCTCATCTCTAGGGACTAACCGGGAGGTTATACGAGTCCTACAAGCGGTCATCAGAAGCCTACCTGTGTTTCGATCCCCTATTCCTCCATGGGATCTGAATCTGGTTTTGAATGCTTTCTGTAAAAAACTCTCTGAACCTCTTTAGTCAGTGTCACTGTCATTTGATATTCTGTCATGCAAGGTGTGTTTTCTAATTGCTCTGTGCTCAGCTAGAAGGTTGGTGAGCGCCAGGCCTTGTCCCACAAAGAACCTTACCTTATTATTCATAAGGACAAGGTGGTTCTGAGAATGGTTCCCTTTCATTCTGTAGAGAAAACAAAAACAATATGTTGCGGGCAATACCTTTTATTGGACTAACACAATTATTTCTGAGACTAGCTTTCGAGAACGGAGTTTTATCTCTCGAAAACTAGTCTTAGAAATCATTTCATTAGTCCCATAAAAGGTATCACCTGAAACATATTTGTTGTTTTGTTTTCTCTACATTGTTGACTGGACTAACACGGCTACCACATTTCTATCTTTCATTCTGAAAATTCCTACATCGTTTCATGTGAATCAGGAAATCTGTCTTCTGTCCTCAGCCAACTCATCCGAGAGAGAGAGAGTTGCACAAGTTAGATTTGTGCAGGGCAGTTAGCATGTATCTTAAACAAACTGCAGAGTTCAGAAAATTGGATAGGTTGTTCATACTCTTTGAAGCAGAAAAAAAAAAAAAAAGGACAAAAAGCCTCCAAGGCCACATTGGCAAGGTGGGTGAGGGCGTGCATTGCCAAGACTTATGTCACAGTAGAGAACAGAGCTCCAGCTCACATCAAGGCTCATTCTACCAGGGCTATGACCACCTCCTAAGTGGAGAGAGGGGAGGCATCTGTTTTAGAATTGTGCAAGACAGCAACGTGGTCCTCCATCCACACATTCAGTATGCACTACAGATTGGATGTTCAAAGCTCCGCCGAGGTGGCTTTTGGTCGCAGAGTTTTGCAAGTGGCAATTAGCAGATAAATTCCATTTCCCTTTTTCAGGTTGCATGCAGGACAATATTCTCCCCCACCCAGTTGGATAATAGGTACTGCTCATAAGAACCCATATGTACCAACTACCATTTGACAATATTGAACGCTACAGAATGAAGAAATTTCTTCATACTTACCGTAATTTCCTTTCTGTTAGCTCCGGCATTGTCAATGGGACCTCTCCCGGGAGCCTTGCTCCTGACATATGTCCCTAGAATGTCCGTTGTGATCTCATAAAGTTTTTTGATTATAAATAGTGTTGACATCCTTCTGTGATTTATCTGCTGACATAAAGAAAAAAAGTGACGCATCAAAATATTTTTATAAAATGGCAGGGTAAAATCATGTAATCTGATTGGCTCTTATTTATGTGTAAAATACGCTTTTCACATGGGTAAAAAAAAAAAGGACTGCTTAGCTGTGAAAAGTCTGCAACACAGATCAGTGGGCATTTGGAACACAAGCATTTCAGTTAGCCCCCTACAGCCAGAACTAATCTTCCACCACAAACATGGCTGCTACCTTTACACTGTAAAAAAACTTAAACTGGGCCCTAGAAATAAAACTACTTTAAATAAAAAATAAAACAAATGAATTAAATGCTGTTTTCCTGATTATTACACTCTCCTTACATACATAAACAAATTAGAAACAATAAGTATTGTTCATAGTTTTCACTACAACTGTTTCTTTGCCGACAGTCAAACCCCCCCCCCCTTCTATCTTTAACTGCTTATCAGGGAACTCTCTTCTTCCTGTCCTGACAGTGAGATAATTGAGTCTCTGGCTGTAACAGAGGCCTTTGTTGTCTGTGTGTACAGCGTGTTGGGAGAGAAACATTCTGCCAGTGGAGCTAAGCAGAATTTTGAATCCATGTATTCCGAGGCAAACATTCCATGATAAACATTCCGTATCTTGAATGTGGGGAACAACAGAGAAAAAAAACAGAAAGAAGAAAGTAGGCAATACTACAATGACATGATCAATGACATCACTTGCAGTGGGCGGAAGGATTATTTTATCACAAATATATAAAGTAAATCTATTTTTCTACATATAAACATGCTTTTCCCAATAGTCCAAAGTAAAAAAAAAAGTAGTCAATTTTATAAGTGCAATAAGGCACTCAGGGGTGTGTGTAAACCATATTTTACAGCATGGCCAGCAGCTGAAGTCACTCGGCCATTGGCCTCGTGCCTTACTACGTCCATGGCTGTGCTGTAAAATATGGTTTACACATACCCCTGAGTGCCTTATTGCTTACATACTGTACGGTAGAATGCTGTTATGCATGGAATTCCATGGCTGGAATATGCTTGTTCTGCTGCACTAGTGACATCATTATGTCGTTCTGCTGTAGTAGTGATGTCACTACTGTAGCAGAACAAATTGGAATGCTGCCACATACTTGCTTTCCTCTATCCACTTGAGCTGAAATTGTTTTTTTTTTGCACTTGAACTTGCAGAAACATCTGCAGCACATTGTGTCAGTTAAAAAAAGAAAGAAAATGTTAAAATTTCTACTCTCTGTTGTCTTCCCTGGCTGGTGTTTTTGTGATTTTCTATGCTGTGACTACCCATACACTATAAAAGATTGTGTATGAGCAGTCCTACACAAACAAGGATATTCTTGTATCTCGAGGTTCACTTGGTAACACAGCACCTCTGGAGCTGCGCTCACGAGGTAATCTGTTACCAAGGAAACCTCTTGATACAAGAATATCCTTCTTGTGTATGACTGCTCATACAAAATCCTCTATGTTTACTGGCACACAGGTTAACAGATTTTAATTTTTCTGCACGATGAGGGTGCCTCTTGGTTACAGGTTAGTGCTTACAATGTTTGTAGTTCCTTTCTAGTGTCATCTACCTTTTTTTATTAATAGTTTTGTCCAGTCTCATTCTAGCCGGTTCAGATGACTAAAGAAGCTTCACCACAAGAGAAAAGCAGAAGGTGAACACCTTTCCATCCTCCCGCTCGCCAGATGAGGTAGGAAATCATTTATTGTAGCTTCTCTTTAAGAAAAAGGTACAGTTATGCAAACAATTTCAATGTAATCGTTTTACTGCAAGAAGAGCAGCATTCTCTAGATATGTTTATTCTTAGGTAATTGTGGGCATTACGAAGACAAAGGCCTGTAATTCCAATTCTCTTAAATAAATAAAATAAATGAGACAGGAGAGTTTCTGCTGTCCGGAATGTTCTTGTGCCCAGGGTTCTATGCTGGTTTGCAGCCTTAGGCTGCGCCATTTCCCCTAGTAGGGGTGCACATTACCCATAACATTCTGCTTATCCACTGACAATCTTGGAGCTAACAGAAAAAGAAATTACGGTAAGTATGAAGAAATTTCTTCTTTCTCTTGCAGAGCGTGTCTCTTCCCTTTTCCTTTCACTTGTGAGCTGCTAGTGGCTCCTCATCTGGCCTCCCGGGTGCATGTCATTTTGTGGATGTGTGAACACAGAAAACACCACTACAATGTTCTATCTGAACAAGCAAGGGGGGTGCTAGGTCATCCAGACTGGCAGGCATACCTCTCAACTGTCCCTGATTTTCAGGGACGTCCTTAATTTTGCCTCAAAATTTTACTCTGTCCCTCCTAAAAATTGTGTTTCCATGCCCAAACAGCAGGGGGTATAAGCACAAACTTGTGTCAAACATTAAAGTTACAGACTTGTTCTTCTTTAGAAAATGCATTTTACACTAAGCCCTTTATTCTACCAGCTTCCTGAGTGGATATCTCCAATTTTGAAAAAGAGTCCCTGATTTTGGTCCATTGTCCCTGATTTTTTTAAGCCTTGTCCCTGATTTATGAGGCAGGAGGTTGAGAGGTATGCTGGCAGGAATCCCAGAGCCTGTGGAAACTTAGCTGTACTGAAAACTGAATTATGTAGCTGCTCTTCTCTGTCATATGGAAACTGTTACTCAGTAGTGGTCTCTGAAGCAGGAGATCCTGGACAGCATCTTCGAGGAATGAAAACTCCCTAGATAGATCCACAAGCCTGCCAAAAAGAAACCATATGGGCAAAACACTTGCCTAAAACTTGGAAGGAAGATTCCTGTACATCTTCCCTCCCTTTCAGTGCTTTAAAGGGTCATCCTTCAGGTTTGTCAAGAGCGTCGCTGTATGCTCCATATAGCTCTGGATTGGATTAGGCAGATCTTGTACTTTGCTCTTCTTCACCTGAACATCTGCAAGCCCATCCTCCTAGCAAAGGAGGAGACTAGCACATACAGTCATTCGGATAGCCCACCTGAAGGTATGGCTCCTGAAAGAGTAGAATTTTATGACTCTGGACTGTCAGAGCAGCTACCTGGGCATCCACCCATACTACTACCTCCCATTACAGAGTGGATTTCTGTCACTTAAAGGGAAACTCCTATCAGCTGACAAAGTGCAGCAGCTGCTGCTCAAATGCCCGATTAAAAGAAAGTTTTATTTCCCTGCTTGGTCATAACTTGTAGTTTTAAAGATCCGTACCGTTCATAATGTTGCCGGAACCGCCCACAGCCATCTTGCGTAGCCAGACCACTTCCACTTTGTGGGCGGCTCCGGCGACATTATGGACAGTGTAGATCTTTAAAACTAGAAGTTATGGCCAAGCAGGTAAATAAAACTTTCTTTTAAAGCTAAAAGCCCTAATTGAGCATTTGTGCAGTAGCTGCTGCACTTTGTCAGCTGATAGGAGTTTCCCTTTAAGGATGCAGACTTTGGTTCTGCTGTGCTGAAGAGCTTATTCCTCATG
The DNA here is from genome assembly GCA_016271365.2 of Neoceratodus forsteri. Taxonomy (NCBI): domain Eukaryota; kingdom Metazoa; phylum Chordata; order Ceratodontiformes; family Ceratodontidae; genus Neoceratodus; species Neoceratodus forsteri. The sequence continues at coordinate 284,117,392 of JADMNL010000027.1, read as the reverse complement.
GTATGGTACCAGGATTGGGGGATCACATTAAATTGGCCAGAGTAATGACAAGGCACATGCACATTTTTTTATGCTCCCTTTCAGTGACTTGCACCCCTTCCCTTTCTACTGGCCTCTGTTAGCCCCATCACTCGGCTTCTCCAGGACTTACCCCACCTCTTTCCTCCATGGCTTACCACCAATGGTAGGGCTATCAGCATTCTCTGAGCCCCTTTCCAGAATGGATGTGGTAGATATGGGGCTGAGGTCACTGGTCTGGGGCCTGCAGGACGGCAGCTTCATCCTGCATCAGTTGGGGTGTTTTCCTTTGTTCTTATTCCCTAGGGACATCATCAGTGAAGTGCACTAGCATGCAAGCGTGCTTAGCATGTGGCAAAGCCAACATCCCCCCTTCCTCTATTAGCACCGTGTGCAGCAGCTCTGCCTCTGGTCACCAGGTGGTGCTCACATGACAGCAACTGAGGAACAGAGTGTCCTCTGAGGTACTTGATCCTGCTCCCTGAGGCCACCCTCAACATCCCTGGCTTATTCTGGGTTGCAAACATTAGCACTAACGCTGTGACACTGGGCCGGCACATGAAAATGTTTTGAATATAAGTTTTTTAAGTTTCCCACAAAATAGCCTGCAAGGGGGAGGGGAGGTATAACTTCAAAGCAGCAGTGTAACAAAGTGGGGCTGTTAGGATAGATGTTTCAAAAATTGTACTCAATTAAGATGGATTTGGCCTACTCTACCCCGTCTGCTTTGGCAGTGTGCGTCCGTGGAGGAATTTAAAAAGGCCTTAAAGACTTATTTATGGTCAAAGATTTTTTCTTGATAATGATATTCTACTGTATTTTATGAACTCAGCAGTTTTAAATTTATGTTATTATTATAAGGCCCCTTGATTTTAAGAAAGGTGCGGTATAAATAAAGAAAGATCGATTGTTTGATTTGACTCTGCGATACACAAGCAAATGTCACAGGGTCAAAGGTCAGCCTAACTGTTGCTGCACATGAAATACAGGTTTAATAAAATCTAGATTTAACACAAACTGGTTCAGTTATTTTATTTCTTTGAAAGTTAAACACTTACATGACTCCACTGAGGGGTCCATGACACTGAGGGGTCTGCAAACTCAGGCAGACATATTAGACCACAAGGCCTTTTTCTGCTGGCTCAGTCATATGTTTGTATGTCAAATTTTTAAAGTTGTTCCAATTTTTTTTAAGTCAAAATACATTTCCCATGCCCCAAATTGTAAAAGTCAAAGCTGTCAAGAGATAAAGGTTTGAAAGTTCATATAAAATATTGCTGGCAATGCTGGCATGAAGGCAGGGACTGAATGAGTGGGGTGAGGGTTCAGAAAAATTAACCATGTTTTTTACCTCCTTGGCTAAAAAACTTAAGTCCCCTAATTTCCTTGTTTTCCCATTTTTTTCATATTTTAGATGCCCACTGAGAACAAATCAAGGTCACTGCTTAACTAACAAGGAACTTGTTAGTCGAACAGAAGCCTTGATTTGTTTGCGATGGCCATCTAAAATATAAAAAAAGGGAGTTTAAAAAATGGCCCCCTTCATGTCTATGGAGTGCATCCCCATGCTGTCTGTGTAATGACATCATGAAATGTGCTAGCATGGGGATGGCCCTCAGTATCAAGGAATGGAAGGGACTGGCGGCTCGACTCCATGGAGCCAAAATACGATCCCTTCCCTTCCAAAATATTGCATATACAAATTCTGATTTTGGCACCTTTACAGTTGGGGACAGGTAAATGTCCTTCATGATTCTTGGAGGGCAAATTTAAAAGGAGCAGTAAAGGTGCTCTTGAAAGTCCCCTTATTTCCCTGTTTTCCCATTTGGAAATCAAATACATCTTTCCCTTAATTTTGGAAGAGTTTACCTTTTTTGGAAGTTAAATACTTCCAAATTTTATTTTAATAAAAGAGTGGTTACAAATGCTGTACTCCGGCAGATGAAAATTAAGAATGTTGGAGCACAGTGCAGTCCAGGTCAACTTTCTTTGTTGTTGTACTACTACTACTACTAATGATAATAAATTTTATTTCTCGAGAGCAATTCAACAGGTATCAAAGCACTGTACAATGCACTCAGACTCTAAAACAATCAAATCAGGGATAAATTAAAACTGATAAAAGACCACTAAAATATTATCCATACTTAGAAATAAGGAAAAGGCACATGCATATAAATACATTTTTAGAGCAGTTTTAAAGTTCTCACTGTCTGGCCCTCTTGTACCCAATGAGGTTGAGAATTCCACAGGAAGGGAGCAGCAAAGACCAAAGCCCGAGCTTTGGGAATCATGAAGGACTGCTGCTTTTAACCCAGCTGCAGCCCACGTGGGACTGTGCTCCGATTACGGGTGTCCCCAAATGACAGGATTAAAAACAAACACTTGTTTGTAATGATATAAATCAGTAGCATTTTGGAGGCAGAAAGAATGATTCCTTTAATAGCCTGTATTTCTTGCGTGTATGCGTATATATGTGTATGAGATCATCTAGAAACAGTTGACAGACCGGCTGCTGTTTTATGACAGATATCCTGCACTGGCTGAAAACTACCAGTTTTTTGAATGTATATAATGCTCCAATTGAGTGTTTTGACATAGCAGTCAGATGCACTTAATCTTTCCCTTGACCTTGTGGTATTGGAAAGTACGCTGAAGTCTGCATTTAAGCATGTCCATCTGCTGTTGTACAATTCAGGCTCCAGTGCATGGACTAATCATGTGTAATATATATATATCTCGCTCTCTCTCTCTCTCAGAGTAAAAACACACACAGTGCTTTTCACAGTTAGTTAAAACAAACCCAAACTGTTGGGCATGCTTTTTACATCATTTCTATTCACAGAGAAAATGCAGTTACCCAGCTTATGTGATACACGTTGGTACTTAGGCCGTCCCAGAGGGACTGGATAGGTGGGGGTGGGCAACACTGATCAGAAAGAAAATTAAGCAAACAGGAGTTTCCAAATGTTTCACACAATTTCGGTTTGTATATGTTCCATTTACAGGAAAACAAGGATTATGTCTAAAACTAAACTTCTAGTGGTTACTGCTCTACACTAATTATGTTAACCTGATTATTGCTCTTAGGGTTAGACCCTTGATGCCACTGACTTTTGCGATATTGTCTTGCTGTTTGATGATTTTTGATTCCTGCCTGATATAATCTAATGTCCTACTGTTTTCATACTTTCTTTGAACTTGTAACTTTGTGTATTTTACTTTGTTTTCCTTTGTAATCTCTCAGCTCACGCCTGAAAATAGGCATTCTATTGTCTAGTGCACCTACCTGGTCAGCAAAAACTAAATACAATAGTAAATAAATAGATAGATAAGTAAATAAATAGATAGATAGATAGATAGATAAGTAAATAAATAAATAAAGTAAATAAATAGATAGATACGTGAATAAATAAAACTGTAGCAGTTGCTGTAAAAATGCTGGATTAGGGTTTCTGGCAATAAAAAAAATTCTTTAGATTCCTGTAACAAGTAATTTTATTTCTGAAAAGAACCATGCTGTCTTTCTGGTTTCCAGACCCGACTGCAACCATCTCATGCACACCTGGTGGTTTCCTTCGCACTGGATATGCTAATTCATGCTAAAATTCTGCAATTACTTGGTAGCACGAATTAGCATACCCAGCAAGAAGGAAGCCACTGGGTGTGCGTAAGATGGCCATGATCGGGTCTGGAAACTGGAGAGCTGGTGCAGTTATTTTCAGAAATAAAACTACTTGAGGGTTTGCAACTCCTTTTAGGGGATGCCCAGGTAAACCCCTGACGTCTTGAAGGTCAGTCCCTTCGATGGGTGTGAGTATCATCATGGAGCTATGTTGCAGTGTTCCTGTAGGAGGGTTTGTTCAAGTTTAATAACAGTTTTTGAAGTTTATGCCATTTCTACAGGCTTTCTGCAAAGTGTCTACCTCAGAATAAACACCCCCTGAGGAAGACCCACATGGTCGAAGTGCCCGGGGTCAACTGTTTGTCCTCGTATTTGTCTGAAATAAACTCACATCCTTTCTAGAGCATTGGTTTCAACCTGAGTGCTACCTTTTCCACTTCAAATTCTACCTCAGAATAATCCACTTATTACTCCTTGATAAGTGTATGTCATTACAGAGTTTACAGGGTGCAGAAACACGCATTTTCTTCCATTTTTGCATTAACATCAAATTGTAAAAGTAACTTTTGGGTGTAGTCAATGTTTTGTAATTACCATCACGATATGAGAGGGAGCTGTTCAGGGGAAAGTACAGTTGCATAAGAACTTATCGTAACAGTAGATCTTCGAGAGTATCTCTTGCAGCAGGTCATAACACATGGGAACCTTCTGCTGGAGGCACTTGTTTCCTGAAGACTTCTTAGCAGTTGTTCCTGGGACCACCCCTCATGCACCACATGACCAGGTCTGTGCACTATAAAAGAGAGGGTGGTCCCGATACTCCTCAGTTATTCTCGTTAGTGACCTGATGATGATGTCGCTGAGGGAACCAAGGAAAAATATATATAAAAAATAATGTGTTTTGGAAATAACCAAAAGAAATATACAGAAGTAGACATATCTATATATACAGAAATATACAGGAGTTGGAGAGTAAAGACAAACTCTGTCCCTTAGTGTAGACAGGGAAAAGAGGGGGATTGAGGGAGGGGCAGCATGACCTGCTGCAAGAGACACTCTCGAAGATCTACTGTTACAGTAAGTTCTTATGGAACTGTACAATCTTCTTCAAGACAATCTCTTGCAGCAGGTCATAACACATGGGAAGATTCCCAAGCAGTTATGTGTAAAGCAGGGTGTCAGGAAAGTCTGTCTGTGTGAAAGCAGACCTTGGAGGACAGTACGTCCAAAGGTAGTCCTCATGTAAAAAGCCAAGCCCATTAATGGTAATGTATAGGGGAGGGATGGATCCTCGAAGCAGGAGCCGTATCCCCCAGTACAGCAGATGATACCCCTGTAAACCTGCTGTGGCAGTAGCCAGCGCTCGTGTGGTAGTGAGTCTTGGCCACAGCAGTACATATGTCATTTGTGTTATAACAAAGAAAACAATGTTTTCTCATTAGTGACCTGATCATGATGTGGCCGAAGGAACTGAGGAAAAATATATATATATAAAAAAAAAAAATAATGTGTTTTGCCACAGTGGCAGTGGCTCAGCAGGTAGCACACTTGCCTCTGATGCTGGGAGATCAGAGAGCTGTCAGAGGGCTGTGGGTTCAATTCCCCCACCTGGCACTTGGGTTAATATCCCAATACTGACACTGTAGTGCAGCATGAGGGGGGTGCTGCACTTCTGAGGTGCCATCTTTCGGATGATACGTTAAACTGAGATCCCATCTGCCTGTTCTGGTGGTAGTTCAGGTGGATGTTAAAGATCCCATGGCTCTTATTGAAAAGAGTAGGGGAATTTTTATTGATATCACATCATCACAAATCATAATACATTGTACAAAAAATAAAGAGGAAAGAAAAAACAAACATAAAGAAAGAACAACAGGTATTCACTTCACACACTTGATGCAGTATGTTAGAGACCACACAATAATCACTCCTTAACCCCAAAGAAACCTTTCCCCTTCCCCCTTATTATCTTTCACCATACCACTGTGGCAGGGGAATTTTGCTAGTTGTAGCTCTCAAACCTAATTACTTCTGAGTGTGTTAAGTCACATGAAAGAATACAATTTTAATCCCAAATACAAAGTATTTCATTCATACTCTGGTTAAAAGTGATTGTTCAAAAATAATTTTCCAACTACTGAGTAACCAATAAACTATTAGGGCAAAAATCAGTAGTACTTTTTAAACATGTCTTGTTTAGAAATAGGTTTTTAGTCTACCTCCTTACTTGTATTTGACAAATCCAAATAACCCTTTCCATTTCCTTAAAACATAGCTCTTAGGATTAGCCTGCAGATCTTTCTTAAACACTGCCCCCATAGCTTGTTCTACCAGTGTCTTATAGGTGGTATATGACATCAGTCTCTGTTGGAGTGTCCATGGACAGCGAGCCTGCCAAAGGTAAAACTTTAAACAGCAAAACAACAAAATTAAAGTATCATAATCATACATTATCTTGAGGTTGGGACAATGCCCAAGGACCAAAGACTCATAGGTTAAACTGTCTAACCAAATTAGATTCCATTCTGTCTTTAAATATCCCCATAGGGCTTTTGCATAGGAACAGGTAAAAAGGAAATGATCCATTGTCTCTTCAATATTTATACAACCGTTATATGGACAATTCCTTTCTTCTTGGGCCTTGTGTTTTGCATTGCCTCTTACATTCAGTCTCCCGTAAGCTGAAAGCCATAATACCTCCCACATGTGCATTGGAATTCTGTTGTTATTTAATTGTTTTAACACCCCTCCCTTTAGATCTGGTGGGCAATTTTTTAATTCAGGTTGTTCTGGATGGATTTGACTCACCATGTGTGAGTACAGTTGTCGTCCTGAGAGTCTGGAGATATCCGCTTTAGTGATCTCCCATTTGCAAAGCTTTTTGAGCCTGGTTTAATGTATTCTGGTATTTTGATACGGGTGGGTAATTTTGGGGGAAGGTTTCCAGTCCAAATTTCCAAATATGCACTACATGTTTTACAAAACAAATGGTATATCACACCAGTTGGTTCCCCTAGCCCAATTTTAAGATTGTGAGACAGGAAAAGGCTATGGAAAAAGATTATAGGGTCCACCATACTCAGACCCCCTTGTTGTTTAGACAAGTATGTAAAACACCTTTTTATTGGGTTCAATCTGGATCCCCAAACCATCTGAAAAAAGCATGCATATAACCTGGTTTCTAAGATCACTGGGGGTGGGAAAATCATGGCTGTATACAACAAAGTGGGTATAATGAACCTTTTAATTATGTGTACCCTTTTTATTTTAGACAACCTCCATGACTTCCATCTCTGGACTTTATTTTCAGCCCCCTGAAGAGCCCTTTCCCAATTCTCAAGCGGGAGATTATGTTGTCCAACGTTATTCCCAAGATTTTTAGTGGCTCTGAGGAGAAATAAATATGGTTTACTGTTACAGGTGCCCTCTCTGTATTTCCTAAGTACAACCCTTTACATTTATTTAGATTGAGGGTGGCATTAGATACTCTAGAATATTCCTGCAGTTGTTTTATTACTGTTGGTAATTGCCCCAGGTTTGCTATAAACAGGCATATATCATCCGCATAGGCTTGGATTTTCAGTTCCATTTGGCCTGGGACCCCACCAAACCTTCCCATTCTTGAGTATTGCTCAGAACTCTAATCAGAGGGTCCAGGGAAAAGTTATAAAGGAGTGGGCTGAGGGGACAGCCCTGTCAAACCCCTGTATTTATGGTGATACCTTTCATTACCAACCCTCTAATAATAGGTTGCACATGGACTCTAGAATATATAATTTGGATTTTATGCACAAATTCCTTTGGAATACCGTAATGTAATAAGGTCTGAAAGAGGAAAGGAAGGCATACTCTATCAAAAGCCTTGCTTTGATCTAAAGTAATGATACAACTGGATGTTTGTGCAGCTCCACACATCTCTATTACATCTCTGATAATCATTAAGGCATGTTGTAGCTTCCTTTCAGGGATCCCACAAAACTGGGCTGGATGTATTAATAAAGGAGCTATTTGCCTTAGCCTATTGTTAAGAACCTGAGACAATATTTTAAAATCAGCATTCAGGAGAGTTATAGGTCTCCAGTTTGAGATGTCTACCTTTGGCCCTCCCTTATATATAAAAATTAAAAGACCTGCTGTGAATTGAGGGGGGACCACCCCTTTGTCAAAAAATACTGAAAACAGTTCTACTAAACACCTTGCCATTATTTTGGAAAATGATCTGTAAAACTCATAAGGCAGTCCGTCAGGTCAGGCGAAGATCCATTTTTTAGTTTCATAATTACATCTTCTATTTCCTGTAATTTCAAAGGAGATTAAAAATTCCTGATCCTCCCGGGCCAAGGTTACCTGGCTTTTCTCCAAATAAGAATGAATCAAATTTGTAGAAGGAGGAGGGGAACTCTCATGTGATGCCAAAAGCCCACAGATTATTTCATGGATCCCCATCTCATCTTCCACTATGTTTCCTCTATCATCTACTAATTGAAACATATCTAAAGTATCTTTCTTCTTTTTACAGGCTTCAAAGGGGTCTCCAATTGGGTTTTTTTGTGTTCCAAATTGCAATTCTGTATTTAAAGTTTTTGCCCTGTCATATTGAAATTTTCTCATTTCATCCTGGATCTGTTCAATGTCAGGGCCATAATCTTGTCTAGACATAGCAGACTGTGAAAGCATGTTCTGAAGTTTTGATCTTAGTTTTAAATAGCTAAAAAAATTGTTTTGTGCCCTATGCTTGCCATAGTTTTGGAACCATATTGCTATCTCTTTTTTTGTGTCCATCCACCATACCCCCAAATCTTTGTAGAGATCACTCACTGAGGTCCTAGCCCAGAGTACTGAAGAAATGTTCTCTTTAACAAAAGGGTCTGTGAGCATTGAAACAGTTAATCTCCATCTTTTCTCCCTCCTTATTTTCGGGGGGGGGGGGCTGTTTGAAACGTTATTTGTAAAAGAAGGTGGTCTGAAAATTCTATAGGGATAGTATGAAAGTTTGGGTCAGGAGATTCCTAGAAACAAAAATATGGTCTATATTTGATGTCAGGTGTCCCCTTTTGTATGTATATTTGGGCCCTTAGGATTGGTAGTGCTACAATTCTTCAGCTGCCAATATCAACACATTTTGCAAGGCATTTGAATCGCAGTATGTTTTCACTCTTTCCCCCCTCAGTCCCCCTTTGGGTAAGTCACAATTAAAATCCCCCAGGATTACATAAGTGGACGTATGTAAGTAAGGTTGAAGTTTGGAAATTAGAGCTACTCTATCTGCTTTTGTTTGTGGGCTGTATACATTTATTAATCTATATGGGACCTTATCCCAATATCCATCTAGGATGAACAGCCTCCCTGGAATCAAATCCACCATCTTGGTTATTTGGAAGGAAAAGGTACTAAATATGATACCTATTCCATCGGCCCTGTCTGGCCCAAAGGACCAATAGGATGGCCCCCATCTCCATTTGGCCTGGAACAGCCTAAGTTGGTCCGATGTGAGCATCCATGTTTCTTGCAAAAAACAGATATCCAGTTTTAGATCTATCAATAGGTGAAACAACGCGTTCTCCTAAGGGAATGTAAGAGGCTATGACAGTTACATGACCCCAGGATAACAACCATTTAATTTAAGAGTTCAAGGCCCTTTCTTCCTCCTTTTCTTTTTCTTCCCTTTGTACTCAAGCATATCATTCTTCCCTCCTTCAGCTTGTGTGGGTGTAAGAGCTACATTCATCTGTTCTGTGTCTGATTCTACCTCGGTGGGAGCCAAAACCTCAAAGGGATTAGGTTCTGCTAGGCCTGCTTGCTCACTTGTGGGGGTGGAGGGCGGGTTTGGTTTTGTATTCCTAGTTGTCCTTCTTGGAGGGTGAGTTTTTTTGGGGGTGGAAGAGGGATCACCTGCACATCAGTGGATTGCTTATTTGTGTAGCAAACCGGCAATAGGTCCCCCCACTGGATGGGCTTATCAGGATTGGGACAGAGTGGATGATTCTCCTCATCTATTCTTATCTCCTCAGTCTTGATTTCCTCCTTTCTGCCTGGAATAAGGTCAGGAGCCTTATCTGGGGGATTGTGTTCCACAGGAGGGGCTTCAGCCTCTACCACTTTTTTGGCTGCTTCCTCTTGAGCTTGTTGGATAAGAAGCTCAGGGCTAATGACTATTGCCTTATTTCTTGCAGCCCACGGATACTCCAGAAATGTGTGACCTGTGTCCTCACATAACTCACATCGTGTCAGGTTTGCGCACTGCATACTTAAGTGCCCCACCTCCCCACAGTTGTCACAGCGGGGGCGATCACATACACTAGAGAGATGGGTCCTAGCCCCACACTTGTAGCATGCTCGTGGCTGCCCTGAATAAAAACACACTCCTCTATCTCTACCCAGCATGAAGGAGTTTGGTATATGCACTATATCACTCTCCAGTTGCCTCAATTTAACCTTATATTTCCATCCCCAGTCCAAAATATCTCAGAATCCAGTTGTGCTTCTGGTGCACTCAATACTTCACATTTTTGTTGAAGCCAGTATGTAATGTCATCAACGTGTACCCCTTCGCTCCGAAACATCACTGTCACATATTTAATGAGGGGTTTTGTCAAGGGGATCACCATAAAGGGGGACCACAGAGGTGAAAATTTAACTTGATTGAAGTGTTGCCAGAACAAATCCAGGGTGTATGCAGATCTGAAACTAATGTCATAGTTGTCCTCTCCTGAGATGTTTATAAAAGCATAAACATCTTTTGGTGAAAAGTGTAGTGAGTCCTTCAGGAGCTTTCTCCCCACATATTGCCGATCTGGCCTGATTTCCAGACCCCCTTTGTACCGAATCCTAACTGCATTCCTTCTAGGAGCAGCCTCTTTTTTTGATTTAGCAAAGAGTTCTGACAATAGTGGGCGCTGGGCAGGGTGGTCAGTTTGTTTTCTTCACCTTCAGGTGCCGCTCCTCTTCTGAGATCTGGGGTCCCTGCAAAGGTTGTTTCATTCTTCCTGTCCTGTGTCGGATCCCCAGGGTTCCCGTGATGTTTTCTCTAAAGGCTCTTTGTTCAGTATAATCAGTTCAGTTATATTCTGAAGCTGTCCCATATTTTCATCCCCATATCTTGGGCAGAGTCTGGATTTGTACTCCCTTTTCCCCAACAGAGATTTGAGGGCAAACCCCTGGGACACCATTCTGGGGTGTTTGCAGGCCACAGAGGGTCTGGCAACCACTGGCCTGAAGGCAATTTCTTCCATCCTGCCTCCTGTAGGGCTTTTCCGGTGACCAACTGCAGAAGGGTTCAAGTCCCTGATTACTGTGTGGGAAAATGCTTTGCAATTGCCTCTGTTGTTGTTGTTGGACAGGATTGCATAGATATATTTTGTCCCTTGTGTTCTACAGGCCTTTATGAGTATTAGGCCCAACTAGATTGTGTTTTGCCAACATAATAGCCTCTCTCCTGTTTTTCCCTTCCTTTGATCCTGGTTTAGCAGATCGTGCTAAGAAAGAAAAAATGGTAGCATCAGTCTGTTCAAAGGGATTATTTTGGAAAATGACTTCCCCAGTTTTCTTTTCCTCTGTATTTGGGCCGTTTTGAATCTCTGTGTTGAACTGGGGGACTGTATTACCAGACTTAGGATTGTTTTCCAGTCCTGAAACTACATTAGGCATTTCTTTATCTTGTACAGCAGTTTTTAAACCTTCGCTCCTTTGCTCAGTTTTAGAGCTAGTTTCAGTAGGAACTTCTGCCTTAATATCACTGCCCTCTACCTCCCGCAGGTTATTCAAAACATTCACCTCTTGGGGCTCTAGGCACCCGAATCCCTCGGTTTTCCTGCCAGCCCTGTTCACATTTGCATCAGTGGTTGAAATAATAGGGTGAAGATTTACCTGTGGGAGTGTCTGTCGGCTTGCTCCTTCCTCATCCTTTGATGTTGAAGCATCATATTCAGAGCTGTCAGCTGGGCCATACCCATTGTCAATTTCTTCACTGTGATCCTGTAACTTTAATTCAGCTTGTTTTCTTGCCATAAAAGCTGCATATTTCTCCTTGGCTTTCTCTAATGCCTGCAGAAGTTCTTCTTTACTTTTGCCTTTAATTTCTTCCATTGGAGTTCTCTCACAGTCCTTATTTCCATCAATATTACTCAAGTCCTCGATCGAGAAAAACATCTCTTCTTGTTTATTTTGAGCTAATTCTTGGTTTATTTCCAGTAAAGTAGCCTCTTGCAATATGAGGTCATGGGAGGAGGCCATCTCCCCTGCCACATCAGCACTTCCTCCTCCTCCTCGGTCTGGCTCCCATCTGGGCTCCTCCATCCCTGCTCACAGGAAGTCAAGCCCCCTGCTGGCAGAAGAGTAGGGGAATTTCCCCGGTGTCCTGACCAAATTTCCCCCATTCACTGGAAATACCACCCACAGCTTAATCTGGTTCCTCAGTTGGTACTCATATGTATGGGGAGTCAAGGGAGGAGGGGCAGCTGCAAGTGGGGTGCTAGCTGCACACTCGAGCAGACTTGATAGACCACGTGGTCTGTTTCTGCTGGCAAGTAGTAAGTAAGTGAGTAAGTAATGTAGGTGGCTACTGAAGATTGGAGAGACACTGTACTGAAACAGGGTGTTTCCCGTTCACTATACAGGGGAAATAAAACAAAAGGTGGTGCTATTTTGCGCTTCGGCTTCATCTATTAAGAATGAAAGGGACTGTGAACAACCAAGATGCAAATTAGAGCAGCCTCAGGAGCTTCATGCCCGCATAAGAGACTGGTAGCCGAATGGTTATTGATACACAGGAAAAACTGATACCACCTTACTGAAAAAGGTAGGATCAGGTCACAGAAGGACATCCTTTCCTCAGGAAAGGCAGATAGGGCCCTGTATGCACAGGGCCTAGAATGCAGCAGTGCAGCCAGCCGACGAAACTGCAACGGAGAGTAAAAGGTTCCAAGATAGGAAGCGCAGGCCTCATGGAACTGCGGGCCCGAAAAGGGACCAACTGTCAGTCAGTCTAGGACTTAACTGAGAACCCCCAGAGGTAGGTGGAGTCCTACTGGGGTGCAGGGGTGAAGAATGTCCCTTAAGAACAGTCGTAAATACCCAATGGAGGCAGATACCTTTCTCCCATCAGGGAAGGAAAGGCAAAAGTTCACTGACAAAGGGAACCCCAAACACTGAAAGTGGAAGTAAATAGTCTAGTATGTACAGAGGAGGACATGAAAACAAGGTCCAACTCAATACAGTCCCCTCAGAGAGAGAGAGAGACCTGCACCTGTTCTGTGCAGAAAAGGACATGACATGAGATACCCAGGTTGGTGTAAAAATGCCCGTCATCATAAAAGTGACCCTGGAATCAAGAGAGGAGTAAGCAGGAAATGCGGAATTGGACTGAAGGAGCATTTCCAAAATTAGAAGGGCAGGAGGGTGGGCATAAAGAGAGAGAGAGAGAGAGAGAGAGAGAGGTATCAGTACCAGAACCCTCAACAGTAACAGTGGGAACCACACCCATCCTGACTCCAGAGGTGCCTCCAGAAAGGAGAGAAAACATTCAGCCAGACCGTGTCCTGGTCAGCCTGTAGGGGGCAGCAGTGAGGCAGTAGGATATGGAGCGGAGAGATGAACAGATCCCGTCAGGATGAGCCCAGCGGACAAAGATGTCTTCGACTACATCCTGTGGAATTTTCCATTTGTGCTCTGCTGTTTTGAAAAGGCGGAGGGTATCCGGCAGTGTATTCCTGCTGCCTGGGATATATTTGCCTCTAACGAGGTGTAGTCCATTATGCGCAACCCAGAACCCTATACACATGATTCTAATGCACAGAGGCAAGGGAGTGGGTAATGTTTCCTGATCAGGTAACATACATCGGAGAAATAACTGATTGAATCATGAGACATGTCTCCAGTAGGAGGCGCCTGAAAGTATGGAGAGCATAGAAAATGGCTGTTCCAAGACAAAGACATGTAGATGGGCATCGCCCATCTGCCTAACACCTTGGTGGGTTTGTAGACCTTTGAAAGGAATACCCACATCCTCTAGTTTGGAGGTATTCATCATAAGAGTAGTCATGCACCTTCACAAACGGAGCAATGTGATAGCAGGTGATAAGACACTGGCATCCATTTTCAGGTAGATCTCTGAAGGCACAATCACTACAGAGTGCCCTTGAACAAAGTCTCAGGTATTATTGGGGATATGTAATCGATTAGGATGGCCTCGGCCAAGTATCCCCAAAAAGTCAGCAGGCGAAGCCTGGCCGAGACACCTCTGGTGCGGCAGATAACGGGAAGCCAGCTAGCCCAGGCGTGTCCATTGAGATACAGGAAGGAAAGCATTTCCAACTGAATGTATGCCATAAAGGTGTACTTCCATACCCAGAGCCTTGAACCATACAGAGTACTGACAGGTGCAAGGAGGACGTCCGATGATGTTTCCGGAAAGCAGAACATCAGGGCATATAATGGAAAAAAACACAGAGGCCCACTTTACGAAGAATCACAGAAATCGTGGCCTGGTATTATTGGAAACTCCGGTGGCAGAGTCTAGCCTGAGTAGGGGTTTCACTGCCTTTTGTAGCATAGGTTGAAGGTCTACCATGATCATTGTCTGGAAGGAAAGAGAAAACATACCCCAACCATTGAAGAGGGGGATGCACAGGCAAAACTGGCATTTTCAAGTAGAAAAAGCCCGGATCCCGGTCATCAGGACAGAGACTGTAACCATGGATTTGAGGGGATCTTCTGGCTGTGGATGGTCCCAGGCAGGGAAGTGGCAAAACAGCACCTGTTGACCTCAGAATCAAAGGCAGGGAAGGCTAATGGAGGTAGTGAACCCATATTGGGGAGGCCCCTGCAAGGTATCAGCAGGGTACCAAAACAGGACTTTTGTAAAAGAGTTCTCCTGATGCAAAAAAATGACATGGAATGCTCCAAAGTACAGTGCAACCTGAGGCGGTGGGTGTCGTAGGGAGACCTCAAAAAGCAGCATCAAGAAGAAAACTCAGAAAGGTGGGAGCAAAATACCTGACATATGCAACCAAGAAAGCCATGTGAGACATTTTCAAGGTGCAGGTCATGTAAACCATAGCTGCCAGAGGTTCCAAGCAGCGAGTATAGTGGCTGCAGAAGCATCCACAAGAGGCGGGATGACCACTGTGAGGACGTCTCCAAATAATAAGCCAATTTGTGCCTAGGGGCATGCAGCTCCTTCACCTGGGCCCCAGAGTGTAGAACTGGTCCGGTTCCTATTCCTGAGCAAGAAAGAAGGGGCTCCATCCCAACAACTGTAGACGGAGCCCGGTGTACAACAGAGCTACAGGTGGAGACTGGGATGGGACCTGGAGATGGCCTCACTGATAGGAGGGCCACCAGGCCACAAGAATAGGCACATCCACCTGTGCCCTATTGGCCCAACTCAGAGCTCTGAAGAGCCATGGTCAGACTCCATTGGAATAATGGAAATAAGAAAACCGTTCGGGAAGCAAACCCCATCAGGCCGGCAAAGAGTTGACTCAAAGGAGCCAGCACTGTTCAAAAAAGAGTCCATCAGTTGTCGAGGAGGCTATCGTGATGTCGAAGCACTGGAAGAAATAACCGTATACCCAGTATGAGGGCACAGTTTCAGTTAAAGACCAAACAGGGTCCGGGTGTGGATTACAGAGGACACCCCATAGCTGAAGCAGCCGGTCAGGCAGTGCATAACTCATGCTGTGTTAGGAGGTGATGAAGAGGTCTACAGTGAGGCCAAAGATAATGGCACTTGGGTCTAGGCCCACAAATTATTCTGGGGTCCACTGTGGACAAGAGGTTCTGGGACTTCATCAAGGAGAAGGTCGAAGCCTTCTGCAATGAGACATCATCGACAATGAAAGACCCAAGGCCATCGTCGACCTGAGGGTTGATGCACACAGCGACCAGGGGCCGAAGCATTCCCCGATGAGAGTGGTGAAGCCTATCGTAGCCAGTGTCAATGAGAGGGCAGGAGCTACCATCGACGAGAGTCCATCTTTGATTGTGAGGACTAAAGCCCTTGACAATGAGAGGGCCAAAGCCCATGGCAAGGAGAGGGCCAAAGCCATCACCACCAAGGTCATCATCAATGAGAGGGCCGAAGCCATCGTCGACAAGATGGCAAAAGCTACAGTTGACGCGAGGGCAAAAGCCACCATCGACAAAAGGGCAAAAGTCAACGTCAGTGAGAGGGTGGAAGTCATCATGACACGAGGGCTGAAGCCATCATCAACATGATGGCATAAGCCACCATTGATGAGAGGGCAGATGCCACCGTTGATGAGAGAGAAAAAAGCCATCATCAATGAGAGAGCAGAAGCCATCATAATGAGAGGGCAAAAACCATCGTTAATCAAGTAGGGCAAACACCATTGTCAATGAGAGGGCAGAAGCTATCATCATCGAGAGGGCAAAGCCCTCGTCAACGAGGGTGGAAGCCACCGTCAACAAGAGAGCAAAAGCCATCATAATGAGAGGGCAAAAACCATCGTTAATCAGGTAGGGCAAAAACCATCGTCAATGAGAGGGCAGAAGCTATCATCATTGAGAGGGCAAAACCATCATCAACAAGAGGGCAGAAGCCATCGTCAACGAGAGGGCAGAAGCCATTGTCAACAAGAGGGCAAAAGCCACCTTCAGCGATGCTGAAGATGTAATTATATTTACGGAAATTTGAAGTACCTTCATCGTCGTTGTTGTAGGTCAAGATGGTCAGTGACAACAAAAGTTAGAAAAAAATAAAATCTTAAAAGGCAAAGGAACTGCTGAGCCAATCTCCAGGAGAGATGTGTACAGGTCGCGGAAAAGAAAGAACTGAGAAGTATTGGGGCCACCCTCTCTTGTATAGTACACAGACCTGGTCATGTGGTGCATGAGGGGGCAGTCCCAGGTACGACTGCTAAGAAGTCTTCCGGAAACAAGTACCTGCTGCAGAAGGTTCCCATGTAATATGACCTACTGCAAGAGATTGTCTCGAAGAAGATCTGTGGTAATTGAGAAGGAAGACTTCTCCTGCATGTGGCTTTCATGGACTTCAGTGCCAGGCTTGTCTTAGCAAAGGTCCATCCAAAGGAAGGGACTTGTATAGTGGACTAAATGTTATGTCTCTTTGTGGATGGTCATCCATGGTCCTGCTGAAATGGTCACTTCTTGGACTCTGGACTCTGTTACAGAACTTTTTTTTTAAATTATATTTTGATTTTCAAATAAGTCAAAAGAAAAGTACATTACACAATACATTGTTACATTCCTGACTGACACTTAAAATGCATTAACTTCACACAGCACTCTGTTTTTATCCCTATTAGTACCTGTCACATACTAGTCAGTGTATATAGTGTATACTGGGTCATGTGGCACCAACCCTCTCATATAGCTTATTCTCCTTTAAGGCATTTGGTTCCGGTGCATTTTTAGAGCTTAGTCTCCCATTATTTAGGCAGAATATTAAATTTCGTCAGCAAATAACTTAAATGTCAACACTAGGCATAATACTGATTATATGATGTATTACGTATAAAACAAAGTATTGTCTGAAGGAAGGGGTGGGGTGGGGGACATAATAAGTGTGCAAATCTTACACACTTATTGCACAATTGTTTTCTCTTAAATGTGCACCATGGCTAAAAGAAATGTAAAATTGGTGGGGGGATAAAATAATATGCGCATGCTATGCTCCTATTTGCACAACTGTTTTTACTTAAATGTATGTCATGAGTTTGCCGTAACTAAAGTCTGTACATTGTGTAACCATATTCCTATACTCAGGACAACTTTGTAAAACAGGACTTTACAGTCCTAAAAGTTACTTCCTGATAAAAAATTAAAAATTTTATCTATCTATCTACCTACCTACCTAATCAGGAGGTGTTGGACAGGCTAAAATAGTATAGTCTGTTACAGAACTTTAGTCTGTTACAGAACTTTGTATCTATCTAGCTATCTATCTACTCAGGAGATGTTGGACGGGATAGAATAGTATAGTCTGTTACAGAACTTTAGTCTGTTACAGAACTTTCTATCTATCTAGCTATCTATCTACTTAGGAGATGTTGGACAGGATAGAATAGTTTAGTCTGTTACAGAACTTTCTATCTATCTATCTATCTACTCAGGAGATGTTGGACAGGATAGAATAGTATAGTCTGTTACAGAACGTTAGTGTTATCCAGTATGTTGTAACAATGAATGATGGGCTATGGATTACCTAAGATAACACTGCTGATATGTGAACATCCTGCACCATGAATCAAGTTCCTTTATTTGTATGTTCATTTTCTAAATGACTAAAAAAACAGAAAGAAAACTACTTGTCCCAGGTATCGAAAAAAATATGTAATTGCTAAAAGCCCTAATTAGGTGTTTTCGGCAGCAACTGCTGCAGTTTCAGACATAACTCTTGTTTTCCTTTAAAGGAATGGGTGGAAGCTGGAGGGGGGGAGATTCAGGGGAGAAAGGAGGAGGTACTACTTCACTGAGAGGGTGGTGGAGCCATGGAATGTGCTGCCCAGGGGGCTGGTGGAGGCAGAAACGGTGGAGGGGTTCAAGAGGGGGTGGGACAGGTACAGGGGAAGGGTTCTGGAAGCAAAAACCAGTGCAGCAAGAATATCCGGGAATGGGAAGGAAGAAGCCAGAGAGGGAGAGGGGGGCAGCAAGGTCATCTCCCAGGGTGGGGGCTGACCAAATGAGCAGACACAAAAGACCGTTAGGCCTATTCTGCTGGCATTTTAGTATGTTAGTATGAAAACTACACCTTCATATCTTGTAAACTTTGTTTGTTTCCATGTCAACAGACACCTTTTTTTGCTGT
The DNA here is from genome assembly GCA_016271365.2 of Neoceratodus forsteri. Classification (NCBI taxonomy): domain Eukaryota; kingdom Metazoa; phylum Chordata; order Ceratodontiformes; family Ceratodontidae; genus Neoceratodus; species Neoceratodus forsteri. The sequence continues at coordinate 284,098,961 of JADMNL010000027.1, read as the reverse complement.
ATCTGTTAGGGATATACGTGTTTGCTTTAGTTTGTTTCCACTGGTCATACTAGTCCCCTGAAACTGTCCTGGGGTCTCCATTTTATGGTTGTTGAAATCTCCTTTTGCATGAGAGCTGCATGAACGCAGATGAACTCTTGCTAAACTGGGCAACCTAGATTTTGGGGTGCCCAAAACGGCATTTCTGGACACTTTTTTTTTTGGCTGTTTCTTTCTCGTTAGCTGGCTGTCATCCAGAGGGAGCCCCCAGCCCCATTCCTCGGTGTCCACCATCCGGCCTTGACCCAAACTCCCAGCTGGCAGGGTTCCCCAACCCCCACCAGGGACCAGATTCAGTGGGCCAGCACTGTGGCTGGCCAGGAGCAGAGCCTGCGGAGCGCCTGCCATCACTGTGCCACGGCTCTTCTTTTCCCTGATTTTTCTCCCAGGAGTTGGGGCATGCAATGATGTCCACAGAGAGGAGTGTGCACGCGTCCGCACATGCTCCCTCCAAGTGGCTGCCCCAAATCCTCCCCATTCTGAAGCATGGTGCCCAGTTCCCCAGCCTCCACTAGGGAGCAGGCAAGCGCCGACCACTGAGGACCCCCCTCCCCAGAGAAGGAGAGCAGTCCATCGGACACTCAATCCTTCTCCTCACCTGTCGACCCCTGGTGGCCTGTGCTCATTCCTGAACATGGATTGCTGGCATAGCGCGAGGTAAGGCAACCAGCGCCTCAGCCCTAAGCGCCACAAGGACGACTCATTTCTGGACACTTTTAAGACAAAACAAGCATCACAATCTAGCTAAACAGGTCCTGTTAGCTAGGTTTATGTGTTGGTTTTTCAAAATTACACTATTTTTCCATCTGTCCATTTTTTATATTTTGAGGACGAAAAACAAGATGGAGGCTCTCACAGCAAAAAAATTTTTTTTGTGTGGTGAGAAGCAAGTGGTGAGAAATCACAAATGGTCCTGCGATGCAGAATTTTTGGTGTCGTATCAGAACGTTATCAAAAAAACCCTACTGAGCATGCTCAGAACAGAAAAAAAACAAAATTTTAAATCTTTATAACTCTGGGACCATTTGATATTTTTTCACCAAACCTTTCAAAGGCACTACCTTGACACAGGACATGCCTGCCATGAAAGTTTCAGAAAAAATGTAATTCCATGTAGGCTGTACGTGAGAGCAAACCCAAATCCCATGTTAAGTATAGGGAAAAAAATAGACATTTGCAGGAAAATGACATATGCGGATCTCAGAAACCGTGCAAGCTGCCATCATGAAACTTTCCACAGATTTAGACCTTACCTGGTAGACAGTACATGCAACATTTCAGCTAATTTTGTCAAACTCTGCCAAAGCTATTATGGTGCAAACTTAGGGGTTTAACATTGAACACCTTACTCAACCCTAACGATGGGGCCCTACCACACTCCTATAATATGGGATATGCCATGGCCCTGCCGAAATAGCACTGTTATTTCTCCCAAGTGTAGTCTGATCATTTGACATCAAGAGTGGCTTCGTCACTTGTGATGTTAAAGGTCAAAGTGCACAAGGGGAAGTAACAGCGCTATTTCAGGTAGGATCATGGCGTATTCAATTTATATACAACAGGGTGGTGGTGAAAATGACGAAATAAAAAATATATCTTAGTTGGTGGCATTAGTAACATCAAGATATCAAAAAATATCATTGTTACTGTTGTCACAATGGATATCTTTTAAGTTACTGTCATCACAGTGGAATACTGAACCAATCAGAGAGGAGCAGCTTCTACAATGCTGATGACATCACAATGCAACATTTTTAAATAAACTGCAGATTTAAGAGCTATAACTTGTAAATTACTGTTGTATATATCAAATATACAATAACTTGACTCAATTCTCCTATACTGTACCATGTCAACTTGTTTACACATGGAATGGGGTGAGAGTTAGGCCTGAGGACCCCATGGCACACTCCGACTCCTACTGGTGTGTGGAGGGGGATGGTGGTGGTGGTAGGAGTGGGAACCCTAACATTGAATTTCCAAACTTTTGACGCTGTGCTATGAACCCTAACTGATACATTAATGGAGTTTTTTTGCAATGAATATAGAGGATAATGTATGGGGAGCAGTTAACAACCTTGTTGTATTCGCATCGAGAGGTTACCATGGTCTGTAAACCTCGAGAGCGCAGAGCGAGAGGTTTACAGTAACCACGGTAACCTCGAGATGCAAATTCAGCGTGGTTGTTAACTGCTGCCCATACATTGTCTTTTATAGTGTATGGGCACACGTTTAAGAGCGGAGAAAATGCCCCATTGTATTGCGATACAACAAAACACATCTTTAAATTGCACAGTACCTTTTCTTGAAATGAAGATTTTTACGCGTTTCTTTTGTGACCGGAAAGACAGGCTTTATTTAAACAAAGGAAAAAAAAACTTGCAACAGCAGTCAAAAATACACCTGGCAGTGGTTGGTGAACAAAAGGGTCAAACCAGGTCGGGTCATGATCTGCACATCTTCAGGAAGTGTTGCTAAGTAAACAGTTCACTCACAGAGGAGATGCTTCGGGTCCATGCAGTGAAACTGCAATATAGGTACCTGGAGTGAGTGAAATTGTTTTTTTTTTCTTTTTTTATTCAGTACAGTGCTCATCCAACCGCCGTTGCTGTTTAAATAGTGCTGTGTGGTAGTGACGACTGCTGCTGCTGTAGAATGTGACAGACAGTGGCATTCTTTCTTGTTATGGTATTGTTCTACAGTGGTTAACAGCAAGAGAATGTTGGAAGGATACCATAACAAGACTGTGTTTCTACTGAATTTTGGCAATAATAACATTCTACCATACACTATACAGAGGATAATGTATGGTCCTCTATTGGTAAATGGTCTGTTAACTGTCGAGAGGTTGCCAGGGCGACCATGTAAACCTCGAGAGCGAGATGGTTAACAGTGACCGGTTGCCGATAGAGGGACCATACATTATTTTTTATAGTGAATGGTCCCAGGTAAAAAGGAAAATGGCTGCTTACTTTCTGAAATATAGTCACCGCCGCGGCCATTCAGTCCTTCCTTAACCACTGCATTCATCCGTCGGTTCCCAGTGTAAAAAAAGGCGTGCACATGCATAGACCGATCGCCGTTGTTAACCTATCGATGTGACGTAGCATCGATAGGTTAACAACATTTCTACGTCACATCGATAGGTTAACAACCTTAGGAAATGATGATTTCCTAAGGTTAACAGCATTCTACCATACATTATATATACTGTATATAGTGTATGGTGTAATGCGGTTGTGTATGAAAATCCATACACCGCAAAAAGTTGTTCTGCTGCAGTAGTGACGTCCTCACTAACGCAGAATGACTTTTCGTTCTGCGTTAGTGAGGACGTCATAATACAAGGGGCTACAGCAGATGTCCTGATTCGTGCCTTGCTGTGTGAGAGGGGTGGGCTAGTGTGCTGGGCAGCGGCAGTTGTGGATCGAGGGCCTCGGCAGAACCGAGTGAAAATATGGAAAAGTGAGTCTCTTTTGTCTTTTTGGGCACCATACTATAAAGAACAGTGTGGTTACCCAACACTACTCGGCTATTCGCTCACCTGGTAGACACAATGTCGAGCTTGAGACCTCGCTCGCCGTCGAGGTCATCAGTCGGCATTGTATCCACTCAGTGGAAGAAAAGCCTTGTAGTGTATGGGTAACCATACACTATCCTATATATTATAGTGGCATGGTAATGCCTCTGTAGTTAGGGTGAAAGGTAACTTCTATGTTAAACCTGAATTTTTGAACCTTAATACCTTTGGAACCGTTCAATGGATGTATATGACATTTGGCACGCATAATCTCTAGGGGTAGGTCTCCTGATGAGCCATAGTTTGTGCAAATCCATTGTGTGGTTTCGGAGATAGGGAGTGCTGAAAAACAGAAACATCTGTGTTTTTTGCCATTTCTTTGTCCACCTGGAGCTCAGAAATGACTTTAGTCTGCGGTCTGCAATTTTCAGAATAGAAAGCCTTGGCTCACAGATGTGCCTTTTAAAGATTTGGTGGAAAAATATTAATCTGTTCCAAAGTTATGAGATGTTGAATGTCCCATTATTTTCTATGGGAAAAAATACAGTAGATGTCAGGCACGAAGTAGGATTTCTGAATCGGAGTAGGATTGGATCCTCATTCGAAGTAGGATTATGATGCAGAATCTTGCATCAAACTGCCATGTTATGATGCAGAATCCTGCATCGAAGTTCCATTTTGATGCAGGATTGCAAAGTTTTTTTTTCCGACTCTATTTCACTCCGGTCACGGCCCTGTGGAGCCTCTCTCAGGCATCCTGCCTGTTCCTGCCCGCCTGAGGCCCCCTCGAGCTGTGCCTCCTTTCTCCCCCCTCTCCGCAGCCAGCACCCCTGGCTTACCCCTCCGGGGTGGGGCCACCCCTCCTCTTTTGGGCACACTTACTAGTCAGTCTCTGGCTGTGGATGAGGACCCGGGTGGAGGAACTGGAAGGCCAGGTGAGGCGGACCCAGCGGAGGGCATGGGGTTCAGGTGCCGTCGCCTACCCCACGGTGCTGGGTTTCCCTTGTTCTGGTATCCTCCCCTTGCGTGGCACCCGATGCAATAGCAGCCTGCCTCACGCCAGCCACACTGTTCAACGTGCAACCCACATACTGCAGCTCCCCAATCTCCACCGAGCCGCTGGCGTGCCGGTCATACCCGCGCCTCCCTGGTGGGAGGAGAGCAGCCTGCAGGTGCTCAATCCTCTCCCCATCCTTTTACCCCTGGTGCCGGAGCTTGCTCCTGAACTTGGTCGCCAGCGTGGCGCGAGGTGTGGCATCCAGTGCCTCAACCTCAGCGCCACCGGCTGACAGATTGCAAGTTATTAAGTGCAAAGTTTGAGAGTACATTAATCATTTTGCTAACCTCCTAACTATTCTGGCGCTACCATGCCAGTATAGTTAGGGTTCAGTGAGCAGTTTAATGTTAAACCCCAAATTGTGCACCTTAATAACTTTGCAACCGTTTAACAGATTTGCACAACAATTGGAATGCACAGTCTTGTATGGTAGATCCCTTGATTTGCCACGTTACATTTCAGTTGGACTTACGGTTCACGTGCAGCAAAGCGCTGAAAAGTGTGTTCTTTGCCTTTTTTGGCACTTTTTTGGTGATTTTTGCCCATCACGCTGCTGCTACACTGTTTGGTATTTTCGTCTGACATTTTCAGGGTAGAAAGAGGTTTGGTCAAAGAACAATCCAGCATTGGTTTGGTGAAAAAATATCAATCCGTTCCAAAGTTATTTAATTTTGAAGTTTTAGGTTCTGAGCATGCTCAGTTCACTCTGAGATTTATATGTATTTTTTTGCAAAAAGGGATTGGGCTCGCAATCAAGTATTTTGTCAGCTCGCAAATGGGGATTTATAAAATCCCTGTTCGTGACGAAAAATTCTTAGTTCGCGAGCCACTATTTTGTTTTCATTTTTTCCCCCAAACAAAATGTCGTAGCTTGCTCCACAGGTGACTTCTTGTTACAATAAGGCATGGGTTTTGTTCAGGGTGACACCCTCTACAAACCTCTACCTTTGGTTTACTTCATTTTGGACAAAAAATGGCTGTTTTAAATTTTGAAATTCTTTGTTCACGACTAGCTTCCTATCCTCGTTCGCAAGCTGACAAAATCCCCATTTGCAAGCCGATTCCCTTTCACAAGGTAGCAAAATCCTTGATCGCCACTTAGGGACCAGATGGCCATTCTGGCAAATGAGGATTGGCTCGCAAATGGGGATTTTGTCAGCTCGTGAAAGGGGATCGACTTGTGAACAGAGATTTTGCCACCTCGCAAAAGGGGATTGGGTTTTTGAATCCCCTTTCATGAGCTGACAAAATCCCCGCTTGTGAGCTGACAAAATCTTTGATTGTCATTTTGCAACCAGATGGCCATTGTCGCGAACGAGGACTGGCTGACGAATGGGGGTTTTGACACCTCGCAAAAGGGGATCGGCTCACAAATGGGAATTTTGTCAACTCGTGAAAGGGGACTGGTTTTTCAATTCCTCATTCGCGAGCTGTCAAAATCCCTGTTCGTGAGGTGTCAAAATCCTTGTTTGTGAGCCAGTCCCCTTTCGCGAGCTGACAAAATCTCCGTTCGCGACTTAGGGACCAGATGGCCAAAATCTGACGATCAAGGATTACTCATGAATGGGGATTTTGGTGCCTTGCGAACAGGGATTGACCTCGCGAATGTGGATTTTGACACCTCGTGAACTAGGATTTTAAAAATTGTGCCGCTGCACTGTAAATAAATGGTCTGGTCTTTTTTTTAACCCTGTCTTTATCCTCCTACCATCCGAAGTGACCCCACTCTTCGGGGTCCCAATGCGTCCCTGTGTCTGAGCTCCCCCAAGATACTTCAGCCCATATGGGTGCCCCGCTTCTGGACCTCAGCAGACCGGATAACCCCCCGGCTGGGGTGGAGGAGTCACCCCCTTAACTCCTCCTAACCTGTAGCTGAGCAAGCACCTTGCGCTTACTCCCCTGGGTTCCTCGGACTACCGGTGCTGAGACCTGTCTACCGGCATCACTGTGGGTTGTTTCCTGGTTTTCTCCAACCCCCTGTGGATGTCAGCACGCTGGGAGGGCCAATGAGACAAAAGCACGGTGAGACGTGCCTTTGCTCTGGCCCTCGGCTGACGTCCGCCCCTCCCAACTCGTCTGGCTACCTCTTACCGCACCTTCCACCAGAGTTCCCCCAGGTGGCGGTATTGCAGTGAGGTCTGCCGTCCTCCTGCCTGGAGAAGGAGAGCAGCCGTTGGACGCTCGATCCTTCTCCCCTGCCAAACCCTGGTAGCCTGTGCTCATTCCTGAACATGGGTCGCCGGTGTAGTGTGAGGTAAGACGTCCAGTGCCTCAGCCCTCAGCGCCACCAGGCCAGTTTACGGTTTTGTCTTTTGACTTGAAATTTGAAGGGTATAAAAGGGATGCCACAGACGTGTTAATTATGCTATTTAGGTGTTAAAAAGTTAATTGGTTATAAAGATATGCTGTCTCGAAGTTGAGATTTTCCCATAGGATAACATTGCGGCGCCCATAGCGACTTTCGGTTCTCGTGCCTCAGAAACGATGCGAGATACAGATTTTTCACTGCTTGTTGATAAAACATGAAAGTTTTGAAGTTATAGGTTACACCTGAAGTGGAATTTTTTTCCTTGGTTGTACGGTTACTGAGATATTGGCAAATTAGTGTTACAAGGGTTCCTTTTAGGCCTATTGGGCTACTGTATGGCTCCGTTGTTATGTGTAAGTGGGAGCGCAGGGCTCCAAGTGCCCACGCTCCCACAGACGCATATAATTATGTACAAATGGGCAGTTTGGTGGGAGCTTGGGGCCCTTTACATACTATTTACTAGTCACATGACACTTTTCCAAAAAGTAAGGAAATTCATTGCAAAAACTTTGTTAATGTATCAGTTAGGGTTAAAACGACCAAAGTGGGGAAATGAGACATTAGGGCTGATCCCCTAACTCCTCCCTCCACCCTCCATCCTCCACACACTAGCAGGCGGCTGAAGTGTGCCATGGGGTCGTAAGGCCTACTCTCACCCCATTTTGCTTCACTGTAGCATGTCAACCTGTTTACATGGAATGGGGTGAGAGTTGGGCCTGACAATCTATGGCACACAACAGTCTGTTGGTGTTGTGGAGGATGGAGTGAGTAGTGGCGGTGAGAGGGTTAGGGTCTCAACCATCTCATTTCCCCACTTTTGTTGCTTTAACTCTAAGTGATGCATTAACAAAGTTTTTCTATATATATATATATATATATATATATATATATATATATATATATATAAATATAACACTGTAACACTGTTTGTAACACCTGCCTTACAACTGTATTGTTGATCTTGTAACTTGAATGTTGAATGTCTCATTCCAGTTGTACCCCTTCCCCCCAGGTCGCACCGGGAGATGAGCGACTTGTTGCTCAGTGTGCATTCCTAGTGAAACATTTCAATAAATAAATACAGTTAGGGTTGCACGGCCACTTCTGTGTTAAACCCACAATTTTGCACTTAAATAACTTTGCAACCATTTGTCCGATTTGCCTAAAGGTTTGCATGTGTGGTCTGGTGCCATAGATCTCTGGAGCTGGAAAGTTTTGTTCTGGGTGAATTTGTGACTGCGGACCTGCAGAGTGTGAAAAAGTGTGAAAAATCCTCCACTTTTTTATATTCTTTACTCATCTCGATGGGAAGGTCGTGTCAGACGAATCTAATAGATTTCTTTGACTGGGTGACCAAAGTAGTAGACCAGGGAGGGGCTGTGGACATGGCTTACCTAGACTTTAGCAAGGCATTTGATACAGTCCCACACAAAAGATTAATATACAAGTTAGCCAGCCTTGGAGTGGGTCCCAAGGTGGTAGCCTGGATAAAAAACTGTCTAGACAACAGGACGCAAAGGGTAGTAGTAAATGGAGTCCACAGTGAAGAAAGAGGGTTACTAGCGGGGTACTGCAGGGTTCAGTACTGGGACCGGTCCTTTTTAGTGTCTTTATAAGTGACATTGCAGAGGAACTGGAAGGAAAAGTATGTCTCTTTGCAGATGACACAAAAATCTGCAACAGGGTTGATACAGCAGATGGAGTGGAAAGGATGAGAAGGGACTTGGCAGGGTTGGAGGAATGGTCAAATTTATGGTAGCTCAGATTCAATGCAAAGAAGTGCAAGGTAATGTACCTGGGAAACAAAAACCCAGGGCAAGAGTACACAATGGGGGGTGAGATACTGACAACAGTAAAAATGGAAAGGGACCTGGGGGTAATTATATCAGATGACCTAAAGGTGGGCAAGCAATGTGAGAAGGCAGTAAGGAAGGCTGGGGATACTGGGATGCATAGGGAGGCATCAATAGTAGAAAACAGGAAGTTGTTATCCCTCTGTACAGACAGTTGGTGAGACCCCATCTGAGTACTGTGTGCAGTTCTAGAGACCCCATCTCTGCAAAGGCATAGACAGAGTGGAGCTGTCAGGAGGGCAGCAAAATGGTGCAGGCTGCACCAGAAGACATCTGAAAAATACTAAAGGAGCTTAATATGTATACCCTTGAGGAAAGGAGGGAGAGGGACATGATAGAAACTTTCCAGGTACCTCAAAGGAATCAACAAAGTCAAGAGGTGCATCTTTCAGAAAAATAGATGTGCAAGAACAAGGGGCACAATCTGAAGATAGAGGGGGTCATTTCAGAGGTAATGTGGAGGAAGATGCCACAGAGAGGGTTGTGATGCATGGAACAGCCTCCCTGAGGAGGTCGTGGAGTCAAGAACAGTGGGGGAGTTCAAGAATGCATGGGACAGACATAAGGCAGTCCTAGTGGGGGGTAGGAGGAAGTAAGCTGTTGGTTAATTAGGATCTGCAGCTTATCTGTTAGGTAGGAAAATGGGCAGACTAGGTGGGCCAAGCGGTCCTTATCTGCCGTCAAATTCTATGTTTCTATGTCTCTGCAGCCCGAACAGTTTGTTCATCTGATTTGCAATTTTCAGGATATATGGAGACTGGGTCGGGGAACTGCCTTTTAAAGATTTGGAGAAAAAATATTAATTTGTTCAAAAGTTATTAAACTTTAAAGTTTTCCATTATAGCCTGTGGGGAAAAAATACATGTTCCCCTCGAAAGCACTTTTTACTTTCATGAAAGCATTTTTTACTTTCGCAAATGGGTTTGGTACTTTTGCAACTCCACCATCTTGTTTTCAGTTAGTGAGGTGGAAAAAATGTTGTAGTTCAAAAAATATTGCCCCGGGGTAAACACCAACACTTGGGTTTACCTAATTGTGGCCCTAGGAAAATGACCCTGGCATTAGCTTTTCCCCAGGATGCCAAGAAATATGTTTTTAAAGTTTTTCCACCATCTTAGCCATGGAACGACTTTCGCTAAAGTTCTGTCAATACTGCATCTATAATGGCGGGACTTTCATGAACGTTCTGAAGTACTTTCGTGAAAGCTCTCCCATGTAAACCAATGGGACTCTCACAAAAGTTCTGCAGTTCAACAGCCCCAAAACACCAGTTTCTTTGTCACTTCATAGCAAGACAACGGTTAGGACTTTTGGGCTGAAATTTGCAGAGTGGCAGATCCATGCCCCATAGATGTGCCCTTTGCTGGTTTGGTAAAAAAATGTACACTGGTTCCAGAGTTACAGCAGTCCAACATTGCACATTTTCCCATAGGATAACATTGTGGTGGCCGCAGGGCCTTTTGCCGCCTATATCTTGAAAAGGGTTTGAGATACAGATTTTTTTGCTAAGTGCAGGTTAAGCATCTGTGGAGGTGGCCAGGTCATGAATACAACTGCAAAGGATTTTTATTTCAAAGTTGCTATGGTTACTGAGATATTGCCACATTTGCAGTACAAGGTTTACTGAGAAAGCCTCTAAGCTTGCTCTATGTGTCTGTACTTATGGGTAGGTGGGAGCACAGTGCCCAGAGGGTCCCTGCTGTCACCTATGCATACTATTTATGCTAAAGTGGGAGCACTGGGGCCTCTGACGCTATGCTTCTACACTCATGGGGCCCATGCTCCCACCTATGGGTCTGATTCTACAAAACTAAAAGCACAGGGCCCTCCTGCGCTATGTCTCTGTACTTATAAGTAAGTGGGAGTGCAGGGTCCAGAGGGCCCGTGCTCCCACTAATGGAAACCATCTTACAATACCTGGAGCTCAGGGCCCTCCTGCGCTAAGTATGTACACTTATGGGTGGATGGGTGGGAGCACAGGGCCCAGAGGGACCATACTCCCAAATATGCATCCCATTTTGCAAACCTGGGAGCACAGGGCCCTCCTGCATTATGGCTCTACACTTATGGGTGGGTGGAAGTGCAGGGCCTGAAGGGCCCGCATTCCCACCTATGAATACCATATGAACAACATGTCACTTTCTCAAAAATAAGGGAAATTCATTGCAAAAAAACTCCACTAATGCATCAGTTAGGGTTGTTCAACATCATAACAGTTCGAGTTGTTATAGGGTTAACCCTACCCCATTAAACACCCACCTCCTCTAGAACAACAGGTGCCAGGGTGTGTCTGAGGGTCGTTGTGCCTATCTCTCACCTCATTCTCCTATACAGTACCATCTCAGCTTGTTTACACATGGAATGAGGTGAGAGTTCGGGCCGACGATCCCAAGGCACACCACAGCACCTGTTGGTCTGTAGAGGGTGGGGGGATATGTGTGGGGGGGTAGGATTGGTAACCCTAACATCGAATTTCCAGACTTTTGCTGGTGTGGAATCAACCCTAACCACATTCGCTTCGTTTTTGCAATATATATATATATATATATATGCACATTATAGTTTATACATAGGGGATACATGATGGGCATGAGTGTGATATGAAAAATATTTTCACTCCTTTAGAGTGACCTCTGGATATTCACGAGTGGCGAAGCCACAAGTGAGTATCCGGAGGTCATTGTGCAGGAGTGAAAATAATTTACATATCACATGACTGCACATCATGTATCCGATTTATACAATAGGGCTCCATACTGTTATGGGTGGATCACGCAAATAGTGCAATAGAAATGCAACCATTAGTGCAAAATAACGCAGTATTACTCAGTTGCACTATTTCGTACTAACGGAGATGTTCTGCATGAGCCATTGAATAAATGGAAATATTTTCACTGTGCTGATGTCAGTAGCATTTATTCTCACTGTGGTGAGAATAACACATTTTATCTCACTCATTTATCACTCACCCCAATTGTATAAATATATATAAAACAGCAGTGGTGATAAATTTTCCCTGATAAATTTATCACACTATCTAACCTCCAGATAGACATTTAAGATAAACATTTATTTAGTGATCAGTTATGTCACAATCACTTTCCTTGACCTTTGCAGAGAACAGAACCAGAGAATAGCTAACACAATCCTGACGACATAATACAAGGCCTGTACTGCACTGAAGCCAGCAGTTCAAATCACAGAAAACCAGTAAAATCTTCACACTAAAAGACGATTTAAAAGTTATAACAGTTAAACTGATGTTTTATAAATTGAATACACATAGCTGTACTCAAAATATACAGTGTATTTATTTATTTAGTTTTTGTTTACTAGGTAAGTGCACTATACAAAAGCATTGACTATTTTCAGGGATGACTCGGAAGAGTTATAGACAGCAATTACAGGTGATGCAGCAATACAACACATCAAACAATGGTTAGACAAAACCTGAGTAGCATAAAACAATGCAGAGTACAAAGCACTTCAGAAAACACATCAGTAATAAGTACATAAGTGATCTGTGGCAGAAAGGTAAAGCCGTGATAAGTATGTGTAATTTAAATTAGTTACATGTGCACTGTCACCACTAATGAGGGGACAAGACTTTCACAACTAACTCATGAAGGGCCCTTGTGAATTATGGTCTTGCCCCCTCTTACTTGGAGATACACTGCATATTTTGGTTCAGGCCATTATGTATCCCATATTATAGGAGTGCAGTAGCACCACTATAGTTAGGGTTGAGTAGGGTGTTTAATGATAAACCCCTAACTTTGCACCTTAATAGCTTTGCCCCTGTTCAACAGAATTATACATACTTGTGCATGCGCAGTTAGGGGGGCATGGTCTCTTGATCTGACAAGTTTCATGATGGTTGGATGTCTGGATTCTGAGACCCAGGTAGTGCAAAAAGATAGAGTGGTCTCCCCTACAGGCCAGAGGGTGTGGAATTTTGTTCTGAAAGTCTCAGGGTAAAAGGGACTTGCAGTAGAAAGGTGCCTTTTTCTAGACTGGTGAAAAAAATAATCCTTTCCCCGAGTTATAAGGATTTGAAATCTCAGTTCTGAGCATGCTCAGTAGGGTCTTTCATTTACATTTATTTATTTATTTGAAAGAGTTTCACCAGGAAGGACATACTGAACTGCAACAGTTCATTTCCAGATGTGTCCTGGGCATATGTCTCATATAAAGAAGAATTCGGACTTAGTTTTTTTTTTTTTCCACAAAAGAAGATTCCTCTTTTGTGAGCTGAAATTCTTCTTTCATGAGAAAAATATTTTTTGTATGGCAGCCCATTTGCTTTTTATTAACAAAATTGAAAACCCAGAAACATTATGCCATGGAGAAAAGCAAACACATGAATCTAGCTAAACGTGACCCATTTACAAAGAAGGTCACCTCTGCAGCAACAACTTTAGAGTGACGTGGTTGATACCGACAAGATCGCCATGTCGCTGTAAAGTACCTCTGTGCCCAGTCAGACTCCTCACTTGATGCAGGGCTTGGAGGGCCCTGCGCATCTGCATCTGTAGTCACATGGAAATGCAAGGCCCAGACAGTCCTGCATTTCCACAGCCTGATGGACTCCACATTTGGCGTACTGCACATCTGCATCTGTAGCTGCATAGAAGCCAGGACCAAAGGGACCTGCGCGAATGAGGATATGATTCCACTGTCTCAGGAAGAAAGGAAATTCATTGTAAAAAACTGTGTTAAGCCCAATTAAGGTTTGACTTAAAGCAACAAAAGTAGGGAAATGTGGTGTTAGGGTTTTCAAATCAGTGCTACTGCATTTGTGTCCTCTGGAAACATTTGTATGTTTGTATGTCTTACCTCATGATGGTTGTCTGCGGTTGCTAGTGTGGACTTATCCTTTTGCTGCTCTGGGGGGAGTGGGAAGATAGGGTTGGAAACTCTAACATTACATTTCCCTACCTTCTTTAAGTTGAACCCTAACTGGTGCATTAACGCAGTTTTTTTGTAATATATATATATATATATATATATACACACACACACACACACACACTACCCTGTCTGATATTTCAAACATGGCCTGTCACCCTGGCTGGTAGGCCTGGGTCACTCCGCTCTGTACGAGTAACACAATGTCTGTTTCGATAATTGTGCTTGTATTATTCCTGTATTGAAATGTTGTGGACAATTGGCAGTTTTTTGGCACTGGCTGTTCAGCAAAAGTTTAAATCTGGGATTTCCACAGGTTGGATGACTGCCAACAACATACCGTAACTGCTGTTCAATAAAATGACAACTGTTTCAGCTGCTGCTGCACTGCTATATGCCACTTCTCTATGGATATAGTAACCTTTAAAGAGCACCAAATCACCCTCTGTTTAGAAGTTAAAAAAAAATATCAGGATCTCAAGTCTTACATTTAATTAAGATTTCCCTGCTGTCACTTTTTTTTTTTTTTTAAGTAAATTCAGTGATTGATTTAAAGAGCTGGTGACAGCTCTTTTATCTTTGGGCAGACGAGACAACTCATACTAAGTAGCTGGCTGCCTGAGGATATAATTTAGGCATAGTTTAACTCTTTTTTTTTAATCATATTATAAAAAAATTACTTAACTGTGCCACACTCATAACTTCAGAATAGAAGCCAAGGAGTTGTTTGCTGCAGCCTCGCCTCCCAAGACTTGCATTTTGATGCCAGGAAGTCACGAAAGGGGCTTTTTGTAACTTTGCATGCCACTTCCCATATGTAGAGGGCTAGAGGCAATATTGGCTGAACATATTAGAAGTAGCCTGCGATGTTAAATTCTTTTATTTTGCAAACCCTATCTTCCCACTACCATTCATATCATTGTCTGCAGCCCCGTTCATGACTATGCATCATCAAAATAGTGTAGGTTAGCCGGCCCGCCCGGCGCAGTGTGAAGTTTCGCTTGCGGCGCGGCGGCACAGGGCCGAGGCGAATCCGGGCGTCGGAGGGCGGCCGGGGAGTAGGGATTGAGCGCCCGCTGGGCAGCTCTCCTCTCTGGGGAGGGTGTGGTAGTGATCGGTGCATTGGGACCACGCGAGGCCGGAGTTCCCACGCAAGCCGACGCTTGACAACTCATAGGAGGTGGGGCGGATGGTGACATCATGGCACGACCCCGCCTCCCCAGAAGAGCGGAAAATGGAGGAGCTGCCTGCCGCCGTGAATGAAGCTCGCTGCGGCCTCAATGTGCTCCCCAGACCAGGCCCCTGACCTAATCCCAGTGCCTGCGTCATAACCCGGGGTGCCGCAGGCTCCACCGTGGGGGGCAAGCCATGGGGTATCAGGGGCTGTGGCTGATTTGGGGTGCAGAGGCCGGCGGCCCGTGACCGGGCGGATAGTAAGGCGGCAGGTAGCTCGAGGGAGTAAGAAAAAAGCAAATTTAAAAAAAAAAAAAAATAGTGTAGGTTTTGGGGGTGGGGCTGCGGCAGTATGAGACCGCTCTGCTAACTGTGGCTGAATATTTCAGTTGTATAGGATTTTCTGTGTGCTATTATATTGCCTTATGCGCTTCCTTAAGTACCCTTCCCCCCAGGATGCCTCTGAGAATGAGCTGTTTACAGTTCGATAAGCTCTTCCTGGTAAAACGCTTTAAATAAAACAATAAATAAATTAGCTCCAACTGCAGGCTGCTATTTGTTATTAGTTGTCTGCCAATGGATAACAAAACTGTCGACAGCCAGCCCATCGGTGCACCGGCAGTGCTACTATAAGTTACTAAGGCCTTCGAGGTGTGTCTCTTATGGTACAAGAGACTCAAAGGGTCTTATGGTATAATAACTAACTGTATATGCTGGGGTCTTAGGATCTAACCATGTTTAGCTAAACTGTATCAAATATGTATGCTCCTGCATGTACTTATCCTGTGTATTCTCTATGTAACCCCCAGGGTGCATCTGGAAACGAGCGGTCTGCACTCAGTATGCTTGCCTGGTTAATCTCTTAAATAAATAAATAAATAAACAAGAGACACCAAGGGTGAAGTTTGGGTGAGAGGACCTCAAAGCGAAGTTGAGCAGTTCGGTGTGCTCAAGCCTCACGAGAGGTATCTCTTATACCACGAGAAACACCTCTCAGAGGCCCTATTAATGTATTATAAATCACTCGAATTGGAAAGCCGACTGGCGCAGTGGCAAGGCGTCCACTTGCAACACAGACACTCTGGGTTCGAGACCGGACCCATGGAGTCAGAGGGCCAGTCGGGCAGAGGAGGATTGATCATCCGAGGGACTGCTTTCTTCCTCCAGGGAGGGAGGTGGGTGGGTGTCCGTACATGACTGACCCCTGGTGGAGGCGGGGATGCGGCAAGTCGGCACCAAACTAGTGGGGAGGTGTGCCAGATGCTGATGCCTCGGTGTTGCTACGTCCTTGCACATCATACCTACCCATTGGGGTTAAAGTTAAAAAAAAACAAAAAACTGGTGGCTGCCTCTGTGATGCCCCACTCCTCTGGCCACATTCACCTGCTGTGGCGCTCTTCCAGTGACCTAATACCATCATCTGCCGCGTCCGCCCCAACCCCATGCCCTGCCTGGGGAGCATGCCAGGGAGGCAATGCCAGTGGGCAATCCCTGCCAGTGACCTTGTACCGATGACATGCAGGCTCACATTGGTGTGGTGGTCCCACCCTGGGGGGTAAGCCAGGGGGATCATATGGATGAGGTAAGTCTCAGGGGCGAGGAGGGGGAACAGAGGAAGTTGGGGCTGAGCCTTTGGTGGTACGTCCCTTGAAAAAGCATACTAAATATATTTAAAAATCACTCAAATTTAGCTTGAGTGATTTTATAATAGGTTAAAGACTTTTTTTTTTATTTACTTCTTCCATTCTCCCCTGTGGCGCTGAAGTGGTGTGCTCGCCCCCAGTGTTCCTGCATGGGAGCACACTGTACACAAGATAAGATGTACAGTAGTTCTGCGCGCTGATTAGCTGAAATCAGGTTAGTGATTTATAATAGAAACATAGAATTTGATGGCAGATAAGGACCGCTTGGCCCACCTAGTCTGTCCATTTTCCTACCTAACAGATAAGCTGCAGATCCTAGTTAACCAATAGCTTACTTCTTCCTACCCCCAACTAGGACTGCCTTATGTCTGTCCCATGTATTCTTGAATTCCCCCACTGTTCTTGACTCCACGACCTCCTCAGGGAGGTTGTTCCATATCCATCAACCCTCTCCATGAAAAAATACTTCCTCACTTTACCTCTGAGCTGTCCCTGTCTGTCTTCAAATTGTGCCCCCTTGTTCTTGCATGTCTCTTTTTCTGAAAGATGCTACCCTCTTGGACTTTGTTGATTTCCTTGAGGTACTTGAAAGTTTCTATCATGTCCCCTCTCTCCCTTCTTTCTTCAAGGGTATACATTAAGCTCCTTTAGTCTTTCTTTGTATGTCTTCTGGTGCAGACCTGCACCATTTTGGCTGCCCTCCTCTGACTGCCTCCACTCTGTCTATGTCTTTGGAGATGGGGTCTCCAGAACTGCACATAGTACTCCAGATGGGGTCTCACCAACTGTCTGTACAGAGGGATAACAACTTCCTGTTTTCTACTATTGATGCCTCTCCCTATGCATCCCAGTATCCCCAGCCTTCCTTACTGCCTTCTCACATTGCTTGCCCACCTTTAGGTCATCTGATATAATTACCCCCAGGTCCCTTTCCATTTTTACTGTTGTCAGTATCTCACACCCCATTGTGTACTCTTCCCCTGGGTTTTTGTTTCCCAGGTGCATTACTTTACACTTCTTTGCACTGAATCTGAGCTGCCATACATTTGACCATTCCTCCAACCTTGCCAAGTCCCATCTCATCACGATGGCTGGTGATTGGGGTTCAGAACTGATCCCTGGTTGTCAGGGGCCGGCCCAGGGAAGGGGGAGGCTTAGGCATCCATTTGGATGCTGTCCTCCTCCGGGAAGGAGGGTTCCATTTGTGATGGAGGATACGGTACCATACTGCCACCTGGGTGACCACAGGTGGTAGTGCAATGGAGGATCAATGAAGAGAGGGCATGTCAGTGCACTGATATGCATAGCTGTGCACACCTTGACGTCCTCACATTCAACGTCCCTTGGGGCTGGAAGAAACAGGAAGATGGCCCTAGCACCCCATGATGGCGGACTCTGGTACATCCAGACCCTGCCTCACCAGCGTGGCACCTCCTGACAAAACAAGAACAGCCAGAGCTACATGGAGGTAGGTGGCCATGTCTGGGTGAGGCAGGGGGTTGAGGTGTACCTGGGGAGATCATGAGTGAGACAGGGCATTGAAGATAATGGAGGCAAAAACAGAAAAAAAAAAGCTGACAGAGGTTTAAAGAAAACAGGCTGCAGCGAGACCTGTTGGGCTCAGATTGCAATTCGGCCCCTTCAATGCTAGCTGCTGTACTGCGCTACTTTTAAAGTTTTTGTCAATGTTAAATAAGTTCAAATGTAACTTTTAAAAATGTCCCCTTATGTGCAAAGAAGATGGCAGTGACATTTGACTCCACAACATCTAGCCTGCTTGTGCACCTTCCTGATAGCTTTCTAGCTTGTCTGGAAGAGTATACGACAGGTGACTGGCAGTGTGTATCTACCAGGGGCTAGTGGCAACTGCCCCAGTAGGCATGTGAACAAGGGCTTTTGCCAAAGAGTGACTAATAGAAAAAAAAATATATATATATATACGTATAAACTGCAGATTCAGACATTCCTAGTGCAGTTTCCAGCTCCATTTAAAATAGTCTGTAGAAACATTTTAGCAATGATTTGGCACAGCAAATGTCTTTAGTGTCCTGTGGTTTATACACAGTAGTGTTTTGTGGAAAATTCTTGGTCAGTCTGTTCTAAAACAGTATATTGCACAATACCCATAAATATTTTATCACACAAGCACTAATTCCCAAAAACAATGACTTGAAAAAATGAAGTGAGGGAAAGTTTTAGGTTTCCTTCCTGGTAACTGTTTTTTTGCAGACACGTACACACCACCCACACCTCCAGTAAGTGTCTGATACGGACATCTCCCGCCTCTGCTGTGTATTGTGCTCATGTTAAGTAGAAATCTGTGGTCAAAACAGAGACCTTTCTTTGTTTTTTTCTCCTTTTGTAAATGCTTGTAATCATTTATTTCATTTCCATTTCAGTTACTTTGGACCAGAATGTACAAAGAATCCAACAGACTCAGTTTTGCTACCACATACTCAAATTAGTCCTAAGTAGTGCAGGAAATTATCCCCCAAAACTGGAGCATCTTAAGGGGGAACCTAGATCACAGGACTGTAACAGTTGCTCCGCATGGTAGTCAGTCAAACAACACATTAATATGTTTATCAACTGCGATACCACCATTGTGATACAGTACACCTCGCCATATGTTTGTGAGGGGTATTCTACATAGGTCATACTACTTAAGGACCGCGTTAGGGGGCATAAAGGACTGTCTCACAAAGGGAATAGCGACATAATCTAGTGTTCAGAGGTATTGAAAGAGTCTCAGTGGGGAAATTGGAGAGGCGACATTAACAAGGCACATCTTAAAAGGGAAGCCTACTGGAGCTACCAGTTAGGAGCACTCTGGTAACTTGGTCTAAATCATCAAATTGAGTTGACACCTCTCTTATGAGACTTACTAACAAATTACAGTAGTTTTTTTTTTTCCCCAGGTCTATAATGTGCCATGATTGGAAGAGACCGACATATAAAAAATTTAAAAAGGGGACATGGCTAGCGGCTGATACTGTGCAGGTGCTTCTCAAACTGCTCCTACTTCAACGAGTCATTAAAGTTATTTTATACAGTTAGCGCTGTTTCAGTTGCACCAACCCATATTTATTGATAGTAGAAAAGCTTTGTGCAGCAGCAGGAAATATGTGGGACACATTCCCTTATGGGAAGACCAAAAAACGAGCAGCCGAAAGACCGGAGGAAAGGAAAAGCTCCAGCTCCATCCGTGAGTGCTGATAAAGTCCGGCAAGTGACGGTAGAGAACAGCGGGGATCTGGAGGCCACAGTTTGGGAAGTACTGGAAGTGGTGAGACAGCTTGATAAGAAAGTGGAGGGCTTTAATTCCCACCTAACTCTGGTTGAAACAAAAGTTGAGTCTCCTGGAATGGAACGAATGACTTTAAAAGAAATGTTTTGTAAATCTCAACTGTTAAATGATGGAGTCTTGAAAGAGAATCGATTTCTAAGAGCAACACTGGAGTACCTGGAAACTGGGGCTATCTGTGGGCCTCCCGGAGGGAGTAGAAGGGTCATCAGGTTTCATGCAAAAGCAGATTGAAGACTTATTCCAAACAGTGGCCAAAACAGTGATTATTAGAGCATATCATACCACTCCCAGGCGCAGGCCGAACAATCTGGAACTTCCATGACCTTTCCTGATTACCACCATGGGGGTTCATGTGAGAGACATGCTTTTACAAAAGGCTAAGTCAGCAGGAGCTTTAAAGCTGTCTGACAGCATTACCAATCACTGTTTCCTGAACCTAAGTTACGCCACTTGACAATGGCAGTGTGGCTTTTTTATGCCATCTAAGATGGATATTGGGAACTGGGGATCTTGCACGCATTGCAGCTCCTGGCACATCTGAAAAGTACTCATTCTGGCAAAGTATTTCTTTTCAGTGACCCAGAGGAGGCTGTCCATAAACTTGAAACAATCAGGAGGGATTTTTCTCAGAAACTTAGACGAGGATGAAAGTGCTAGGGATGAGGAGACTTGAAAACAGTAGCGTACTTTGGACATATTAAACTGTTGAACATTAACTCTTTTTTTTTCTTCTTCCCCCTTCACTGGCGGCCCCCTTTGGCCCTCGCAGCTCCCAACTTCATCTCCTGCCATCCCTGGGTCTTACCTTAGGGCCACTGAGTGCCCCACAGATTGCCCCCTGTGGTGTGGCAGTTGGGGGGGGGATCCCCCAGCCCCCTTCTGGTGCTGTGTTCAGATCTGTGATCCCTGTGCCCAGTAGGCAGTGTGAGGTCTGTGGGGCTCCATGGGGTGGCATCCTGCAGCCAGCAGTGATTTTCTGTTTTCTCCCCTGAACCCACAGATGCTCCATGGAGGTGGTGGGCTGACATGCATACATCGGAGGATGTGCTTATGTCTCCCGCCAGGGAGTGTCCCCCATCCGAAACCTCTGACCAGTGTACTGCCTCTCATAGTCACCTAGGAGGTGATGTTGCAGCAGTACAGTATCCCCTTCCTCCCCAGAGGAGGAGGGCATCCACTGGGATGCTCAATCCCCCCCCACCCGGCCAACCCCCTGAGCGACCCAGGGAAGTTCCCGAACCCCTGCCACCGGCGTGATGGCAGGTGAGGCATGGGTGCCTCTGCTCTCTGTGCCACTGGGCCAGCCTGAACATTATTAACTCTAATCAGTTATACTATGTGTAACATACCTTGTGCCTAGTGCCTACAGTACAAGCAGCATGTATTATGTGTTTTTTGTAACTCAAAGTGTTTTGTTGAAGAATTAATTCAAGGTTTACAGTCACAGTTAAACAGAAGTAAAGAGTTATTTGTTATACATGGTTTTGCATTCTGATTTTCTCATGAGAGGCCTTCCAACCTGATCCAAAAACTTATATTATAGATCGCAGGAGCGTCCCCAACCAATCACAGCGCTTCCTTCAGTTGCACGTGTACTCTTATTGCCATAAGTGTACCTTATGCGATGAGCACTGTAGCGGGCTTCTCGATATCTACGCGTGATGCTAACTTTATTAAATAATGTGTTTTTCTGTTTAATAAAGTTAATGATCTATAATGAGTTTATGGGTCCAGTTGTAGAGCCTCTTATGGCAGTAAGACTGTTGCCTCGTGCATCCTTAGGACCACGGAACTGCTAACGTTCAGTTTATGGTCCTCTGCTCCTAAGAACATGCGAGGGGACACATGTATAGCCATTATAAATCATGACATCATTCTTAGCCAAATAAGATTGTTTATTTCTAAACATTCCGGGTACTGTTATAACCATAAGAGGGTGTCTCATGCATATAGTTCTAAAATGCTGAACTTCTAAGTTCAGTTGGCACAGTCCCTTTCCCCACAAGGGGATTCTGTAATATTCTGCAAAGAAAAAAAAAACTGATTTTAAATTAAATTTCCTTTTTTAACCAATGTGTTTAACGTGATTTATAATGTGTTTATATGTACAGTACCTATGTCTCTTATGGTTATAAGAATTTTTTCTCAAGTCCTTTGTGCGGCAGAACTGCTCAGCTTTGCAGTTCCCTCACCCTAGGTAAGAGGACTGTTGACGTTCAATTGATTATAAGTTTATCACAGTAAAGTCAATAAAGGCTGGGCCAGGTGGATGCCGCCACTCACCGAAGGTCTGTGTGTGCTCTTTGTTTCTTCAGCATCTTCCTTGATTTGACCAGTCCTTCTTACATCTCTGTTGGTATGAGTTGTGCCTTCCATGTCCTTTGCATAGCCTTCCCAGCTTGAGTAAAGTGGGGTGGAGGACATCCCCGTCCCATACCCACATGCTTTAGACAATAAACACATTTCCCTAACTGGGCCCACAGCCTTTGTTCCAAGTATCATGCAATTATTTATTCTTACTTTGCCACCCGCCTTTGTCTTATAACAGTTCGATTTCCCCCATGCAACATGCATTGCTATTATAATTTCAAGAGCCCCCACCCTTTTGGTTGTTGTTATTACCCACACATTACTTTAATGCTCTGTATTGGGATGGACATCTAAACCCATTTAACAGTTCACCCTCTTCTGCCACGATTCCTTCTGGTTTGCACCAGACCTGGTATTAAATGTTTTATGGTCTTTCCTGACTTCCATTGGTTCACAGTTATGACAGACTGGTAACTTTTTTACCTCAACTTTTATTTTTTCTCTTTAAAAATGAGTGCGTCCTCAGCATTAGTAAAAATGTCAGCGACCGCCTGGCCTGGAGTACAACAGCTGGTCTTTGCCACCCTTTGCGCCAGGGTCAGATAACATGGTTCCAGAGGACTTGGCATAGTAAATAGCAGTGATGGTCAGGTAAGCCTCTGACATCAGAAACGAGGGGTCCATTTTGTCTGTGTGACTGAGTGCCAAGTACCTGAAAGGTAGAAACGGGGGGACAGCCAGCAGTCACTCAGTTGTAGCGGTACTGATTTTCACCACCTTTATGGCTTGGGTTATGCCTGAAAAGTGTCTTTGGGACCACTGCACCCACCTGGTGAACAAATCAATCAATCAGTCAATGACTGTTTAAGTTTAGGGAGGGGTCCATTACAATGGGCCACAACTAAACACTGGCAGGGGGATCATTTAGGAGGGATGTGAGGAAATACTTCTTCATGGAGAAGGTGGTGCAAAATAGAACTGTCTGCCAGTGGAGCTGGTCCAGGTGAACATGGTGGCCAGCTTTGTGGGGGTAGGGGCAGACATATGGCACTTGTGAGGCTGATGGGGAAGGGGGCTGGAGCAAATGAAGAGGGGGGTTATCTGAACTATGGGATAACTGATCGGCTAGAGGCGTAGTCAGTGCTAGACTGGGTTGGGCCTTGATAAGAATCAGACTGGATGTATCATAAGTATTTTTCTGTCCCTAAACATCTGTGCATGTACCGGGGTAGATCTAGAATATTGTCAAGGGGGGTAGCACTTCCACTGAAAAATGTCAAATGTTCCCCTCTAAAGCTCAGATTAGGCTAAAAATACTGTTTCCGTGCCTACGGGGGTAGCAGGTGCTAATTCGCTACACAGCTGGGTTCACCAGTGTGTGCATGTCTATAGATTAAAGCAACAGTTCATGTTAACCACAAAAAAATACACTGGCTGCTTCCAGTTCAGTAAGCGACAGGGCTGTCAGTAGCTTTTGCTTTTTGGGGGTCCAGGACTCCCAAAATAAAAAAAAAAAAATATGGATCCCGGACCAAATTCTTGAGATCTAGCAGAGGTCCTTTGGAGCCAAAGTGGTGCATCCGCCGCAGTGGAGGTGGCCAGAAGGTAGCAGACTGTGCACCCTGAATAGTCAGCAGTATGTCCCAGAGATTCCAGGGATCCTACACACTGATTGATGGCTGTCAAGGCTCATTTACGGAATTGGAAATAATTGGTAAAACAGTTTATTTTTATCTTAGTTATTTTTAGCAGATCCTAAGTAAAGATGGCTCTGGCCTCACACTAGACCATTCGGAATAAATTTGGTTGAGCATAAGCAAGGGAAGGCCAGAGCCATCTTTATTGCAGTTCTGCCAAAAATAACTAAGATAGCAGTAAAGGATTTTAATATACTGTAGTTGTTTTATATCACAGTAGCCCGGTTGAATAAGGAAGCCCAGACGCTCCCTTACTGAATCCGAAACTGAGGGTACCATTGTTTATGGCTGACTTAAACTACTGTTGTAAGCTTCCTAAACAGTCACAAGAATCTCTAGTTGAAACACCTGCTTGAGATTTCCATCGAGGACTGGCTCCTGTGCCTGGCTGAATGTGCATTTCAGGTTTTGCTACTCTGGCTGTGTTGACTGTTGGTCTAGAGCCAGAGGAGGAGCAAGCCGTACATGACTAAAAGGAGCCCCCACAGTGCCCTTTAACCTGACAACATCTGTTTTCCCTTCTGCCTGCTCTAATCGCTTCAGATAGCATGAATACACACAATCAGAAAGCAAATGGGGGTCTGACTGCAACAAAAAGTGTACAGAAGGACCCCCATCATTGCAAGGGCTGCTTTACATTACTGTCAGACTTGGGAGCCGTGTTTTGCGTTTTTTTTGTAAAGAATGGGATGCTGTGTAAGTAAAGCTTAAGCATCATTAAGGGGGACTGTGAAGAAGCGGACGTGAAATAAAAGAAGCAAGATGTTTTGCTGTTCATCATTTTTTATTGAATTACCGTACATACATGGAAAAACTGATACACATAACATTATCTCAACATGAAATGGGAAACTGAAACAAGAGCCTGATGTAGCACAGTATTCTGGTTGGGTAAACACCGAACAATAGTCCACAGTGTGAACTTATTTACAACACACACAGCAAAGGCTTACTGTTTACAACATACACAGCAAAGGCTTACTATCTACAACATACACAGCAAAGGCTTACTATCTACAACATACACAGCAAAGGTTTACTTATACACCGTACTTGTACATCTTGCCTCCCTTCTAGTCGTTATCTGACGATCAGTGAACTGGAGTATAGAGCCCCTAGAGTAGTATATGTGTGTGTGTGTGTGTGTGTGTGTGTGTGTGTGTGTGTGTGTCTGTCTGTCTGTCTGTCTGTTGGGGGAATGGTGAACCTGTTCCAGTGACAACCCCCCAAAAGATCTGAAAGATTCTAGTTTTTAAACCTAGTAATCTGTATACATTTACATATTAATCAGATGCAAGTGACTTGCTGAGTATTAGTATGATTTCCAAACCACTAGAACAAATTTTTAAACGTTTTTTGCAAGCATAAACATGACATTTAGGCTTAGTCTTGGCAAATACAGCAGTGGATAGGAGAAACGGAGTATGTAACATCTCCGTACATAGGGCAATGCAATGGAAGGGGCAATTGTGCGTCATCATACGCTGCACTCATCCAGTGTGATCTCGGGGGTGAGACAGAAGCACACAGCATGAATTCCTGCCTGTTGGATCTCTGTTTGATGACTCTTGCAAGGCTCTGTTTGGCTATACAGAAGGCGCTTTTACACTACAGTTTCTGTTACAGAATTCACGTAACAGAAGCATTCTACCGGT
Organism: Neoceratodus forsteri; assembly: GCA_016271365.2. Classification (NCBI taxonomy): domain Eukaryota; kingdom Metazoa; phylum Chordata; order Ceratodontiformes; family Ceratodontidae; genus Neoceratodus; species Neoceratodus forsteri. The sequence goes on along the minus strand of JADMNL010000027.1, from coordinate 284,073,491 downwards.
ACTTCCCTTGTGTGTAAAACAAATGTTTTCCATTTCCTCGATGAACGCTCGCCTGACCCACATTCCCTTCTTGCCATGGTTCATCCCAATTTCTTCCGTTGTGACCCGCAGTGTAAAGTGGCCATTCTGTTTTGAGAGTGAGAGGAGATCATGCATCACAGTTGTCCCAGCTGACTCCTGAGGATTCCGGAATGCAAAACAGGAGCAGGAATTCTGGAACACTCGCGGAGTGTAAAGTGAGCAGTGAACAGAATGGACTGCAATGGCGCTACACAGGTACAGAATATTTTGTTTGCAAAACCTGTGTGTAAAAGTACCTAAAGTAAGAAGATTGCACCTGCATAGGCGATCCTGTTACTGAAACCCTAATTTCTTTGTCTGTACAGGTGAGCCAGTAGTTCTCCTTTAAGGCTCTCCAATTTTTCCTCATAGGAGTTTCAGTGTTGGCCTGGATCATTTGAATTGCCCTCCCCTGGGTGGTCTCCAGTTGATCCCTGTCCTTTTTTAGGTGCAACCTCCAGAACTGAACACTGTACTCATGGTGAGGTCACACCAAAAACCAAAACTGGCAAAATCCACTTCCTTCGATGGCTGGTAAGACCTCACACTATACAGCCCAGCATTCTACTGGCTTTCCCATGAATCCCTTTCTTCCCTTGATTGCTCCCCTTTCCCGCCATTGATACAGTATTCCACTTCTGGATTTCCGCTACCTATAGTATGTGCAAGACTTGCGCGTCTCGGCATTCAATTTCCATATGCCACACCATTTTCCCACCACTTTACATCCCCTTGCATTCTCCGCACTATCCATCGTACTGCAAAGTTTGATGTCATCTGCAAAAAGGTACACTTTGCCCTGTAACCTTTCACCTATGTTGCATGTATGGCACGTTGATGCAACACTTGTGAATCAATACTCAATGTATTGTTTTTACATCCATAATGACAATGCGAAGTTAGAAGCAAATATTTTTGAACCTTATACACTAGCACATTGTGCTAGAAACCATTGGAAAGGCTTCACCTATACAGTTGCAGAGGAATTGCCCTTTAAAAGTTAACATTGTATAACAGCAAAATACATTGATGTAACAATTAATCAGTTTTAAAAAAAATTGCAGGAACACAATGTAAAGCTGAGGGGGAGGTGGGAATGTCACTGATGTTGGCAGTGGTGGACACATGCACAGCATGTGCAAGCACACCTTGACGTCCTTATGTGCAACATCCTCAGGGGCTGGGAGGAAAAAACCCCGAAAAAGTACAGCCCCAGCACCTCTGCAATGAAGGCTCTAGTACATCCGGTTCCCCCTCCTCCCCAACACACAGACTCCACCTGATGAAACATGGGGGTATGTCCCTCACCCCGACCCTGCCTGGGAGGATACCCAAGGCTCAATGGAGGTGAGTGGCCATGGCTGGGGGAGGCTGCAGGATTGGGAGGCGCCTAGGAGGTCCTGAGATAAGGAGGGGCTGGAGTGAAGGAAGCATACACAGAAATAGAAAAAATAAAAGTATTTCCAGTGTAATCTGATCGCGTTGCATAAAATCTTAATTTTACTTCTGTAGCTGCTAATCTTTCTATGCTTTGTCTTTGAAAGCATTGAAAAATATTAACTAACTAACTAACATAACCCCTTTGGAGATCAATCTCCTGCTTCCCTTCTCTCTTCTCCCCAGTTCTCCTTCTCCTCTCCCTCATCATTTCAGGCAGTCAGACTCCCTTAGGTTCCTCATCACCCTTCTTCATTTGCTGTCAGAAGATGCTGAGCTAAACCCTCCCCCCTCCTCTCACTAAGGGCTGGAGCTTATTTCTTAAATGGGATGAACTTAGGCTGTAGACCCAGCAGCACCAGCCCAAAGTTCTGGTTATCTCCTAGTCACCAGTAAACTTAATTATAGATAATGGGAGCATCCCTGACCAATCACAGCCCTCCCTTCAGTTGCGCATGAGGTATTCTTATTACCGTAAGTGTACCTCATGCACTGAGCCACTGTAATGGACTTCTCACTGATCGCTTGTGCCGTTGACTGGATTAAATAAAAAAAAGGATTTTTTAATTTGATACAGTTAATGATCCATGATAATTTTATGGGTCCGTTTGGAGAGCCTTTTAAGGATATGAATGTCACCGTTTGCATCCTTAGGGTCACAGAACTGCTCACCTTCGGTTCACAGTCCTCTGTTCCAGAAAGAGCGTGAGATGACGTTCTTATATCCATAAGAGGCCCTCAAACGGACCCATAGATGTATATAATGATTCTAGCAATGAGAGTTTATTAGTGATCTCATACGATCTTGCACCACCACATGAACATAGGAACTGAGAGAAGAAATCAGGCCAACAGTTCATCTCTGTTGCATGTACAGACATGGCAGTTGCAACCATGATACAGCAGAAGAGTCTGAGAGGATGCAGCACCCACAGGATGAATTGTTCTACACCCATCCACCAAATGTGCAGTTTGCAATATTTTTAGTAAAATGGCTGTGTCGCTGAAGGTTTTGTGGGCATTACTTCCTCTATCAGCAGGGGAAAAGCCGCAATTGAGATCCCACCAGGATATACCTGATGGGAAGTAAATAAATAGGGCTGTAACCAAAGAAATAAGGAGGACCTTGCAGCTATGCTTTGAGGGGCATACAGTATATATTAATGAGACAAAACCTAATAAGGCCATAGGTGCTGTCTATCAAGAGAGCACACCTGGGAAAAACATCCAACACTTTGGAAATCTGAAAATGATACCCTGAAAATAAGATACCCACCCCATCACATGTATCTTCCCCATGGGACCAATATGAAGGTACAGATGTCCATCTGTTCTTTACTTGTGCACGTTCATTCCTGGTTTTTAACCTGGTATCTTGTAAAAAATAAAAATCATGAGGTAAGGAATGTAACACGCCCAAGGTAGATGGCTGTTTTCTGAATGATTTGATGCTGCAAACATTCAGAGTGCAGCAATGCAAATGATTGCGATTATGTATCAGGCGTAAGAATGAGCAAAGAAGAGCATCAGATAGGATTGGGGGAAGAAAAAAAAAATAGAGCATAGGTATAGATTGAACCTTAGAAAAATCACCTGTGTGGGTTCTGTACGCCCTGTGAGCTTTCTCTCCCCGATTCTGAAGAATAGTCCATTTTTGAGGAAGACGCTCTGGGGGAATCGGAGTCTGCATCTTCTCCTTCAGTATCACCCCACTGTTTCCTCTTTGCTAAGGCCTGAAACTTGTTCCTAGTAATAATTGTCTTGGTGGGTATTCAGGAGTCAGACTTTCATTTCCTTCTACCCTTTCTGGATACAGTGACTGGGGTAAAGGGTTCCTTAGCTTTGGGGGGTGAGGGGGCATGACATCCTGCTGAGCATTCGCAGGAGTCTGAAGTTGATTCTATCGAATGCGGGAGTCCTCTGGGGTATTACTTTGCCCTGGTTATGAACTGCTCAAGGGAGAACGGGGAACCAAAACGGCTGGGGGTGCTGTGTCCTGAGAGTCTAAAGGTCCAGTATCTTCAGGCGGGGCAGACAGCATTGTTAGGAGAGAGGCCTCCTCTCGCTTTTTAAGTGTTTGTGCCTGGGATTCTGCTATCAAATTAGTATGGTCCTGAGGGACCTGATCCACCCTATTGTGCTCAGCCCAACAGCACTGTGGATAAGTGTGTCCTTGTTCATCGCACAAGTTGCAGAGACTGGGGTTAGGACATCCTAGACTAACATGTTCATAGGAAAGACATAGGGTGCATCTAGGCTGATCACAGGTGTAGCTCAGGTGGGTTCTGGAACCGCATTTGTGGCAAGTATGAGGCTGTCCTGGGTAAAAACAATTGCCCTATCTCTCCCAATATGAAAACTACCTGGCAAATGCATGATTCCCTGATCTGTCTAAGTCGAACCTTAATTTTTCATCATCCTGCCCAAACTAAGTCTTCATCAAGAATAGGACAAGGGGTATCCAAGAGGTCACATCTTTGCTTAAGCCAGTATTGTATATCATTTATGTTTACCCCCTCACTCCTGAAAAGCAGCGTAATAATCTTAACTAAAGGTTTAGTAAGCAGGATCAACATAAAGGGGGCCCATAATAGAGAGTTCTTAACCTGCTCATACTGTAACCAAAACTTTTCAAGAATGCAAACATTTTTAAAGCTAACATCATAAGTTAATTCGTCTTTAATAGGAATGAAAGCAAAAAGTTCAGAGGGACTGATTCCCAATGTATCTTTTAACATGTTGTGGAGAACAGTTCTACGAGAGGGAGCAGTGGTGGTACCGCTGATGTATCTCAGGCGTACAGTGTTCCGACGTTGAACGGGTTCTCCCACAGTCTTAAATAAATCGCTCATTTTAAAGTTAGAGTTAGATTCATTTTGCGCAGAAGAATGAGGTAAAGCTTCCTTACTGTGGTTTGGTGGAGTTTCGGTGGGGCAAATGGATTCATCAGAAATGCCAGACTGCCTGCTAATATTGTCACCAGTGACTGGAGGAGCTTGTGGTGCAACCAAGGAATCCATAATGGAAGCAGAATCCTGTGGAGTGGGTTGAGAGCTACAGTAGGTAGAAGGTCCTGTGCTGCTGTTGAGATGATTTCAACCACTGTAACAGGTCTCAGAGAGGTCCAGGGCATCCCGTTCGCAGATTGCTGCCAACCAGCAGCTCGCAGAGCGACTTCAGGAGACCAAGAGCTGTTTGACTCAGGGCGAGATCTAGATGTGGGCCATAGGTGAAGCTGAGACCTTGGGGGAATATCCTGAGAGATAGAAGCAGCGGCAGAGTTTACAGTCTGCGACTCGTGAGTAACATAGTAATCAGAAAATTCAGCCTCAGGAATATTATCACGTGCAGAAGAGTCATCCTGAATCAATTTTAGAATAAATTGTTCGTGCCGATAGAACATTTTATGTAACTGAGGTTCAGAGACCTCATTATGATCAGGGTAAACTGGTGAATTTATCTCTGCATTAAAGGTTGTTCTTAAGTCTTTATCTGTATGGGTATCTTGCTCAGTATCAGGATATGTTGAGCCTTCTGTAGACTTCTGTTGAGCCATCAAGTCAGTTTGTAGAATATTCTCAGCTTCAGTAAGTGGATATCCAGAGCTAGTGGAAAGAGCAGTACCTCCACCACCTCCTCCTCCATCTTGAATGTCGGCCATCTTGGTCAGTGGGACAAGAGCTCCCCCTGCTGACCGAGTAGGGGAATTTCACCGGTGTCCTGGCCAAATTTCCCCCATTCACTAAAAACACCACCAGCAGCTTAATCTGGTTCAGTGTCAGTTGGCTTCCATCTGTAATCCCCCCTCCCTGGGATGAGGCTGAAAATAGGCAGAATTGCCTAGTCCTCCTTTCCCAGTCAGATAATTAAATAAATAACTAAATAACATAGCAGTGGATCCAAAACGTTGTTCCAATGCAACCATTGTACATCTGCAACTAGCTAAATCATTTATGTAACATTTGCTGCTACCTCTGTTTCAAATGCTGCTCATGAACCATCTTGAAAACTTGGTGATTCATGTAAATGATGCTGCTCTGGAGCTGAAAATGTAAAAATAGTTTCTGTTCTAATAGAGACCTGTCGAGCCTAACATTAGAAATATTCACACTCCCACCCTCAACAGCCACCTCTGATCCATGCTGCATGCTCACCACCCCTTGGGTGAGAAGATGTTTTTTGATGTTTCTGTTATACTATGCTTCACAACCTTAGTGCATGCCCTCTTGTTACCCTATCACACTATCTTAATAACCATCCCATGTCTGCTTTGTCAGACCCCTAGAACAGATGTAACTACCGCAGTCATGCCCACCCTAACCCCTCCTATTTCTAGTGTGGACATACAGTACCCACCACAGTGCTCCCCCCTCTCTCTCTCTTCATACTACAGTTCAACCCCTCCAACTGTCTACTGTATCTTCCATGTGAACGTACCAAGCGAGAGTGCCCCACCCCCTAAAGAAATGCACCCTTGCTGAAGAAGGCCTCAATATGATGATGGAAACATCACAAAAGTCAAGATCAAATGGTGGCATACTACTCCCATAATAAACAAATAATAAACAAACAAAATGCATCAGTTAGATGTATTCACCAATGAAAAGTTCAGTCAAAAAAAAAAAAAGAGTATTGCCTGTATGTTGCAGCAGATGCAGCTACTGTGCTGAACTCTAAAGCGTTTCCTTTTGATTCTGTTCTCCTTTTGCAATCCACATCTGACTTGTGTTTCTTACAGGTTCACGACTCCTTGAAGGGTTGCCTCACAGACAGTTTTCAAAGGCAGATAACATCAAGACTCTTGCATGCATTTGCCTCGGGGACAACACAGGACAGTCGCTGTAGACCTGTTTTACAATCTGATAGTTGTATCAAATCAAACAGCCGATCTGCTAAAGTCTCCCTCTGGCCTGCTCTTCTCAAAAGATGGCTCACTCATTTGAAGAACATCAGAACGCTCTTTAGTTCCTCTTTTAAATAGGATGCTACTGTGATTTCTTGGAAGGGGTTTACATACAGAACATACAGTAAAGGAACAGCAAATTATTTTGAAAGTAACATGCAAGACAAAGAAATGTGTGTACAGCCGTCTCTTGATGGATTTTCTTCTAGTTAGATGCAAACTGGAAGGTCACTGAACATAACAGGAGGGAGGAGAGTCTGCAACCTGTGAGCGCTTGCAGCTCTTCATCCTTAAAACACTGCCCCTGGGGAGCTCAGTACATGTGCAGTTAGAATTGTGGGTAATGCAATAAAGTTTATTCTAATAGAATTTAATGTGGATGGGGGTTGAGGTCCAGCAGACGTAGTGATATTTTGTTTCAATCCTGTGTTTATCCACTTCCCTGCCAACCTGTTCCCCCCCCCCCAAATCGGGCCAACCCCTCAGCCCGGACTGAGTCAGTGTCCTGTGTGGAGACTGGTGAGTAGTCAGCATTGCAGGGCCTACAGGGGGCTGAATGTCATCCTGCTGGTAGCTGGTTTTCCACCAGCTTTCTCCCAGGGGGTGTCAGTGTGCAATCACACACGTGTGTGCATTATCACTGGCCGGTGGTGGTCCCTCCCTAATGTGTGCCTCTATTACTCTACCTCCTGGCTTCTGCCATGTAGCAGATGAACAGCAGAAGACTGCATCATGCCCTGAGGGAGGAGAGCTGCTCTGTGAGACACTCATGTCTTCTCCATCCCCCCTGCAGCCTCAAGCAACCCAAGGCTGTTCTGAACCTGGGTCGCAGGAGTAGCAAGTGTAGACACTACTGATGTGCTACCTGATCAGCAGACTTACTGAAATTTGTATACCAGAATCTCCTTTTCTCCCCTCCCTCCAGCTACATATTGTACTGCACCGTTTGTCATCCTGCCTCTTGTATACCTCATCAAGGAAGTGCATGGTAACAGCGAAAAAGATCCCAACCATTCATACATAGAAACACAAAATTTGTCAGCAGAAATAGACAAGTGGACCTCCAAGTCTGTTGGTTTTATGCATTTTTTCATTGGTTTTGTTTGCCTACTTCCATCTGGCCCTGGGATACACTGATGTGATCCTCAAACCCCATCCCCAGCTCCAACACCCCACCTTCTCTCAGGGCTTACCTCCTTCCGACATGGGTACTGCAGCTTGTCCCCGATGGCTGGCCCTTCAGGGTGGCTCTAGCCTCTTTGGGCACTTCACACACTAGTTGTCAGGAAGGCTGCCTGAGTCGATGAGTGTGGAGCATGTGGGTGAGGGTGTGGTGCTTCATGCTGTATGGTTTTCTCCTCACTGTGGGAATACCATCATTATGGTGCCTTTGGACATGCTCCTGCACAGTGTGCACATCTGCTTGTGATCGTTGGAGATGTCCTTCCCTGCCCAAAAAGCATCCTTGGCTGTGTCTCCCCTATGGTCACCCAAGGGGCGGTGCAGCCACAGGAGTCAGCACCCTCCTACCTCTAAGGAAAGAACTGTCCTCTGGGATACACAGCTTCCCTTCCCTAACTGGCCCTCCGATTATCAGAGCTTATTCCTGAATTTAGGTTGCCGGCGTTGAAAGTGATAGCCCAACCACTGTGCCGATGGGTCACCTGGTTTTATGCATTTAACAAACACAATGTTTAAATTGAACAGAGCACTGTAGTCAATATTATAACGTTAGTAGCAGTTGGGATCGGGAAGCGAAAGCAACCAAAACGGATGGCAAGGGTTCAGTATTGTGCCCCACCCCCATACTTTAACTTGTAAACCATGGCATACATGACATAGTGGTCCCACATCCAGGGACTTATTGGACGGTGGTGGTACAGTATTTAAGCATTAAGGCACACAGGGTGTGTGTTATGCAGGTGTATAACCCCATGCCTTGGGGCCATGGTGAGGCATGAGATGTAGCTGAGTGCCTTCAGGGATCCCCAGTGATGTCACCCATCATAACACATCTCCCGGGTGCCTTATTGTCCTTATAGTAAGAATCCTGCAAAATTTATAAAATAAGGCTTTTCATGTCATGTTTTTCTTTAGATTAGTTTCAGACTGTGATGCTGAACTGAAATAACATCATGGCTGGAATTGCTTCTAGACTAATCAGCTTTCAGGATTTTTTCTATCCATTTTATAATTTTAGTGAGATTATAGGTACTACTTTAACTTTCATTTAAACCACAGCAAAATTAACTAAAAATACAAATTAGGGATAGCAAAGCTTTTTCTCTTTATAATTAGAACCAGTTCAAGAACCCTGAATGGTTTTCAAAGCTTCCTAATTTCATACCTCTTTTCAAACCTAGCAATCTGCATACGGTAATTTACATGTTGCATACATAGGGTGGGATATTCAGGCTGCGCCAAGCTGTGGTGCAAGCCTGGATGCAGCGCAACTGGGATGCGCCAGGGAGTTGACGGTGATATTCAACAGAGCTGTGCCATGGCTCAACACCGTTGAATATGGCACTGTGGCCACCCGCATTGCACATGGCGCAGTGGCACTGCACCAGCGCAAGTGCCAGAGAGGAGCAGGGGGATGCACTAGCGCAAATGCCATTGCGCTAGGCGCAGCAACCGTGATATTCAGCGGTGGATTTGCAAATGGGGCCATAATGCATGCAAGGCACAAATGGGGCCATTTGAATGTCACTATGGCCCGGTTTGCATGCAGGTGCGCCGATCCCCGGTGACTTGCGCCTGGCACCCTGCCAGGCTGCAGCCGTCGGGGACTAACGCCCCCTGCCCCTCGGCAGTCAATGCACCTCAACGCCCGATCGTGGGCATTCAATGAATTATAATCCCTGGCGGTCCAGTGGACCTGATCCCACAGCTCGATCGCGGGCTTACAGTAAGTGAAATAACTCTGGTGGTTCCAGTGGTACGCCTTCCCAACCCGCCCACTCGGTCCATGCCCCCACTCCCCAGCCAGCGGCGGGGCGGCAGCACCCTGCCTGCAAGCTGCCTGCCCCCGCCAACGGCAGGCGTGCGTTGTGGCCGTCGCCCAGTGATCCCTGGCGTGGGCCAATAGGCGTGCGAACCATACTGTACTACATAGTCTAATATGTGAATGAATGGATTCATTCATTTTGGACTGTGTATTACAATCACGATCTACTCGCCATTAGTACACGCATCAACTATATATTGCATACTGCGCTGTCGGTCGGCGGCGGCTTGTGGGTGAGGTGCTGCCATCCACAGCTGACTGGGGGTAGAATGGCGGGACTGAGTGGGCGGGTTGGGAGGGGGGTACTGCTGGACCACCAGAGTTATTTCACTTACTGTAAGCCTGCGATCGGGCTGTGGGATGAGTCCACTGGTCCACCAGGATATTATTTAATGAAAGCCCTTGATTGGGCATGGGGGGCCACCATGACGGGTGCTGCCAGAGCTCGGTGGCCACCCACAACTGGCAGCTGCTGTGTTGCACCCTCGCAATCACGGCAGCTCACCCAGCAGGCCACCTGTTGCTCCTTTTTCTGCACAACCTGTGTGGCACATGTAGTGGTTACGCCTACCCATGCTCCAGCACATTCCGGGCTGAATGCCGGGATGTCTTGAAGTATGCATCGACACACCCCACTTGCGCCACATACATTACTGATGCGCCTCGGCACACTGGGATTAGTGCCGCGCTCATTCACCATTTGAATATCACACCGGGGCACATCAGTGGGTTGCGCATGGCACAACCCTTTTGAATATCCTGCCCATAGTATTTCTGTGGCATTCCATGTTGTCACTGGGTTATTCATCACTGCTGTTGAAGTGCTGTCAGTTCCAGGAACAAGAAGCTAGCCTTCAGGCTTTTCATCTTTAACCTTGCTTTGTACATTTCATTGTCGTTATTCACTTTAGCAACTTACAGCAGGGAAAGTCTGTTTGTCCTCAGTAAACAATGTGATGCATCATGCAACTGTGAGCCTGCGTAAAAAAAAATAGATGTAGTTGTGAGAAATAATGTAATTGTATGATTACGTCAAAAAATGGTGCAAATGGGTGAGTTCTGCTGATGCTCATGGAAAAAAGACATGAAAAGGGACGATGGCGAAAAAAAGTAAAAGCAAAAAAACAAGGTGCTGCGTCAGCATCTGGTCTGAAAACAAAACAAAATGGTAACATTAAACGCACACTGAAAATAGAAACTGGAGTTAGAATCAACATTTTGACCATTGGTCTTCTTCAGGAATTATCTAAAAGAAAAAAAAAACAAAGTTTGTGGAGATGTAAGGGGAGATAAGGGATATATACGGGAGGAAAGAAAATCTCCCATATGTATCCCTTCTCTCCCCTTACCTCTCCACTAATGTTGCTTTTTTCTCTTTTGGATAATTCCTGAAGAAGACCTATATGGTTGAAACGTTGATTCTAATTCTAGTTTCTATTTTCAGATGGTGAAAAAAAACAGAGTGAGCCCACAACATCGATATTTCGCACCAATAGCTTGCTCTTGTTTAGTCAGAACTCCCCAAAATGCTCAGTGTGAACTCAAAAAAATCACAATATAACCTGAGGAATCACCGAACATACAACACAGGAAGTGGGCGTGGGGGCACTTTCTATTTGGTTTTGTTGCCCAGGAAAGGGGGGACTAGGAAATTTCAGCTTCGGCGGGAATACACAAAGTGCTGATCGATACTGAACAGATGATGGTTTTAATAAATGGGAGACAATTGGCTAGAATACGGGGGAAATTCCTCTACTCTTTTTGAGAGGTGCCATGGGATTTTTCATGTCTGCTGAACAACTGACAGACTGGACCATAATATAACATCTCATCTGAAAGATGGCAGCTTATGACAGCAGTGCCCCCCAAACACTGTGCTGGGACACTGGTGAGGTTGCTTATAACCAAGGGGAGAGCAGTGTTGGACTGGGATACAGGGGCCCCACCCGGAAAGTTGATACAAGGGCCACCTGGAAAAGCAGTAAGGGGAGACCTAGCATGACACACTCATGTAATATGCTTCACTTTGATACTCCTACTCTGAGTTTGCAGCTTACATTTACTTACAGTGCCCAAAATACCCCCTTTAATTACAAAATAGATGATAAATGCAAAGATTTTCGGGTGGGGGGGGCCCACCTAGAGATTTTCAGGTATCCTGTATGGCCAGTCCGAGTCTGGGGGAGCGTGCCCTCTGCAAAACAACCTACACCATTTCCTGCAACACTTGGTACTTGTTGGAGGTCTCCCATCTGACTACAGGCTAAGCCTGACCCAGCTTAGCTTCTGAAGTCGGATGGGATGATTCTCCAAAGTGGTAAGGCTGCAGGCCCTTCTGAGAAGACAAATTATCCCAAAACTTACTTCAGAGTCTCAGACACCAGGCTAGAAGGCAGACCACTTACAGAACACTCTGTGTACTTATCTGGAATCCTTTATATTATTTTAGGCAGGCAGACTGGCAGAATGCCTAGAGCTCCTATGAGCCAGGGTTAAAACAGCAGTTTATCAACAGAACTGTCAAAACAAGCACAATTTGCAATTAAAAAATACGGTTTGCTGAGGACAAACAGACTTTCCCTGTTGTAAGTAACAAAACTGAATGAAGACAATAAGCGATACAGAGCAAGGTTAAACATGAAGAGCCTCAAGGCTAGCTTCCTGTCCCTGGGACTGACGCACTTCAACAGCAGTTCTGAAGAACCCGGTGATAATATTGGAACGAACAGAAAAGAAAGGTAAATCTGATAGCATTCCTTCTTTACTTGATAATTACTCCGTTGCATTTTCTGTCTTGCTTTTTCCTCCCTCTGCCATCTTCCCCTCCTCTCTGTCAGGCCATCTTATCCTGGTTATCATCCCCCCCCAGCTGCTCCCTCCGCTGTTAGGCTGGTGGAGGTTCACAAGAGTCTGCTAGTAGCTGTCATGCTGACATTAGCGGGGGTGTCATGTTCTTCCCCATGGCCCCTCACGACTCTTGCGCAGAACTGAGCAGTACCCTGACAGGCCTCATGCACACACAGCCACCCCTTTGCAGAAGAGTAAAGGCCTGTTTATGCAGCCGTCACCCAACAGACGTGCCGATCCACTCCGGTGCCACCGAGACCTCCTGCACAGACTGATTCGTATTTAGATGGCCCCTCTCAGCACTGATGGGCTGATGCAAACCATGCTAGAGAGGGGCCGTGAGTGTGGGGGAGGGGCAGTAGTTTAGGTGAGTGCACCACCTGGGTACACTGGAGTGAGCAGTACAGCCTATCCGTATGGCTGCTTATACCATGCACTCTGGAACATATCCACAGCCCTGCAGCGGCTCTAAGAATGGTGCGAGGACAGACCTACCATGATCGGGTAAGTGCCCACAAGTCCACATTTGCACCACAGCAGCCTGAGAGCTCAGCTTGCTCTGGTGCAAATACGGTCCTGTAAATGTGCCTTAAGTTTCCCTCCCACTGTACAGGGTTGCTGTGGTGGTGGGAATTTGTTGCCAGCTGCTCTGTCTGGGAGCACTACTGCATGGCAGTGCCACCCCAGGCCATCTGGACAGGTTCAACAGCTCAGAACCTGGACCAGAGCAAACCAGGTGGACACAATGCCCCATGGCCACTGCAAACCCTCTACTCTGCTCCATGTTGATCTGCTAAGCTATTGCTGCCTTTATGATGAGGTCAGGGCTGGTCTATGGGTATGTGGGGCCCCTAGATGAAGTTGAAAATGGCTTCTTCCCCCCAAAATGTTAAATTATGCCTTTTTTTTTTTTTAGTTCTGCCCAACAGCCCCCCCCCAGCCCCATCACTGACCATCTCATGAAGTTACCGGTTATGCATCACTTGCAAAGGACCCATTGGTGGGGTGACCAGCTGTGTCGGTCATGCGAGAGCCTGCAGGGGGGTACTGGCTAGGAGCAGCCCGGCATCTTTTTCCTCCAGTTTCCTCTACTGGACTGGAGGGTCAGGACATGTGTGCCAATGCATCACACTCCAGCCCTACCCCTAGTTTGCATGCACTCCTACTGTGCTGTCGCCCGGACTCTGCCAGGTGTCAGTCCCTGCAGCATAAACTTGTATCCCCCCTCCACAAGGAAGGAGAGCTGCCATCAGACGATCGATCCTCCTTCACCTTGCTGCTCTACCGGGTGACCCTCATCAGTTACGGAACCTGGGTCACTGGCTTGGGGGGGTGGAAGTACAACCGCTCCTCCACTGGACCGGCTCAGCTTTTTTATTGGCAATGTATTTTCAGCAACTCCATTGCTGTGCGCCCTAGGTGACTGCCTAGTTCACATATTCTTATGGCCAGCCCAGGATGTGGTTATTTTTGGTTATAAATTTCAGACGCATTTGTCAGCAATTTCTGCTTTCAGATCCAAGGCCTCAGCAGAATACTTTTCTTTTTTTTTTTTTAAATATACATTTTATCTCTTGTTTCTGCCCCCAGTTGCCCCCTTCTAACCGACCCCCCAGCACCATCACCCCGGTATCACCAGGATTTACTCAGAGCCTGCGAGGGGACAGTCATCATCCGCAGATGGTGTTTTTTCTCTATTTTTCTCCCTTCCCGTTGCTGAGGCACCTTGCGGGACATGTATCAGTAGAGGCACATGCGGCGTTCATGGAAGGCGCAGCACCCCTCCTTTCCCATGGCACCCACAGTCCAGACTACCCCTCAGGCCTCCACCTGGGGGCAGTTGTTCTGCAGGAGCACCAGTCCTCCCCCGGAGAGAGAGCTGTCCTCAGGCAGCTTGATCCTCCCCTCCTCTGCCAACCACGGCGCGTGCTCATTCCCGAACATGGGTCGCCAGCGTGGCGCGAGGTGTGGCATTACGCGCTTAACCCTCAGCGCCACTTGGCCGGCCAAGCCTCAGCAGAATACTTGATCTTCTTCGAGGATAACTCTTTCATTAGGCCACACCTCTGTAACCATAGCTGCCATGCACTAGGATCACATGGAAACATTTTAGCAAGCAGTCCGCTAGGGGCTGCCCATGTCGACATCCTACGTCGCCACCTCCTATATGAATGTGGGCAGCTCAATCCCACCTCAGTTCTTTTCCCACCATTGACCATACTCGCTGGACCCTCCACAGAGATGTTGCCGCTTCAGTTAACTGTAAGTTTATCTTTTTTTAATTTTCTCTCCCTAGTTAGTCATTACTTTTTACAAAGTGATCGTTGCTGACATGTATGTCATCATAAGAGCCTACTAAACTTTTCTGATACTGCGAGTGCGGTGAAAAGATATATTCAGATGACCTACACGATATCTGCATGTGTTCCCTCAGGGCAGCCCATAACGTTAAGGCCTGTGAACTTTGGTTTAACACTGCAACCCTGCAATGCAGAAAGAATACCCTGGAAACCCACCTCCTAAAACAGCAGGTAGCCAGAATAGAAAAAGAGCTCCAGGAAAAGAGCTTCACTGCATCGCCAGCCCACTCGTCGAGCTCCAGAACTTCGAAGTCCTCAGACAAAAATTCCGGGCCTCATACACACAAACACTGGGAGTGGGAAAGAAGCAAGGAGAAATCCTACTTGGTTCGTTCTCTGTCACCCCTGCACCCTAATGCGACCACAACTGCATTGTCCACCACAACTGTGATGATGTGTTCGACTGCCCAGACCTCTGAACCCTCCAGGTCAGGCCAGGCTGTGACTACTGCCAGCCTTACTATGGCTGGTAAAGGACCACCAATGCTAGGAACAGCTCCTTCCCCATCAACATCTCAGAGTGTGCCTGTACCACAGGCCAGTGCTGATGTGCAGGTTGTACTTTCATCCTTCGTAGACTGCTTACAGTGCTTGCTGCCTCCTCCTACTCCTACAGCAGCGGCATCGACAGGGCACCCTAGGCAAGCCCCACCTCCAATGCCTCAACAGTTGACGAGCCCTGTGCATTCTTGGATGCCGATGGCCTCTCCGATTCCTTCACTGAGGTGTACAGAACCTGTCAACGAGGATCAGAAATATAACCCTGTTACAAGAGGAATAGGAGGAGGAAGAATATGTGGAGGATGCTTATGAAAGAGCAAGCTCCACCATCTCCACAGGGAGTGAGGACTCCATTGTGTACACCCCGAGGTCCCCCCCAATGAAGACCCCTCTTTCATCTCCATGATGCAGCAACTCCATTCTGCCATGGGGTTTGAATCTGAGGAGCAAGACATCACCAAGAGGAATTTGGTGGAGTTTCTGGAGCTACCAGATTCCCCACCTACTGTGATTCCTCCTCTATTGCCTGCTCTAGAGGACACCACCCTGGCTGTTTGGCATAGGCCTAACATGATCCCTGCCATTCCAAGAAACATAGAAACATAGAAACATAGCATTTGATGGCAGATAAGGACCGCTTGGCCCACCCAGTCTGCCCATTTCCCTACCTGATGGATAAGTTGCAGATCCTAGTTAACCAGCAGCCTAATTCTTCCTACCCCCAACCCCTAGAATTGCCTTATGACTGTCCCATGCATGCTTGAATTCCACCACTGTTTTTGACTCCACAACCTCCTCCGGAAGGCCGCTCCATGCATCCACAACCCTCTGTGAAAAATACTTCCTTAAATTACCCTCTGAGCCGCCTCTTCTATCTTCAAATTGTGTCTCTGTTCTTGCACACCTCTTTTGAAAGATGCTACCTCTTGGACTTTGTTGATTCCTTGAGGTACTTGAAAGTTTCTCATCATGTCCCCCCTCTCCCTCCTTTCCTCAAGGCTATACATATAAGCTCCTTAAGTCTCTCTTCATATGTCTTCGGTGCAGACCCTGCACCATTTTAGTGCCCTCCTCTGGACAGCTTCCATCCTGTCTATGTCTTCTTGAGAGTGGGTCTCCCAGAACTGCCAGTACTCCAGATGTGGTCTCACCAGCTGTCTGTACAGAGGGATAATAACTTCTTGTTTTCTACTGGTGATGCCTCTCCTATGCATCCCAGTATTCCCCAACCCTCCTTGCTGCCCTCTCACATTGCTTGCCCACCTTTAGGTCATCTGATATGACTACCCCAGGTCCCTTTCCATTTTTGTTGTTGTTAGTATCTCCCTATTGTGTACTCTTCCCTGGGTTTTGTTTCCCAGGTGCATTACCTTGCACTTCTTAGCATTTAATCTATAGCTGCTACATTTGACCATTCCTCTAACCTTGCCAAGTCCTTCTCATCTTTCCACCCCACCTTGTGCATCAACTCTGTTGCAGATCTTTGTGTCATCTGCAAAGAGACATACTTTTCTTTCCAGTCCCTCTGCAATGGCCGGCATAAAGAAGACATTGAAGAGGACCGGTCCTAATACTGAACCCTGCGGTACCCCACTACTAACCCCCTTTTTTCAGAGTGGACTCCATTTACTATTACTCTCTGTGTCCTATTCTCCAGCCAATTCTTTACCCAGGCTGTCATCAAGAAAGGTGGCCAAATTGTATCAGGCTCTGGTAAAGGTGCTTGTGTTACTGTATATCCATGGCACCTCCAGACCTTACCTTAGGGTTATGTACGCCTGATAGGCTGCTGATGCACATGTGACCTAAGATCAAATTACGGTCTCTCCTCCAAGCCCCTTCCAGGTTCCTCCTATCTAAAGTTTCGATACTTCCATAGCTGTGAAGGGAATAGTTAATTCATTTATTTATTTAGTTGTTTAACCAGGAGTAGCACACTAAGCTGAAAGCTTTTTTACAGGAGCGACCTGGGAGCACAGGGAAGTTAAGTGACTTGCTCAGGGTCACACAGTATGCAGGTGGAAGTTGTGGGATTCAAACCCAGGTCTGGTCTGCTGGATGTCACCAGATTTGCAGCTCAGAGCCTTAAACCACTGCACTATACTGCCTCCTTAATTTAATTGATATGCACAGACAGAGCGATCGTACCTCAGAGACAGATGTGTCACGACAAAGTCGATTTAATGGAACTATATGATTGTTTACACTGAATGACCCTGTTTCTTCCGGGTCGCGATAGCTCCCATTTCATAATTATCATCACAAATCATGCAAGAAAGGAGAGATAATCCTCTGTTATATCTGTATACTTTTTTTTTTCTCAATAGTCTTGCCACCAGCTCCCCTGGGAGGGGCAAGGTGCCATGGATATACAGTAACACAATCACCTTTACCAGGTGAGTAAACTACCATTGTGTTGCCTGTATATCCATGGCACCTCCAGACCTTACCTTAGGGTGAGTAATAAGCAGTGCCCTCATAACTAGGGAGGGGGGAAGCTGTCCGTAGACTCAGTGTGGCAATTTGCAGTTAACAGTACCTTATGTCCAAAAGTGTTCTTGACTGGTAGCGAAGTGTCCAGTCTGTAGTGTCTTGTGAAAGTGTGGATGGTGGACCATGTGGCTGCTGAACAAATTTCTTGTGCCGTCGCGGAGTTGCGCTCCGCCCATGATGTTGACATCAACCTGGTGGAGTGTGCTTTTATTCCAATGGGCGGTACCTTCTTGTTCGATTTGTATGAGTACATGATTGCTCTTTTGAGCCAAGTAGCTATTGTCTCTACGAGCTGTGGCATAGCCCTTTTTATGTTCCATCTATGTACATCTGTAGTGTTCTCTGGATGTTCAGCACGTGGAGCGTCCTTGCTGAATTGTCGTTGGGACTGTTGTAGAACGTGGGCAGTTCTATAGGCTGACTTGCGTGGAATTGTAAGTTTATCTTGGGGATAAACGATGGGACCGTTCGACGTGTGACCCCTTCATGTGTGAATGTTGTGAATGGCTCCTTGTGGGATAGTGCTGTCAGTTCCCCAACCCTGCGAGCTGAACAGATTGCTACTAAGAATGCTGCTTTTATTCCCAACCAGTATAGCTCAATGTCTCTTGTCAGTTCGAATGGGTACCTCATGAGTGCGTTCAGAACCAATGTGAGGTCCCATGGGGGCACGCTTGCTCTTATTCTGGGATGGATGTTTGCTGCCGCTCTGAGGAAGTGCACACGGTGTCTGGGTGCGATCCTGGATAAACCACCTCTATCCTTCCTACTGCTGTGCCTATAGCTGACAGTTGTACTCTCAGCGTTGATGGGGCCAGGCCCTTGTCGAGTCCCTGTTGAAGATATAGCAGAATCTCAGAAATTGTCGGGGATTCGGGGTGTAAGTCTTTGGACTGGCACCATGTGGAGAAGGAGTTCTACTGCCTTGAGTACGCTGTAGTGGTTGAGTTTCTCCTTGATTGAAGCATGGTTTCTATGACCATTGTGTGATATCCTGCATTCAACAGTCTCTCCCTTTCAGGAGCCAGGCCGTGAGGGTGAGGTTTTTGGGGTTGGGGTGTGTCACCGGTCCCTGTAGTAGTATGTCTGGACGGGCTGGTAAGGTCAGTCTCTCCACTGCCATTGCCACAATAGTGGCTAACCATGCCCATCGTGGCCAGTAAGGGGCAATCAGGATTATGATTCTCCATGATTGGCGGATCTTTGCGAGTACTTGGTTGAGTAGTGGAATGGGTGGGAAGATGTACGAGTAATCGTGGGACCATGGGATTGATAGGGCATCCACCCCCATGGATTTTGGTTCCCTAAATCTGGAATAGAATTTTTCCATCTGTTTGTTTTTGTTTGTTGCCATTAGGTCTATGGCTATCCTGCCCCATCTCCTCTGAACCTGTGCTACTATGTCTGGGTGCAGCTGCCACTCTCCAGGGTGTAATTGTTCCCGGCTCAGCCAGTCTGCTGTGGTGTTCAGTTTGCCAGCTAGGTGTATAGATGTCAACTGTGTCAGGTGTAGTTGGGCCCAGCTCAAAATTGAGTTTGATTCCCGGATCAATGCTACGCTTCTGATTCCGCCCTGTTTGGTGATGTAAGCTACCGCTGCCTTGTTGTCCGAGCGTAACAAGATGGATAACTGTGATATTTTTGGTTGGAATGAGACCAGTGCATTGTGGATGGCCAGTAGTTCTAACACACTGATTGATAACCTATTTTCCTGGGGGGACCACCTTCCCTGGGCCGTTCTGTGTCCCAACGTTGCCCACCAGCCCCACAGGCTGGCACCTGTATCCATAGTGACAGTGTGTATTATTTTGAGTGGGTTTCCTTTGTTCAGATGGTGTGTGCTTGTCCACCACTGTAGTGATGACCTTGCTTTGTAGGTCATTTTTACCTTCTGGTGCATGCTGTCCTAGATTGGTGATCCGTACTGGAGTAGTAGCATCTGTAGTGGTCACATATGGAACCTCGACCAGGTAATCAGATCGACGCATGAGGACATGCATCCCAGCAGCTGGGATATTTGTGCTGTTGTTGGCTTGTTCGTGGTTATGATCCGCTTTGTCAACCGTATCATGTTTGTGATGCATGTCTCTGTGGGCCTCACTTGGCCTGTTTTGGTGTCCATTAGTGCCCCCAGATGCTTGATGTTTTGGGATGGTGTAATGCAGCTCTTGGCTAGATTGACCACCGAGCCGTGTTCTCTCAGAGCTTGTAGCATTTGTTTTGTTGTTGCCTCCAAGTCCCAGCATGACCTGGTTCGGATCAGCCAATTGTCTAGGCAAGAGATGATGTGTACGCCCTCTTCCCTGAGTTTTGCTGCCAGAATGATTGACAGCTTGGTGAAGACATGTGGTGCTGACGCTAGGCAGAAGGGTAGGGTTCTGTACTGGAACTGTTGTCCCAGTATGTGGAATCTCAGGTATTTCCTGTGTGCCGGATGCATGGGTATGTGTAGATATGTGTCCTTCAGGTCCATGGAGGTTAGGAAATCTCCTGGTCTGAGGGGCCGAAGAGTGGATCTTATTGTCTCCATTTTGAACCTTTTTGGGGTTATGAATCGGTTTATGAACTTTAGGTCCAGGACTGGGTGGTATTCTCCTGTCTTTTTTGGCACCAGGAAGAAGAATAAAAATATTCTTGTTTCTTCTTGTGGGACTCTCTGGATGGCATTTGTCCTTAGGAGTGCATCCAGAATGTTTTGAACTTGGTATGGGGGGCATCTTCTGTTCGATACGGGTGAGATTATTACGCTCTCCCTGTCTGGAAGTTCCTCGAACCCGATGGCGTAACCTCTTGTTACTATCTCATTTACCCATCTGTCCGCCATTGTCGAGGCCCACATTGCGCTGAACAGCTGTAAGCGTCCCACTAGTGGGGGGGTAGAGGCCTGTTCAGTGAGTTTTGCTTGGTTGTCAGGTAGTCATTGGGGGAATCTTTTAAATGGTCTTCCGTTTGAGAGGGAAATTTTCCCCTTGGAGGGTGACTCCTATCTCTGTATGAGCTTTGACCCCTTGTCTGGTAGGTAGACCTGTTATGAAAGGCGGGTGCCTTTCCATCCCGAAAGGAGGTGTTGACCCTGCAATCTGGTCACGATCAAAATGAATGGTATTGGTTTCTGTGGGATGGCAGGTACCCCGAGTCTCTGTTGCCATCTTAGTCCTTCCCCTGACCTCGTCATCTCAGGAATTCGTGAAGACCATCCCCGAAGACCCTGTCTCCCTTGAAAGGCAACTAAAGTAATCTCTTCTTAGACTCCATGTCTGCTTCCCATAGCTTCAGCCATAGGGACCTCCTTGCCCTATTTGTCACCGTTGCTGACCTGGCTCCCATCTAAAGTGAGTCCATGGCCAGGTCCCCCAAGTACTTTGCTATTTGCGTTGTTTTCTCTAGCAACTCGGCCTCCTGTGAGTTCTCCTCTAACCACCTGATTTGGGCTCTAGCAGCGTACACTGCTGAGGTGGATGCCCGTATGGACTGTCCCGACATCTCATATATCTTTTTAAGATATTCCTCCATTTTCTTGACCCTTGGGTCCTTTAATGCCGCTGTTCCCTCAGCTGGTAGGACGGTTCTTTTGTTAAGCTCCGCTGTTTTGGGGTCTATCTTTGGGGCAGTGCACCAGATTTTTGCGCTGTCCTTCTGTACAAGGTATGGCCTGTCCAGGGATCATTTTTCGGAGATCCTGGCGGGGTCAGTTGTCTCCCACTCCTTTGTTATTATATCAGCCAGTGTCGTGCATATTGGAAAGAAGTTTTCTACTTTTGGCGGTGGCTGGAACATTGGGTCCAGCGTGTTCTCAGGAGGTGGAGGAGGTGCCTCGAACCCCAATGTTGCCCAAATCCACTGGATTAACTCAGTGACGTTCTCGGGTGAAAATAGCCTGGCGGCAATGGAGGATACCTCTGGAACGGGAGGGTCCTCTGTATCTGATTTGTGTACTGACTCGGCTGTCCTGTGGTGATGCAGGCTCAGTGTAATTATTATTATTATTATGTTCTGCTGAGTTGTCATGCTCGGTGCGTGGGGTCTGGTTTGTTGTGGTAGCCTATGCCTGTGGCTGGGTATTTTCTCTAGCCATCCCGCTACTTAAAATCTGTGTTGTATGTGGGGGTTGGGGGTGGGAGGCAGGGATACAGGTTTGTTCATGCCAGTCAAATGTTCAAGAACTTGCAGCATGAAAGTCTGCTGGCTCTCATCATAGCTGCTGTAGCCTTTTGGAGAGCAATTGTGGCTGGAGCCACCTGCCAGTGTCTTCTAGTGTGGCTTGGCCCTGCCATATTAAAGTCCTGCGTCTCCATCTGCTGCTTGGGACTGTCCAACTCGCACAGTGTGCAGAATGCCCCTTTTTGGTGTGGTAGTAAAGGGACCTCGCAAGCACTGCACTCCCTTGATGCTGACATCTGAAAGACAGCAAAGGGACTCTTGAATATATGCCTCACTGTGCTTAATGTTATAATCATTGTACAGTCTGTATCCCCCCACCCATCTTTGTAGCGAGTACCAGAGCATGTTTAAATGTTTAAAATGTGCCCTGGTGTATATTGAGCCTTGTTTCTGTCTCCCCCTTTCTCTTTTCTGGAGCTCTGTCCACTTTGTGTGGCTCCTGTGCCCCTAGAAACATTGTGGGGGCAGTTCGTAATCTTTTTGGCTTCGCTCGCCGTGGAGTGCATTTTCGTACGCATGCACGAGGTACCAGTGCTCTCCAGGCATGCGCTAGTCCCTCTGAAGTCTGTCCGCCTTACCAAGATGGTGGAAGGCTACTGAGTATGCGCGGAATTCAGGATCCATTGCGGCACATGCTCAGAGGTCTTCTGAAGCTTGTCCGCCCGTACCAAGATGGCGGAGCAGTATCTTGCCTGCGTGGACGTCAGAATCGTCTCACGCATACTCAGAGGCTCCAAATTTGGGGAAGGAGAGAAGGAATGAGGTGGATTACTTCTGACCGACCACCATATGCCTTCCTACGCTGCAAGCCCGAGAGATCGGGCCTACTGTCGCTACGTAGTGGAAGTCTTTCTGTACCATGCCATGTGAGGAAGAGCCTGAAATTAGACCTTGCATGGTGCAAATCCTAACTCACCTCTAATTCTGTCTGTAGGAGGTGGGGGGAATCTAATACAGAGAGAGGGAGTGACCGAGGGGGAGGTCCGTAGAGGTATCCTGGGCCAACTGCTTCATCCGTCTGCTACGTAAGGGGGTGGATGAGCATAATTATTAAAACCATCACTTTTAAGCATGCTTATACACCGTACAATTGCTTGGGCAGGGATTGCATGTGTGTGCTGTATTGTTGTCAGAAGCCCTCGCTCGGAAGGGAGGGCTTCCTACCAATTCACCATAATATTTCATAAACTTCTGAATATTGTTTGAATCAGGCAATAACACTCATTCTTTTAATCCTCCAGCTAATCTTATAAGCCTGGACGTTCCGAAGCAAGCCAATGCGACGAGTTACAATGCTGACTGTAGCTAAACAACTTCCAACAACTATATTTTATTCTAATATATTATTTTGTTACAATTCCACCTTTAGGAAGCCTATGTGGGGTCCTCTCTGTGGAAGATCAACATTTTGTACTGTCTGTGCCAATAGTCACAAATTAAAATGTATTTACCTTATCTCTAGTTGCACTGCAGCTTGGGGAAGTGCTGCAGCCTCAATCAGATGCACATTGAAGACTGGAGATAGGAGGAACATGGAAGGAGCTTGGAGGAGAGACTGTAATTTGATCTTAGGTCACATGTGCATCAGCAGCCTATCAGGCGTACATAACCCTAAGGTAAGGTCTGGAGGTGCCATGGATATACAGGCAGCACAGCAAGAATTTTTCTATGACCTTGAGCATGTAAAAGACGTTCATTGTTAGCTATATGACTGTTTTTTTGGGGGTAACTTGCTGAACGTATAAGATTGGAAGGCAGAAGGGAATGATGTCTGCTTCTATTACTAACTCACTATGTTTCAGAACTGCATTAGTGACTAACCCAGAATTAAAACTGGGAGTTCACTTTTGATTAGAATATGAATACAAAGAACTCTTGTTGCTGTATTTGGCCAGGACGATATAACCGCATGCTCATTTACAGTCATTTGCGGTGCAAATAATAAAGCAAAAAATGTACCCCTGGTGCCCAGGTGGCAATTGTTCATCAGGGGCACAATAGTTTTCATGGAATTTGGATTTAATGTATCTATTCTATCAATATGTATGTATATTTATATGTATACCGTAGGTAACTTACTGTTAGAGTTGAGAACTGTATTCATTACACTTGTGGTTTTAATATGCACTGTCACTTTAAATGGGTTAGTTAAAATTCAGGTATAGCACTATGTCGTCCTTTGAAAAAGCACCTTTGTGTGTGAAGCGCATCAGGAGACAGTGTCCCTGAGGTGGGGAAGGGAGCAGAACACCAATAAGTGGTTTTGAAACTGAACCTCACAGCACTGAATATTTTTATCGTATGTAAGTGTATGGGAATGCTTATACATGGATTCGTGGAAGAAGCTTTTTAAAGAAGTATATCAATAAAGAAAGACTTTTTATTGGGATATCCCATTTGGTCCTCAGTCTCTACTTCCCGGTGAGCAGCATTAATTGATGTACCTGTATGTAAGCCCCCTCTCAATTGAGAAGAGCTTATGTTCACCTTAGGGACACCCTTCCCGTTTCTTCCCCTGGAGCGGTAGGGTCTTTAGTGCTCTGGGAGGTGCTATTTCTGCTGGTCACCACATGGGGGCAGCACGAATTTAGGGTATAAATAGGGAGAGCAGAGGAAGATTTTGGGAGAGAGGGAAGGAAGGAGGAGAGGCCGGTGGGCACTGCAAGGGCAGTACGGAGGGGAAGGCCCCCCTTCGTTTTAGGCAGGTTGGCCTGTTCAGCAGCAAGTGCTGGGTTCCTGGGTCTGGGCCTCCGAGAGTGGTGGTAGATAGCCACAGCTGCTTCATTTTGGGGTCCTGGGTCCCTGGGGGGGTAGTGTAAAGTAGGCCTCGGGGGACAGTAATGGGAGTCTGGCTTGAGGTGTAATTCTCTGAGACATCAGGGCTGCAGTGGTAGTGGCAGTGCCACTGCAGAGGAAGGGGGCCAGTGGCAGTGGCCTCCTCCTTTCCCAGGCATAAGTGAAGGGGCTGCAGGAGCCTTTACCAACTGGGGGTCTTTTTGGAGGGACAGGCCTTGGGCGCCAGATGGATTTGCCCAGGCGGGCTCTCCAGGATATGGAGGCCCTTTATGTTCCTCATGCCAGTTAGCTCTTAGTGAGCACAGGGGGAGTATGAGGGAGACTTAGCTGTGTGGCTGGGAGTGCTACCTATGTTATGAGAGACCTAGCGGTGGTGGCCAAAAGGACCAAGAGGTGGCCGATGTTCAGAGTGGGCCTGGGTACTGGCCATGCAAGACAAAAGACCGGGGTGTTAGAGTGCTTGTGGGGTTATGGTGGCAGCTAAAGTATTAGCAGGCTGCACCATCTGTGTCCTTTGGGCTGGGAAAGAGTGCCAGGGAACAGGTTTAGGAGAAGCTGTATGCCTCCCGAGAGAGAGAGAGAGAGAGAGAGAGAGAGAGAGAGAGAGAGAGAGAGAGAGAGAGAGAGAGAGAGAGATCCTCACTGGGCAGAGTGAAGGGCCCCATAGAAATAAGGTGAAGCCTTAAGACAGGTACTACCAGTGCCAGAGAAGTTTTGGGTGTGTTGGAGCTTCACATTCCAGGGTTTTGAAAGTCTTTGTGTCCTGGATATAAGATTGGCTGCTGATTTTGAGCTGTATTAAAAAATCTCACTGTCTATACCCTGTCAGAAGAGTTCCCCTCTCTTACAAAAGGGATTATGTATAAAGTTTTAGCCCCATGGAGCTGAGAGGTTAATTTTCAAATAAATGGACCCCTGTAGCCCCTCTAATTTTTGGGGTGCTCAGGCGAATAAAGACGATTGTTTGGGGAAGAAATTCAGAGTCCCAGTTTCCTTTGTAAATAAGAATACTAATGAAATATTAATCCTTAGATTTTAAAGAATTCCTATGAGTTTAATTCCAGGGGTTTCTGTTGATTCTGCACCCTCGAGTCTCCAGGGCCGATGGGGGGGATCCGTGAGGCTGAAGCATGAAGGGAACTGGAGCCGTGGTCCCTCCTTCTAGGTTTGGGATGTTCGAGTTGCTGCAGCCCAGAGAGGCCTTGGGTCCAGGTGAACTGAAGACGTCCTAAGGTAGGCTGTGTTTATTCCATATAAAGCCGTGTTAGAGTGCTAGTGAGACCCCTTTTCCCCCAGAACAGCAATACCCCCTAGACATTATGGGGAAGGGTGGCGCTACATGTAGTAGGTGCCGGTCTCACTGACTGCCCTTTCTCTCTGGTAGGACATGTAACCCCCCTGCAAATGGGGGTTCCCAAAAGACTTCCAGGAGCTTGCTTGAATGCTCCAAGCCTGAATGGTGTTTGGCATTTAAGCCATTTATCAGTGAGTGTTTTTAGAACCTCTGGTACTGTCTCTTTAAGAGCTGTCTGCTTGCAGACATAATTAGTTTGTATGGGGGACTGTGTGCTTCTCTGAGTACCACTCGAGCTGCTGCCAATTCACTTCATTTTTGCAGTCACTAGGAGTGCAAAGGGAACCTATCTGAAAGATGTAACTGTTTGCCAGAAACCATTTAGAGTGATAATGAAATTACAGTTTGTCTAACCTGATTTCTTTTGCAGTCAGAACAGTGTCTGCCTAGTTCCCCATTCTAGTTTTGAACTGCTGAACTGGACCAATCAGTGTGGGGTAAGCTAGCTCTAAAATGGTGCCTTGGACGAATCAGAACTTGGACTCATAATCTGAGCCAGCCACAAGAGGATTGTATGGGCAGTGACTCTGGGAGATGTAGTTTAGACTTCAGTGCCTTTTTGGACCAACAGCAGCAGTCTATTGTGAGTGACAGCCAATCCAGTCAAGAACTGGGAGGAACTCAAAGGAAGTGCCAGGTTTTGTCAGTTGGAGATTCAGTTGAGCTTTGGCAGTGAAGAAGGAAGGAGCCCTGTGCTTTTTCAGTGTGCAGTTTTAGTCAAAAAACGTGTGTAAGGCCCAGAGTTCCGGTCTGCAGCTTGTAACAGCTTGTTAGGACTGAATCCGTCCTGTGAAAAGAATCAAAGGATCTCTGAAGAGTAGAAACCAGGCTCACCCTGTAGAAGACTGGAGGAATTGCTGAAAATTGCACTCGGTCTGTCAGGAACTGAATCTGCTGTTGTTCTCCCGGGTATTGTGCAGTAATTGCGATCGGGATACAGATGCAGCCTGCCTGGTATAGTGCGTTCTTTTATATGGATGTGAAGAGGTTTGTGTACCTCAAGTGAGCCCTGCTGACATTGAAGGACCCTATCTTATTTGGAAGTCGTGAGTACTAATTCAGGGTCGCTCCTGTTGAATTGCCACATTAAATCCAAATGGAATTACTGTACTGCTGACTGTTTAATTCTCCTTTTCTCTGTGTGAAGGGCCCCTACCAGCTACCGACGTTTGGACTAGCCACTGAGGCTTGGGTACCCAGGGACAGTAACTGATAGGATAGCCTGTGCACAGAGCCATAGGTAGATTATTAGAGTGATAAGCTAATTAACCTGATTTCCCCTGTCCTTGTTATATCCCCTAAATAAATCAGAGCTGCTTGTTTCAGCAAAGTTATACTGCCTGAGGTATTTGTCTATGTTAAAGTACTGTACTGTGATTGTTGCACTGTATCTCATTTCACAGGAGGTCCCAGTGCGGAACCAGACCTGGGGGTAAGTGTATACTGTGAAGGTAATTCTGATATATTGTGTGGGCCACTAGTGGGAAGAAAGGGGGGTTGCAGTGTCCCAGAGGGCTGTGACCAAGTTAGTTTAACTATTGCAAACCCTGACCTCTGGGTGGAGGCACCCGCCATTGGATCCAGGCCCCTCAACCTGTTAGTGGCAAATCAGGCAGGGGTAGTAGCCCCTGGGATAGCGCCATCTAGGGGTTACAGACATTTTTCACGGGCCAACCTGATGCTTATTCTGTCATGATAAATGCAGCCCATGATTTGTCTAAAGCACCTAAACACCTCAGTTCTCTCCCTTCTGACAAGGGATCCAGGAGGTTAGATGTCCTGGGGAACAGGACCTTTGCTTCGGCCACCTTGGGCCTCAGAATTGCAAACTACCAGGCCTGTATGGTAAAGTACCAAAATACCCTCTGGAGGAAGGCTAAAGCTGCAGCACAGGCTCTCTCAGAGGGTACTCCCAAGCAGGAGCTGTTAAAGGCCCTCCAGACAGG
The DNA here is from genome assembly GCA_016271365.2 of Neoceratodus forsteri. Taxonomy (NCBI): domain Eukaryota; kingdom Metazoa; phylum Chordata; order Ceratodontiformes; family Ceratodontidae; genus Neoceratodus; species Neoceratodus forsteri. The sequence continues at coordinate 284,045,626 of JADMNL010000027.1, read as the reverse complement.
AGCAGATGTGGGGAAGCATCGGTTGAGATTTACTTATGATATCTCAGATGCTTTAGCTAGAGCAGTGGTTTGTTTAAGGAGGAATTCTTGGCTGAGGGTGGCTGGATTTGCAAGTGATGTACGGCAATCCATTTTAAATGCCCCACTCAGAGGACACAAACTCTTCGGGGCAGATGTTCAGGATATCTTTTTGAACATTCAGGCCTTGGGCAGGACTCTGAAATCAGTACACTCCCTCCATCATACACAACCCAGAAGTAGGAAGAGGGTGCCCTATCGCCCAGCCGGTAACAGAAACCGATCTGGGGCCAGACATCAAGGCAAAAGCAGAGGAGGATCAGCTCTGGCTGCCCCAGGACCCACCCCAGGTGATTCTTCAAAAGCCCCCAGAGGTGGAAGTGTGGCTGTGGCCGCAGGATCTGCATCAGTATGACTCCTTACCCCCCCAGTATCCTTGGAGATGGTAGTGGGGGGTTGCTTCTCCCTCCATCTGGTCCAGTGGAGGAAAGTCACATCAGATGCTTGGGTCCTGCAGATAATGGAACAGGTCATGTTCTAGAACTCTTAGTGCTTCCTCTTGACCATCCGTAGCCCCTTTGTTTATCCTCCAGAACACATACCAGTGCTGCTAGAGGAGATACATACCCTACTATGAGAAAAGGCTATAGAACCAGTCCCTTGGGAACAAAGGATCCTGGTGTTCTAGTCCAACTACTTTCTAGTCCTCAAATGCATAAGGGACCTGAGGCCCATTCTGGACTTAAGAAATCTGAACCTCTTCATTTAGTACAAGAAGTTCAGAATGGTCACGCTACAAGGCCTGTTGCCACTACTGCACCAAGGGTATTGCCCTTTGGCTTGTCTTCTGCGCCACAGGAATTTACTGAATGCTTAGCAGTAGTGGTAGTAGCCCTCAGGAGAGAAGGACTATAAGCATTCCCTTATCTGGACAACTGGCTCCTCAAGGCTCGGTCCAAACAGGAACTACGCCTGGCTCTGGCACGTACCAGGCAGTCGCTCAAAGCCTTGGGGATCATGGTCGCTGTGTCGAAGTCAGTCCTGACCCCTCGTCAGTGTCTGCAGTACATGGGGGTAGTCCTGGACACAGCACAAGGCTTAACCTTTGTGCCTCAGACAGGGCAGAGCACCTGATTGCGTAGGCCTGGCTGGTATACAACAGGTGTGTCACAGCCAGGACATTCCTGAGACTGTTGGGCCTGATGGCCGCTGTCAATGTTACTACGCTACTGGCCAGACTGCATATGCGGATCCCTCAGTGGATGTTAAGGGTCCAATGGGACCAGTGCACCGATGACTTAGAACAGAAGGTTCTAGTAACACCTCTTGTTCGGAAGGCGCTTCAGTGGTGAATGGAACCCAACCATCTGCTGAAGGGAGTTCCTTTCTTGATCCCCTTCCCTCATCGGATCCTCATGACAGATGCCTAGGGGATGGACTGGGTGGGCTAATTTGGGGTCTCATCATATACAAGGCACCTGGACGACAGTGGAGAGCACCCTCCACATAAACATCCTAGAAATGAGGGCTGTTCAGTACGGCCTGCAAGCCTTCCAGACTCACCTGTGTCCGGGACATCTGTTGGTGCAAACAGACAACATCAGCGTGGTACATTACATAAGCAAGCAAGGGGTAACTTATTCCTACCCCGTATGCAGGGCAGTGATGAGGGTTTGGTATTGGGCTCTGGAACATGGTCTAGCACTATTGGCAGTTCATGTTTCAGGCGTTCAAAACACCTTGGCAGACAGGCTAAGCAGGTCACAGTCAAGGATGCAAGAGTGGGAACTGCTGACCTCTGTAGTAGATGATCTTTTCGACAGGTGGGGTCATCCAGAGTTGGACTCTTTTACATCCCCACACAAGGCAAAACTGCTGCCTTTCTGCTCGCTTGCTCCAGGGACTGGAGTTTTCTGGCAAGATGCCATGGACCTCTGTTTGAAGGGGAGGTTCTTTTACGCCTTTCCTCCCTTCCCTCTCACCAGAGGGTGTTAATAAAACTTCAAATGGAAGGAGCAACTCTGATTCTCATTGCTCCCCTTTGGCCTCATCAGATTTGGTTCCCCTTACCACAGCAGTTGGTGGTGGAACAACCAGTGCCTCTACCCCTGTGCAAAGGATTACTATCACAGGAACAGGGAACTCTGGTCCATCTGGACCTCAAGTCACTCTATCTCCATGCATATCTCCTAAGGACATAGCCATTGCTAGGTTTGGGGTATCTGAAAAGGTTGCTGATGTTCTGTTGGCTGCTAGAAAACCCTCCACCTGAGCTACTGTACCTATTCCATGAAATGGAAGTGGTTTGCCTTGTGGGCCACTTTTCATCAACTGGATCCCTTTACATGTCCAGTAAACTAGTTTTTTTTTTATTTTTTTATATATATCTTTTTACCTCCTACACTTGTGTCCTAGTCTCCACTCCTTCAGGAGACACAAGTAGCAGTCTCCTGCTTTTGCGACCTGCCCAATTGTATCCCCGGGTCCCCATCGAGCCATGGCTATACCCCCAGGCGGGTACGGGGTGGGGCAGCTGTACCCCGAGAATCTTGCATGCATCAGACTCGGGGACGTAGGGTAGGTACGCAAGCCATGAGGGTCTCTCCAGCGGTCTCTGTCATCTAGGAGACTAGGCACACCACTTTTTCCCTGTTCGTGGAGAGCAGTGCGCACCGGACATCATGACATCACCGCCGACATCACTACTCCCAGTCCACCCGGAAGCTGCGATGCTTGCTGTACCTCTGACTGCCGCCCGAGGTCAGACAAGCACCGAGCAGAACCCCCCCCCCTCCTGGGAGAGGTGAGCTGTCCATCGGACACTCAATCCTCTCCCACCCCTGCCAGCCCCCGATGGCCCGGGCTCGTTCCCGAACCCAGGTCACCGGCGCAGTGCGAGGTGTGGCATCCAGCGCCTCAACCCTTAGCACCACCAGGCTGGCTGTAAACTAGGTTTTAGAGTATTTGCTGTCCTCATCAGATGCAGGATTGCAATACTCTTCTATCAAGGTGTACTTGGCTGCTATTTCAGCCTTCCACATGCTGATTGATGGTCGTTCGGTTGCTCAGCTGGAAGTGTCCCGTATATTTCTGAGAGGCATTTTGCATTTGAAGCCTCCAATCCACAATTCAGTCCCAGCTTGGACCTGAATTTTGTGTTAGAAAAGCTTACTTTGGCTACTTTTGAGCCAGCTGTGACTTGTGGCTTGTGTTTTTTGTCTTGGAAATCATTATTTTTAGTTGTTATTACTTCTGCTCAAAGAATTTCAGAGTTTCAGGCTCTACTACGTAAGCCCCCTATTTGATTTTTTTACAAAGACAGGATGTTTTTACATGTCAGTCCTCAGGTTTTGCCAAAGGTGGTGTCCGAGTTTACTTTGAATCAAACCAAAACCATCCACCTGCCAGTTTATTTTTCTGAGCATGCCAATCTAGGGGAAGCATTGCTCCACTCCCTAGATGTGCATAGAATACTCAGGTACTGTATACATCATACAAAGGACTACAGGAAATCCTTGTTGCTTTTTGTTTTATTTGCCCTTGTGAAAGAGGGCGTTCCTGTTCCTAAACAGTGCCTGTCCAGGTGGTTGGCTGACTGTATTACTTTCTGTTACAGAAGTATGGTAAGGAACTTCCTGGAGTTGTTTGTGGCCATTCAGTTAGAGGTATGGCCACTTCTGTTGCCTGTTTCAGGAATGTATCTGCTGTTGAAATCTGCAGCAGCCACTTGGAGTACTGTTCGTACTTTTACTAAACATTATAGTCTGGATATTGCCTCTAGAAAAAGGTCTGGCTTTGGCCTAGTTGTACTACAAGGCCTTCCTTCATACACTTATAGGCTCCAACCACCCAGATTGTGTATCTGTCAGTACTGCTTGGAACGTGTTCCAGAGGTGTGGCTTGATGAAAAAGATATCCTCAAAGAAGATAGAACAGTTACGTATCTACCGAAACAGCAGATCTTCGAGAGAATCTCTTTCATCAGGCCATGCCATCCCCCCCCCCCCATCTTCCTATGACAGAGAGCTCTATAAGTTCTGCTTCTTTCTCTTGGCTCTTTCTCCAGGTTGGTCTACCTGCTGTTTCCAGCCTCGCCTGGTAGCTGGAATCTTTCTCTCTCTCTCTCTCTCTCTCTCTCTTCAGGTTCCCTAGAGGGAGGTCCTCTGAGCATGATCTCTGGCAGGGAACTGAGGAGGGATGGAGTCACCCACGTTTGCTTATTATTTATTTATTTTATTATTGTATTTTTCACTCCTCCGTGGAGCTGGCTGGCAGCTCCGGCCCTCCCTTGGAGGGCTTGTTCTCCGGTCCAGTTCCCCCGCCCCAGCCTGACCCCTGAGAGTTCCCCCACGGATTGTCCCCCACAGCGGGTCTGTGGTGAGGAGCTTCAACTTTCTCCCCCTCCTGGTACACAGAAATCTAGAATCTGGGGGTGGCTGGATGAGGTGAGCCGACCATCATGGAGCCTGTCCGCTCTGGTTTTCCTGTTTTCTTCCTCCTCCTCTGGTGCCGGCGTGCGTGCGCATGTGGAGGCACACGCACACTGCTGCCTGCAATGCCCACCCTTCATGTTCCTCCCCATCCCGCACTACCCCTCAGGCCTCCACTTGGGAGCAGTCATTTGGTGGGAGCAGCAACCCTCCCACCCTAGCAGAGGAGAGCAGTCCTACAGATGCATGAGCCATCACTCCCCCGGCCGAACACCGGCAACCCGTGTTTGCTCCCAAACACGGGTCGCTGGCATGGAGCGAGGTGTGGTGTCCAGCACCTCAACCCTCGGTGCCACCATCTGGCTGTTGCCCAGGTTTATTTTGAAGGTGGCAACGTAGGACATCTTCATGGGTGGCCCCTAGTGGACTGCTTGCTAAAAAGTTTCCGTGTGGTCCTAGTGCCTGGCAGTTATAGTTCCAGAGGTGTGGCCTGATGAAAGAGATTCTCTTGAAGATCTACTGTTACAATAAGTACGTAATGGTTCTTTTGCTCACCCAGTGTTTGATTTTTTTAAATGCCTCTCACATATGTACCCTCTCTGTGATGACACCTATACTAGCTTGGGACCTGAACCTGACCCTCACTCAGTTAATGATCTTTCCTTTTGAAACCCATGGCCACTATTGAATTACAGTACCTCACCTGGAAAACATTATTCCTGGTGGCTATTACATCAGTAAGGAAGGTCAGGGAGTTGCAAGCACTTTGCTTTGAGCCCTCACATCTGATTTTCTACAGGGGAAAGAATGCGTTAAGGACAATTCTGCAATTCCTTCCCAAGGTGGTGTCAGTATTCCACTGAAATCAGACCAACCATACCAGTGTATTTTCCAAGGCCACATGCTAACAGAGGAGTGGAAATCCTTTTAAAATACCAGCATTTGAGAACATTGCATTCTTTTCCTGAGGCTGGTCATTTTTGTTTGTCTATCGTCTGTGTCACTTTCTGGCTATTTATGGGAATATTTCCTACTAAACGGTACAAAACTGCTAGAATTGGGATTCTGACAATCTTTTTAGTATTAACCACAAGCAGGGGAAAAATGCCCATGCATTTTTCCACTGTCCAGAGCTTGATTTGGGAGTGGGGGATTGTCTACATAGATACATAGACAGTGTCGGCAGATTAGGGCCTACGGCCCACCCAGTCTGCCCATTTGAGCTTGTAACTTCAGTTTATGTTTCCCTAGAACTCTGTTGCCCCTTAACCCTGACCTCCAGAATTCCTTTATGTCTATCCCATGCATTCTTAAATCCCGTATTTGTTTCGGCCCCCACCACTTCCTCTGTCACGGTGTTCCAGTGGTCCACCACCCAATCTGTGAAGAAATTCTTCCTCACATTTCCTCTGAATCGTCCTCTCTCCAACTTCATCCCATGCACTCTAGTCCTGGAAGATCTTTTTCACTTAAAAATAGTGCATTCCTGCACCCTGTTCCTCTCTGTATGTCTTTGTCATATCCCCTGTCTTCCTTCTCTCCTCCAGGGAGTACATATTCAGTTCCTTCAACCTGTCCTCATAGGACTTGTGATGCAATCCATGCACCATCTTTGTTGCCCTCCTCTGAACCTTCTCTACCCTGTCTATATCCTTACGGAGGTATGGTCTCCAGAACTGTACACTGTACTCCAGGTGGGGCCTCACTAGTGTCTTGTATAGCGGAATTATGGCCTCCTTTTCCTGCTGGTGATGCCCTGCCTATACATCCCAGCATCCTATTTGCTTTACCTGATGCCTTGTCACACTGTTCCCTACCTTGAGGTCATCAGAGATGACAACCCCAAGATCCCTTTCCTGCTTGGTGCATGCTATCCTCACCCCTCAACTGATATATTGTGCCAGGGTTTTTGTGCCCCATATGCATTATCTTGCACTTCCTTGCATTGAATTTCAACTGCCAAACCCCTGACCATTCTTCAAGTTTCTGCAGGCCCCTTCTCATTCTGTCTACACCCTCTGGTGTATCTACTCTATTACAGAGCTTTGTGTCATCAGCGAACAGTGAAATTCTGCCTTCTAGGTCCTGCGCAATGTCTAGCCTTGGTCTTTAAAGGAACATCCCTATCTTGGATCTGGAAGCTGTCCTTTTTTTTTTTTAAACCAAACTTTGTAAGATGACTGCAGGAGGACTTCTCTATTTCATTATAGGGTAAGGTTGTTGTTCCAAACACTGTGGAAACAGTTAGCCATTTTACTTACAATGCAATGTGTTAGTGTAACCCGCCCCCCACAAACGGGGGTTCCCGAAAAGTCTTCTTTGAGCTTGACTAAATGTTCACTGCCAGGCTGGTGTTCTGCGTTTTAGCAGTTTAAATGTATTGCCAAAGAGTGCCTGTATAGCCTCTGTGTACTGTCTCTTTAAGAGCTGCCTGGATCGTAGTCATAAGTAATCTGAGAGGGAGCTCTGTTAGAAGATGTACTTATTTGCTAGTAATAATATTGCAGTTTGTTTTAACCTGCCTCTTTGCAATATGGACAGTTCTGCTTGTTTCCATCATGTTGGTCCTGGACTGCAGAGTGGGCCAATCAGTACATTTGGGACTCTAAAATGGAGCCTGCCTACAAGGGCTTGGTGGGGCCAAAACTTGTAGGACTTGTAGTTTTGGGCTTTTGGCACCTAAAATAACCTAGAGGGGGAGAGCTCTTGTTGTGACTGACAGACAGATCAGCCAACCAAACCTTTTGGATCCTGGGAAAAGTCCCATACTGCTTGCAGTTTCAGTTAGATCTGAGTTGGGAAGTGAAGAAGTAACAGCTTGAGATAGTTCGAGCAGCAATCCATAGTGGATTTGCATGGGAGAACTGTGGAAAGGCCTGAGTTTGGCCTGCATGCCTGCCTGCTTTTCCTGAGAGGGAACTTGTTCTTTTTTTCTGACTGAATCCGAATTTGGAGAGCAAATTAAGCCACTGAATTGTGACCAGGCTTTAACCTGAAGAAGACCAAAGATTTGCTGAATGCGATTGGCCTGTCAGGGCTGCCAGCTACCTCTGAACTCCCGGATAGTGCAGAGACTCTGTAATTGCGACCAGAGAACTATTTGCCTGGTACAGTGGAATTTCTTTACATGTGAATGTGCTGTGTACTTATAGTGGGTCATGATTTGGTTCCCCACTGTGTGTCTGAACTGTGTTTTGCTTGCTGGAGGCTGTATCCAGCTCCAAAGGACTGAATCTGTATCCATTTTCGTTTGCCTGGGCCCTGCTACACTGGCCCAGCCAGAATACCTGCTACGCAGAGAAAGTCATCGACGAAAGACTGGCCTGGGGGTCAGCCCCCTGCTCAATGCCTTGAACAGGGAACGACGCCTTGGTGATTCGTGTGGGCCCTGCTTCTCCTGGCTCTCCAGCTCAACAGCCTCGATTTCATCCTGCCTGTGTCCAGTATTGGGTATCATGAGTAAACATCAGGGTAGCTCCCTGCAACAACAGCTAAATCTAAAAGTGTTGTCATCTGATTGTCTTGTTGCCTTTTCTTTCACTAAATGAGCCCTCCGGCTCCGGATTACAAATAGTGTGTGTTGTGCATGTTGCTTTCTTCCATCACAGGGCCCCAACCAGCTACAACGTTCCTGGCTAGCCCACCATTTTCTCCTACCTGGGTACCCAGAGTGTGTGACTGTGTAGGGACTCTGAACTGCATGCAGGGGAATATGGGTGTGGGCAGGAGGGGAATATGGGTGTGGGCAGGACAGTAGTGTGGTGGGTGGGTAACTGGCTGGGTGGCAGGACACAGAGGGTGGTGGTAAATGGCTGTCACTCCACAGAGGGAAGAGTGACCAGTGGGGTACCACAGGGATCAGTGCTGGGACCGGTCCTATTCAACATCTTCATCAGTGACATTGCACACGATATAGAAGGCAGAATTTCACTGTTAGCTGATGACACAAAGCTCTGTAACAGAGTAGACACACCAGAGGTGTAGACAGAATGAGAAGGGACCTGCAGAAACTTGAAGAATGGTCAAGGGTTTGGCAGTTGAAATTCAATGCAAAGAGTGCAAGATAATGCATATGGGGCACAAAACCCTGGCACAATATATCAGTTGGGGGTGAGGATATAGCATGCACCAAGCAGGAAGGGATCTTGGGGTTGTCATCTCTGATGACCTCAAAGTGGGAAACAGTGTGACAAGGCATCAGGTAAAGCAAATAGGATGCTGGGATGTATAGGCAGGGCATCACCAGCAGGAAAAGGGAGGTCATAATTCCGCTATACAAGACACTAGTGAGGCCCCACCTGGAGTACAGTGTACAGTTCTGGAGACCATACCTCGTAAGGACATAGACAGGGTAGAGAAGGTTCAGAGGAGGGCAACAAAGATGGTGCATGGGTTGCATCACAAATCCTATGAAGACAGGTTGAAGGAACTGAACATGTACTCCCTGGAGGAGAGGAGGGAGAGAGGGATATGATAGAGACATACAAGTATCTCACAGGGAGGAACAGGGTGCAGGAAAACACTATTTTTAAGCAAAAAGATGTTTCAGGACTAGAGGGCATGGGATGAAGTTGGAGGGAGGACGATTCAGAGGAAACATGAGAAAGAATTTCTTCACTGAGCGGGTGGTGGACAAGTGGAACACCCTGCCAGAAGAAGTGGTGGGGGCTGAAACAATCACGGGATTTAAGAATGCATGGGATAGACATAAAGGAATTCTAGAGGTCAGGGGTAAGGGGAAATAGACTTCTAGGAAAACAAACTGAACTTACAAGCTCAAATGGGCAGACTAGGTGGGCCATAGGCCCTTATCTGCCGACACTGTCTATGTATCTATGTATCTATGTATAACTGTTTGATTAATATAGCTTTTAAGAAAATTAACCTGATTACATCCCTCCCTTGTTCAAGTCCCCTGAATAAATCAGATTTAACTTTGTTTGCATTTAACTTGACTGTGGTTCCACTTTGTGCCAAAAGTATTGTACTGTTGCTATTTGCTGTGCTTAACCTTGTTTTACAGGGGGTCCCCAGGGTCAAGCTAGAGGAAGCAGCCCTGGTGTAAGTGCAAATAGTGTGAGCAATTGCCTGGTGAATAAGGGTCATTATGAAAGTAATTATTGTATATTGCTCAGGCCACTAGAGGGGAAAGAGGGGGGTTACAGTGTCCCAGAGGCCTGTGCCCAGGTTAGCTTCACCACTAACAACCCTGACCTCCGGGTGGAGGCACCCGTTTCATTACCCAGGCCCCTTAACCTGCTACTAGCCAAGCAGGCAGGGGTAGTAGCCCTTGAGATAGCGCTACCTAGGGGTTACATTAGAAACATACTCGTTTGCAAAATAGTGCGCTGACATCTACACTGAGCTACAAGCAGAATGGGGACAACTGGTGATTGTGCCAAAGCTTTCCGGTGCATACAGTACTTGTAATAACCTAGTTTGCCTCAGATTGGTGATGTTGAAGGAGCTGAAACTAGCAGCCTGTACAGAAATGTAACCGGTGCCCCAGATGCTTGGCACTACAGGTCCCACCCCTCATGATGGGGAAAAAGCCAAGGTTTTTAAGTATCCAGAACTGGGGGATAACAGTGGCATCCTTAAAGGCTGCTAAACAAGGCAGAACATATTCAAGCACACAGGCCAGCTTTTCCGTGCTACGCAGCATGGTCTCACTTTTGTCCTATAGCAGATAGATGGGTTAAACTAGAGAAAGATAGTATAACAGAAAGGCAGACCAGGAGAGGTGCGGAGAGAGCAACTATCAGATAACTATACAGGACCCGGAAAGAATCCCCCTCTTTTGTATTTAATCCAATATAGCACCAAGACAGAAGGATGTAAACCGAAAGGAGAAGTGTCCCCTCCCCAGTGCTAAGCTGGAGTAGGTGGGTGCTCTGATACAATCGGTGGATAATTTTATTTAATGGTGTTCTTTCTTTTAATATCTAGATAAATCTCTACCCATACTGCTGCTTTTTGACTATGTACTATGTACTATGTGTACTGGTTGTTCCCCTTTGTTTTTTGAAAAAAGTTAATAAACATATATTAACAAACACACAGGCCATTGCCCACTCAGAGGACATAGGGTCGAGCACAGACTTAAATTTATTAAACTTTCTCAAATCATCAGAGTGGTCCCCACCCAAGGGGATGCAACACAAACACTGAAACACATAATAGGACTTTCTCTAGGGTCACTAAATAGCAGGAATCCCTCTGCAAAGTTGCTCTTCGCCCATTCTACATTCTGGTTGTTCTGTGTGTGGGACATTTCACTTCGGGGGGGGTCCTGGACTGGAACTCCCTGTCTACAGTACTAATCCTCCTTACTCGTAACATGTACTACAAGTCTGGGTGCACATCTGAAGGGGGCCTAGTACTAAAGCGCTACAGCTACCCACCCTCTTGTGCACAGTGTGGTGCTAATATTATCCTTCCCCTGGTAGGTCTGATCTAAATGGGTACCTCTTCCTGGGCTCTGTCACATCCTACTCTCATCTCCAGCTCATAAAAAGTGAGTCTGCCAAGGCAAAGACACCTGACAGGCCAAGCTCAGCACACATGTGGCCTCCTCCTGAAGCATATGACATCGAAAAGATGGTGGAGGACTTCTTGACTCCCCTGCAGCTCTACCACGTGGTTTGGGATGCTCCTACCACCACCACCACCACGAAACCTTTAGTAGGTTCTCATGGATTATTGGGTAATTTCCTTGAGGGGAGACCCCCACTTGTCCTCTGTATTCTCCTCGCCAGATACCCTGTGAAACCGTGTGGCCTCTGAACTCATGCTGTTTGTTAACACTGCATCTTATTTCTGTAACTTGTTTTCTTTCTTGGTTACTCTGTATCTCGAGAGCTTTTCTCTGTTTTTGGGCTTGTTGCCTCTAGGCAGAAGCACCTTTCCCCAGAGGGAGGAATTGCTGTGTGTTCTCTCTCTCTCTCTCTCTCTCCCTCTCTCTCTCCCTCTCTCTCTCTGACTGTGCATCTCTTAGCCAAGGGCAAAGCACTACTGAGCAAGGGCTCAGCATTAACCATGTGCATTGCCTTCTCCCTTATATCGGCAATGGGAGGGGCCAGCTGCAACCCAGTATTTTCATACACACTGGCACATTTTCTGGCATGCATGGTGACTCTGCAGTCTAGCAAATTGGGGTTGGGGGTAGAATGTTCCAGGACTCAGCCACTTCTGTTTCCCTCTGTTAACTGGTTAGCAACCACACTCAACCCAAGAAGGGGCGAGAGGCTGCTTACAGAAATAATCAAAGTGTGCAGGTGTGGGAATTCAGTTTTATTGGGGTTTGCATGGTGGGGCCTGTATTAAAGCCCCCTCAACCATTCTCAGTAAATGATGGTGATGTACTTCTATTTATTTAAACACTGGTGACCAGGAGAAGCATACTGAACCGAGGCTCATTTCCAGGTGCGACCTGGGGGAAAGGGTAACAGGAGGAACAAAGAGACATAGTACCATAAATTTCATGGTACAGAAATAAAGTGCAGGCACAGAACAGTGTATAATATGTCACAGGTACAAGCTTAGAACAGATTTAGGTGCCAGTATATGGACAAATGTCATGCCAGCCAAATATAAATGAAAGATTAAAATGAATTATGCCATAGAATATACTCGCCAACAGCCCTGAAGTGCACTGGGGACCAGTTAGGCCAGGAAGAACCAAAACCCTGAGCTACCAGTCACCAGGGAGGGCCCCCTATGGGAAACAGGTGCAGGTTGCGAGTGGGAGGAGTTTCAGCAGATGTCTGAAGGAGCCTGGGCAGGTGGAATGGCAAAGGGATGAGGGAGCTGGTTCCAGAGTGTAGGGAGGTGACAGGAGAAGGCTGATTGCTCAGCCCAGCAGAGGAATAGGGTGAGGAGTGCAGAAGGTTCGGTGGTCCCTGGAGTACAAGGAGCATGGAACAGGGGTTACTGGGGAGAGGAGTGAGGAGAGATAGGGGAAGGGAACCAAACCAGCATTTGGAAATGAAACAGTGTGGCTGGTGATGTGAAGGTAGGGGGATAATTGAAAAAGAAGAGTAGATGGAGCAGTGGTGTGTGCGAGGAGGGGAGTCGAAGGCACTGCAGAGGGTATCCAGTCTGGCTTGGGGAAGTGGCAGGGGCAGTACTGTTGACCACATCCACATAGTCAAAAACCAGGAGCACCATTTTGGTGACCAGTTTATGGCAGACCAGCAGGAGTAGGCAATCTTTGTTGCAGTACAGGGCACCCAGCTTAGGGTGGAGTTTCACATGGATGGGATCAATGTGGGTTGAGAAGTCAAGCTTGCTGTCTGGCCACACTCCAAGGTACTTGAAGGATTGCACCACTTCAAGAGAGGAACCATCCTGCGTGGAGAATACTGAAAGTCTGGAGAGTCTGGCCAGTTTCTGGCTGGTACCCAAGATCAAAGACACCGTTTTTTTGGAGTTTACCTGGAGATGTCTGGAGTGGAACCCATGCAGGGTGTTGAAATCCTGCTGGAGCAGCGGTAGAGGGACCGGAGGTGAAGATGACTATGTCATCTGCATACATGTGTATATGCAAGTTGGCACAGGCAGAGGGGAGGTCGTTCAGAAAAATGGAGTACAGGATGGGACCTAGGATGGAAACCTGAGGGATCCTAGCCTGGATGGAAAGGGGTGGTGATAAGATGCTTCCAACCTGTACCAACTGTTGATGGCCCATTAGGTAGGAATGGAACCAGCCAACAGCAGGAGCTAAGACACCAGGAGAACTTGGCTTGTCCTGGAGGAGCAAATGGGACACCAAGTTAAAGGCTTTGGCCAGATTGATGAAAATGGAAGTAGTGGTGTACTCCTGATCCATCCCAGAGAAGATGAAGTCAGTGACTCACAGCAGGGAGGAGACAGTGGAATAGTGCTTCCAGAAGCCAGACTGGAAAGGGGAGAGGAAACTGAAAGAGCTGAGATAGTCTAGAAGTCTATAGTAGATGAACCTCTTTTGCAGCTTAGCAAGGAAGGGGAGGAGGGAGGGAGACAGGAAAGAAGTTGCCAGGGGAGGAGGGGGTCACCCTCTTTGTGAAATGGAAGAACCTTGGCAATCTGCTCAGAGTGAAGAACAGAGATGAGGGAGAATGAGAGGTTGAGCAGCTGAGCAAGTGGAGCTGCAATTGCAGGGGCTGAAAGATGGAGTAGTTTGGGATCAGGGCCGTCTGGGCTGGACTTTGGATGGTTGAGGGTGGAAAGGGTAAACAGGGTTTCCTGAGTAGTAATGGGAGGAAAATGGAAGCCTGTGGTGGGTTTAGGGGGAAGAGGAGAGAAGCCTTGAGCAGGCAGGGGAGGGCACATGTGGTCAAAAACTCACTGAAGTGCGCAGCAACAGAGGAAGGGTCAGACACTAATGAACAATTAATCATGAAGGTGGGAGGAGCAGACTGGGCAGGGGGAGATCAAAAAGGCAGTGGATGACCTTCCAGAATTAGGCTGGGGAGTTAAAGTTGTTCTGGAGGTCGGCATTGAAATAATGGAATTTTACAGTCCAGGACAGCCGTTATGCGATTGTTTCTCAAGGCCCCTGTAGCGGAGAAGATCAGTAAGGGAGTGTGGTAATTTATATCGGGCCCAAGTGAGATCATGGAACTTGCACTAATTACTGATTTCAGTGGAGATCCTGGGGAGATGGAAAGAATTGGCACTGGATTTACTAAGGGTGGAGTGGGGTGGAAGTCCTAGACTGAGGAGAATTTGGCATGAAAAAGGAAGAGGGCCACATCAATGTCAGAGGCTTGGGGAATGGCTGACCAGTCTTGCAGCCAGGTCACCCAGGAGAGCATTAATGGGCAGTGACCGGATGCACCTGAACTAGCTATATTTTGGGGCTGGGGGGGGATGCTGGATTTTCCTGATGAAGTACCTCATGCAGTGGTCGCTGAAAAAAATCCGGCAAAATACATGCTGCAGTAATGTGGTGGGGGTGGGAGGACAGAACCCAGTCCAGCAGAAAGTGGCTGTAGGAATGGAGACCGAGTCATGTGGGTTCAGAGATAATCTGGGACAAATTTAGGGACTCAGTGCTCTGGGGGGTTGATCTGGAGGCAAGGGAGAGCCAATTGATGTTGTAGTCCCCCAGAAGAATGAGTTCATCTGTGGAGGAATGTGATGTGATGTTGGCAAGAGAGTCAAGCAGAGAGGCAGGTGAGATCTTGGGCGAGGCACAGAAAACCCCAATGAAGATTGGGACAAGATGAGAAGAAAGAGAGTCTGACGAGGAGAAATTCATGGGGGGAGGTGGTTACAGTATCCCTGATATCCAGGGTGCAAGAAAGGTTCTAATGAACATAAATAGCTATACCTCCACCATGTTTTCCACCTGTCCTGCCTGAAAAGATGGAAGTCAGGAAGGGTCAGCCTTAAGTTTTGGATCCTTGAGGAGATCCAGGATTCAGAGATGCAGAGGGTGTCTGAAGAGTGTTGGAGGATCCAGACAGAGAGGAGATCGAGCTTAGAGAGAAGGTTTCTAGCATTGAGATGAAATATACTAAGGCCCTTAGCAATTGCAGAGGTGGTAGGGAGGGGAGAAGAGGGACCTGGGCTGGACTCCACATCACCAGACAGGAGGAAGAGAATGAGAAGATGGATAGAGTGGGACTTCCTCCCTTTGGAATGAGGAGGAGAGCAGGAGGAGGGGGAATGGTGAGAGGAGAAGAGAGGAGGGCATGGTGCAGAAACCCCAGGCTGAGAGAGGGAGAGGGGAGGAGCCCAGGGTGTATAAAGGGGAAGGAAGGCAGAGGGGTAGGGATTGGGGGAGAGGGCAAGGGTAGCTGGGAACAAAGGAGGGGGTTTGGGGTGGAGAGGGAAGAAGGGAAGACATGGAGAAGCAGAGGAGGATAAGAAACATGGTTGTGGGGTAGTGATAAGCAAAATACAGCAGCAACACAAAAGCACAATAATGAAAATGTATAAATAGGCAGCTTAATGTTGGAAACACTGTAATAGCTTAAGTAGTGATCTGTGGGAGTGAGCAAAACAAAGAAGTTGGAATGAAGACAGAAGGGAAACTTGGTACCTAAATAATTGTGTGTAAATAAACCAAATTAATCCCAGCAAAATGACTGGCACAAAAGAAGCAAGTTAAAACTACAGGGAAGCAGCAACAGATCGGAGAAAACTAATAACCGTTATGCAAATAAATGGTAGACCCAGAAGGGGTATATCTAGGAGTCACACAAATTGAGGTATTTTAAGCCACAGGGGATGAAGAGATTGTATACGAGTACAGTTTACAGAACCAGAGGGGCTAGGAACTCTCACAGCCAAGTCAAATTTAGCTGAGAAACAGCATTAGTTGAATGATAACCAAAGTGCAAGACAACTGGTGTACCCTTTAAAGGTATAACTAGGAGCAGCACTGTTACGGAATATTAAACAATAAACAACAACTAGAAATTGACAGTGCTAACACAGTGAGTGCAGACTAATATAAAATGCACAGTGGAAAGGGGGAAATTGTTTAACCTGGAAAGGCACACTAAGCCAAAGCTCGTTTCCAGGTGCAAGGTGGGAGCACAAGGAAGTCAAGTGACTTACTCAGGGTCACACAGTATGCAGGTAGGGGCTGTGGGATCCAAACCCAGGTCTCTAGGTTTGCAGCTCAGTGCCCTAAATCACAGCACTATATTGTCTCCGAGCAGAGTGGCTGTACCTGTTGTATGACAGTTAAAGCAGTAAGGATTAAAGTGGCTGCCTGGAGGAGCGGCACGGCTGGCCACACTGTCGACTCACAGCTGATTCAAGGCAAACTCCTCGAAGTCCTTTATGCCCAGTCCTTCACCCAAGGACCTCAGTGTGGAAGGACCGCTTGAGTAGAACAGATCAAATAGGTACAGTGAGAACCTGCCCACTAGCCACTCAATTGGTGGAGACACAGCTGGGGGTTCTGATGCCTTCTGAGGGCCGGCTTTTAATGGGAGCTGAAGTCTGATTGGAGGGTGGAAGAGCAAGAGCTAGGCTGTATGGTTCTGCAGGGACAGCAAGTTAGCTGCAAGAGCCAGGAAATCCCATTGGAAATGGAGGTCCAGCTGCTGACTTGGTGTGTGGCCTAGGGCAAGTCATTTCATCTCCTTATGCTTTAGTCCTCGCAGCTGTAGTTGTAAAACTGTGAAAAAGCCAAGACCTCACTAGAAAACACAGTACTACATCACAGCTGGAGTATCCTTGGTAAAAAAATGTACCACTTACATAGTGTAAATAATATTGACAGACCAGGATGCTCTGCACTTTTGCATTTCTGTAAATACATCCCTCCGGCCCTTTTCTTCAGCCTGCTTTTACACTACACGATGAATTCAGAAGTGATTCCTTTAGACTGGCGTGTCACCCAAAACACAAGAACCAAAAATAACCCTTTTGTATGTATCAGCAAATTTCCGCCTTTGTAAAAAAATAAGTTGGCAGCAGAGAGAGAGAGACAGATTGTGATTGGCCTACAAGAATAGAAATGGCTTCTCAGTGCTGCAAAAAATGCACAGCCCCTCTGAGTATTTGTGATACATGTATATAGCCCTCTGAGCTAGTGGCTTTATGGCTTGTTTGACCCCTTGATGGTATTATTTCCTTGTATAGCACTTGTAGCCATTATTTATTCTCTCTCTCATATGCTCTCTTTTTCTCTCTATATATACACATACATACATACACATACTGTGTAACCCCCCTGCAAATGGGGGTTCCCAAAAGTCTTCCAGGAGCTTGTCTGAATGCTCCAAGTCTGGGCGGTGTTCAGCGTTTAAGCTGTTTAAATGTGGTTCCAAGTAAGTGCTATTTAAGCCTCCACGTACTGTCTCTTTAAGAGTTGCCTGCTTGCAGACTTAATTAGTTTGTATGGGGGGACTGTGTATTTAATGCTCTAATCCAGCCCGAGCTGCTGTCAATTCGCTCCATTTCTGCCATCGCTACATGTGCAGAGGGAGCCTTGTTGAAAGATATAACTATTTGCCAGAAATCATTTGGAGTGAGTGAGAAAATGTAGTTTGTCTAACCTGTCTTCATTTCAGCACGAACTGTTTCAGTGTAGCTCTTATATTTTGGTCCTGAACTGCTGAAATGGACCAATCAATGGGGAGGGGTTCCTTAAAATGGAGCCTGTGGACGAATCGGAACTTGGACTCTCAATTTTGAGCCAGCCACACAGGGATTGTATGGGCAGTGACTGTGGGAAATGTAGTTTTGACCTTGGCACCTTTTTTCACCAACAGAGGGAGTCTCATTGTGAGTGACAGCTCAACCAGCCAACAGAATGGTGTGGAGCTAAAGGAAATGCCCTGCTCTGTGACTGGAAAGATCAGATCAGTTGTGACAGTGAAGAGAAGGAGCTCTGTGCTTCTCGGGGTGTATAGTTTTGCAGGAAGTGCATGTGAGGCCTAAGGTTCGGCCTGCAGCCGCTAGAGTGCCAGTTCGGACTGAATCCGATTTGTGAGGAGAAAGAAGGAAGTCTGAAGAGTGGAAACCAGGCTCACCCTGTAGAAGACTGGAGAAATTGCTGAATCGCGCTCGGTCTGTCAGGAACTGAAGCTACTGTGTGTGCTCCTGGGTATTTTGCAGTAATTGCAATCGGGATCTAGGAGCAGCCTGCCTTGTATAGTACTTTCCTTTTACATATGAATGTGTGTAGTGCTTGTGGGGAATCGCTATTTCCAATCCCCTGTGCTGTGTGCTGTGTGTTGAAGCTGGAAACAAACCCCAGCTTGTCTCAGACTAAATCCGTTTGCTATCTACTGTAGTGGGGTCCAGTCACAAGGACCTGGTCTCCATGCCCAGTTGTTCTGGCAACCCAGAAGAACATCCACCATCTGGTTCTCAGCTTGGGTATTGTGAGTACAAATCAGGGTATTCCCCTGCAGCCTGTTTTCAATTACAAGTGTGTTATCTAATTATTGTTGTTTCACTTCTTCATGGACCGAGCCATCCGGCTCCAGATTACAATTGGGTGTTGTGCATATATTTTCTTCTACAGGGCCCTGTCCATCTGCACCTGCTGGCCAACCCCGGGAAACGGACCTGGCTAGCCTCCCCCCCTCAACCTGGGTACCCAGAGTGTGACTTTTCAGACCCTGTATGTGTGCACAGTACTGTGATTTAATTCTGCCAATTAACCTGATTGCCCCCTCCCATGTTACTGACCCCTAAATGAATCAGATTTGTTGTTGTTATACTATATACTGTCTGTGGTGTTGGTACTTATGGAAACAGTATTGTATTTTGCTGTGTATGTTGTTTAATCTTATTTTACAGGGGGTCCTCAGAGACGTGCTGCAGAATCAGTCTCGAGGGTAAGTGGTACTTTATGAGTGAACAGTGTGTATAAGTGGGTTATTGGGGCTGTAACTCCTGTGTACTGTGTGAGCCACTAGAGGGAATAAAAGGGTGTCTCAGTGTCCCAGAGGGCTGTTACCAAGCTAGTCTAACCACTACAAAGCCTGACCTCTGGGTGGAGGCACCCGCCATAGAACCTAGGCCCCTCAACCTGTCAGTAGTCAAGCAGACGGGGGTAGTAGTCCTTGGGACAACACCACCTGGGGGTTACAACTGTATATCAACACACATATATAATATTTCCCTCGTTTATTTATAGAATTTTGACTTTTGTCCCTTCTTCCTCCTCCACTGATCCTACTATGATGATGAGGGTCACCGCTGCACCCTTTCTTCAGCCAGAAGGACGTGAGAGACTCTTCCTTCACACAGTCAGTGGTAATCCTGCTTGTTTGTCATCCAGCAGTGGGTGCATGTGCGACTGCCAGGTGGCACTTACCCTCATTTCAATGGAACTGAGAGCCTTATCTCTGGGACATGAGTCCTTGGGCCCCAGCCAGCCCCAGTGTGGAATTCTGAGGGTCGTCGCAAAGACCGGTTTCACAGGTGACAGTGCCCACGTGCTGCCGCCACCTCATCACTGGGTCAGCTTCTCCCTTCTTCTTTAAGGAACTGCTTTACTACTGTCTTTGAAATGAAATGCCGAGTTGCCAGTTACCCTTTCAAGGAAGGAATGGTAGGGACACTGTGTCCAGGTTACAAACCTCAGTCCATGAAAGCCTGAGAGTGATTCCTCTGACAACATCATAGAGTCTCTGATAAATGGCTGGCTAAATCCTAAGCTATTTACATTTGAGCAACATTCTTGCAGGGTTAGAGCTGCCAAGTGCGAAGCACCAAGCTGCAGCTGTTTCCAGTGAGTTCACTCATGGGAGCTGTGGAGAGTTGCTGGCAGGTTGCCTCCTTTCCCCAATTCCGTCACCGGTAATTGTGTTCCTTCTGCTCCTTCATCTGCTGGCTCCCCCTCCCCCCGGGAACTTTTTAACCTTTAACTTCCTTTCTACTTGTCCCTCTTCTGGCTTCCTCTTCCTACCCTTGACCCCAATGACGGTAGCTGCAGCCTCACAGGTGATAGTTAGCCTGTAGTGTTTCTGCTCTGCACCACCACCACAGGGACTGAAAATGCCCACAGTGTATGGACTCTGCACCACTCCTGATTCTGTCCACACTGATCTTCTGGGGATGGATTGGCAACTGAGAGACAAGTGTAAACAGGGCTCCAGAGATGGTAGACATGGGAGTGAGAGATCATACTTTATGAGAGAGAGAGAGAGAGAGAGAAAGAATGCAAGTTTAGTGGCCTGTCTAGACTAGACAGTCTAGTGCTGAGATTGCAACATAACCTTCATTTGTACTGGACAAGAACTCTCCTTGAATATTCATTGACAAACCAGATATCATGTTTCTGTGATGTGAGTGGACAGAGAGTCATACAGGATGGAATAAGTATTACATGTTCATTTTCTAGTATGTGCATTCACAAGAATGGGACCGCGTTGGACAGTGGCAATACAGGTGAGCTAATATTACACACAGGTACATGCCTCAGCCGGAAGGGACAGATAACTAACCAGACAGGCTGCATTCTCCTTGCTGCAAGTTCGACTGACAGAAGCGAAAACAAGCATCACAAATAAGCATTTTGAGAAGCGGCATGTCACATGTGGTAAACAAATGTTGCCATAGATATAAATACAGGTATCAAATTTGTAACTGCAATGAGCATTGTTCTGTCTAAATAATGAG
Source organism: Neoceratodus forsteri (assembly GCA_016271365.2). NCBI lineage: Eukaryota > Metazoa > Chordata > Ceratodontiformes > Ceratodontidae > Neoceratodus > Neoceratodus forsteri. The sequence goes on along the minus strand of JADMNL010000027.1, from coordinate 284,025,098 downwards.
AAATCCAAACCCACAATTACTGCAGTATGTTGTCTGATAACGCAAAGACACTTTGCTAAACGTTAAATACCAGTTTGGCTACCTCCGCACCCAGTGTTTCTGTTCTGAATGCCATATTCTTTTAAGTTAGATGTATTAATTTGATGAGATCATAAGCATGCAGTACATAAACAAAAACCAGATTCATTTCAGAAAAATCTCAGATACGTTCTTAATGCAAACTCTGAAGTCATAACATCACACGCAAAACATGAAATGGGCTTCATAGCATTCAATAGAGGCACATTCTACTGTCTGGGTATAAGAACAATTTTATGGGTGGAAAAATGTCTGTACCTGTAACATCCACCCTGTAGAATTAAGGTGCAGGGAGTGTGATATTGAAGCTTTTATCCCCACTCTAGACCTGGTCCATCGCCTTTCTGGCTCAGAAGTGTGTCAGGTCCCCTTCTCACCCCCCCCCCCCACTGCAAGGTGATCTCAACCTTGAGCATTGAAATTCCATCTGTTTGAGCAGGACTACAGTATCTTTTGTTTTGTTGGCTCCCATATCCTGGGCACCCCAAGCTGCAATCCCCCTGCTGCCTGCTGGACTCCACTAACGATGCCAGTCCTGCCTCCAATCCCCCACCCGGGTCCTCCACTGGCTGAAGATTCTGACTCATCTCTGTTGGGGCTGTCCTGCTTCCACCAGAGAGAAGTGCCTTTGATCAGCCTGCAGACAGTGGGGATCATAGGTTAAATTGTTTGGGGGCCTGGTGGCATGGGAGGGGCTGCTAGAAGGGCTGTCATCTAGCCTGTTCAGCGGCATCCACTTTTTTCCTGTTTTCAGGGCCCTGACCACCACTCATGTGTACGCTACTGTATAGCATCCTACAGAGGGGATGCTCAGCAGTGTGTGGTCACCCATACAGCCAAAAGCATCTCAGCAATGTTGACACTGGGAGCGGCTAGAGAAGCAGAGCTGTGCCACCCACCCTCCAGGGTTGAATAAGGCCCTGCCCCATTAGTTATACAGAAAGAGTTTAAATGTAAGGGTCTGTTCTATCCTCTCCTTTTCTGTCTCTTCTCTGTCTGGTTGCACAACCAAATTTTCTCGTGAGACCTAGGAACTGATCACTCTGGTTTCGCAATTCTCTGCCTCTCGCTATCTCTCTGCCTTCCCCTGCTTTTTCTGTCTTTTCTTCCCCCTTGTATATCTGTGGGTATATTTTGAAACTGCTCCTGGTTTTCCTGTGCTTCCTGAACTGTGCCTCGACGATACCCAACCCTATCATCGAACAACAGACTGGTTCCCAAAAGTGCCTGACAGGGCACTCTGGTAGCTGGGTGATTTTACTCATTTTCTCACTTACCTTCCCTCTTCCCTTTGCACTGCACAGTGCCACACTCTGGTGACACCCACATGCAACCGTCCCATGTGGATGGAGGTACACCTCCGCAGCACGCCACAAGGGTCACTGTTGCTGCAGGCACAGTGTCAACCCTCTCTGGTCAGAGAAATGCATTCATCAGTGGCACTCCCCAATTTGACTGCCAATTTTTACCATCTTCCGGACTTGCTCTTGAACCAGGGTTGCTGGCATGGTTAGGCTACCTACCTCCACTGGACCATGGAGAAGTCAAGGAGAGCTATATTTCATGTGTGTTCAAGAAGACCTGCAGAGACTTTGCTAACAAAGAAGCCAATGTTATTCTACATTAGTGGTGCTCAGACAATACACTTTGAAATCTGAGTGTCCTCCAATGGATAGTTCTGCTGTCTCTGTCTGAATCCAACCTACATCCATCCAAGCTAGAATTATGGATCCTCAGTCAGATTTTGAGGATCCAAGTTTGCATGTTGGGATCTGAAGTCAGATATTTGGATCTTAAGTCAGATGTTGGGAACCGAGGGTTGGATTTTTAGAACCAGCCCTCTGGGATCTGACCATCAGGTCCCTCAGATCTGGTTGGATGCTATGGTTCCAATTTGATCCAGATGTAACCCCCACTACAAATGGGGGTTCCTAAAAGTCTTCCTTGGGTGTGCCTAAATGCCCACTGCCAGATTGATGTCCTGTGTCCTAGCAGGTTTAAAAGTGTTTGCATGTGACCGCCCAGTTAACCTCCATGCCTGTCTCTTTAAGAGCTGCCTATCTTGTAGTTTATAATTAATCTGGGTGGGGGCCGAGTGTTTCTAGGCTCGAGTCCCGCCCGGGCTGCAGTACAGCCGCTTCATTCTGCCATCGCCAATTGCGCAGAGGGAGCCCTACTAGACTCTGTGATTGTTTGCTGATTATCTGTTTTAATAGTAATGATAACGTAGTTTGTCTAACCTGCCTTCCTTTGCAGCATGGACATTTCTGTTGTGTACCACCATCTTGGTTCTGGACTGCCAATCTGCACCAATCAGTACCTTTGGGGACTTTAAAATAGAGCCTGCCCCCAGGGGTCTTGTGGGAGTAAATTTCTGTAGGAATTGTAGTTTTCACCCTTTGGCGCCTAAATGGACCTGGAGGGGGAGCTCAAGCTGTGACAGACAGATGGATCAACAAACTGAATCTTTTGGATCACTAGGAACCCCCGGTGCTGCCTACAGCAGAGGGAGAGTGGAGTAAGAGTTGAGAGAGTGAGGAGCTCGAGCAATTTGAGCAGCTGCTCCTGCGAAGTGCGTCGGGAAAAATCGCCGGGAAGGCTGTGTCTGGCCTGCTTGCTACCATCTTCCTAAAGCAAAGAGACTTAATCCAACCATCGGACTTTATCTGAATTTGTGTCCTTCGTTCTGAATTGTGACTAATTTCACCTGAAGAGGACTGCAGACTTGCTTTTGTGTGATTAGCCTATCAGGACTTTCACCACGACTGCAGAGCATATGGTTTGCACAAGGACACTGTGAATTGCAACCGGACTGTCATCTGAACTGCGGTATCTGTCTGCCTTTACTATAAGTGTGCTGAATGTGAACAGTGGGTCGTGATTTGGTTCCCCACTTTGTTGAATGTGTCACATTTGCTGGAAACTGTGTCCAGCAATCTTACTGGACTGCATCCAAACTGTTTTCCCAGTCTGGGACCTGCCATCCTAGCCCAGACACCCGCTTGCACTGCAGAGATAGATCTGACGAGAGACCCACCCAGAGATTTGGCTCCCTGATCAACAACACTGAACAGGATCGAGAGTCACGTCGCATCGTGTGGGCCCTACTTCTCCTGACCATCCAGCTCTTCACCTTGAGGTCTCCATTTCGTCCATTCTGCACCCAATTTTGGGTAGCGTGAGTAAAACCAGGGTAGCTTCCTGCAACCCAGCTAACAATCACAGTGTGTCATCTGATTTAATTGTTGTTAAGCTTTTGTGGACTGGGCCATCTGGCTCCGGATTATAAATTGTGGGTTAGAGTGCATGCATGTTTCTTTCTGTCACAAGGCCCCAGCCAGCTGCAACGCCGACCTATCCTGGGCAACGCTTCAGGCTAGTCTGTAGTTCCAACTTGGTACCCAGAGTATGTGTGACTGTGTTCTAGGGACTTTTGAGTACATGCCTTATAGCCTGAACCAACCGGAACTAAAATCAATCACCAGATTGCTGCCCTTCCCTTGTTCACATCCCCCAATAAATCAGATCTGGATCTTTTTGCAGTTAAACTGGGTGTGGTGTACCTCTGTATAAAACGTACTGCATCAACGTTGTTTAATTGTTGCAGGTCTTGTTTTCCAGGGAGTCATCCAGGGTGTTCCAGCTGATCATAGCCCTGGTGGCAAATGGTTACAAGGAGGAATTCACTGTGTGTTGTAAAAGCGTGTTGGTCTGGGGTAGCTGCAAGCTTAGCCAGGCCGCTAGGGGTAAAGAGGGGGGTATCAGTGTCCCAGAGGGCTGTACCCAGTGATGAAAGTGAAAAGGAACCCACAGGAACTGAGTTTCTGTACCTTTTTTGCAGCAGGAATGGAGTTCCTGTACTTCTTCCCACTGACACTGGAAATGAAATTCCTAAACCAGCAACATAATTACAGTTTCTGGCCCTAGGACCTGAAATCAGGGTTTCCATAACAACATTTGACTTGTACAACAGTGCTATTTTGCTAGAAATACTTCAATATCACTAACTGGATCTACTAGTGTCGAAACATATTGATGTATCTTCACACAGCTATCTTTCAGATTGAAGATCTTCATTCTGCATTTCATATTTGCCAGTGCCTCAGTTCCTGTACTTCTTATCTACCACTTGCACCACTGCAGTCACGTTGCCAACAACTCTGTTCCCTGGCTGGAGGCACCCGTTTCAAGAGCCCAGGCCCCTCAACCTGCGGGCTACTGTGCAGGTAGGGGTAGTAACCCTTGGAGTAGCATCACCTAGAGGTTACACATACAAGGTGTCCGAAGTGATTGGATCCATGGTCTAATGCAAACAGTATTTGATGGCATCCAAAATCCTGCAAAAGGGGTGGTATCTACAAGTATCCGGTGGTATTCAACTTCAGCGGATACTATCTGAGCACCACTGTTCTAAATCAGTTTAACTGTTCACCTGGAAGAAGACGGCTTTTGTGCGAGACTTGGAATCCCACACGAAGGCGGGGTAGGGGCTGGGCGCACCACAGAGGTGAGGTGCTTGGTTCCTGGGGAGGGAAGTCATTGACAGCTTGTCATCTGTGCACTCCCTGTCAGCTATCCAAGGAGCAGCACTGGCGTTCGTTTTGAAAAAGGCAGTTGCTCGCCCACCCATCTGGATGGAAGGAGGGTGCTGTCTTAGTGACCCCATAACTGGGGGAGAATCGTGGGGCCTGAGTAAAATTCCATGCAGGGAGTATAGACCACTTTACCCTTTGCATTCTTTACCGCTGTGATTGGTGTAGAGTTGCTTATCTGCTGCCGCTGGATAATTGAAGACCTGTTTGGGAGCACTGTGAGCTGATCTGTTTTAGCCCCCATAAAATGCTACAGTGGTGGGGAGCTAGAATGCTGCTGGAGTTTTCAGTCCCTGTGTGGACCCTCTCCACTACCTGCAGCGATGCACTTGCAGAGTTGGGAGCCAGCAGGGGGACATAAGTTACACATGAGGAGAGGAGAGGAGAGCTAGACTACCCGAAATCCTCCACAGTTCCTTTGTGCCTACAGCACGGCTCTCCACAGAAGTTGTAATGGTGTCAAATCCAAGTGTGTGTGTGTGTGTGTAAACATACCTTAACTGTTTACGGAGAACTACATCTCAGATTGTTCCAGTTCTCTCTGCTCTTCACACTGGCCTCTGACTCAGCACGAAGTGTATCTTCCCCAAAACAGAAACTTAACTGACACCCTTACCCTACTCATTAGCAACAGAACATAGAGTATTTCAAGAGTGTGGCATTTTATGACCCCTGGACTATCACCTTCCAGCTGTACAGCTGTACAGCAGAGAGAGAATATCCATGCAGTGCTATTTGTTTTAACCTTTTAACATGTACAGTGCATGGTTTTTATTTTAATGTCTCCTGTCTCAGACTATTATGTCATCAACTGTTTCAGCAGCTGTTGGGAGATTATTTCTTTGTTTTTTAAAGGTCTGTTGCATACTGCCTAAAGGTATTTAGCTCCTTGAAGTGCCCTTCTGTAGCCTGACATTGCTTCATTCAACAATTATTTTTTTTTTTTGCTGCTGCTGCTGCTGCTGAGAAATCTTTACGCAAACGCTCATGTCTGCATCTGGGCCCCCATCTGTTCCCAAGCCCCTTAATAACCTTTCACAATGAGAGCTTTTTTCTTTCTCTCTCTATGTACTCGGGCATTACTGCTGCATAGTCAAGGCTTCAATTGGTGGGGGTACTTGGCACACCACAAGCACAAGGTCAAGTAATGTCACGCCTAATGTGGAAATGATGGAAAGGGGGAAGGGGGATGGTTGGGTAGTGTGGCTTGTTCTCTGTGTCAATCGCCTGTCAGTGTTTGGACACAGTAACAAAATGTGTGAACAAGCTGGGAAAGGCAGTGGAGAAGTAAGCCTCCTCTGTTTGTGCAGGCTCAGTACAAGGCTACGAAAGATGGAGAAATAAGCGACCAAGTTAGGGAGAGGATGAAAGCTGAAATCAAACATACTCTGGGTTATAGGAACAAATACATTGCTCACCCCGCTTCAAATGTAACAATATGTGTTATTTGTTTCTGCAACACAATTATAAGAGTCCTCCACACGCCATCAATGTTTCGGGGATTAAGACCCCTTCCTCCGGGTGGAATAGGTTACCTTCAATACATAAGAACATTTCCAGTTACAGCATTATTGTTTGCCCTCTTCATGGGGGTAATAACATTTATTTGAATATAGGTGTATTCCTTTAAAAAGTCAATAAAAGCACATACCTACATCTCTGTGTCACCGCACTTAATCTCATGTGCTGTGAACTCTGTTTTATGCTGTGATGTTTTTGCGTTAGAAAATATATTTCATATTATACTGTATTACAGAATCATAAACGTGCATAATTAAAATAAATGTTGCTGTACTCACTTGGTCTCTCTTTAAAGTAAATATGCCCTCTGGCTGCAGACAAACATTTCAATATTCATTAGCACATGGTTCAGTTGCCTAAGCCTGCATGTGTTAACGAACAGCTAAACAGTAGTTTTACTTACATTTTATTTTGCCTTACCGTTGCACAGGAGTTTTCTTTCCTGTCTCCTCTCCTACCTTCAATGAAGGAGCAACCAGGCTGACTGACTTCAGGGTTTAAATACCCATCAGGTCCCCTCTGTACCCTCGCATGACATCATCACATTGGATGTAATGACATGATGCCGCTGGTAAAATCTCATATAATTAATTTATCAATATATTAGAGTCCTTATATGTTGCACACAATTCAGTTTCAATTCTGTTTTTAAGCATATTTCTTATATGTGCACCTGCTCCCTTGGCCTCTCTCTTTACCCTTGTACTGTACCGAGGCGCTCTTCCTGATTGGCTGTTGCAATTGGGCAATCTGGTGCTCTCCTGCTCATTTCTGAGCTCTTGGCTTCTATTTATGAAGTGCTCTATTCAGCTCCATTGATACCGATCAATATTCCCATTCAAGTCAAAGCTTTTGGCTGTTGCTCTGAATGCAGCTGTGAAAAAAAGCCTTCCTCGTGAGTATCATTTTTTTCGAAATCACCCCCTCTTCTGTACAATGTTACTTCCTCTGTCCCCCCAAAAATCTTAAACTAGGGATGTTGTGTTTTTTTATCCAAGAAATGTTTTGCCACCAGCGAGGAACCACCTGCTGTGCGAATATCACTTTTGTGTTCCCCCACCTGAACTTTCAGTGCTCTACTCATCTTTCTTAGGAGGCAGTATAGCGAAGTGGTTTAGGGCTTTGAGCTGTAAACCTGGAGACCTGGGTTTGAATCCCACAGCCCCCACTTGCATACTGTGTGACCCTGAGAAAGTCACTTAACTTCCTTGTGCTCCCAGGTTGCACCTGGAAACAAGCTTCGGCTTAGTGTGCCTTTCCTGGTTAAACAATTTCTCCTTTCCCTTTCCTTTCCTATATATATTCGATCACAAGAGCACTTTAAAGCATAAACTACCCCTCTGGTCTGGCATGTTATGAAGTCCTCAATTTTAACAGTTTTCCGATGCTGCATTTGTTACTGTTTTTAGCCGATGTGTGTGAACAATGCACACAGTGACCACACCTTACAATCATCATTAAAACCCAAGGAAAAGTGCCGGTCCTCTGGTACAGCAGTAGAGCTACTGCCCATGATGCTGACAACCTGCGTTTGAGAATGAGCCAGGGTTGTCAGGGAGCGGCCTGAGGAGGAGGAAGATTGAGCATTCCACAAGATGTTCTCCTCCTCCTCCAGGAAGGGGGTGTCCCTGTCGCCACTGCAGTGCTGCGACCTGGATGACCACAGGTGGAAGCACAGCAGAGGCGCATCAGGAGAACAGGATGTCTGCTGGGCTCACGATCAGCTTGCTGATGTGCATGCTTATACACTGAACCCATGGCAATCAGACTTCCTAGGGACTAGGTGTAACAAGGAAATATACCACAGGCATCGCTGAATGATTCTGGGCTTCACAGTGTCGACTGTGACACCTTTCCTCTCACTCTCGCTGATGCTGACTCGAGGAGTCTTCTGTCAGCCCTGATGAAAGAGCCTTGCTGTGCAGGGAGGAACTCATGTGGACAGTAAAGGAGAAAGGTGTCCAGGGAAAAAGGATGATGGAGCTGGGGGAGAGCAGGAGGATGGCAGCTAAGGGGCTGTACAGAAAGGGGCATAAATAGAAAGTAAATGGAAAAAACAAGCAAAGAAACATAAGTGACCGGAGAACAATACTCCTACATAGACACATAGGGCCCAATTCTAGAAGGGGGATGCAGGGCTTACATCCACCACAACGCGACTCGCAAATGCATCAATGTTCCTGGATGCAACCGTACGCTATTTCAAACCTTGATGCAGTTTATGACACTTGTGCTGCTTTGTGGCCTTGCTTGGTAATGGGGGCCCCATGGACTTAGCACGCCAGACCATCAGGGAGATAGTCTAGTGATTGCGTCATCGGGGACCTGCGTCATCGGCTTCTGGAATCAGGTGCCTGTCAGACACCATGCTGCAAGTCCCCTGCATCGGATGGAACACATCAGACAATCGGGCCCATAGAATCGATCAGCAGAAAAGGACTGCTTGGCACACCCAGTCTGCCCAAGTGTTCTCTTGCTATTCTATCTCCACAGGTCTCTGGTGACCCTCTTCTCTCTCTGCCACTGTTATAATGTACCCCTGTGTTTATCCCATGCATGCTTGGAATCTTCCACCATTCTAGCCTTCACCATTTCATTTGGCAGTCTGTTCCATGCATTTACCTCCTCACGTCCCTCCCGATATTTTTCATTAATGTTTGAAGCATTTACCAACCCAAATTGTGTTATTTTATATAGATGTTTATGCTGTTCTAGCTGGAGAATTGTTACTGTACTTGCAAGGGAGAGCATATTACCCTGAGGGCTGCAGCAGTGGCGCACAGTTGCTTAGACCAGCTCTGGGCTCTGGGGTCTGTGCAAGGGCTGGGTTTCCCCATTTGGACTGTTGCCTCTTGCTGCCTAATGCTGTCACATACTCAGCTGCAGTCCAGGGTCCTACCACAGCTGTCTCTCTGTGGTAGGGCCTGTAGGGAGGTGTTCCTCTCTGCGTATATGTGAACGATAGATGTGGAGCCCGAATGCGTCTGCACTGTCAACCTGGCAGCTACCATTTTCCTCCAAATTACCCTTTGACCCTTGCACTTCCACCTCCTGTGGTCCCACAGACATATTCCATTATGGGCTCATGCACACCCAGACTGCACCCCTGCACAAAAGAAAGCTCCCTGGCCCAGTGCATTGGGTCGTTAAGATAATGGAATGTGATGGCCCTCATCTGCTATAGGTAGCACTTCTCCAACCTTGCCACTCTGACACAAGGGACCCAAGTTTGCTCTTGAACCCTGGCCACCTGCACACTGGGCCACCCCAATCCCCAGTCATTTGTAACCACTGTATACCCCCATCTGATCTTTCTCAATGGTCACACTCACCGGACATTTTCTTTTTTGTAATTTCTGTTTCTGCCTCCATCTTACACTGTCTGCTCAAACTTCCTCCTGTCCCCAAAGCTGACCGCTGATCCTCTTCCTACCTAAGCTCCCTTGAGGTGCTATCCTCCACAAAGCTGCGGCCCCCCCCCAGGTGGTGATGGGGTGGAAGGTATTTACCTCAGAACATCTTCTTGTCTCATTGGGAGGCATCCTCTTCCTGGCCAGGTAAGTGACGCTGGAAGCTCTTTGTCGTCAGGCGCCAGGGAATGGTTTTTTCCATTTTTCTTGTCCCAGCCCTACAGGAGGTGCATGTGCAAGGGCTGCAAGGATGTATGCATGCAAACGTGACGTTGTCTGCAGCCAGCGTGGCTTCTCTCACCCCTGATCATGCCACTCCCTATCATCACCTGCATTCAGGGGCAGTATGGTAGCAGTAAGCAGGACCCTCCCTCCCTCCCCGGGGAAGGAGGACATCCTCTGGGATGCTCAATCCTTCCCCCCGGCTGGCCCCCGATGACCTGGGCTTGTTTCCGAACCCAGGTCACCAGCATCACGAGCGGTAGCGCTACCACTGTGCTGATGGGCCGGCCCCCTGGATTTTACTGTGTCATTATTTGACACTGTGTCCAGTTGTGAAATATTTAATATAAAATGGGTCAAAATGGCCACCACAAATACTGACCTGAGCTGACAAACCAGTTCATCTGCCATGTCTAGCTGAACACAAGAATGCCCTGTGCTGGGGCCAGCCTATCGACACAGCAGTAGAGCTTCTGCTCAAGGTGCCTGTGACCCCAGGTCAGGAACGAGCTTGGGCCACCAGAGGACAGGCTTGGGGAGGATGGTTGATCACCTGCCTTCTTGGGATGGAGGGCTTCTGGTATCTGCCACAGTACCGCCACCTGGGTAACCACGAGTGGTGGTGCAGGTTGGAGCCACCATTAAGGGAGGGGGACGTTGTCGCTCTGCTACATCCTGCATCAGATGCTACCTCCATGATTTCTGTAGGATGGGGAGACGTAAATAGGAAAAAGCTCGACCACACAGTATGCCACCTGCCGCAGGTCCTTCACCGCTGACTGGGCTCTCGCTCCCTCACCAACCCTCAAACTCTGTCTGGAGGCAAGAAGTGGCCTCCGGCAGCCCTTCCTGTGGGAGGTTATCCATGGGGGAGTAGGAGCATCAGGTAAGTCCCGGAGATGGTGGGTGATGGGGTGGGGAGAAGTGGCGGACCAAAGTGGGCCAGTCCAGAGACAAGGGGCAAGAAAGTATAGTAAATAAAAAAAAAAAAAGAACTCACAGTGCTGCGTTTAATAAGCCAGAATGTTTCTGTATTCATTGGGAGTTAGAGGCCCTTTCTGGAGTGGAATGAGGAGCACCTGCAGCCTTGCATGTGCCTGTCTGTCTATTATATGCTTTATTTTGGTTGTGCTGTAGCATCTGTTAACATATGTAGTGCCCCCAAGTATGCAGTGTCCCGGAGTCCTACAGAGAAAAGGGCCCATGTAGTGTGTGAGGACCCCAGGTACCAGGTAGAGGACCCCTGTTTTGTTGAGGAACCCCAGGGAGGAATAGGGGACTCCATGGAAGGTCAGGAAGGCAAGGAGAGTTGAGCATTGCCCACTGTTACGGCCACCTGGCCGGTGTTTTTTTTAATTTAGTTTTAATTCCTTGCCTGACAGACACTCATTTTCTGCTTTACTCCCTCCCACTGGATGGCATCAGTCAGGGTTTAACATGTGCACAAACGCAAAGCATGGTGATACATTGCTATTGCCATCTGCATTTGTGCATTGGCATGCCCCTCCTATACCAACTCCCTGCAGCCCCCAGGGATCCATCACAGAGCGAGCTGCACATTCCCCGCCCCCCCCCACCTCCCACTGGTCTGCTGCAGTGACCCAGGTTTGGGGTATGACTCAGAGTCACCGGCAGGGCAAATGGCTCACCGACCCCTGTGCTACATTGGGCCAACCAGCTGAAAGAGTCATCATGAAAATTTCACATCCTTTATTTACAGAAGTCTGCAAAACATGAAAAAATAAAAAAGAATGGACTAATTTTGCAGGTGAAATAAAATTTGGCACAATTCTATATGCAACACCTCAGTTTTCCCTTGGAAGACTAAATGTGAACTCTCATGTGCTTTTCAGTTCCCTTCTACATAAACAGCACACACTGGCCTAGACCCTCTGTCGTAATGCAAAAGTGCTCGCAGCAAGCAGGCTCATGTGTCAGTTGGCAGTATATAGCGCCTCGCTTGACCTCTCCTACATTCGGATTGTTAGGAATATGCTTTCTTGACACTGGGCTATGCATTCATCAGTGTTCCAGCAGCACAGGGAGCACGCGCTCATACGCATTAGTAACACTAACATAATCCCAATGCCAGAATCCCTCTTGTTTTTAACATGCTAACATCTAATATACATGGTTAATGAAACTGATAAACACCTTTTAAAAAACGATCGGGTGATTAATAAAGCATGACAATGCAGGCAAAAAAAAATAAAACTTTTTTATTTTCAAGTGACGGCTAGAGACAGTCCATCACATTATGAATGACATTGCCATTTATAAATATTTATTCTCTCCAGCAGTGCTAATAAATCATCTGGCTCTTTGCAGCGTGCTTATAAATATCACTTGCCTTCCAACACATTTTATTTATTATTAACTAATTGCCCAACAAGCTGTACCCATGATAGGGGCAATATTGTGCTTTGATCAAGAAGACATCATAAAGCTGCCCCACAGGAATTCAAATCCAACCCGCATCACGGTTTGTACAAAGCAATAAATTGCCTGTGAGTTTTTTTTTCTGTAAATTGGCTAAGGCAGTGGGAATGGTGCCTTTATTGTTTAAGCATAAGCAGAATGTGGGCCTCTCCTTTTTTCCCCCTAGAGAGCGGTTTATCTTGATTAATGGGCTTTCAAACGCCTCCAGCCTCTATTTACAAGGGATTTGCTGTAATATTTACAATGGACTGGCCTCCAGTCAGGAGACGTTTAATGGACTGCCAGCCAAGCACTCAGACTTGGCTGCACAAGGGCAACAAGGTGGGATGAAAGGGGCAGGCCAAGGGACTGCTCGTCTTCTGCTTGTCTTTTTTTTGTCCTCCCATAGGGAAGCCCGACAGGCTGAGAAAAAGACTGCTAAACAGGATGTGTATACTTAAAGAGTGCCTGACGTCACAGGGAAAACTTAGAAAAACATATTATTTTGACTTTACCTACAATTCAGATGTTTTCTTGTATTCAACTTAATTCCAGTTAGCTACCTGAATCTGTGTTACTTGAAACCTTGTATGCTAATTCGTGTTAGGGCTTACATATAAACTCCATACCTCCACGTCCGTCTCCACAGACGTCCGGTCGTGAGGGCCGAGTTGAAGCTGCCCTCCCCCACTCCCGAAATTTCTTCAGGTACAACGAATTTCGAATTTGACTCTGGAGAGCAGGCTGGAAGGGTGTTTGTCCTCTACATTAGCTTCCTTTGGCACCTTTTTTAAAATTGAATTGACTTTGACTTTTTCTGATGCCGCAACAATGGAGATAGGCTCTCCAGTAGCTCTCACCCCGGAGTCGGCTTGCGACTGCTCCCCCCACCCCCAATACCCTCCACCCTTAGCTGGCGTTACTTATATAGGGTATGTTCTCGTGAGATTTGAAGTGTTTTTTTCTATATCCCTTGTTTGCCATCTGCTCGTTATATCAAGCTGCCACTAGTGGTTGCCTATTAGCATCGGGAATCCTCTCTCTCTCTCTCTTGCTCTCTCTTTCTACATTAGGGCTTATCTGAGATATTTTCCTTGTGATTCTTTTTCCCCTTAATCCTCTCCTCCTCATTTCCTTTCTTTCTTCCCATAGCCAACTTGCTCTACTACCTAATCATGGACACTAGGGTTATTTTTAATCTACTGCCTTTAGTATGCACGCTGTTTCTTCAAACAGCTTTTACTGATTCTGCTGTGTTTCCCATGCCTAGTGGGGAGTACTCTCTTGACAACTTCTACTTTTCCAACCTACTGTCTGACCCCTCCCCTAATCCACTACCTCCACCTAGGCTTATTAACAAGCACCTAGTAGTATTTACTAGATATATCTTGAGGAGGTTCTCTATTTCCCAAGGGGGTGCCTCTCAGGCATATGTTATTGCTTCTATATGGATTATCACCCTATCCCTTACCCTTGCTGGGGATTTTGAGGCAAATCCAGGTCCTGTAACTGCTCCTAATCCCTCCCAGTCTCACCCTATGAACTGCTTGCCTCAATCTTCGGGTTTCATCTTTGCTCACCTTAACATTAGGAGCCTGATGGCTAACCACCCTGAGCTTGTGGCCTGGGTGTGTGTGCAAATAACCCAGATATACTTGCCTTATCAGAAACCTGGCTTAAACCTTTCATTGTGGACTCCCAGTGTTCCCTCCAGGGTTATAACTCGCTACGGGTGGATCGCTCTAATACCAAAAGAGGTGGGGGCTTGGCTCTATACTACAAGGCTCACCTGAATGTATCTATAATGCAGGTTCCCTGTCTTGCTAACTGTGAGGTTCTTCACTCCCTGCTTCTGCTGGGGGGGCGTTAAGAAACTCCATATTTTCTGCACTTACATACCTCCAAGAAACTCCAGGCAGGGTCTTGAGGAATGTATAGAATATGTGCTGTCAGTGACAGGGAAAAATGATATAATCTGCCTGGTTGATTTTAATCTTGACTGGGCTGGGCCTAGCTCTTCCCTCCTATCCTCCCTGACTAGTAAGGCCAGTCTCACTCAGCTTATTCAGGACCCCACGAGGATCTCCCACCATGGTGCCTGCAACACTCTCTTGGATTGGATCCCTACTAATAAGAAGGAGTTCTTCCCCATTGATGGTGTGCTACCCAACTCCGTAAGTGACCACTGCCCTACTTACAGTGTTTGGGACACCTCCCTTCCCCTCCCAAGTTTTAAATTTTGCCAATCTCTCTAGACTTAATAGGGGTGCATTCCTTCATGATAGAAATCTGGTTGACTGGTCTCCCCTTTACAATACCTGCAATATTAACATTGCAACTACTTCAGCTCTACTCTACTCTATCTACAGAACCGGCATATCCCGGTCTCCAGGCGTAGGTAAAAGGGAAAGTCACCAAATGGCTCAAACGTCCCCTGCTCCAGCCTCTGAAGCAAAGGGATAAACTCTGGTCAATGTGGAAGTCATCCTCTCGGATATGCGACTGAGGCATATATGGCTTTATGGAATACCTGTAAAAAGGAGATTTGCCTTGCCAACAGTACATATCACAGGAACCTTCTCAGTTCCTCCACCTCCAACCCTAAAAGGTACTGGTCTCAAATTAAGGAAATTCTTAGGAACAATCAGCCACTGACCCCGAATGATATGTATATAAATAATACCCATTGCAACCACCCTCTCACCACTGCTAATGCCTTCAACGCCCTCTTTTCCACACTTTCCACCCCCACACCTACCACGTCCCTCTGTGACCTGGCTGCCTCATCACCTCTGGCCACTGCTCCCCCTCCTCTGGAGCTGTCACCAGTCACGTGTCATGATGTCTTTAAATTACTAAGTACTATCCCTGCCTGTGGTAGTGTAGGCCCTGATGGCATTCATCCTGGGATTCTTAAACAGTTTGCCGCTTCGTTCGCAGCGCCCGTAACCAGGCTTTTTAACCTCTCTATCTGTTCTGCTTCTGTCCCCTTGGTCTGGAAAATGGCCAGAATTATACCAGTGTTTAAGAAAGGTGATGCCAAGATCCTGTCTAATTATCGCCCCATATCACTCCTCCCCACACTCAGCAAGCTACTTGAGAAACTATTTATTGTCAGGTCTCTGATTACCTTTTCAAATTCAATCTTCAATCCCCTATTCAACATGGCTTTAGGGCAGGGCACAACACAGTGATTGCCCTGACCCAGTTTATAAGTGATGTCAAATGTAACATTGACAAGGGCCTACTCTCTGGAGCTGTGTTTACTGACTTCTCTAAAGCATTTGATATGGTACATCATCCTCTACTACCGGCTAAGTTGCAGGCTCTAGGAGCCTCCAACTCTACCCTATCCTGGTTTGCTAGCTACCTTGATAATCGCTTCCAAGCTGTCTCGTTCTGTAAGGTTCTCTCCTCCACTGCCTCTATTACCTGTTGGGTCCCACAGGGTTCCATCCTTGGTCCCCTACTCTTTTCTCTCTTTCTTAATGACATCTCTGTCCCTTCGCCTCATAGCAGTATACTTGTGTACGCAGATGACCTAGTACTTTACTCTGTCTCCAAGTCCATGGTGGACATAAATCAGAATCTTTCCATGGGCTTTCAGGCCCTTCAATCTTGGTTTTCATCTAACCATCAAATCCTAAACTTAGCTAAGACCCAGGCCATGCTTTTTGGGTCTGCTAAAGAAGTGCCCATGGAGTCCCCTAAGCTTTTGGTCCGCTGTTGCGATGGTACTAGTGTCTCTAACTACTTAATCTTTAAATACCTCGGGGTTACGCTTGACCCGGTACTTGATTTTAGTGCACATATCAATGAAGTATGCCGCTCTGTTAATGCTAAGATTGGTGTGGCCTATAGAGTGCGCCACTCACTAACCCTGGCTGTGAGGATCTCGGTAGCATGTGGTGTTCTACTCCCTCAACTCCTATATGCCCTCCCTGTTTTTTCTCATGCCAATGATGGGGTTCTTCGCAAGTGGGACACGTCCTATAACAATATTTGTAGATTCGTCTTATCGGCTCCTCGCCTAACACATCACTGCCTACTCTATGCTGCTTTGCACTGGCTGTCTCCCAATGCCCTCCGTTCATATGCTCTAGGGTGTTTTATTGACTCCCTTACCTGAACCCCTTGTCCGGTCACACTGGGTGGCATGCTTACTCCGGTCTCTCACTCCCGATCCCTTAGAACCTCCTCCTTCCCAATGCTTGCCATTCGGCCCTGCTCATCTAAAATGGGTGAGCAAGCATTTGCCTATTTTGCTCCTAGGTTTTGGAACTCACTCCCCCATCATATTAAGAATAACTCATCTCACCTCACATTTAAGTGTTCACTATTTTGCCACTCTTTACTCTTGGTAATTGCAACTTCTTGCGATCACCGTATTGTCCTCTTCGGTGTTCATGCCATTGGTGGAAAATGACCTAAAGTATATATTTTGTATATTTGTGTGTTTTCATTATCTCTTCTCTCCCCTAGTTAGGCTATTTTGACTGTTACCAGTAAATTTAGGCCAAAATTGTATCCTACCCTATTTTGCGTGTTATTGCTTACTACTATCGTAGTTTGTATATTTAAGTTTCTGCGATATTGTTGCCCTGACTGTTATGTTCTCTACATGCCTAAATGTTGTAATTGCATACCTTACTGTTTGTCATTACTGTATTATCATTTTGTACTCTCCCACGTCGTGCCTGAAAATAGGCAGGGTTGTTGCCTAGTGCACTTACCCGGTTACCAAAAGCTAATACATAAATTTACTTTCACGTTCTTCTAGAGTCTAGACTATAGAGGATGTCTGCATGAAAACAGGATCTCTGTGACTTGGCCTTTGTCTGTTCTGGCTGCATGTCCACAAGTTTATTTTTTTCACAGTACATTTTATTTATTTTCAAATACAGTATAATTCAATAATAAACTCAACATGAAGCAGGTACAGATAAGACAAGTAGAAAGATATTCCCAACCAGATCCAGTAATGTAGAGCCAAGTACTAATAACAATTACAATACAAAGTGCATTTCAATATCAGGGCATGTAAAGACAGGCGGCATGTGAGTCAGCATACCTGTCCCTATATAGACATTTTCATTAAAAGAAATCAAAGCTTGGATTTACCAATTATATACTTTGACATAAGATCTAAACAATATATAGAATGTATACTGCATTTCCTTCCACGTGTTACATAAACATAGTTAGCAAGCTTGATTTAAATAGTCAAGCTATACCGTAACCATTTATCTGAATAGAAGGGCCCCCAATCTCCAGGAATTTATCCTGTTTATCTAGAAGTGAATATGCAGTTCTTTCACTATCTGCTGTCAAGGACATTTGAGTAAACCATTCAGTGAAAGACGGTGCTTGAGCTTTTTTCCAGCACCTGAGAATTAGTCTTTTGGCAATCAGAGCACTAGCTGAGAGCCAGAACGTTTGATGAGATGAGATAGGAGGCTGCATGTCCACAAGTGATGTCGTTGTCTTCTGTCTTCACATCGTAATGTGTAGTTGTGATGTCACAAGCAGTGGATTACAATGTCAGATACAGACAAGCAGCCAGAGCAGATGAAGACCAAGCGACTGAGTGGAGAATCCAGGTTTCATGAAAATTTTGTTAAGTAACAAAGCAAGCGGAAGCAGGTTAGTAAATACACACCATACCAAAACAGGCAGAAAATGGTTGGCTCTTAGTAACAGTCTCATGCATTGGTTTAGTCTCTGTACCACGTCAAGGTGGCCTGCACCACAGAGGACCATGCACACGATGCATCCAGTCGATCCATCTCACCTTTTAGAATCTCTCCTAGTATAATTCATTCACAACTCACAGTACCCTTTCAGCCATTCACTATCAATCAATCAATCAATCAATCAAAGTCTTTATTTACTAAAAAAGTAACCTTTTCTCCCTTTCAGATTTTCTCCCAGTCTATCACCCTGCACACTACAAGTCATTGGTTCTATGTGAGAATAGCGAGCGCAAACCGTCGAGTCGGAAACAGGGAGGACATAACAGCGAGGGCACAAACAACGACTGCAGTTTTTATGGGGGGCTATGACTCCCACACCCCCCGCACTATGGATAACTAACTCTGGGGGTGGTTGCAACTCGAGGAGGGGGGAAAGTCCAAGTTGCCAAAATGGCAAGTGCTGTATTGTCCTCGCTGTTTCTGTGAGTCACCATTTTGTACTCGCTGTTATTATGGGACACCACCCCTGATTAAGGGGTTCAGTTGAAAAAAATAATGTTTTAATTACCTTTCTGTATCTTTTTTTCCACTTGCAAACCCCTCCGGTATGAAAACAATGACTGCACTGTGTAGCACCATTTAGAGTGTGTGCGGTTTGGCATGGCCCACTCATACTGAATGCATACAAGTGAGCTATGCTGCGCCACACTCTCACTTGAAATGGCAATGCACAGCACGGCCATTGTTTAGATATTTTTTTTTATGAGCTGAAATAAGGATGTTAAAAAGAAAATAAAGAAATATTTTTTCAACTGAAACCCCTAATTAGGGGTTTACCCATCAGGTGGTTGGGTTATTTCATTCAAGAGGGTTTTCCTTTAAATGGGGGCGGTGCTCAAGGGAACTAACTGAGCTGCACACTCAAGCAGACTTGATAGTCCATTCTGGCCTATTTCTGCAGGCAATTTTGTATGTTCGTAAGAATTCCTGGTTGGGATCAGCCCCCAACAGACACATTAGGTAAAGGGAGAGTGCAATACAGTCATTCACACAGAGTGTAATAAAGCATGGGAGGAAGGCATATATATATATATGTAACCCCTAGATGGCGCTATCCCAGGGACTACTACCCCTGCCTGATTTGCCACTAACAGGTTGAGGGGCCTGGATCCAATGGCGGGTGCCTCCACCCAGAGGTCAGGGTTTGCAATAATTAAACTAACTTGGTCACAGCCTCTGGGACACTGCAACCCCTTTCTTCCCACTAGTGGCCCACACAATATATCAGAATTACCTTCACAGTATACACTTACCCCCAGGTCTGGTTCCGGCACTGGGACCTCCTGTGAAATGAGATACAGTAACAATCACAGTACAGTACTTAACATAGACAAATACCTCAGGCAGTATAACTTTGCTGAAACAAGCAGCTCTGATTTATTTAGGGGGATATAACAAGGACAGGGGAAATCAGGTTAATTAGCTTATCACTTTAATAATCTACCTATGGTTCTGTGCACAGGCCTGTCCCTATCAGTTACTGTCCTTGGGTACCCAAGCCCTATTGGCTAGCGTCAAACCGTGGCAGCTGGTAGGGGCCCTTTCACACCAGAGAAAAGGAGAATTAAACAGTCAGCAGTACAGTAATTCCATTTGGATTTAATGTGGCAATTCAACACGGAGCGACCCTGAATTAGTACTCCACGACCTCCAAATAAGATAGGGTCTTCAATGTCCAGCAGGCTCAACTTGAGGTGCACAAACCTCTTCACACATCCATATAAAGAAAGACTATACCAGGCAGGCTGCATCTGTATCCCGATCGCACTACTGCACAATACCCGGAGAACACACAGCAGATTCAGTTCCTGACAGACCGAGTGTAATTTTCAGCAATTCCTCCAGTCTTCTACAGGGTGAGCCTGGTTTCTACTCTTCAGAGATCCTTTGATTCTTTCTTTCACAGGGCCAGTTCAGTCCTAACAAGCTGCAGGACGGAACTCTGGGCCTTACACCACGTTTTTGACTAAAACTGCACACTGAAAAAGCACAGGGCTCCTTCCTTCTTCACTGCCAAAGCTCAACTCCAACTCCAACCGACAAAACCTGGCACTTCCTTTGAGTTCCTCCCAGTTCTTGACTGGATTGGCCGTCCTCACAATAGACTGCTGCTGTTGGTCCAAAAGGCACTGAAGTCTAAACTACATCTCCCAGAGTCACTGCCCATACAATCCTCTTGTGGCTGGCTCAGATTATGAGTCCAAATTCTGATTCAGTCCCAAGGCACCATTTTAGAGCTAGCTTCCCCACACTGATTGGTCCAGTTCAGCAGTTCAAAACTAGAATGGGAACTAGCAGACACAGTTCTGACTGCAAAAGCAGGTTAGACAAACTGTAATTTCATTATTACTCTAAATAATTTCTGGTAAACAGTTACATCTTTCAGATAGGTTCCTTTGCACTCCCTAGTGACTGCAAAATTAAGTGAATTGGCAGCAGCTCGAGTGGTACTCAGAGAAGCACACAGTCCCCCATACAAACTAATTATGTCTGCAAGCAGACAGCTCTTAAAGAGACAGTACCAGAGGTTCTAAAACACTCATCTGATAAATGGCTTAAATGCCAAACACCATTCAGGCTTGGAGCATTCAAGCAAGCTCCTGAAGTCTTTATGAACCCCCATTTGCAGGGGTTACATATATATATATATAGTAGCGTAGTTGAATTTTCAACAGGCCTGTTGGTGCAGCAATAGGATTACGGATTGTGACATTGAAGACTCAGGTTTCGGAATAATCCTGAATCGTTGGGTGCTCTCCCTCTCCAGAGAGGAAGGGAGTGTGACACGGGATGGGACAAATCAGTTTGTGAGCTAGTGATCAGTTTAGCCATCATCTTTTAAAACCCAGTAGCCAAATCAATATTTTCAGTGGTCATCATTTTTAAGGGCTCAGAATCACTTTGTGAGCAGGTAGCCAATTGCCTGGTAACTTTCAAAATCTGGTAGCCAAAATAATTTTTTTAGTGGCCAGCTGGTTACATGACTTGTCCCACCCTGGTGTGACAGCGCCACAGCAGTGCTTCCTGGGTGACCACAGGTGGAGCTGTGGGTTGGCATATCTTAAGGGAGGGGAAACACACACCCTGTATTCATACTCACGCGTGCTCATCACTGCAGCCAGCGTCTTGAGGGCAGGGCCCGAATACAGGAAAATTACCCCAACGCCCCAAGGATGGTGGACCCAGTACTGCCTCCTGATGATAAACCACTGTCAAGGGTATATCCCCTACCTCAACCCCACTTGGGGGATAAACCAATGCTACATGGAGGGCTGACAGCTAGGTAGGCAGGTAGGGGTCGAAGGTCCAGAGTACCTCGGAGTTCTAGAGGGAATCTGTGTGCCAGGGACTGGAAGGAGGAACTGAAAGTCCCTCCCCCAAAAAAAGAGAGAGAAAGGAAAAAATATTAGCTACATTTTGTGTACTTGTATTTTTTCAAAGTTGTCACTCTGGTTTCTGAGGCTGCTAATCTGAAGCAGTAAAACTAACTATAAAGCAGCTGTCTACCAAAAAACGCTTAAAACATTAATCTTTCCCATGATTGCATTGAAATGGTATGTTAACTGGATTTTCAGCCTTGCCCCATCATCAGTCTTTTTTCAGTTCTTTCTCATCAATGAGTAATTATTAAGCTGTCTGTTTTAAAATCATTCAAGAGCCTGCTTGGAGGTTACATGTTAGTCAAGGCAAAAAACACAGAACACACCAACAAAAATAATTTTTTTTTTTGTCTGGGAGAGATTTTATTTGATTCTTTTGATAACCATGTGAGGCCCACTAGACACAATGCCTGTTTTCAGGGGGAGACCCGGCAGCACTGGAGAGGTTAAGTGGCTTGCTAAGGGTCAAACAGTGTGCAAGTGGATGCTGTAAGAATCAAACCCAGGTATGCTGGATGTACCAAACTCGTTCATAGCTTGGTACTCTGCCAGGCTGTACTGCCAGTCCAATGAGATGATGGGCAGGGTTTCAAAAACAGTGTGTGGTGACACAACTGCATGCTGTGTCTGTATCCGTGCAATGGTACCTCCGTCAGCCTATCCTGTTTTCGAAAAGATCCATCTATTTAGAAAGGGTAGGGTTGGGGGGGTTATGTAAAGGAAGGTAGTAAAGCAATGGAAATACAAGGTCACAGTAGGGAAAAGGAGGGTCTCGAGATTTTTGGGTTCACTTGGAGATGCGGTCAGGGGCCTTTATAAGCATAGGGATGGTGCACAGCTCACCAGTACATCGGGAGAATATGGACAGAGTTTGGGGAAGGCCATAGGTGAAATGGCAAACAAAGGGGGAGTAATAATTATGGGTGACTTTAGTCTACCAGATTTGGACTACAGCATCCGGACTGTAGCTACAACAAGGAGCAGGGTCACCCTAGACTCCCTGCATGGGACATTTCTCAGGCAGCTGGCTACTGATCCCAGTGGTGCAGTGTTGGATCTGGTACTTGTGAACAGGGGCAGCATTGCAGACATCACAGT
Source organism: Neoceratodus forsteri (assembly GCA_016271365.2). Classification (NCBI taxonomy): domain Eukaryota; kingdom Metazoa; phylum Chordata; order Ceratodontiformes; family Ceratodontidae; genus Neoceratodus; species Neoceratodus forsteri. The sequence goes on along the minus strand of JADMNL010000027.1, from coordinate 284,002,626 downwards.
GGGTAGCTCCTGGGTTCAAGCGATCATTGTACGGTGTGGTTTGACATACCGATTGGGCAGGAGAAAAACCACACTAGGGGATGAGGGTCCTGGACTTCAGGAGAGCAGATTTTAAAGAAATGGGAGACTGCCTCAGGAAATACCTTGAGGGGGAAAATAGCCAGGGTGGGGGGTGGTGGAGGCTCAATGGAATAGAATAAAGCAGGAAATAACTAAGGCAATGGCAAGCTGTTTAAAGGTAATAAGCAAAGGGAAAAAGGAGAAAGAGGCCACTGTGGTTCTTGAAAGGGGTGGCTAAGGCGGTGAAGCAGAAAAAAAACAGCTTTCAGGAAATACAAGGAGACCCAAACTGAGGCAAACAGAGAGGTATATCTACTAGTAAAACAGAGGGAGGCAGGAAGGAGGGTAAGGGCTGCAAAGGCTCAAACTGAGGAAAGGATTGCCCAGGGGGTCAAAAATGGGGATAAGATGGCCAGCCCGGTGGCGCTGAGGGTTGAGGCACTGGATGCCAAACCTCGCGCCACACCAGCGACTCCAGGGTTAGGAGCGCACTCGGTGCTGGAGGGTGGGCTGGAGGGAGGGAGGAAGATCGAGCCTTCAGGACTGCTTCTCCTCCTCCTCCGGGTGGGTGGGGAGGGAATACCATGCAATACCATGGTTGCACTGGCTCCTGGCAGTGGCTGGGGGTGGCGCGGATGACTTTGATGGGCCGGTGCAGATGCACACACAACAGCATCATTGGCGCCAATGTATGTCCATGCTGGGGATCACATTGAAAATCCTCTGCATGTACAGTGACGGCTGATCCAGCGGCGACACGCCGGATGCACCCCGGGTAGCTCCTCTGGTGTCTGCCCCCTGGCCTTTTGCGGTGAGTGGGGTAAATCCCCATTGCGACATGGTTGGGAGGGGCAGGGCATAGAGGTCAAGAGCTCTGGCTGCGGCCAGGGCATAGCCGAGGTATACAGTTGAACGGGGGAGGGGAACCATAGTTACAAACCCCCCAGCCGAGGAGTAATAAAGAAAATATCTAAAAAAAAAAAGGAAATGGGGATAAGACTTTCTCCAGGTACGTGAGTGAATACAGGAAGGCAAGGGGGTATAGTGAAGATCAGGAGACTTGGGGGGAGGGATGTGCAGAGGAATAGCAAGAAAAAAAGAAATTTTAAACAAAGACTTCTGCTCAGTTTTCAGAGTGGAAGGGAAGGGGGATGGGCCATCATGCATTAACAGACACCAGCGGGTGGGAGAGTGGACACAAGTCCATTTACAGAACAGAGAGTTCGCCAGGTGTTGGAAGCCCTTAAGGAAAACAAGGCTATTGGGCCAGACAGAATTCCCTAAAGTTACTTAAGGAACTCGGCACAGTGCTAGCCGCCCCTCCTACAATGCTATTTAGCACCTCATTGTAGACAGGGGTGGGGGGGGTTCCAGAGGAATGGGAGGAGGGCCGATGTGGTCCCTCTGCACAAGAGCGGCAGCAGGGAGGAGGCGGGGAACTACAGGCCAGTCAGTCTCACATCAGTGGTAGGGAAGTTAATGGAGTCCCTGCTGAAAGAGAGACTGATGGAGTACCTGGAGACACATGGGCTGCAGAACCACCGACAGCACGGCTTCACAAGGGGGGAGAGGTCATGTCAAACGAATCTCATCGATTTCTTTGACTGGGTAACTAGGGAAGTGGATCTGGGGAGGGCAGTGGATGTGGCCTATCTGAACTTCAGTAAGTCTTTGACACTGTTCCACACAGGAAGCTGATGAAGAAACTTAGCAGCCTGGGGATGGAGGAGAAAGTGGTGTGCTGGGCATCTAACTGGTTGACAGACAGCAGGCAATGGTTGGTGGTGAATGGCAGTCAGTTGGAGGATGGGAGAGTGACCAATGAAGTACTATAAGCATCGGTACTGGGTCCTATCCTCTTCAACGTCTTCATAAGTGACATTACTGAGGAACTGGAGGGGAAGGTGTGTCTTTTTGTGGATGATACAAAAATCTGCAACAGGTTGGGTATTCTGGAGGGGTGTAGAGAATGCAAAGAGACGTGTGGAAACTAGAGAAGTGGTCTAGGGAGTGGCAGCTGGGTTTCAGTGCCAAAAAATGCAAAGTCATGCACCTAGGGTGGGGAAACCAAGGGGCTGTGCATACGATGGGGAGTACTTATAGTTACCAAGCAAGAAAGGGACCTTGGGGTGATCATATCGGATGATCTCAAGGTGGTAGTGCAGTGCGCCAGGGCAGCAGGCAGGCAAGCAGGATACTGCGGTGCATAGGAAGGAGACTCTTTAGAAGAAGGGAGGTGGTGTTGCCCCTGTATCACTCACTAGTGAGACCCCACCTGAAGTGCTGTGTCCAGTTCTGGTGGCAGTACAGAGGAGGGCTACTAAAATGGTGAGGGGGTTGCATAAGAAACCACAAGAACAGAGGCTGTGGGAGCTCAACATCTAGAGGAGGAGGAGGAGGAGAAGAGAGCGAAAGGGGACATGACTGAGACCTCTAAGTACATCTTGGGAGTGAACAAAGGTACAGGAGGGGGGTCTTTTAATAGGAGGAGGAGGAGCACCAGAACATGGGGGCATGCTACAAGCATGGGGGTGTTAAAAGGGATATGAGGAAATACTTCTTCACAGAAAGGGTGGTAGGTGCCTGAAACAGCTTGCCAGAGGAGGTGGTGGGGAGTGAAGACAGTGGAGGCTTCAAGCATGTGTGGGATAGGCACATGGATATAATAAACAGCGGTAACAGAGGAGGGAGGGGCACTGGTGACCAAACAGAATCCAGGGTGTAGTGTCAGGTAGGCAAGATAGGGCAGACTAGATGGGTCTACAGCCCTTTGCTGCCAGCACATTCTATGTTTCTCTGTCTCTATGTTTGTGACAAAAAAGTCACAATTTGTAGCAACTTGCATAAAGAAATGAAGAAAAATGCAACTTGTATTACGTTTTAACAGAAATACAGCTTTTCTTTTTTTGGTGCCAGTGTATTCAGAATGCAGACAGAGGTAGACCACACCAGTTTGAACGGGCTTGTGTTTTTGAAAACAGAGATAGGTGGATTAAGGCCAAATCCATTTGAAAATCTTCCCTGGTTTCTTTATTAGGCTAACAGAAAGTTCCGGTACAGAAGCTTTCCAGACTCCCTTGTCTCTCCATTAACATTCGACTGTCCCCAACTGAGCTCGCAATAACTGCTTGTGCCATCACGTACTGTCCTTATGGTTACCTCTATGATATCAAAACAAGTATAATATCAAGCCAGGAATTCCTGAAGAAAACTTTATATTGTATCTGGCAAGTCTTGTTCTGTATGAACAAACGGACTAGTGGACTATGGACTACCTATCTATGCAGCTTCCAGTGACTCTGTATTAAACAGGGTCAAGATGGTATGCAATAAAGCTTGCCGCTTTACGTTAGGGGCTGTCAAGCACACCCATGGCTGTAGCTTTTATTCAATAACCAACTGGCTACCCCTTCCCCATAGAATAAACTTTCAAACCTGTCTGCTAACCAAGAAAGCACTGACGGGTCTAACACCACCTGCTCTAAAAACAACTGTTTCCACCCAGCGTCTAACCATTAAAGCAGAAGGAGCAGGGCCAGGAACGCCCTTGAACTACCTTTCTGCACAGCTCAGCTGGGTAAGCATTCCTTTGCCATTAGGGCTGCAGGCTGGCTAAATGAACTGCCGGAATCCATGCTGAACCTCCCCAGGTTTGCCCAGTTCACAAAATCCCTGTGGGCTGCCTCAGCAGGTACGTGCAAGTGCAATTTGCTGTTGAACTAATCACAATCGTCCTAGTTATGCTCTACTGTCTCTCTAGCAGCCTGTTGCTGGAACCTGTTCTTGTTCAGACAGCTTTGCACTTACACAACTTGACGTTTCTTGTTTTGCTGACGAGCTTTCCCTCTGGAATGTGCTCACTCGCCCGGTCTCTTACTGAATTGTAACGTCTAATGTAATTCTGTTGTATCATTTGTTGTAAAACGTGATACTCTGACGTGGAACCTTTCTAAAAGAGCACTTGTGCTCAAAGGTATGTTTTGTATTTATTATTTATTTGAAAGTTTGTGACTAGGTGAGTATCATCTGACTCTTCCTCTAACGAAGATCAGCCCCTTAAAAAACCTACATTGTATGGTGGAAAGTTGCTCAGCGTGGAATACATGCCTAGAACAGGGTTGTTGTGCTGCAGTAGTGACATTGATATGTTGTTGTGCTACGGTAGTGATGTCACTACTGCAGCACAACAATTTAGAATGCTGCTGCACAACTGTTTTCCTCTAGCCGATCAAGCTGGAAAATGTGCAACTGCAGTTGCTAGCCACATATGAATCAACAATTTGAGCCTGCCACCACCCTCAAGTCCCCCAAAGCCAGGTCACTGAAAGCAGAGTGTCTGAAATGGGCATGGATGCCCATACACTATAAAACATAATGTATAGCCATCCATACACACAGAAGCCTGTGTCTTTATCTCTAGTTTTCTATGGCAACCAAAGAACCACTCAGGCTTCGCTCTCCAGGTTTATGGTTGCCATGGAAACCTCTTGATGTACACACAGGCTTTTTGTGTATGGCTGCCCATACATTATTCTCTATAATGTGTGCATACTAAGTTGTGCATGTTCTAAAAAAGTTGTTCAGCACATTCCAACTGAACTTCACCGGTGTTCAAATGCTGTCCCTGCTCGCATTGCCTTCCGCCACACTGTCTCCACAATTGCACTTCACTCATGGCTAAAAAACAAATATAAAAGCCATTACACCTTCACGCTTTTCAAAACCATCTCACCATAAAAAAAAAAAAAAAAATATATATTATACAATGGTTCTTCAAAATCAAAAGATGTGATTGGTTGACTGGCACCTTTACAGCGTTGTAAAATTCGGCATTACCAACGCAAAAGGTGCCAGCCAGCCGCATCTCAGTAACTCCCTAAAAAAAAAAAAAAAAAATCATTCCGACCCGCCATCTTATTTTCCTCGCTAAACGTTGCTCTACCAACCGAAATCCTCAAGAATGCCTAACATAAACGAGCACTCCATTATTGTTGAAAAGAAATTCCACAGCCCCAACGTTTAAAAAAAAACAACTAACCGCAACATAAAAACCAAGATAGCAAACCTTATTAGCACTTGCTCCCTCCTCAGTCCATCGCAGTCACTACAGCACAACTACACTTTCTGTCTCCCAACTCCGTCGCCGAAACCCCCTTCTTAAAATGTCAGAACTGCGCCACTCACCATTCCTCTAGTTTGTAACAAAACAACCGATAATATCCTGCAAAAGAACAGTTTCCTGATAAAATAAAAAAAATGATATTCACCCGTGTACCACTGGTACTTCCTACTCACTGCAACATTAAACTGGAAGCATATGCTCAATCAAACACAGCAGACCGTTACCACTGTCACCAAATCAATGATCAACTGCCTTCATAACCTCTAAATAAATCAATACTACATCGCTCGCCTTATGAAAACAACAAAAATCACAGCATATTACTGTTTCGAGGTACTCCATTCATGTTATGAAACATAAAGCTCTCCCTAGCAACACAGAACCTCCTTCGCAACCTACAACTATTTTTTTTAGCGGAGCAATAAATACGACAAAAATCATTTCAAATGCATAAAAAAATCTACTTTTTCTTTCTTTTTTTTTCTCATACAAAAAAAGAACATTGTATAATCGCAATAAACCACTCCAGGATGTGGGTGATGCTGGGATTTACCCACGCCTGGATGGGTTTGTCACTCGGCCTGCGGCCTCGTGACCGAACCACGCCAGGCCTGAGTTAAACCCAGCATCACCCACACCCTGTCATGGTTTATTGCTTAAATAATTTATTCAAAACCATATACTTATAAAATATAAAAATATAGGCAACAAATCCATCTTGGGGTTGAGATAACAGCATGGACCACTTAGCTCTCCAGGTCCATATGCTGTTACTGCAACCCCTTGATGTAAACACAGGTTTGTTGTGTATGGTTGCCCAAACATTATTGTATATAAAATGACTTTGGGTCAGATTTTCAAAAGCTTTGCTATAGGCACTACGCCTGCATCCTTCAGCACCCACTACGTCCTAGCCTTGCTTGAACACAGCAGGAGCTATTTTTAAGCAGCAGCCGATTTCTGACAATCAGCTGTGGTTTCCAGCAACAAGCGTCCAACAGTAGATGCCACTGCCAAGTTTTTCTAAATCTGCTTAGACAAAAAACTCAGTTGCTGAGCCAGCTGTATACACTGATGGATGCAGTACGGTACTCCTTACTGCCGGCTCCCGGCACACATCCGTCCCGGCCATGCTGTAAAGTAGGCAAAATGTACTACACAACCTGGTAATGACAACTAAATTGACATTTATTTATTTAGTTTTATTTACTGGCTAGGAGCACTATGTGAACATTTTCCTATTTTCAGGCACGGCCTGGGAGATGACAACAGCGGAAAAGTACAATAGTTGACAAAATGCACAGCAATGGTCATAGCTGAATAGATTATGTCGATGAAATTATACACAGTACTGAAATAAACACCTGCTCTTTAAATGACATGTTTTGTTAACCTACTAAAAGCTGGCATTGGCTGATGGTTTAAACATTTCAATTTCACTCTTGTGTTTTTTTTTTTTACCATCCTCTGATGATTCTTTCCTCAAATGTAAATCTACTGTGTTGTGTGGTTCCATGGTAAATATGGGTCCATCTTGTACTATCTATTGTTTCTTCACCGTCTGTTTACATAGCTTTCTCCAGGAACACTCAGCAAGCAAAGAAAGGGGTGGTATGGTCACTGCAGTGCGTGACAGTAACCTCAGGCAAAATAACCAGTAACAGAGCAGCACTTCTCATTTTCTCTCTGAATCCAGCATGGCATGTCTGTGCCGCAAGTCTCTGTCCAAAACTAAAAGAAAGAATACAAGGAAGGGAACATTGTTTAGCCAGGAGTAGCACACTCAGCCAAAGCTTGTTTCCAGATGTGACCTGGGATCACAAGGAAGTTAAGTGACTTGCTCAAGATCACATAGTATGCACCTAGACGGCTGTGGGATTCAAACCCAGGTCTCCAGATCTGCAGCTCAGAGCCTTAACCCACTGCGCTATACTGCCTCCTAAGAAAACTAGAAGTAGTTGGAGTGATGGAATGGGGTACAGGCTCTGTTAGTATCAGCCCAGCTGGCTAAACAGTACAGCCTCTGTGGCTGGTTCACCAATGAGAACTAGAATTAGCCTTTGCCTCAGAGGATGTACCACTTGCCCACACGTCTCAAGGCCCATATGTGGTACCAGCAATGCAAGTAGCACCAGACTGTGGTGGGACTGGGGAGAAAGATACCAAAAACAGGGGGAAGAGAATAATACAAAACTTAAAAGCAGTGGTGCATGTTCTGGTGGACATTTTTCCCTATGTCATTGTATTCAATTATAGTGTAAGAGACTTGGAGTTTGGCTGCACTTATTGAGATCAGGATCTTGTAGAGGGGGCCAAGGTCCATGGGTCGAAGGTCAAATGGATTGCAGGTGTGATCTATGACCATATGTAGTCAAGGTAACTAAGAAATGCCTAGAGGATGCAGTATAGTGCTGTCATTTAGGACTCTGAGCTGCAAACATGGAGACCTGGGTTTGAATCCCACAGCCCCCACTTGTGTACTGTGTGACCCCGAGCAAGTCACTTAACATCCTTGTGCTCCCAGGTCACACCTGGAAACAAGTTTCATCTTAGTGTGCCTTCCCTGGTTAAACAATTTCCGGTTTCCCAAATAGCCAGGTCCTTCAGTGAGCTTCTCTTTCAGATAACCCTGTAAAAACATCTGGTTTAGGAGTGAAGAGGGAATATCAGTGTAACCTGTGCAGAGTGAACTTAGAGCTGTAATGAGGCAAGAATAAGGCTGGAGCATCTGTGAGAGAGAGAGAGAGAGAGAGAGAAAGCTGTATACTGAGACTGTCTGTGGAACTGCAGTGCAAGCCTGGAAGCTGTGACATGTACCTGTATTATGCTCATCCCCAAGAATATCTGTACATATTTATTATAAATAGTCTAGAATTATTTATTAATTCTGCCTCCGAGTGCAATTTCTCTGCATGCCAGATACCGTTGTGGCCAGCCCTGGTCCTATGATGCGCTGCGGGAAGGGAACCCTATCCGTAAGCCTGAGGGTGAAGAGCACAACAACTGGAGTAAGAAGTGGGATCCTGATTAGATTCTGAGACAGGACTCTATTTTCATTTCATTTATCTGTGTTTACCAAGTAGGTACACTGAACTGAAAGGTTCATTTATGGGCATGACCTGGATGTTTAACGAACACGGTATTTAAATTTAAGCGGATAATAATTACGTTCCGAGATGGATCCAGAGCAAACTGCAGCACAGCTGGTGAAGGTCACGTTGGAGGTTCTCCTAGCTGAATTGAGAAAAGGTCAGGAGACCTTGAAAGCTCAGCTAAGGGCTCAAATGAAAGAAGGTCAGGAGACTTGAAAGCTGAATTCAAAGCTAATTGTGAAGCCTTGCATGCGGGACTACAGACTGTTTTGGGGGACAAAGTTCAGCACAGTTCACTGCCTTGGATGTTGCTAAAACAGAATTACAGACTAAACAGGAGGAGAGCAAATCAGACATGTTAATCCAATTGGGGGAAGCCCATGCCAGGTCAAAGGGAAGTCTTTACCTGAATTAGGAAAATGTGGAGAAGCAGAGGGAGGACAGATGCGGGTGCAGCAGGAACAGACTGACAGTGGTGGACTGGTAAGGAAGCTGTGTGGTATGCTGCTGGATGGCCCAACAGGGAGCTGAACAAGGTACAAGATGCTTCAATGGGCACCCTAATCGAAACTGGTGCTGTGGTTGTCCTAGATGGGACAACGGAAGAGACGGTGATAAAACAAATCTCCATGGAGGGCGTGACCAACCTGTGCCGCCAAGTGTAGACGTATGTTCTGTCAGTTCTCCCTCAAGGAACTCTTTTCAAAGTTATTAAAAGTGAACTGTTACTGCAGATTTCAAACTTTGAGACTGCAGAACTGCTACAGTTATGTACTAGGAACTTTCAGTATGAGTTTTGGGCCTTTTTGCCAGGGGGAAACCCAGAAAAGTGAGAACCAAAGAAAGAGGGCAGCAAGGGTAGCAGGCAGGCAGGATGAGTGTAGCAGTGCAGCAGACAGCAGAAGCAACTACGAAGGCTGAAAACGTCATGATCAGTGATGTGATGTGAGTAATTAGGGCCCTCAATTTAAAGGTTGCTACTCTGGACAGCACAGTATAAGAAGTCAATGGATGTCTGACCATTTGTGAAGCTCAACCCTCAGACACTCTTACAGAGTCCAAAGAAGCTGCAGGCTCTGCGGTCAGGGCCGCTACAACAGCAGGGGAACTTCAAAAGGAGAATAAATTCCTACTCTTCAGGCTGGAAGCATTGCATAAGACCCAGGGATCAGATCTCCAGGTCTTGGGTTTGCCTGAAGCCAAAGAAGGTGAAACACCAGAGACTTTTGTGAAGGAATGGCTGGGGTCTCGTTTTAAACTGAATACAGCTCCAATAATACAATGAGCAAATAGGATAACACTGGAGACACAAAAAAAGAAGCAGAGGGTCTGAGGATATTTCTGATTGCACTGGGGTTGGAGGCAGAGACAGACATGGGTCTTGATGGCTGCAAGACAAAGGGGCCTCATTGAGATGGAGGAAGGTGGCAAAATATCCATATACCCTGACTTAAGTTTTGTCATGAGGGACTGGTGGAAAGGGTTTGATGTTATTGGGGCTATTCTTCATTTTTTAGGAGTCTCTCACGCCCTTCAATTCCTTGCCAAGCTCAAAAATGTTTATTCAGGTCAGCAATACCAATTTAACAGCCCTAAAGATGCCAGAAACCTGGTAAACAAAATCAAGCTTGAAAAAAAAAATCAGCCTTTCATTCTGGAATCTATTCACATCCTCCCTCCACTTCACTATCTCCCCTGCTTCACTCAATGTACCAGCTTAAACTCCTTCCTTCCCCGCTCCTGTTTTCCCTCTTCCTGACTGCACCTCTTACATTTGCCTCCTACCCCATTGTAGGTGTGGCTGTAAATGCTGAATTTTGCTGAGTGCCGTTTTGCACTTACTCCTGTTTTAGAGTTTGTTCTCTGTTGCACTTTATTGTTACTGTGAATTGTGTCCATGCTATGTATTTGCATCCCCTGTTCCCTTCCCTAGGTCACACCTGGAAATGAGCCTTGGCCCAGTGTGCCTTTCCCGGTCACAATTTTTCAAATAAAATCAATCAATACATGTGGGGCGGGAACTGAGGCTCAACATAACTCGGTGGCAGAGCTAGGGGGGGCTGGGGGTGCGGTTTCCCCTCCTGGCTGCCCCAGTGTGAGTAGTGGTGCCCCGCCACCATCTTTATTCACTGTTTATTGCCCATTGTGGAGCCCGTGACTGACTGAACAGCCCCCCCTGGCTCCCAAATCTGGCTCTGCCACTGACATAACTAAGACTGAATGTACTTTAAAATGTGTATCTAGTGAGGTAGGGGTATGGTGGTGGTGGTGGCGGTGATTGGGGGTTCCCATGTGCTTACTCATGGGTCACTGCTTAAGTAGTGGGTTAAATACCCACCCAGGGGGACATCCCCAACATCTAAGCCTACCTAAGCCTAGATAGTGCGACTAACTAAATGGTGGTATATAAAAATGTGAAGTTGCCTTTTATACTTTGCTTGGTTAGCTACCGGGGTACGGTAATCCACATGCATTCAAGGCAGCTGCTTTGAAGAAAATGGTGCTTACCACGTGGTGAGGCCCCCCCCCCAACTTAACAGTTGTAATGTCCGAGATGGCTGTGCAGCTGAATCTGCTATGGTGGTTCATAGGGACATACATTTTCCAGTTCCATATTCTTCCAAATAAACAGTTATTTTTGCATCCCAGGAGTAGAGGGTCATCATAGTGCGGGGCGCTACCAAAGGTGCCCTGGGAAGGCGCTGATCATCAGGCAAACTCAATAGACCATAGGGTCTAATCTACTGGCTTCTTAATATGTTAGAATATAGTTTGGACAATGAATGATGCAATTTTTTTTTTCTTTTCTAGTGGAAAACAAATGGACTTTGTTTTCTTACCATGTTAACATCACACTGTGTGTAGTCAAGTGTTTAGATAACACCTGTTCATGTTATTCTCTTTTTACAGTTGAAGTTTTTAATGGCTTTAAAAAATTAATGCGATAAAATGTATTCACCTTTGCACTATGTATACACAGGGTTCCTTGAGGAAGCGGCAGGAAGTCATAATGAATGATGCGCTTATTCATCAGTTTTACAGACTCTGGAACAAAAGCTGGATGGACTCAGCTGGATACCTATGTGGCAAGCTATCAAGGAGAATTGGTCTTCTCATTGCAACAACTGTCTGGATAATGTGTCCTAACCTATTCTTATAGCCTTCATAACTACTGTATGGTTTTTGCTTCCCCCCAGATGAAGTAACAACCTAGGTGATACTGTATCTTCGCCTATGATAAGTACGTGCATTATTACTTATACCAGTGCTACATGTATTCACTGTGGCCAAAGTTTGAAAACATTTACTTTTGAAAAACTAATAAAATGAAAGTTAACCCCCAAAACTCCACTCCCCCGCCAAAAAGACGTGGTGGTTCGCCTGTGTTTCAGAGTGAAGAAGTTATGTTTGACAGCACTTCCTCAATGCAGCTGGAGCATGGTGTTGGTTATTGAACCCTACAAAGTCCAAAGACAGGATTGGAGCTGAGACCTTTAAGTTTTCTGAGGCTAAAGGGGCACGAGAGTGTGTCGTCTGGTGAATATACCCTCATCATATTCCTGGGAATGGGAGACCTGAGAGACTAATGTATTGCTTAGGACTCTGCAAGAGGCTACATCAAATGTCACCTCCACGTGTGAAGGCATATTTGTTCACTTCATTTAGTGATAGGGAAATGAAGGAAACAAAACATTTTTGAAATTGGAATTAATGTTTCTGAAATTTTGGGTGTCGGCAGAGACCTTTCAGAGCTCTTCAAACATTTTAAAATCTGGAAACTTTTCCTCATTTCCAATAACCAGCCATGAAAGCAAGTAATTAGTGTCTTATATTTACTGTACTAAACTGTACAGTTCCACTAGTCACGATACAACATCATAAAAAGTACAGGGAAATGTTTTCTCTACCACACAACTCAGTAATGAAGCATGACTAGTGGTAAAAATTTAAATTTCACCCAGTAGCAGGTTATGAATAAGTGTTCACTAAAAATACCACCAATAGTGTCATCTGGCTTAATTTTAGTTGGCTTCCATCTGTATTCCCTCTCCTCAGGAGGCTGAAAGGCAGAACTGCCAAGCCCTCCTTTCTTGGTCAGCAAAAACTAAATAAAAAAAACCAAAAAAACTGAAAGCTGCAGGAGGAGAAGTCGCCTGACAGAACTGGAATGCTTTGCATTTGGATTTAGGGGCACAGAAAGACTGGACTACTATCTTAGGCAAATTCAGAAAAGGCAGCTCATAATTAGTGCCTGGACTGCTGGTATCCAAATTTTGGGTTGTGGCAAGTCCCACTTTACGTTTCAGTCTGTTTTCTGGTGTGCTATAATTTTGAGATTTTGTTTTTAAGCTGAACAGAAGTGCCTGTGAAACTGTAAAGGAGCTGGCATTTTATCTGATGCATGGTAACTGGTATGTGATAAGTATTTGTAACCCAAATATAATCCTGCTAAAGCCATGAATGTTTGCATGTGAAAAGTATTTTGTCATGTGTAAAGCAAAGCAATAAGACACAACAAGGTGTGGGTTATGGCCTGATAAGAGCATGCCCCAGGTGCGTTATGAGGCATGAGGCGCTTGTGCCGAGTGCCTTTAGCACCTGGGACATCTTTATCAGACCATAACCCACACCTCTGAGTGTCTTATTGACATATAAAATGGGCCCCTAAGTAATTATTAAAACAAAAAAAGAATAAAAGAAATATATAAATGGAGGTTTAATTGATCAAATAGTAAAAAAAATTGTCCCCCTATTAAGAAACTGTTTATTGCCAGCAGAGGTTTTCTTATGTATTACTGAGGTAGAAAGCACAATAATACCATGCAGTGTATGTACCCCCTCATTTTTTTTTTTACATTACTTTGTCTCTGTTTGTGCCGAGTGACTGGCTGCCGAATCAGTTTTACTTATAGTAAACGTTTCTGACCTCGGGTTTGTGTCATGTTTCTTCTCTCCCCCACTGAAGATTTCACTTTGTCTATGTGTGTGATGAGTGACTGGCTGCCAAGTCCCCCCCCCAGTGAAGATTTCTTTCAGTTTGGCTATTTTGTTTCATTTTGGAGTGACCCATCACTGACACTGAGCGCGTTCCTTTGCGGCCACCGTATGGAGCCGTTTACTGACTTGCGGTCCTGTTTGGGATCTTTTTTTAAATGTATTTATTAGATTTGGGTCTGTTGCTTCATGGCTGGACAGGGAGGTGCCTACAGGGATAAATGTAATGGAGAAGCGGCTCTCTAGAAGTTTGAAGATTGCGCTTGTGTTTTCCCCTGAGCTGCAGGTTACTTTCATTTGTAAATCATTTATACTGGTGGTATTGTGCGGACTTGGCAAAATTTGTAAATGCAGACCCTGTGTGTCTCTCTGGGGAGAGTGGGGGGTTTCATATCGGGCAGTTGCAGTACTTTGTGCCACTCCCATACGTTTCCCACTGCAGCTGCTGTGTGACCAGTCAGCTGTTAGTTGAGAAGCTGCAGCGAGACATCAGTGCCACGGACTGATTTTCCCATGTACAGCATTGCTGTTGGCACAAGTAGTGGCGGTTGTAACATTATGTCCTGATAAGGACATGGCTGGAAAGGGATTTCAGCCAATCAGCATTTAAAAATGTTTTGCCCATTTTATAATGGGATTTAAATGACAGTGGCTATGAGTTGTGATGGGTGAACATATGGGACCCACAGAACAAATTGGGTCAGATGTCTTAAAAATCTGGGTTGTGTTTGGGGTGACTCAACTGGAGAAGCAAATGGCAAATGGTTTGCTTTGTGAAGGGGATTTGGAGTAGTCCACTGTAAGCCAAGGTTGTTAGGGTCATACCTCCCAACTGCCCCTGATTTTGCCTCAAAATTTTCCTCTGTCCCTGGTAAAATTTGTGTTTTTGTGACTAAACAGTGGGAATTGTAAGCACAAAATATAATGTCAAACATTACAGTTATAGACTTGTTATTGATCAGAAAAATGCATTTTACACTAATTCCCTTGTTCGATCAGTTTTCTGAGTGCATATTGCCAATTTGTACAATGTGTCCCTGATTTTTTTAAGCTGTGTTCCTGATTCATGAAGCAAGTGGTTGAGAGACATGTTTACATGTACAAAGTAAATGTTTCTTTTTGATTCAGCATCTTAGAATATTATGAATTTCTACTTTAAAGTCTGAATTTAGAACACATCCTTTGTATGGGCAGTGTCTTGTCAATGAGGGCCGGACGTGTGATAGAGCAATTGTGAGGTGTGAAATGAGGGACGTCCTCTGTAATCAGGGACAGTTGAAAGGTATGATTAGGGATGACCCTATTCCTTCCAACTGGAGGAAGACTTCAGGCTAAGATTCTAGGGAATCTTAAAAATCATTTCTCTAGCCTAATGGGTTCTTTACTAATAAGGGGAGCACTGCTGAATTGCACAAATGATTAAATAACTAGCATGGATAGGGGAAGCTTTACCTGATATAAAAGGCGTACGCTATGTTTGGGCAATCCCGACTCATGGCAGTACTAGCCTGTTATATATTAGATGTTGGGGAACTATTAAAATATAATGTTTTCCCCCCGTGATGTATCACTATATAGGGGCTTATCAAATCCTTACTGTAATAATGATGTTAAGCATTACACGTAGTGTTCACGATGTTTCAATGAGTCTGCCTATGAAGGTAGTGTGCTGTGTATGTTACACAGTTAAACTAATAAAAATAAAGTTAAAACCAAAAAAAATTTCTCTTGAGAAGAAATGTCAGCTAGCATCCCCATACAATAAGGGTAAGTGGGCTTCAGTCTGAGGTTCTAGCGAATCTTGAAAGTCATTTCTTCTGGGGAGAAATGTGAGCCAGAATCACCTTATCATGAGGTTAAAGTAATAATTAGTGGGCTTCTTTGAGTTTGGTTTCTGGGTTGCCAGCATTCTGGCTGATCTGTAACAACGCATTTGTTTTCATGGGCAATGAGCAGGAACTAATTTATTGGTACAGAGCAGTCCAAACTGCAGTACTGAGGAAACGTTCCATGTCTGTGACAAGCAGACACAGTGCCCCTAGCAGTTGACACTGAGGGCACCAATTTTGCAGGGTCCATGTAGAGGACGGCGTCACTGTGTGCCAGTCAACCATTTGGTACAGTAAGTCATTACTGACTGTAATGACTGTACACGGAATGACCCAGGTTCCATAAAAAGGGGAAGAAAGTGCAGCAGTTTGCAGAAGTGCAACTTGAGAGCCAGACTAGTGGTTTAATATTTGCATGGTTGTAGTCCAGGCAAATAGTTTTATTGCAGTGTTAGCATTTTAAGGTGAAAAGAGAGAGACAAGTATTGTAAGTGCATGCCTCAGAAGTGAAGAGGCAACACAGAACAGCACCTAAATAGAGGGAAAGGTACTATGGGTGGGTAAATTTTGAATTAGACATGAAAAAGTGCTGGAATAAAATGTGCTATTCCCACTGCTGATAAGGGCCACTCTAAAGGCACTTTTATACACAGGCTTATGTAATGGAGTAACTGTTATGGAAACAGTATTCCGTTACATCCCTTGTGTGTAAATTGCATCTGTTTCGGTCCCTAGGCAAACGTTCGTCCAAACTGCAATCTCTGCTTTTCGCGGTTTGCACCGTTGTGTTCCGTTTCTTCGGGCTGTGTAAAACAGCCATTCCAGTAGAAAGGCAGAAAACAACATTTGTAGAGCAGCAAACTCTGGGGGAGCTGAAACAAATGGAGGTGAGGGTTGCCGGAATACTTGCAGCATGTAGAAAGGAACCTGAACATAACAGAGTACAACAGTGCCACACAGGTAACGCTGATTCCGTTTTAAAAACCTGTGTGTAAAAGCGCCTTAAAAGTGGATGGGCACATGAACAGCAGTATTCTATGGGAGCAGCAATGGCTCACAGTCAGCATGTATTGCTTGCCGTGGACCATTTTACTAAATGGCCAGAAGCCTTTACCAGGAAAGGCTAGGAAGCTATTCAAGTTGCTGAAACTATAGAACTGTTTTACTGGATCTGGAGTACTGGAGGGATTACGTTCAGATCGAGGTGGGAACTCCGAGTCTGACGGATGAAACTGAAGGGGCTATGTTAGAGATAGCTTAAAACCTACCCCATTTCTGTGAAACTACAACCTGATGAAGGAGGGGAAATTCAGCTGGATACTGGGGGGCGGTTAGCATAGAAATGAGTTTAAAGAGCCTTTGATAGAGTGAGGAGACTATGAGGTATGATATCACATCAGGAAGTTTATCAGGGAACAGATTATTCCGATTAAAGAAAAAGAAGGGTTATGTCCGACACTGAAGTAGTTGCTGCAGAAAAGTCTGATTAGAGCTTCTGGTAGTAAAAAAAAAAAGGGTTTCGATATGTGACGAGTAGCTTTATTTCTGAAAAGAACTGCACCGATTTTCTGGTTTCCAGACCTGACTGCGGCCATCTCACGCATACCTGGTGGCTTCCTTCATGTTGGATATGCTAATTAGTGCTCTTAACCAATGGCAGAGTTGGTAGCACTACTTTGCACGTACAGCATGATAGAAGCCACTGGGTGTGCACGAAATTGCCATGGTCAGGTCTGGAAAACAGAAAGTCAGCATAGTTCTTTCCAAAAATAGAACTACTAGTCACAGGTATCAAAAAAAAAAATTATTGCCAAAAGCCCTAATCAGGCATTTCTGCAGCAAGTGCTGCAGTTTTAGGCATAACCTTTGTTTTCCTTAAAAAAACAAATCCCTGCAGAAAATAAAACAATGGATTCAGGATAAATTACGGGGATAGCCTGAGTAGGTATCAAGGAGACAGATAAACCACCTGGTTACCCCAAGAAATGAAAATCTTAAATGATTCAGCAGAGGCTGGAGCACTCAAACGAAGACACGGAATGCCAGCAGATACTGGCCATATGGTCTATCACATCCGCTGAAGTGTGCAGCTCCCACTCCATTCTACTGCAGCTACCCCACACCCTTTTCCCATCCATCTGATTTATCGCCCCAGTCTGCCAACTCCCCCCTCCCCATCTTCCCCTCAGTTTTGACCTTACCTTTGACCCTGTCCCACCCCCTCTTAAAACTGCCCTGTTTTCACTGATATCACCTCCTCTGGCAGCTCGTTCCGCCTTGCTACCACCTTTTCTGTGACATAGTGCCTCATTTCCCTCTTGAATCTTCCTCCTCCAATTTCAGACTGTGCCCCCCCACCCCAGTCTGGAAATGCTCTCAGTACTGACCCTATTCATGCTCTTTAAGTAATTGAAGGTCTAATGGGCTCTCATGACAAAGAGTGGGTACCTTAGCTAGTTAGAGAGATGCTGGTCTGAATGCTATCAAGGGAATAAGTTCAAATAACAGGGTTAGGGAACAGTATTAGAGATAAAGTATATGTGAGTTTAGTTTTGTTTCATACAGTATAATCACTCCTTTTGCTGCAGTTATGCCTAAGTGTTTAGTCAGGTGACAAGGACATCATCTTTTTGTGGGAGGGAGCTGTGTAACAGACATGGGGATTGGCTGCCTTTTGTCCTCATGGGGAACTCTCTGCAGAATGTGTTTTTTAGCTATGTAGCCTGAGAATGTCCTCATCCAGTATGTATTTGTGTGTTTGTGTGTGTTTTGCATGTGTTGTGTTTTTGTGTGTTGTGGGTTTTTATTTGTGTGTACGCGGTGTGGTGTGGCATGTGTGGGTTGTGTTTGTTATATTTGTTGTGTGTTGTGGTTGTGTGGGGTGTGTAGGGCGGTGTGTGTGTGTGTGTGTGTGTGTGGTGTGGTGTGGTGTGGTGTATGTACACACGTCTGTGTGCGGGAAGCGTGGCATGGGACAATTGTTATGTGGCTAGGACACTTAGTTTTCACATATAGTCTACATTTACTTCCTTCTACTAGTTGTCAGCGTATACGGATGTAAAGTCCCCGGTCAAAATGTCGCAGACATTTAGTTGCGGGTAAAATGTCGAATGAATAAAATATCGCCGGACAATAAGTTTTGCGGTCAAAATAGCGCTAGACTAAATGTCATAACACGATTGAGCGCTGGACTAAATGTCACATTCTGTAGGTAGCTGTACAAAATGTATTGGGACTGGTAAAAGTGTACAGTGGGAGCTGGTAAAAGCATGTAGTGGGAGATACTATGCAACTGCTGGTAAAAGCGTACTTGAATGGTAATGACAGATTCAGTGTAATTACAGATTTTTCAGCCAGTGACCCTGGTTTAGTACAGCTGGCAGCATCACGGCCCCCCATGATCTATCGAAGAACTCCCACATTTAAAACTAAATTGATCCATAGCCACTACACTGAACCAAGCACATGGCTTGAGAAGGCAGGGAAAGGTTGCCACACCTGTAGGAGGTGTATGCACTGCAAAAACATTGCTAATAGCAAGGAATTTACTAGCATAAGCGTCTCCAAGATTTTTGAAATAAGGCAGTGCATCACTTGTGACTGTAGTGGCATTATCTATCTCGCAGAATGCAGCTGCAGAGCATTTTATGTAGGTTAAACTACACAGAATTTTAAGATTCGAGTTGGTGAGCACATACGTGCAGTCGAGAGTGGATACAGAACTTATGCCAAAGCGCAACATACTCTGAGCAGTAGAGACAGGGAATCACATTAGTTTATTTTTAAAGCAATTGATAGTGTGTTCAACCCACAGAGGAAGGAATTTCAATAATTTGGTTTTACAGTGAGAAACCTGCTGTATTCTCAAACTTAAAGCACAGCACTTTCCAGGTCTTAATTGTTTTTTTTTTTTTACCTCAGACCATACATAAAGAAAACAGAGCATTTTATTTTACTACCCTTAGATTTGGGTATTGACAATGCACTTTATGCTCTTCATATATTTGTTTTAAATGACACAATGTTTGTTGAGGTAGGGAGTCGAATGGCACTAAGGCTTGGCTTGAGAAGGCATTAGCGCGGGGAGAAATAGAGATTCAAGTTAAAATGTCGCCAGTCATGTACTGCTTCAGCTACATTCTGACCGCGACCGCTTCATACATCGCCCAAATTAGTTTCGCCTAATAGCCCGCAACATATTGTCCACGGCGAAAATTTAACGTGACGAATTGACCGTATGCCGTTGTCAGTGGTTGGATTACACACTGTCATATTTTTAAATCTGCTCATATTAAGATGCATATCTCATTTACTTGGGAGTCCATAAAAGGTGCAATTCCTTTGGGTAACGATTAATATTGGTGTGAATGATGCTGTATTATGACTCTTGCACATACAGTATATCTCATTCCTACTAGTTGCAGTATCTTTCCCAAGGAGAGAGAGATGGAGAGATAAGGAAAAAAAGGAGGAGACCTGGAGGATTTCATTCTTGGAAGTTTTCATTTAGATTCCTTAGACTGATTCTGTGCATTTTTGTTATACACTGACTCTGTGTTGAAATCTGCACTTATCAGGCTCATGGTCTCATTTGCTTGGGGGTCCTTGACAAGTATTTTTATTTGGCACTTACACTTACAAGAAATACTATCATGCATCATGTATATATGTGTATTTTTAATTTGGGGCTCTTTTTCAACTTGCAGTTATACCTAATTTCAGGATTTTACTCTCATTATCTGTTCTTTAATACACCAGGACACTTGGAATGTAAGTTGTAACCTCATCTTACATGTATTAGAGAGAATGCTAGCCCAATGTTTTTTTATCACTAGAATGCTGTCTTCGCCTACTGAGTCATTTCGTTAAGCTTGCGGCATGCAGGAACGATCCTTTGAGTAGCACACTTTGGAGGTGTGCCTCTCCTTTCAATCCACTACTCCGTTGAGCAGGTGTGGTGGTCCTGCACTAATGGGTGCGGGAGCTGTGTATGACAGCGGTGGTCTTCGCTTCAAAGAAAACCACCGCTGTCATACACAGCGCTGGTAGGCCTCACGCCCCCCCCAAAGCTTTGGTGCCACGCTGGGAGCCCACCCCAGCGTGGCAAATGTCTGCGTTGTTTGCCGACGGGGGTGCCCAATCCACCGTCGGCTCCACGGCCCCCCCGTTATCCTTCTGCCACGCTGGGAGCCCACCCCAGCGTGGCAAATGTCCTGCGTTGTTTGCCGACGGGGTGCCCAATCCACCGTCGGCTCCTTGGCCCCCAGCCATCCTTCTGCCATGCTGGGGCCCACCCCAGCATGGCAAATGTTCCGCGTACTTTTTTTTTTTGCCTGTACGTAAACAGTCCACTGGCGCTTCTCAGTCCCCCCTCCCACAACCGCACCCACCCTGCGCACCCAGCCTCCCCACACCCCTCACCCCATACTTACTCCGAGCTCGGCCGACGATCTTGGTGGACGAGAACATGTCTGCACTCTTCAAAGCCGACTGCGAACTGAGGAAATGCTGGTAAGCTGTATAATGGGCTAGATAGGGGTTTTCAACTTTATTGCATATCTCAGGCATTTTTGGAATTTTTGCACTAAATTTTCAACATGGGGTTTTGGGACCCCTTCTCATGAATGATGTCACTGTCATGGCGTTATTAGGGCCGAAGGGTGATTTGCAGTCATGACGCAAAATCACCCTTCAGGCCTGAATAACGCCATGACAGTGACAATTCATGAGAAGGGTCCCAAAACCCCATGTTGAAAATTTGGGCACAAATTCAAAAATGACTGTTTTACTGAGCGCAGCATTGCGCAGTTCCTATGCAGGCTCGTGAAGTTCACAATTTTCAATATTTTCACTCCAGATTTTCAACATTGCCATTTTACCACACCTTCTTATGAGTAGTACAGCTGTCATTTTCACATCTCGTCCAAAGCGTGTTTCCGCCCATGTAGTGCGATGGTGCAGTCGCGTGTCGCGAAATCAATGTATGGGACACATTAAGAAAAATCACAGTAACACTGTTCATGAGCTGAGGTCTTAAAATGGCTATGTTGAAAATTTGGTGAAAAATTCCTAAAATGACTGTTTTATGAGCGTGGCTAGCAGTTCCTACGCACACCGTGACATTTCGCGAATTTTCAATATTTGCACTCCAGATTTTCAACATTGCCATTTTACCACACCTCCTCATGAGCAGCACAGCTGTCATTTTTCACATCTTGCCCAAAACGTGTTTCCGCCCATGTAGCACACAATGGTGCAGTCGCTGTGCAAACTCAATGTATGGGACACATTAAGAAAATCACAGTGTCACTGTTCATGAGCAGAGATCTTAAAATGGCTATGTTGAAAAGTTGGTGAAAAAATTCCTACAAATAACTGTTTTACGAACGTGCATTGTGCAGTTCCTACGCATGCTCGTAAGTTTGCAAATTTTCAATATTTTCACTCCAGATTTTCAACATTGCCATTTTACCACACCTCCTTATGAGCAGTACAGCTGTCATTTTTCACATCCTGCCCAAAACATCTTTCCGCCCATGTAGCGCACAATGGTGCAGTCGGTGTGCGAAATCAATGTATGGGACACATTAAGAAAATCACAGTGACACTGATCATGAGCAGAGGTCTTAAAATGGCTGTGTTAAAAATTTGGTGACAAAATTCCTAAAAATGACTGTTTTACAAGTGTTCATTGAGCAGTTCCTATGCATGCTCATAAGTTTGCGAATTTTCAATATTTTCACTCCAAATTTTCAACATTGCCATTTTGCCACACCTCCTTATGAGCAGTGCAGCTGTCATTTTTCACATCTTGCCCAAAATGTGTTTCCGCCCATGCAGCGCACAATGGCACAGTTGCTGTGCGAAATCAATGTATGGGACACAGTAAGAAAATCACAGTGACACTGTTCATTAGCAGAGGTTTTAAAATGCCAATGTTGAAAATTTGGTGAAAAAATCCCTAACAATGACTGTTTCTGGCGGCGTTGCACAGTTCTGCGGCGGTTTCTTAATTTTCAATATTTCCGCCATATTTTCAACATTGCCATTTTACCACACTTCCTTATGAGCAGTACAGCTGTCATTTTTCACATCCTGCCCAAAACGTGTTTCCGCCTATGTAGCGCACAATGGGGGTAACAAAAAGGTCATGCTGAAAATTTATTGTGCAAATACCAGCAATCGCAGAGGGCATTAGAGTAAAGCACCACACGTGCCAAACACCACTGCAAATACCTGCAAGCGAACGTTCGGCATTGACAAATGCTTGTAAAATTTATGTGAGAAGAACTCTCTGGTTGTTGAGAATTCTTGATAACCTTTGCCCTTCTGAGGCGCCTCAGTTAAAAGCATACTGGTGTTAATTAGCTTCTATGACGTAACCCTCTGTTATGTTTTAAATGTGTATGTTAAACCAATGAGAATTATTTCTGTTTTTTCAACATAATCTGGTGTTAATAGTGTGGGATTTTCAAAATAACTGCCATAAAGCTTCTGAAGAAGGACCGGGTAGGTTTGAAAGCTAGAGCACTTTGTTCTTTTCCTGTAACATCCATGTTGGTCCACTAAAAGGTATCAAATCATTTGTTTCTGGATCTCATCCAGACCAGGATCTTGTAGACGTAGTCTGGGTCTCCAGGTCGAAGGTCAAATGGGTTGCAGGTGTGACCTGGATGTCTCTGGGTGGAAGGTTAAATGAGTTGCAGGTGTGAGCTGTGACCCTATGTAACCAAGACATGCTCAAATAGTCAGGTCCTTAAGTAAACCTCTCTTTCAGATAACCCAGTAAAAACATCTGGTTTAGGAGTGAATGGGAACTGTAAGTGTAGCCTATGCAGAGTGAACTTGGGGCTGTAATGAGACAAGAATAAGGCGAGAGAGAAAGACAGCGGGGGGGCGCTGTATAGTGAGACTGTCTGTGGAACTACAGTGTAAACCTGGAAGCTGTGATGTGAACCTGTATTATGTTCACCCCAAGAGCATCTGTTCATATTTATTGTAAATAGAGTGGAATTATTTTATTAATTCTGTCTCTGAGTGCAATTTCTCTGCATGCCAGATACCTGTCTTGGTAAAATCAAATGGGCCCATGAAGCTTGCGGTCAAGCCCAGGTCCTACGATTCGCTGCGGGAAGGGAACCCTAGTCATAAGACTGAGGGTGAGGGGTACAACTATAGTTTGTCCTCCTCCTCTTGCATAGTAAGTGTGGAGGGGTTGTAGGATAACAGATGGACCAGACACCGAACTTCAGGTTCAATACACAATCTCTGTGTGATTTTTATTCAGTACACAGCAAATAACCTTCAGCAATGGCATATTCCTTCTTCAGTACATCGGTTTGCAGCAACAGACTATGTATGTCCTTTCTCTGCACTTAGCCAGCACCTACTGACACTGATCTCTGATCTAACCACTTTTCAGTGAAAACCCTTCATTCCTATGTGGGCCTTGTTTGCTTGGGTAATGAGGGCTCAAAACGAAAAGAACAAAACAAGCTAAAAACAAAGAACCTCAGTGCAGAAACACTGAAACATGGGTTACCCCAACGGGCACTGGCAACAAATCAAGTTTCAAAGAAATATAACTTCATCCATACTTCCATAATGCAAAGCATCATGGGATATATGCAAATCACCATGACATTTCGGACTTGTTCAGTTTACAGCAATTTACATGCATTTTAAACAGCACAGCTAACTTAATTTCTATAATAGTCACCTAGTATTTTTACCATTATCAAAAACACCTAGTGCCATGGTATTTTCAACATTTATTCATAAACATAAAGTATATTATGACATAGTGCTATTACATACTAAATCCAACAATGATAAACACAACCTGTTTTACATACAGTATGCTTGGAGGTCACAACAATAACCTCCCTGTACAAGAACCTGAGAGGAAAAAGGAAAATTAAAGAGGACACTCTGGCATAGTAAAGAAAGTGAAGGGGGTGCCCATAGGTGGCCAACCTTATGGACTAGAAATTGTTAAGGATAGATTAGGCTAAGAAACAGAAGAACTGTTGCAAAAGATTTAAGAAAAGGTTGATCCTCAAGAGTGGCAGGAGCTCCCTGTCACAGTAAGGGCCTGATCCACATAGGTGGCTGGAATATGCTCGAATCAAGCGTATCCCAGTCAAGACTCTGTGTCCCAGATGCCCATTCACACTGGATGGCATCCACAACTGCTGAACCCGCTGGTGTTGAGTCATACACCAGGGCAGCAGGGATGGGCACAGCTGGTCCAGACAATGGACATTCAGTCGGATGCCATGCTCGTCTGCAAGTGGATCCCTGCCTGTGCAGGGAAGTTAGGATATGGTAGTCCTCCAGAACTGCCATATCCCCACCCAAATATGAGTGAGTGTCTCAACCACACCGGCCAGTGCCGGTGATGCCCCCAGCCTGCCATGGAGGCTCCTAGGGCTGTGAACTGGGGAAGGGGGGCTGATCACATTCTGACTGGAGAGCTGTGGCTATACTGAAGGGGGGGCACATAGCCGCTAATGCTACCCCTAGGCAGACATAGTGGCTGCCCCCTCTGCCAGCACTTCTCATTGCATAGAATGTTCTGAGGATATGCCACTTAGCCGTACCTGCTCCCTGTCCCACCCCTGTCCCACCCACACAGCCATGCATGCAGACAGGGATCAGGTGGGAAGGGGCCAGCTGATAAGACTGGATGTGGGGAGCTCACTGCATGTGTGCTGCAGGATCACTGTGCGCCATAAGCCCTCATAAAACCCACTCCATGGTTGCAGAAGGGGTACCAGGTGGTCTGGAATTGGGCCCTAACACAGTAATTTAAGGTCAGAAGGGCCTCTAGGTCAATCATGTCCACCCCTCCCTACTTCATAAGCAGGGATGAATTAGGCAGGATGTAGAAGCACATATTAATTCCCTCTTGGTGGGGTGGTGTGGGGAAGCTTGCGATGTAATCACCTATGCAATATCTGTCATGTGGATAAACAGAAGGCTTCCGTTTCCAGTTCTGTCAATCTGGCACCTTTCACAAGCATAAAACTCACACAGAAAAAAAAAGTCAGAGAGTCTAATTGCTCTCTTACTGAATCCAAAAATGCAGGTCCACTCTTTTAACTCAGCTAACATGAATCGCTGCTTTAAAGATGCAGCTCTTTTGTTCAGAGTTGCTTTCAACTGATGAAAAGAATAGAATAATCGTCTCTATGAGAACGGACTATGGCTTTCCTGTCATGTACAACAGCCCTCACCTGAACAAAGTCCCTTAGATGTCTGAAGAATCAGAAGGTGATTAACTGGCCTTAGTTGGCTGCATTTATCTGATAAACCAACATATAGCCCCCATGCTGTGCGGAAGTATTTTGGGAAGTCTAGCCTCTTAATGGACCTATTGATTGAGGAGAAGAGCTAACGATTAGTGATGCTCTTGAAAACCAAGGCAGGATCAGAGGAGCACATTCGAAAATAATACTCTTCTGTTTAAAATTCAACTACAACAGCTGGGCTTCACAGTGACACTGGCAGGAATCCCATGGCTGGAGGCTATCAATAAGCATTTGGGCTACCTAAATATCACAGGTGGTATCTGGTGGCCTTTATAGCCGAGGGGGGCAGTTCACTGGTGGGGAGGGGGAAGGCTGGGGTTCACTGTTTTGTTCATTCAGCCTAGGCACTATCAAGGGGAGCTTGGTATGGTTCAGGTAGGAAAACAGGTAGACAAGATTGACTTGGAGTTTTTTTATCTGCTGACACCTTTCTATGTTTCTTTGTAATTGAAATGTTTATGGCCTAGTTGTCCAGTACACTGGTTGCCAACAGCATCCTCCTAGCCCTACCCTGGCCTTCCTATCTCCTGTTAGTCCACAACTTGCCTCTGATGGTGGATCCTTAGGTTGGGGGCATTCCCCATCCCTCAGTCCAGCAGGATCTAATTGGGTAGCAGGTTGGCTGGAGGGGGTCGAGAGTGTCACTCAGGCTGACATTCTGATGGCTGAGAGGTAATTCTTTCTTGTAGTCTCTTTCAAAGGTGCATTTCTGGATACATGCTGTTCTCTTCAACCCTCCCACCACCTCACCACTGCACAGTGCCTCTTGTTTGCCACATGCACAACAGCATCCTGACACCAAGTGCCTCCGCTGTGACACAGCAGGCTTCTGACCCAGCACAAGAGGTTGCAGCAGTAGCGGGCAATAGCGTCTCACCACTCAGGCTGGGACACACTGCCAGTGGTGCTGTTAGTCTTAGCATGGCTGCAGGTGTCTGATTCAGTTTGCAAACCCAGGATATCTATGAGGTACACTTTTGAGCCCCAGAATCCCACAGTGGCGCTGGCCACGGGCTGGGTGCATTACCAAACTGAAGCACTTGGCCCCTGTGGCATGACATCATTGGCAACCTGACATGCGTGCCCACCCTTCCAGCTGATTCTGTAACGGTACTGACATTGGCTGTGAAGGTAGTCACCCATGTGCCCTCCTAGCCAGAGGAAGGGTGCAGCAAAGGCAGTGACGACCAGCAGGAACCAGTGGGAGTGGGTGGGTTACAGAGATCTTGACTCTAAATCTAACCCCTGGGCTCTGCCACTAACAGCATGTCAATGGGTGAGCTGGGTTATCCCATTCTGAGACTCTTAAACCTGGTGAGGTCAGGGGTTGAAGTGCAGGGTACTTGGAGGAATGGATGAGGTGGTAGTTTGACTGGCAGCTAAAAGCAAACAAAGCTGAAGATTGGCACTTAAGAATATACATTGCCTGATGATGACAAAAATCAAAGCACTGGTGTTCTCGATATGGGGTAGGAGACTGAGCCGTGGTAAGAAATGAAGCCCTACTAACGTCTTTGTAGCTGTAGCAGTTAGCCAGGGTAATGTATTTGTGAGAAGATGCATCATTGGCTACTGTAAGTTAGGACTGTAACAAAGTAGAAAGCAGGTTGATCAGTGTAGGCTGCCAGTATTGCCACCAGTAGGAAATAGTTAAATACTTCCACTGGCAAAGACTGATAAAAAATCAGAACTGATGAAAAGGCATTATTATACCAATGAGCTAGAAAAGCAGTCTCCTCTCCTAGCCTAGTGGGCACGAGACTGTGTGGCACTGTGATGTAGGACATGGGTGGTAAAGTGGAGTATGTGCCCACCTCCCTCATCTAGGGATATAACTGATGGCACAACGGTTTCAGGAAGGGGACTCACACTAAAAATACCAACTGCACTTACTTGACATCCCATGCCTGAACGCAGCTCCAGTGGCACATGGCAGGGCAATCAGAGCTCTGAAGTAAGGGGTTAGCAGAACTTGGATGCAGAACAGAGGCAAATGTCCAAATGGGGATGATAAAACAAACTGGATCCTTTATTCCTCCTCCGTGAGCTCACAGAAACTGATGCTAATTGCCACTTCCTTTCCACTTTTTAGCCAGCGCAGTCTCTACTATACCTTGCTCCTTTTCACTGAGGGATGAATAGATTTTCACTCCTGAGTTTGCTTCAGCCCTGGTGAGGTACTTTTATGGCATAAAACTGGTCTCAATGGAGGCAATCAGAAGCTCTCTGAGTCCGCCACCCCAGGCAACACAGATGGGGACTCCCTGGGCATCTCCTTGCCCATTTTTCCCACTGCCACTAAACTTGGCAGATTTCACAGTTCCAGTGCTAACAGCTGTGCAGCACTAATGGATCCTGTCACAGACTTTTGAATAAGCTCCGACTTCCCACAGAGTCTATTCCTCAACACTTTCTTCAAAGGTTTAACTGGCTAAGCTCCAATAACAGGTCTGGCGATAATACTTTGCAGACTGTGGTGGCACAAACATGGAACACTACACCATTAGAATTAAAGGCCAAGAACTCACTGTCTGAATTTCAGACAGCTTTGAGAAAACATTTTAAATCACAGTAATTGCTACATATGATTTTATGGATGGAATGATTATGTGCGACAGTTTCTGTATATCCAACAATTGAGTACTGTTTGTACTTGGTGTTGTACTGCATGTTGTATAAACTATTGTAAGTAAGTTTTGTTATATTGTACAGGGCATTCTTATTGAAAACAGGGATATTATCCCTAAAGTTTGTACCTGGATAAAAATAAAATTTTATCAATCAATCAAATTGTTACACTTCACCCACAAGGGCACCTGTGTGGTGCCAGCTGGCAATATGCGGACCATTTTTAGGGCACTACCAGGCCACTGTTACACACTGAGGTACATTACCATTTTCTGACAGAAAATTCTATAACGTCACAGTCACTTGTCCTCACTTGGCAACTGGGGGTGGGCACCGCTGGATGTCAGACCAAGTCACTTTACATAAGAAACAGAATAAACTTCACCTCAGATCCTTTTCCCAAAGATCTGTTCTAGACCAGCTTTCTCTCAGACAGACCTTAACTTCTATCTTCAGTTCCTTTTCTCCTGCTGGGGAGGAGGCACCCCCCACTTTTGATGCTCTGATTCAATGGCAGCCACCACGAATGAGCAGTATTTATTTATTTTTTTTTGCACTTTCTTTTTATCCCACCTTACTACCCACTCACCCCACTCCTTCAGACTTGATCACCTCCTGCGATTCTACCACAGAGTCTGCCCCTAGAATGTTGGCCTTTCTCCCCCTTACCTTCCTCCTTCTGAAGCGCCTGCACACATTGGGGTCTGCCCATGGTAGTTAGTCCGGGATTAGGTCAGTCGTCATCTTGGGGTAGAGTGGGTTTTTTTTCTGCATTTTCTCCTTCTTAGGTCCCACTACCCCTGAGGACGTTGGCACACAGGACTGATGTCCAGGCAGATGACATGCTGATGCATGTCATTGCCAAATGCCCACAACATCCTCCCCTCCCCAGTTCCAAAGAACTGCCTGTGCCCCGATACCCGTGCTTCCACAGGTACCGGTGCGACAGATGCTCAAGGCACCCCAGGAACCCACCCCTGGAGGAGGAGAGCATCCGTTGGGACACTCGATTCTCCTCCGTCCGACGCCCGAGTCCGCTCTCAACCCGGGCCGCTGCTGATTTGAAGGTGTGGGCGCCAGCCTCAACTCTCAGCACCACCGAGCTGGTGAACAAGATTTATTTTTTGATGCCAGGCTCTACAGAGAAATTATAGAACAGTGGGAGCTGATATTGTGCGCCAGATGCATGTCTCCCACCAACTCTGACTCGCCAGTCTCTGCCCCTCAGCACAGATCACTGACTCATCCCCTTTGGAATGCCATGTCAGATCAGCTGACCCAGTCCTCCAAAGGCATAAAAAACTGGCACAACCTTGAGGTCGCTAGACACTCTTAAAGATGCATAGCTCTTGGGGGGAGTGGGGCTACAGGAGTTTGACAGAAATTATGGTTTACAAAGCAAGCCAGTTTATTTTGGGATGTCCTCAAACAAATGAAAGCAAAACCAAAACCTCACTCTTTCTACATTCCTCGCTGCAAAACTGATACTAGTCAGTTCACCTTTTTTCTTCCGCTTTCTGACTCTGTGGAATAACCTTCCTCTCAGCATGCATCTCTTGTCCTTGCGCAACTCATTAAACCCACTCCTGTTGGCGTGTTTCTCACAACTCTACTCTTGCAGCTAATCACACCCATCCCCCACCATTTTCTCATTCTTTCATCTTTTCCTCTCCTTCCCCCATAACCTTCTTCCCAGCCCCCCTCACCCTTCCCTTTACCACCCCACCTTTCCCCTCCCTACTCTAGCTTCCCCTCCTGCCTTTCCTGCTGACATTTTCACTCCCATCACCACTCAGTCCCCATAGTTCTACCTGAGGTTGTGTTTCCACACCGGAGTATGTCTGCCTTACTCTGTACTGAATCCCTTGCTGCCTCTGCACCCACCACTTTATTACAATTTGTATGACTTGTCACCTGCTACCTGTGTTTTGTATTTGTTTATTTTACCAGGAAAAAGGCTCCAGTGAGAAATGCTCATTTACAAGGAGGTCCAGGTTAGGACAGGCAGCAGTACTGCGAAGCAAATACAGTGCAGATCATAGTGAACAGAGGCAGCGTAATAAGCACAGTATACAGAGGACAGAATACATTAATGATACATGGCATGGGCGAACGTCTTAACATACAGGTAGAGACTCAGATGCAACACATTACATTGCTGTACAAAATGTTAGGGAACACTGACAGTGAAAGCAACTCATAATGTTTGTAAGATATGTATTTTACACCTATCCGCTATCATGTTTTTTTTTTACACTGTATTGGTTATTTTTTGTTTACTGTACCCCCCCCCACACCCACACACACACACACACACAATCGCACCTGGAAATGATCTCTGGCTCGGTTTGCCTTTCCTAGTCAGAACCTCTTAAACAGATAAACAAATAAATTAATTAAATGATTAAAACTGGGGCTGACAGTATGGCCTGGAGGTTAGAGTAACAAGGTGTGAATGAGCTTGGTACATCCAGCAAACCTGGGTTTGATTCCCACAACCTCCACTTGCATACTCCAACTGTCCCAGATTCACTTCTATGTTGAGGACACCATACTCTATACCTCTGGCCCATCCTCCTCCTCCGCAGTTGAAGCACAGCTAAAGAGTGACTTTAATCAGGTTTTACACTGGTTCCACGATAACTAACTCAAAGTTAACTAAAAAAAAAGTGTCTGTGACTTTTGGCACCTCACAAAGACTCTCCAAACATTCCATCATCCCCTCCTTCTCCACACCGGATGGCGCCTGCACCAATTCAGTCCACGCCTACAAATACCTGCACATCTAGCTCGACAGCTGACTAGACTTTTCTACCCACATAGATTACATCTGCTCCAAACTCCACCCAGAGCTAGGCATTATGTACAGAAACAAGGATGCCCTCTCCCTTCCTACCTGCCATGAACTGGTCACCAAAATGATCCTCCCCATCTTTGACTACGCTGATGTTGTTTTTGGGTCCACCCCCTCTGCCTCTTCCCTCTCCAGGCTGGACTCTCTTTTCTTTTGTACCCTTTCTTGGATCACACCTAGAAACAGACACTTGTAGCTAGTGGGACTTACTTGGTTACCAAAGAATAAAAAAATAAAACAAAAGAAACTCCAAAAAAAACACAAACTGCCTTTTCACAAACTCTCAGGAGGCCTTTTTTAGACTTCTGTGGTCCCTTTTCCTTAGGAGGGTCCTAAATTTCCACCTATGGCAGAATGTACATGGCTACAGGAATCTGGTTTCTGGCACCAGTAGCAGGAGATTTTCTTCACAGCATGATGGGGCGTATACCCCGAGCAATTTCTGAGGCTGAGTCTATACAGCCCTGCCCAGGCTTCCATCATATTTCACTCTTCATTCATTTATTTAATTTATTTTTGCAAAAATTGTTTTACAGGGAAAGATCTTATGAAACAAAACTAATTTGCAAAGGTCTTCTGGGGAAAATTTCACAAGACTGGCAGCAGTGTCCCAGTGGGTATTTGTTTTGTTTGCTCGTGTTCATGATGCCATGTGATATCACTGTTATTATATATTCATTGTAAGGTGTGGGTGGTCAGTTTCCCTGTACAGAAACAAACCTCCTAATACTATTGGTTGTAATGTCATCTTTCTGGTGATACCATTATGACATCACAATGACACTCAGGGCTCCAGATAAGATTTTTGGATGAGTACCGTACTCCCCATTTTGAAAGTGTGGTGAGTAAAACCAAATTCAGATGTGTACAAATGTCTGGATGGAGTGAAGTGAGGAGTACCTTTTTAAAAACAATGTCGTTTTTTTCTAGATAAGAACTGATCGGGTGCCAACACTGCTCCAGATAATGTTGTCAGGTAGGAGTAACACAAGATCCACACACACAGATGATGTGATACCTTTTATTGGGCCAACAGAGTTGTTACAAAAGAACACAGGTGATTTTAGCGTTTGGATTACACAGAATCCTTCATCAGAAAACACTGGCAGTTGTTTTGGAAGAAATAGTAGTTCCAAAACAACTGCCAGTGTTTTCTGATGAAGGATTCTGTGTAATCTGAACACTAAAAGCAACTGTGTTCTTTTGTAACAACTCTGTTGGTCCAATAAAAGGCATCACATCATCTGTGTGTGTGGATCTTGTGTTCCAAGGACCAATACGGCAACAAGTGTTTCCATGGCAGGTAGGAGTAATTCACTCACTAGTTTTGAAATATAGTAAGAAAAACAAAATCGGGATGGGTACAAGTGTTGTAAATCTGGAAAAATTAAAATGCTCCTTTTGAATCGCCAGTTGTGTTACGTAGCATATTTTTTTGAATGCGGAGTATTTACAAATGTTGGGTGAGTACCGGTACTCAGTAAAAAAATTTTTAAAGAGTATTTCCTAAAATGAGGTAAGTAAAATAGGTCGGTACTCCCCTTATCTGGAGCCCTGATGACACTGTTAGTTGATTGACTGCTCAAGAAAACCTTGTGCCTAGTGTGAGTCTAGTTAATGCTGAGCCAGTCCAAAACAAAAACGGCAACTCTACTCCACTTCACCTGGGGAAAAACAACGTGGTGTCCCTGGAACCCACGACATGGTGCTGTCAGTGTACGTACTTGGATCCAAAACAAAACAGGCAACTCTACTCCACTTCACCTGTGGAAAAACAATGAGGTGGCTCTGGAACCCTCAACATAGTGCTGTCAGTGTATGTACTTTGATACAAAACAAAAAAGAAGCTGGGCACCCATGTGACCAACAAACAGAAATAGTCTATAATCACTGAATTAGTGCATGAAGACTTTATTCAGTGTTGAGATGTCACGGAAAAAAAAATACAGCACAGCAATCTTACATACCATCCAGCAATGTTTACGCGCCTATTAACTGACACTTGGTCACCTCGATAAGTGCGAAATGTGCAGAGAAGGGTAATGAAAATGGTGAGGGTTTGCACGAGAAGCCATATGAGGAAAGGCGGGAGGTACTCAACATGTACTCCCTGGAAGAGAGGAAAGTGAGAGGGGGCATGATTGAAACCTGCAAGTACCTCACAGGAGTGAACAAGGTGCAAGTGGAGGGTATATTTCAGAGAGGGGGCATGCTAAAATGGGGGACGCTAAGGAGAGATGTGAGGAAATACTTCTTCATGGAAAGGGTGGTGGATCGCTGGAACAGCCTGCCAGAGGAGGAGGTGAGGTCAAGGACTCTGGAGCTTCAAGCATGCATGGGATAGACACAGGTGCATATTAGGTACAGGAACAGGGGAGGGAGTGACACCTCTGAGCAACGAGGGTCAGTGGTGACAGAATAGGTAGGGACAAGAGGCAGACTGGATGGGCCTAAACTTAAGGTCCTTTTGTGCTGACAAAATATATGTTTCTGTGTTTTTATTTATGTTTACTGGCCACATGGGTGCCCACCTACTGTTTTGTTTTGTATTCACTTCATCTATAAACACTATAAAAGCAGGTGACTCAAATTACAACTTCCTGTTGCTAGCCTTTTTTCTTACTAATTGCCCTCCATCCCACCCACCCTAAGCCAGTTCTACTTTTATAGCCACTGGATTTGACTGTCAACAGGAACTTCCTGTTTGGCAGTAGGAAGGGAAGGAGCATAGAGAAACATTGGTTTTGTCAAACCTAAAGGAAAAAAGTAGCTCACTCTCCCCCCACTAGCTGTTGGTGGTCTGACACTGAGCAAGAAGAAGGAGGCTACTGAAGAATATAGGAAGTTACTGTCCCAGAGCAGGAAGGGTGAGAGTTATAAGGAGAGGAGAGAGTAAGCATACAGAGAAACAGGGAAGGGGACACAAAATAAGACATGATAGGAGTGGTGCAGTGCAATGGCTGTGGGGCGGCAGTGTTCCAGGAGACATTCTGGAGGCTGCGATGCTGCCCTATTTGCAGGCACCTCTCTGGTCTGAGGGAGGAGGTTGCCCGTCTCCAGGCTGACCTGGCTAGGATTCGTGAACCTCCTCCCCCACCCAGGGACCACCAGGGCCAATGTCACTACCTCAAAGGTTGCCAAGAAAGAGGAGAGGCTGGACCAGGGTGGGCTCAGGGAGGGAGAGGGTGGTGGAACAGAGTTGCATCCCTCCAGCTGTACCTCTCCACACCATTCTGCCTCCTGGTGGATAGTGGTTCCTCCATGGAGGCACCTGCAGTGGAGACCAAGGAGGATGCTGGGAACCTCCACAAAGGAGACCCACAGGAGGGTGGCATGAGACCCCACAGGGGAAGGAAACAACTCCTGGTGGGGGACTCAATCATTAGGGGGTAGAAATGGGGGAGGAAGGGGAGAGGGAGGTAAGGTGCCTACCTGGCGCCACGGCTTGGAGGGACAGGAAGCGAATCCTCAGGATCGTGGGAGCAGCTGCACGAGGGAGGGAGCTGGATGTCATTGTCCACCTAGGGACAAATGACCTGGCTAGGAATGGGATCAGAGCAGTGCAAGAGGAGTTTGTAGAGTTGGGGAGGGGCCTTAGACAAGTAGTGCATACAGTAACCTTCTCGGAGGTGCTGCCTATCTATGGCAAGGGTGATGCTAGGGTACTCCTCACCAGGGAATTCAATGAATGGTTGAAAAACTGGTGTGGAGCTCAGGGTTTTGGCTTCATTGGGCACTGGGGAGCCACCTGGAGGGATGCAGACCTATACTGGTGCGATGGTCTGCATCTGTCAAGGGGGGGAACCAGGATCCTAGGTGAGAGGTTTAAATGCTTCATTGGCAAGCATTTAAACTAGCCAAGGGGGGAGGCACTGAAAAGGAGCAGGGAAATCCCAGCCTCCCCCACAAATAACAGTAATTAGTGAGGTAAACACCACGGTAGAGAAGTCATTAGGGAGCAGGACAGAGGTAAATGTAAAAAAAGGCAAAGGCATTAAGGACAGGAATGGGGCCAAAAAGGGCGCCATCAAAAAGGAGGTGATGAGTACCAATGCCCGTAGTCTGTGTAACAAGCTCCCTGAACTAGTGGCCTTGATGGAAGAGGGTTGCCTGGATATTGTGGCAGTCACAGAAACATGGTACACAGAGAACCATGACTGGGATGTCAACATACCAGGATACACAATCTACAGGAGGGACAGGAGGGTAAAAGAGGAGGAGTAGCTCTTATGTAAAGGAAGGGATCAAAGCAACAGAACTAAAGAGTAAACAGGGAGCAGATGAGACACTCTGGGTCACCCTGGAGACAGGAAATGGCACCACAATCCGCATGGGGGTTGTATACAGACTCCCATCTCAGGGGGAGGGAATGGACAAGGAAATGATAGAAGGCTTCCTTAGAATGGCAGAAAAAGGGGAGATATTGTTGATGGGGGACCTGAATATGCCAGATGTTAACTGGAGCACCTTTGCTGCAGGCACATCCAGGAGCTGGGTCATTCTTGATGCCCTACAGGGGGCATGCCTCAGACAGCTAGTATTGGAACCCACTCGGGAGGGAGCAATCTTAGATCTGGTACTCTCAAATGGGGATGGAGAAAGAATCTCAGATTGAGAAGTGGGTAGCCATCTGGGAACAAGCGACCACCAAACAGTGTGGTTCACGATAAACACAGCCATACAATCAAGCCATACAAAAGCAAGAGTATTGGACTTTAGGAAAGCTGACTTTGAGAAAATGAGAGAGTGCCTCAGAAAAGCACTAGCAAACAGGCAAGAAGGAGGGGTGGAGGAACAATGGAGAGTAATCAAAACAGCCATCATAGAGGCAACAAGCCTTTGTGTAAAGCAAATCAACAAAACACAACGAAGGAAAAAAACGCTTTGGTTCTCAAAAGAGGTGGCAGGGAAGGTTAAGGAGAAAAGGATAGCATTCAGGAAATATAAGGAAACACAGAAGGAGAAGGACAGAGAACTTTATCAGTTAAAGCAGAAAGAGGCTGGGTAGGCAGTCAGAATAGCAAAGGCCCAAACCGAGGAAAGGATAGACAACTCTGTTAAGAAGGGGGATAAGACCTTTTATAGGTACATTAGGGAGCGAAGAAAGACCAAAGGAGGGATACTGAGGCTTAATAAAGGGGAGGGAATGTGGGTAGAGGGTGACAATGAAAAAGCAGGGATACTGAACGAATATTTCTGCTCAGTATTCACAAAGGAAGAGGAGGAGGAGGTACCTAAACAAAACAAGAGAAACACTCTGAAGACGAGGGTCGATACCAGTCCATTTACAGAAGAAAGGGTTCTGAAAGAACTAATAAAATTGAAGGTGGACAAAGCAATGGGGCCTGATGGGATTCACCCAAGAATTCTAAAAGAACTAAGGGTAGAACTAATGACACCACTGACTACTCTCTTTAACAAATCATGGGAGGATGGGGTGGTACCTGAGGACTGGAGGAGGGCGGATGTGATTCCTCTTCACAAAAGTGGGAGCAGGACAGAGGCAGGAAACTACAGACCAGTTAGTTTGACCTCAGTGGTAGGTAAATGATGGAATAACTTCTGAAGGAAAGAATTGTTGAGTACCTAGAGGCCAGTGGGGCACAGGACACAAGGCAGCATGGATTCACGATGGAAGGTCGTGTCAGACCTGATCTAATAGATTTCTTTGACTGGGTGACCAAAGTAGTAGACCAGGGAGGGGCTGTGGACATGGCTTACCTAGATTTTAGCAAGGCATTTGATACAGTCCCAAACAAAAGATTAATACACAAGTTAGGCAGCCTTGGAGTGGGTCCCAAGGTGGTAGCCTGGATAAAAATTGGCTAGACAACAGGACGCAAAGGGTAGTAGTAAATGGAGTCCACAGTGAAGAAAGGAGGGTTATTAGCGGGGTACCGAAGGGTTCAGTACTGGGACCGGTCCTTTTTAATGTCTTTATAAGTGACTGCAGAGGAACTGGAAGGAAAAGTATGTCTCTTTGCAGATGACACAAAGATCTGCAACAGAGTTGATACACCAGATGGAGTGGAAAGGATGAGAAGGGACTTGGCAAGGCTGGAGGAATGGTCAAATGTATGGCAGCTCAGATTCAATACAAAGAAGTGCAAGGTAATGCACCTGGGAAACAAAAACCCAGGGCAAGAGTACACAATGGGGGGTGAGATACTGACAACAGTAAAAATGGAAAGGGACCTGGGGGTAATTATATCAGATGACCTAAAGGTGGGCAAGCAATGTGAGAAGGCAGTAAGGAAGGCTGGGGGGATACTGGGATGCATAGGGAGAGGCATCAATAGTAGAAAGCAGGAAGTTGTTATCCCTTTGTACAGACAGTTGATGAGACCCCATCTGGAGTACTGTGTGCAGTTCTGGAGACCCCATCTCCGCAAAGACATAGACAGAGTGGAGGCTGTCCAGAGGAGGGCAATTAAAATGGTGCAGGGTCTGCACCAGAAGACATACTGAAGAAAGACTACAGGAGCTTAATATGTATACCCTTGAGGAAAGGAGGGAGAGGGGACATGATAGAAACTTTCAAGTACCTCAAGGGAATCAACAAAGTCCAAGAGGGTAGCATCTTTCAGAAAAAGAGATGTGCAAGAACAAGGGGGCACAATTTGAAGATAGAGGGGGGATGGCTCAGAGGTAATGTGAGGAAGTATTTTTTCACAGAGAGGGTTGTGGATGCATGGAACAGCCTCCCTGAGGAGGTCGTGGAGTCAACAGTGGGGGAATTCAAGAATGCATGGGACAGACATAAGGCAGTCCTAGTGGGGGGGTAGGAGGAAGTAAGCTGTTGGTTAATTAGGATCTGCAGCTTATCTGTTAGGCAGGAAAATGGGCAGACTGGGTGGGCCAAGCGGTCCTTATCTGCCATCAAATTCTATGTTTCTATGTTTCATGTATGTTTATTTATTTATTTATTTATTTCAATCTAGGATTACAATACCTTTGAGCCGAGGCTCTTTTACAAAGGTTCCACGTCAGCGTATGCAACAGTTATCATTTTTAGTTACAAACATATAGCCATTGACTTACAGACATGTAATAACCAGTACAAAAACTTGAGCTATGAGCAAGACAAGGGGTGTGGGGGAGTGAGGGTAGGAGATCGAGGGGGAGGAATGAGGCAGGGGGTAAGGGGGAGTACGGGAGGTGGTTGGGGCGGGGGCAGGAGTAGAGATACGGGGGGGAGGTGGGTGAGGGCGGGAGACATGTTAAGATGGGCAGTCACAGGATACAAGCAGGAGAGGCGCAGCTTGGACTTGAAGAGGCCGAGTGTTGGAGCGGTCGCTATGTCGCTGTCAAGACAGTTGAGCCAGTTGGATGCCCAACAGGCGAATGATCTTTGTCCTTGGGTCGTGCGACATCATGAGATATGTAGTAGATGGGAATAGTAATTCGCAAATATGTGAATTAAGTCCTTCATTCACATCTTTGTGAATTACTATTTCATTATGCACCTCAAGCCCATTGGTCCACAATGGGAACAATGGGCTTACAGCTGCTACTGTAAGCTGTCATTCGGCGGGCAGATGTGGTGGTATGCGGGTGGGTGTGCTGCTGCCCGCCGATGATGGGGAGTTGGGTGGGCAGCGGGTCCTGTGTGAGTGGGGTTGCCACTCGATCACCAGGGAAATGTGTATATTGACTGTACCGGTGATCGGGGATTCGGGTGGGGTGGGGGAACCACTAGACCACCAGGAATGTTCAAACTAGGATTGCAGTGCAATTGGGAATATGGGTGGGGTGGGGGGAACCACTAGCCTACCAGGGAATTTTATTACTATAATATGGCCGATCGGGGCTACAGGGAGGGAGGGAGGTACCACTGGACCACCAGGGTATTTTGATGCAGTATGTTACTGCAATCGGGCTACGGGGAGGAAGGGGTGTACCACTAGACCCCCTCTGGAAGTATCGCGATGTTGTGCAGGGCGCCAGGTCACATTTCATCACAGCCCTGCAACCCATGCAATGAAATATGATGACATGCAATGGCCCCATTTGCTTTGCATGTATAATGGCTCCATTTGCATACTGCTGGCTGAATATCAGGAATCTGTGCACAGCGTAACTCTGTTGCGCTGGCGCAGTTCCCATTCCTGGGATTCAGCACTGTCTGGGGGGGGATGCACCAGTGCATCGTATTTGCGCAGTGTTCATTACCTGATATATTCAGAGGTGATGCGCCATGGCTCATCTCTTTTGAATATATCCCTGAGTTGCACCAGTGCAACTTAGTTGCACTGCACCACCACATGCGCCATTGCCAGGTGCAGTTCTGAACATTGGGGCCAAAGTGTATAGTGAGGGTTTCTTCTGCATGGATTTCCATGCCAGCTGAAACCTTGCTGTGCCAGAGTTCAAAGGTCAGGGGATGTGGTTGTACCCTTGTTTGGTACAACAAAGTCCTAGCTGATCAGAAATCCTTGAGGCAGCTGGTGTGTTTCACAGTGCTGCCACGCGTACAGCAATAAGTTCAAGTTCTGAACTGAAACTGCGGGCAGGTTTACTGCTGACGCGGGAGTGCTGTAAAAACACTTTAAACAAAAAAAAAACTAAAACAAAAACCAAAAAATGAGCACTACAAAAAATACTGGTTGGGCAACCACATGCCCGACCAGCCTGTGTTGCCACCTTGGGCTTCTGATTACACTGGAACTCTTGAGCTTCATTCTCAAGGTCTGATGTAATCAAAACGCCTCTATAGCAGCAAAGGTTGGTTGTGCACAGTTGCCCAATCAGTATTCTCTATGTTTTGCACAGCCCTGATTTTTAAAAGCTTTGAGATTCAGTCGGACCACAGATACATAGAAAACCATCAGCAGAAGAAGGCCTGAAGGTCTATCCAGTGTGCCCTGCAAGGCAGCACATGCTCGCTGGGGGTCCACAGCTATCATCTCCCCTACCCTGTCCTCTCCAGCTCTGTTAACCAGTCCCTCATGTCTGTCTCATCCCTCATGCATCCATTCTGGGTTTTTGCACCAATCATTGGACAGTCTATTCTATCCATCCCCCACCTGCTCCGTGAAAAACATGTCCAGGTGTCCTTTTTCAACCTACATTTGCACAGTAATTATATTTTGACTAATTGATAATAGCTTATGCACATTAGGAATGCCTCCAGCAATTAGGAATACCTCCAGCTATTTTTATTTTTTAAACAGAGGCTGTTTTCAGTTTTAGAACTGGCACAG
Organism: Neoceratodus forsteri; assembly: GCA_016271365.2. NCBI lineage: Eukaryota > Metazoa > Chordata > Ceratodontiformes > Ceratodontidae > Neoceratodus > Neoceratodus forsteri. Next base: position 283,962,530 of record JADMNL010000027.1, on the reverse strand, counting down.
CATTTGGGTGTTAGAATCGGTCACCTATCTGAGTAACTATATTGACAGGCTTAATAGAGTGCAGAGGAGAGCAACCAAAGGGTTTGAGTCCCTTTAGAACACTTGGAGTGACTTGAGCATGCTAGAGAGGAAGTCTGCAGGAAAGCAAAGTATGGGATCTGGAAAAAGATGCTAAGGGAGAAGACACTTCCAATTTGGCTTTCGTCCCTCCAAACATTCACATCCTTCTGAGCCTCATTCCCAGAGCAAGGCATCGTGGGTATGCAAATTCTAAATCACTAAGGTGATTTCAACTAGTCAGCACGCAGAGTCACTGTACACCTTATCCTGTGTACAGTGTGCTCTTGTGTGGGAGCATTGGGGCGGACGCTCCACTTCAGTGCCGGGGTTGGGGTGGGGGGATGGCATAAGTAAATTTAAAAAAAAGTCTCTAAACTCGTTATAAAATCATTTGAGCTTAACTTGAGTGATTTATGATAAGTTAATAGGGACTGCAAGGGGTTTCCTTATGGCATAAGTGACACCTGTTGTGAGGTTTGGGCAGACAGACCTGCTCATCTTCACTTCTGCGGCCCTCTCACCCAAACTTCACACTCAGTGTCTCTTATTTATTTATTTATTTATTTAGCTTTTGTTGACCGGGTAAGTGCACTAGACAAATCCTGCCTAATTTCAGGCACGACCCGGGGGGAAGGGGATACAGATGAATGCCAACTGACCTTGAACCAGATTAAGCTGTTGGTGGTATTTTTAGTGAATGAGGGAAATTTGGCCAGGACACCGTGGAAATTCCCCTACTCTTTTCGATAAGTGCCATGGGATCTTTAACATCCACCTGAACTACCACCAATCCAGGCAGATGGGACCTCGGTTTAACATCTCATCCGAAAGACGGCACCTCAGAAATGCAGCACCCCTCTCATGCTGCATTACAGTGTCAGTACTGGGATATTAACCCAAGTGCCAGATGTGGGAACTGAACCCACAGCCCTCTGATCTCCCGGCCTCAGAGGCGAGTGTGCTACCTACTGAGCCACTGACACTGCTGCTGCTTATACCATGAGAGACACCCCTTGGGGGCGCTATTAACTTATATCCTTGTGTAAGTAAGGTTGGCAAGGCTTCCCCAGAACAGACGTTGTTTTTTAAGCAATCTTGTGTGCCTGATCCAGCTTAGGCTGAAAATAACGAAGTACAGACATGTATTACGTCCCCTCTGGGACTTCTCAGTGTACTGCAGTCATCATCTTAACCAGGCACCTGGACAGCTCCCTAGGCAGCATCTGTTTAGAACGCTTGGAGTGAGCATATGCCCACGATGCCTTGCTCTGGGAATGAGGCTTGAGAAGATGTGCATGGTTTGGTGAGATGCACCAAAACCAAACAAAGTGGCTGCAGGCATTGGACACGTGGGCTGTGAGTACTGACTGACTGGCAGGACTGGGACCGTTCTCCATGGAGAAGAGAAGACTGAGGGATGCCATGATTGCAGTATTCAAATATCCATAAAGGATAACAGTCAGGCTAAATTCCACTCTTCAGTGTGTACAAGGACAAGGGGACTCAATGTCTTTGAAGGAAAGGAAGAAGAGTCGCGGGAAACATCAAGAGGTTTCACAGACTTGCCCAAGGCTACACAGAGAGTGTTTGGCTCCAGTGAGGTTTGAACCATAGAAACACAGAATTTGTCAGCATAAGAGGAAAGCTTTGTCCACCCAGTCTGCTCAAATGGTCCCTACCCAGTCTGTCTCCACAGACCCTAACTGGTCTCCAGCAACCCTCCCTCCACCCTGCCTATTCACTATTATTCCCCTATCTATCCCACACATGTTTGAAGCCTCCTATTGTTTTTGTCTTCACCACTTCCACTGGCAGTCTATTCTAGGCACCTGCCTCTTTTTCAGCAAAGTAGTATTTCCTCACAATCCCTCTTAACCCCTCCCCCAGATTCATCACATGCCCTCTGGTCCTGGTGCTCTTCCTCATTGGAATGAGACTCCCCTCCTGTACCCTGTTACCCCTGTAAGGTATTTGTAGGTTTCTATCATGTTCCCTCATGGTCTCCTCTCCTCCAGGGTGTACATGTTGAGATCCCTCAGTCTCTGCTTGTAGGGTTTTTGGTACAACCCCTGCACCATTTGTTTGCCCTCCCCGGACTGCCTCCTCCCCGTCTATGTCCTTTCTGATGTGTGGCCTCCAGTATCGTATACAATACTCCAGGTGGGGTCTCACCAGTGAGTGATATAGGGGCAACACCACCTTCTGCTGGAAAGACCTCTTCCAAGGCATGCCAGCATCACACTGGCCCTTTCCACTGCTTTTTCCCAGTGCTCTGCCACTTTGAGGCAATCAGATACAATAACCTCAAGGTCCCGTCCCTGCATAGTGGCTGACAGTACCCCCATCCTATACTTGACGTTCTTGGGTTCCTATGCCCTAGCTGCATGATTTTTCACTTTTTGGCACTGAACTCCAACTGCCATGTTCATGACCACTATTCGAGTTTCCCAAGATCCCTACACATTCTTTCTACCCCTCCCTAAATGTGCACCCTATTACATATTTTGGTATCATCTGCTGAAATACATATTTTCCCTTCCAATTCATCAGCAATGTCACTTATGAAGACATTGAAGAGAACCGATCCTAGTACTGAGCCCTCTGGCACCCCGCTGGTCACCCTTCTATCATTAGAGTGAGTGCAGTTAACCACCACCCTCTGTTACCTATCTGTTAACTACTTTTTACTGCAATTCACCACTTTGGATTCCACACCTATAGCTCTCAATTTCTTAATCAGTCTCCTGCGCAGTACAGCGTTGAAGGCGTGCTAAAGTCCAGATAGGCTACGTCCACGATGCCCCACCCAATCTACTCCTTTGGTCACCTAGTCAAAGAAATTCAAACAGGTTCGTCTGACGCGACCTCTCTGGTGTGAAACCATGCTGCCTTACTTGTAGCCCACTGGATTCAAGATACTCTACCAGCCTTTCCATTATCAGTGTTTCCATAAATTTCCCCACCACTGAAGTGAGGCTCATGGACCTATAGTTGCTAGTCTCTTCCCTGCTGCTGTTCTTACGTAGCGGGCTCACGTCTGCTCTCCTCCAGTCCTCTAGAACCCTGCCTGATTCCAGAGAGCTGTTGAATACGGCCATCAGCAGGGCAGCCAGCATCTCTCTGAGCTCTTTTAGTATCCTTGGGTGCATCCTGTCTGGTTTTAAATCCTTGTCCACTTACAGAGCTGCAAGTTCCTTCAATACTTTTTCCTCTGAAAATGGAGTTGTGTTCACCTTCCCACCTTTGTTCCAGCTGCTCCCTGGTGGTCCCCCCCCACACACTGTGACTACTGAGCAGAAGTACCTGTTCAAGACATCAGCTTTTCCTTGGTCTCCTTCTATAGTCCCCCTCTGCCACTCTCCTTATCCTCACTAACCCTCCCCTTGCTTTTCTCTTCCCACTTATGTACCTGAAGGGTCTTATCCTCATTTGCTACCCCTTTAGCTATCCTTTCCTCTGTCTGTGATTTGCTCCCCTCACAGCCTTACTTGGTTCCCTCTGTTTTACCTGGCACCTCCCTGTCTTCCTCCCTCTGCGTTTCCTGATACCTCCTGAATGCCACACTTTTTTCCTTCACCACCGTAGCCACTTCCCTAGAGAACCATAATGGTTTCATTTTCCTTTTACTCACTTCTTTCACGCAGAGGCTGGTTGCTTTATTTATGCCCTCCTGTATTTTCCCCCCCTGTTCCTCTACCCCTCCCTGGCAATCCCCCTCTACAAGGCAGTTTCTGAGGCAGTCTCCCATTTCTTTGAAAACTGCCCTCCCAAAGTCCAAGACCCTCATCCTCATGCGGTTTCCTTTGCTCCTGCCTTGATATTAAACTACACCGAACAGTGATCATGGGTACCTAAGGGACTGCCCAATGTAACATCTGCAGTGCTGTCCCTGTTTGTATGCACCAGGTTCAGTACTGCCCTGTCCCTGGAAGATTTGCTGACCATCTGCCTGAGCAAAGCCCTTTGTAGGGAGTCAAGAATGGCTCTGCTCCTTGCCAAAGCTGCAGCTGGAAGGCTCCAATCCACATCTATCCAAAATGTGTTTTTGCACCAGTGGCATGGAATGACATTTCGGTGGTGTGGAATGACGTTTTGGTGAGGATTTGATCATACGAACATACAAAATTTGCCAGCAGATAAAGGCCTAGAGATCTATCAAGTCTGCTTGAATGTGCAGCTAGCACCCCTTATTCTGCAGCTGCCCCTCCCTTCCACCCTTCCCCTTCATTGACGCTCCCCCTTGTCCTGTCCTATTCCCTTTTGAAGCAGTCCACTGTTCTACTGGATATCACTTCTGCAGGTAATGCAATCCACCCAGCCACCACCCTCTCTGTAAAAAAGTATCTCCTCATCTCCCTCCTGAACCTTCTTCCCTCCAGTCTCATATCATGGCCCCTGGAGTCCCTCCCCTCCTTTACTTTGAACAGCCCCTCTGTACCTGTCTTGTTTATTCCTTTCATGTACTTAAAGGTTTCAATCATGTCCTCCCTGTCACCTACCAAGTTCATGAGGTGGGGTATTAAAAAGGCTATGCTGGAATGTTGGTGTACAAATACAGTAAAATGCTAGGTTATGACTGAACATTCCAGGATTTCAATGTTCAGTCATAATTTTACTAATTTTAAATATTTTGACTCCAAACTTTCAACATACCCATTTTTACACACCACCTCATAAACCTGATAGGTGTAATTTCTTAAACCTTGGATAAAATACGTTTTCCCAGTTGTGATGTGAAATGACATTTCGGCCAATATGCTACTTTATACATGTCATGTTTATAAGGGCAGTCATAACATGACTATCTTCAAAATTTGGGGTCAAAATCAAAAGAAAAGTGACTGTATAATGAGTGAATGTGCCACGCCCAGCACTTCTTCAGGTGGACGGAGTCTCCTCATAGCGTATGGCCCAAAGAGCCCTGCACATTTGCACCTGCTCACACAGGTCCTGAGTGAGGACACGATTCCGCTGTGTCAAAAAGAAATGAAATTCTTTGCAAAAAAACTTTGTTAATGCACCAGTTAGGGTAACTTAACGCCACAAAAGCAGGGAAATGTGGCATTAGGGTTTCCAACCCTAACTCCAAGCCCCCACACTACCCCCAAGCAGCACAAGGAAAAAATATTAGGGTTTTGGGTCTACGGAGTCTTGGCAAATTAGTGGTGGGGTCTTTCTTGGGGTTGTCAACTTTAATGCTCACCCTTCCCCTCAGCCTCCAGTCCGAGGCACAAGGTACAGGTTCGATGCAGTGCCTCATAGTGATACACTCTTCAAAGACAGAGAAGTACCAGTTGCCACATGTTGCCAACACAATTTATTGTAGCTTTCTTCATGCAGGGTCTGCAAGGAAATCATGTGTGATGTTGTTTGCTCAGGGAATGGGGTGAGCACTAGGGTTGACAACTCCAAGAAAGACTCCAGCACTGATTCACCAAGACTCTGGAGACACAAAACCCTAACATTTTTTCTTTTGCTGCTGGGGGGGTAGGGTTGGAAACTAACAAACATGCAAGAAGGAGGGGTGGAAAAGCAATGGGGAAAAACAAAAACTGCCATCACAGAGGCAACAAGCCTTTGTGTAAAGCAAATCAACAAAACAAAATGAAGGAAAAAGCCACTATGGTTCTCAAAAGACGTGGCAGGGAAGGTTAAGGAGAAAAGGACAGCATTCAGGAAATATAAGAAAACACAGAAGGAGCAGGACAGAGAACTATATCAGTTAAAGCAGAAGGAGGCAGGAAGGCAGTCAGAATAGTAAAGGCCCAAACTGAGGAAAAGATAGCCAACTCTGTTAAGAAGTGGGATAAACTCTTTTATAGGTACATTAGAAAGTGAAGAAAGACCAAGGGAGGGATACTGAGGCTTAATAAAGGGGAGGGAATGTGGGCAGAGGGCGACAGTGAAAAGGCAGGGATACTGAATGAATACTTCTGCTCAGTATTCACAAAAGAAGAGGAGGGAGAAGTACCTAAACCAAACAATAGAAATACTCTGGATGGGGGTGGGGGGTTCGATATCAGTCCATTCACAAAAGAAAGGGTTCTGAAAACACTTTTAAAACTGAAGGTGGACAAAGCAATGGGGCCTGCCGGTATTCACCCTAGAATTCTAAAAGAACTAAGGGGAGAACTAGTGACACCACTGACTACCCTCTTTAACAAATCATGGGAGAATGGGGTGGTACCTGAGGACTGGAGGAGGGCGGATGTGATTCCACTTCACAGAAGTGGGAGCAAGGCAGAAGCAGGAAACTACAGACCTATTAGTTTAACCTCAGTGATAGGGAAAATGATGGAATCACTTCTGAAAGAAAACAATTGTTGAGTACCTAGAGGCCACCGGGCACAGGACCCAAGGCAGCATAGATTCACAGTGGGAAGGTCGTGTCAGATGAATCTAATAGATTTCTTTGACTGGGTGACCAAAGTAGCAGACCAGGGAGGGGCTGTGGATGTGGTCTACCTAGACTTTAGCAAGGCATTTGACACAGTCCCACACAAAAGATTAATAAACAAGTTAGCCAGCCTTGGAGTGGGTCCCAAGAGTAGCCTGGGTAAAATTGGCTAGACAACAGGACGAGAGGGTAATAGTAAATGGAGTCCACTCTGAAGAAAGGGAGTTACTAGTGGGGTACCGCAGGGTTCAGTACTGGGACTGGTCCTCTTTAATGTCTTTATAAGTGACATTGCGGAGGGACTGGAAGGAAAAGTATGTCTCTTTGCAGATGACACAAAAATCTGCAACAGGGTTGATACACAAGGTGGAGTGGAAAGGATGAGAAGTGACTTGCCAAGGTTGGAGGAATGGTCAAATGTACGGCAGCTTAGATTCAATGCAACTAAGTGTAAAGTAATGCACCTGGAAAACAAAAACCCAGGGGCAGAGTACACAACGGGGGTAAGATACTAACAATAACAAAAATTTAAAGGGACCTGGGGGTAATCATATCAGATCTCCTAAAGTTAGGCAAGCAGTGTGAGAAGGCAGTAAGGAAGGCTGGGGGGATACTGGGATGCATAGGGAGAGGCATCACCAGTAGAAAGCAGGAAGTTGGTGAGACCCCATCTGGAGTACTGCGTGCAGTTCTGGAGACCCCATCTCTGCAAGGACATAGACAGGATGGAGACTCTCAAAGGAGGGCAACTAAAATGGTGCAGGGTCTGCACCAGAAGCTATTCCAAGAGAGACTAAAGGAGCTTAATATGTTTACCCTCGAGGAAAGGGGTTGGGGGACAAGATAGAAACTTTCAAGTACCTCAAGGGAATCAACAAAGTCCAAGAGGGTAGCAACACTCAGAAAAAGAGATGTGCAAGAACAAGGGGGCACAATTTGAAGCTAGAGGGGGGACGGCTCAGAGGTAATGTGAGGAAGTATTTTTCACAGAGAGGGTTGTGGATGCATTTAATGGACTGCCTGAGGAGGTCATGGAGACAAAAACAATGAGGGAATTCAAGAATGCATATGTAACCCCTAGGTGGCGCTATCCCAAGGGCTACTACCCCTGCCTGTATGGCTAGTAACAGGTTAAGGGGCCTAGATCCAGTGATGGGTGCCTCCACCCAGAGGTCAGGGTTGGTAGTGGTTAAACTAGCTCGGGTATAGCCCTCTGGGACACTGTGACCCCCCCCCTTTGTTCCCACTAATGGACCACACAGTACACGGGAGTTACCTTCCCGATACCCTGCATATGCACACTTTTTACACATATAGATACCACTTACCCTCAAGACTGATTCTGCAGCACGTCTCTGAGGACCCCCTGTAAAACAAGATTAATCAACATGCACAACACAACACAATACAATGCTGGTTCTATATGTACTGACACCTCAGACAGTATAAAGTTCAATAACAACAAATCTGGTTTATTCAGGGGACTGGAACATGGGAGGGGGAAATCAGGTTGATTGGCAATATTCAAATCACAGTACTGTGCATACATATAGGGTCCAAAAAGTCACACTCTGGGTACCCAGGATGGGGGGCTAACCAGGTCCGTTGCCTGGGGTTGGCCGGCTGGTGCAGCTGGATGGGGCCCTGTGGGAGGAAAATATATGCACAACACACAATTGTAATCAGGAGTCGGATGGCTCAGTCCACAGAAAGAAAAACACACAGAAATCAGTTGACACACTTTGATTAAATGAAAGGTGTAGGGAGATACCCCGATTTGTACTCGCGATACCCCAAGTACAGAACCTGAAGGAAATGGTTGTTCTGGATTGCCAGAAAACAGGGCATGGAGATGAGGCCCTTGTGACAGAGCCCACTGCTTTGAATAGCAGGCGGATTCAGTCTGATTAAATTGAGTTCAGCTTCCAGCTTCAGCTCACAACTAACTGTGATCGGGGGATTAAAGTCGCGATCCCCATAAGCACTAGACACATTCATATTTAAAGGAAATTACTATACCAGACAGCTGCTTCTCGATCCCGATCGCAAACACTGAAAAACCCGGGAGCACACACAGCATCAGAGTCCCCGACAGGCCGATCGCACTTCTGCAAATCTTCGGTCTTCTACGGGCAAGCCTGGTTCTGCACACTTCCTCCTTCTCTCCACAACTCGGTTTCAGTCCGATGAGCACTTGCTAACGGCTACAGGCCTACTTCAGGGCCTTCCACGCGCTTCCCACGCGAACTACACACCACAGCAGAACAGAGCTCCTTCTTTTTTCACAGTCAACTCGCATCTGACCTTCCAGCAATAGTTCAAGGCATTTCCTTTGGCTTCACACCAGTTTTGTTGGTGGATTCGGCTGTCAATCACAGCAGGACTCCCTCTGTTGGTGCAAAAAGGTGCCAAGGTCCAAACTACAGTTCCCAGAGGCACCTGCCATACATTTCCCTTTACGCAGGCTCCAGGTGAGAGTCCAAGTTCTGGTTGGCCCAAGCAGTCTCCATTTTAGGGCTCCCCTAACCCAACTGGCCCAGATCAGCAGTTCAGGTCCAAAATGGAGGGCCAACACACAAGAGTCCCAGCTGCACTAAAGGCAGGTTAGACAAAGTGCAATTTTACTAATGCTCTAAATGATTTCAGGCAAACAGAACATCTTTCAGGTGGGCTCATTCTGTGCTCTTAGCAACTGCAGAAACGGAGCAATCAGACAGCAGCTCAGGCAGGATTCGAGCATTAAACACACAGTCCCCCCCATATAACTAATTATGTCTGCAAGCAGACAGCTCTTAAAGAGACAGTACGTGAAGGCTCTACAAGCACTCACAGTGCCCACATTTAAGCGGCACGTCACCGAACGCCAGCAGGCAGGGGAGCACTTAGGCAAGCTCTTAGGAGGCTTTTAGGAACCCCCATTTGTAGGGGGGTTACACATGGGAAAGACATAAGGCAAAATTAGTGGGAGGGTAGGAAGAAGTAGTCTGTTGGTTAACTAGGATCTACAGCTTATCCAAAAGGCAGGGAAATGGGCAGACTAGGTGGGCCAAGCGGTCTTTATCTGCCATCAAATTCTATGTTTCTATGTAGACCCTAACGCCACATCTCCCTATTTTCGTGGCATTAAGTTACACTACCTGGTGCATTAACAAAGTGTTTTGCAAAGTACTGTATATAACAGATAAACCACTCTGAGGTGTGCGGTCGCGCTCTGATATACACACGCCTTGGTGTGTGTTGCTACTCACAAGGCCGAGGCTCAGACACAACTACCCAAGGCGTGCGTATATCAAAGTGCGACTGCACGCCTCAGAGTGGTTTATTTATCTTATAAAATGTCAAAATTGTTTTGAAGGGGGTTAAAAGTGGAGGTGTGCAGTCACGCTCTGATTATTATACGCACGGTCATGTGATGTGTTTTATACAATCAGAAGTTTGGATTTGGAGGATATTATCATCTCCATTTTATAAATATATATACATATATATATATCCTGGGCTTTCAAGTCCATGCTGGAACCACTAGACCACCCTGCCTAAACTTTTGTGAAAAAAATGTCATCAGTAATTCAATCTGGATATAAATCGGACAGACAGACAGACATGTAAAACCATATCCATATGAATGCAGGCAAACGTCTTTTCAGAATATGAGCAGATTGATCTAGGATGTATCTGGTTGTAAACCCCTACCTTTAGTCTGCTTTGAAGTTGTGTTGCATTAAAATGTCCACATTTGGAAAACTGTGATTGCTGAGAGCTGTGCCTGAGGCCCAAGGCAACTGAGAGAACTGAACCCTGGTTACAGAGCAATTTCTTCTGTTTGCTACAGCTGACTCGATCTTAATAGTTATTTGGCTCCTAGGCATTCAGCCCTGTCTTACTGCATTAATTCTGCTCTTATTTATCTTTTTAGCATTACATGCTTGACTAAGTTACGGTGCGGGATTATTTACAGCATATTTACTTTAACCTAACCCTGACAGTTCCTGTGCCTGACGTTCCATTATTGTTTATTAGAATTTAATCTTGGCCACAAATCGGGTAACAGGGACAGAAAGAAGATATCCCAGTGTGAATACAAACCCTTAATAAAGTGAGGAGGAAGCAGATGGTGTGGCACTGAAATGCAATAGTAATATGAAATCTGGCACATCACACATACCAGGGCCTGTGTGAGATCCCACTGCTTTAAATAACATGCTTCTCATTTTGCTGAGATTAACAAGGAGGGAGGACATAGCTAGGAAACAAGTAGCATTCTGTGCAACAGCTGCAGGCGTAAACTGTAGTGCTCAGATATGCGATTGCTACTGGATGCTGGTTGCACTGGAAGCAACAGCTTTTAACAGTACTACACAGCAATTGCTCAGTAGAGCACAACAACCAGATTCTCCAACGAATGACAGCAGTCACCCCTGGGCCATTCTGAGTTGTGTCCAGCACTGCACTGCACTGCACTGCTCAGGTAGCCAACCCAACCTTGGGTCACGTCTATGTCATTTTGAGCTGTGTCCAGTACCTCCTTGCTTATTTAGCCTACTCAACCTTGGGTCAGATGATCTGTGTTAATTTTGAGTTGTGACTAGTATCACAATGCTTATGTAGCCTACCCTACCTTGGGTCATGTCTATGTCATTTCTGAGCTGTGTCTAGTACACTCTTATTTAGTCTGCCCTGCCCAGCTTGGGTCATGCCTGGGGCATTTTAAGTTGTGTATAGTACCACACTGCTTATGTAGCCTGCCCAGTTTGGGTCACTCCTGGGTCATTTTAAGTTGCATCTAGTACCACATTGCTTATGTATCCTGCCCTACATATAGTACCTTGGGTCACACCTGGGTCATTTTAAGTTGTGTCTAGTACCATACTGGCTATGTAGCCTACCCTACCTTGGGTCACACCTGGGTAATTTTAAGTTGTGTCTAGTACCACACTGCGTATGTAGCCTACTCGACCTTGGGTCATGCCTGTGTCATTCTGAGCTGTGCCTAGTACCACACAGCTTAATGTAGCCTGCCCAGCTTGGGTCACGCCTGGGTCATTTTAAGTTGTGCCTAGTACCACACTGCTTACGTAGTCTGCTCCAAGTTCTAGAAAGAGGGCAGGCAACTCTTTTCCAACAGAATTCATAACTGTGAAGGCACCATTTGAGTAGTAAAACAGTGCTCCAACAGTTATGAGGTACAATTGTCCAAATTATACCGGAATTCCCTCAATGGGAGGGCAAAACCTGGCCATTCCAATCCCTGGGCAGCACTTTTCGAACCAAAAGTCTCTCAGGAATGAGGGAATGCCCCATAGGTTAGTCACGGTTACTTGACCCATTGTTCTTTCAGATTTTTCACCACTTCAGGGACGCCGCACAGGAGAAGGATGCCACAACGACTTGACGCTGGACTACTCTGTGACTGAACTAGGGACTGAAAAGGTCAGGAGCAAGCTGGCACCTTTCCCGAGGCTCTCCTCAGTGAGCATTGAGTGAACATTCAGAGAGCATTCAGAGAGCATTCAGTGAGCATTCAGAGAGCATTCAGTGAGCATTCTGAGCATTCAGAGAGCATTCAGTGAGCATTCAGTGAGCATTCTGAGCATTCAGTGAGCATTCAGAGAGCATTCTGAGCATTCAGAGAGCATTCAGAGAGCATTCTGAGCATTCAGTGAGCATTCAGAGCATTCAGAGAGCATTCAGAGAGCATTCTGAGCATTCAGTGAGCATTCAGAGAGCATTCAGTGAGCATTCGGTGAGCATTCTGAGCTGTACTACACTGCTCTGAGGCAGTAACTCGCTGACTCAGCAACATTCTATTTTGTAACATGACAGCAATAGCCAAGTAGTAATAACGGAAAATCATTGGTCAAAATGCAGCAGGTGATAGAAGTTGGGGCAGGTATTAATCAGTGGTAACACCTGCTTCAACCAAGCAATAATCACCGCCTGAACCAGTAGTACCCAACATGGCCAGCAGTAAACGCGCAAAGCGTGATGTATTAAAATAAACAGAGCCGCAGAGCAAAATATGCCGAAAATCCAAGTTACTAAAGATAACAAAACACTGTTTGATTACCCTCTCACCCACCTATTTGTCACTGACGGCCATAGAAAAGCGAGAAGGGACAAAATTTTAGTATAGGTATAGGAAAACCAATACGCAGCGGCAATACAGGAATGGAGAGAAATATACTTACCTTCGAGATTTGTGGGGCTCAAGGAATCGAAGTGTGGGTGGATTCCATGAGTTGGAATGCAGTGGAATGGAGCAGACTTGTAGATAGAGCAGAAGTGGAATCTAGAGAGAAAAGAGAGTCAGCAGTAGTTGTCACACCTAAGAAAAAACAGAGAAAAAGAAACATCTCAATGCAGAACCAAAACAATCGGAAATAATACGAAGTAACAGTAGATATGCTGTACTGTCCACTGAGCAGCTGGACAACTTAGAGAAACAAAAATGTGAGATAAATACACAAAAAAACAAGGCATGGACTTCTCGGATATTCTCAAATTGCTAACAGTGAATAATCTGTCTATCAACATAGCTACCATACCAATACAGTCACTTGCAGCAATATTATGCGGGTTTTATGGAGCAGTCAGAGCAGAAGTTGGCTCACAATATAGTATCAGTTCATTCATTGGAATTAGAGCTGGCTTAAACAGATATTTTAATAGTCTAGAAGTCAATAGCAAAAAAAACATAAGCAGTGATTCAGACTTTCCCGCAGCAAACAATGTGTTTACAGCAGTTCTGAAACAATACAGAAGGTCAGCATGCGACACAGCTAGTCACCACCCAAGGATATCAAAGTCAGACTTACAGAAGATCGGAGAGTGTCAAAAATTGAACCCAGAAACAGCATACGGACTTGTCCGCCATTTATGGTTCAAGATGCAGCTTGGTTTAGCGGGATGAGGAAGAGAAGGGCTTGTCTTGTGACAATTAAAGCAAGATTCTTTTATCATAGAGAAAGATGACAATGGGGAAGAATTTATTTGCATGGCTTTCAACATGTGCACAAAAAATCATGGTGCTGTAACAGAAACATATAAATAAGCATTAAGAAGAGTGTTATACTCCCAGAGAGATTCACCAAACTGCCCCGTGACACTCTTTAAAAAGACTACAAAGCACGTTGTCCAGAAAATGCTCCTGCCTTTTTTTCTGCACCCGCTGCATTTTCCACAGCACATACTAGACAAAAAAGACATCTGGTACAGTAAACAGGCGATGGGACGTAACTATTTAGGAGACCTAATGGCTAATATCTCAATTGATGCTTGTTTAAGTAGCCATTACATGAACCATTCTATACGAAGCATGGCTATCCAGATGCTATCAGAGGCTGGTCTCGCATCTAGGGAAATAATGTCAGTAACTGGGCACAGATGTGAGACCAGCCTCCGTAACTACTGGTCTCCCACTAATATAGATCGCCAAAAGTGGTCAGCAATATTATTTGGACCAGTCTCTAAGCAGAGCAGCAGTGAAACACAACCTGAGAGAAAAAGTGGCACACAGTCAACCAAACAAACAGAAGAGATCGCAGTCAAGACGAATTGTGACATGAGTTTGACAGAGACAGATGGCAATGGAGCACAGAGCAAGAGATATGAAGCAGTGGACAAACAGAAAGGTGCAGTGAAGGACACCATGGGAGAGATGAGCAACACATGTGAACCATAGGGGAGCATCAAAGGAAACAGAAATAGTAGCCATGAGGAAGAAAATGCATACCCCAGGGAAGGGAGAACTCAGAAGAGCCGCACTGGTAACGAGGGACAGAAGACGTGCAAGTGTAATGCGTACACAGCGGAGAATGTCAGTATATCAGAACCGACTACCGCATCACCTGTACAACAATGTACCAGTCCCTACAATTTCAACACACTCACAGTGCATGGGACAGTCAATTTCAATAATTACGGCACTTGTCAAACAGAGACACAACAGCCGGAGATGCACAGTAGCAGCTGTTAGAGGTAGAAGACTTGGTTTGCTGGCCAAGGCACCTAGCTTCACCTGAGCTCTTTCCTTCTAAGACTGCTTGAAAGGCCAGAGTAGAGAAACTTACCAGAGCAAGGGAGAAGGATTAAGACTTACTTTGGCTAAGCAGATTTACTGTGTTGTGGTGTTTTTATTTTTTACTCACAGGGATTGCTACTGTTTGTTGCTAACATTTCATTGCTTTATTTTTTTCTCTGATTCAAATTGTTGTTGCTGGTATACCTTCTTCTGCATTATTACAAGGTGTGCCTACAGGTGTGTCCTAACAGATTACTGCTGTAATCTTCTGATTCAAATTGTTCTTTGCAAGGTATATCTTCTGTTACTGCTTTATTTTTCTCTGGAGCAAAGTGTTTCTTACAGGGTATATCTTCTCTGAAATTATTACAGGTGGTGCTTTACAGGTTTTACAGTTTTATCTAACATTAGGATAAGCTTTGGGTTACTGCATTTGTTGTTGACTGATTGTTTCTGCTCTTACCTCCTTGTTCTTTCGTCTGTGGTTCTTTTAGGCAGGGGAAGGGCCCAGCCACCCACCCCTATCCCCAACCACCCTACGCTACACTCCTTTTATAGGGTACCACAGTTGTGACATTTCCTGTGGCAGAGCAGGAAGGGGCGGATCAGTGGGGCCTCCACAAAGGATCTCATTTATAGGGCACTAGTAATTTAACTTGTTATAACAAGTTAAACAAAGCACAATTAAACCATTACTTGCATTTTTTCCTTTTTTTTTCCCTTCTAATTACTTTGACTAGGTTACAAACCCAGCAACTTATTTGGAATGGATTTCATTAACTGCAGGTACTGTGGAACAATTTTCAGAAGGACAGTCTTACAGGATTTAGGGACACTGTCCTACATGCTGGGCCTTTGGAGATCTTAGGGCTCAGCTCGGGCAGCATGGGCAGAGATTGCCGCCTCAAATTTCATATTGAAGAGGAAATACATTATAAGAACCACCTGCCATTTCCCAGCATCCAACAGAAAACCTCGACCGCAGAGGGTAGTTGGTCCAGGAGGTTGGCAGGTGGTTAGAGGAGCAAACCAGGTGCCCCATCACTCTCTGCCTCCAACACATTACCCAAAACCATATAAACACTAGAAACAGGTATCTGCCTCTATCTCTGAAATCAAATAAAGAGGCAGAAGACACTGCAGAGCAGGACACTGCAGCACAGGAGCTAGCACAACAAAACTCACCCAAATCAGGAACCAAAACTAAACAAGCACAAAGGAAATCCAAAAACTTGACTCATAGGAGACTCCATGATTCGGGAGTTGACACCCATCTCCAGCCAGGGGTGATGGTCAGATGTCTCCAGGTACATCAGCATGGAGAGACACTGACCGTGACACAAATTGATTACAAAGCAGGAGAAAACATTGATATCCTAGTACACTAGGGACTAATGATCTCGCCAATGGGTCAGTTGTGGAGACCAAGGAACACCTGACCAGGCTGGGTGACAAACTATCATCTATTTCGCCGGCATCTCCTTCTCTGAGATCCTACCAGTCTGGGAGAGGGGAGCAGATGGACGGAAGGTCAGAGAAGGAGATAGGGAGCTAAACATGTGGCTCAAGGACTGGTGCCAGGAAAAAGGACACAGATTTGTAGGGAACTGGCAAAAGTTCTGGGAGCGAAGTTCTTTAAATTTGATGGACTGCATCTGACTAAAGAGGAGTCAGTGCATTGGGGCAGAAGTTTGACGCCTTTGCAGAATATTTAAAATAGCAATGGGGAGAGGGGTGCAGCACCCCATACGTCGAATGGGAAGAACACCCCTCCCCCCTCAGCTAGTGGTCAAACAGGAATTCAGCGTGTTTGCCGTTCATTTGCATCACCAGGTAAGAAAAAAGGTTTGTCTCCCCATACGATGCACAGGGGTAATGCCAAACTTCACCCAACAACTAACACACCAAAATCTGGCCAATGGAAAATCATGTACACAAATGCTCACAGCCTGGGAAATAAGATCCCAGACCTGCAGGCAACAATGTCAGAGGCTAAACTGGACATAGTAGCAATTAGTGAGACGTGGTTTACCAGTAACCACACTTGGGAGACTTCAGTACCTGGCTGGTGTATTGTTCAGAAGAGACCGAGGTGCAAAGGGGGGAGGAGGGCCCTGTATGTTAATGAAAATATCAAAGCTACAGAAATTCAGAATACACATAAGGAGCCAGAAGAACTGTGGGTCACCCTGGAAACAGGAAATGGGACAGCCATAAGAACTGGGGTTGTCTACAGGCCCCCAGACCAGAGGGAGGACATAGACACATTACTGTTAGAAGATATACAAAACATGACAGCTAAAGGAGGTTCTGATAATGGAGACTTCAACATGCCAGATACAGATTGGTCAATACCAGCAGGAACATCTGCCAGAACTAGACTCATAGTGGATTCCTGCAGGAGGGCCTCAAACAACTGGTACAGCAACCCACAAGAGACAGGGCTATCCTAGATCTAGTACTGACTAACAAAGAAGGGATCACAGATCTCCAGGTAGAAGGTCACCTAGCCAGTGACCATCACATGGTATGGTTCAATTTGGCTACTACTTCTAAATCATCCCATTCCAAGGCAGAAATATGGGATTTTAGAGGAGCTGACTTTGATAAGATGGCCAACAGAGTTAAGCTAGCCCTGGCAAAAAGAAACACAGGTGAGGGGTACAGGCAAAGTGGGCAAGCATTAAGGATGCAATACGGAAGCAACATCCCATTGTGTTAGACAGAAAAGGAAGTGCAAAAGAAGAAGGAAACCACTTTGGTTCTCAGATACAGTAGCAGAAAAGGTCAGAGCCAAAAGGCTGGCCTTCAGGAAATATAAGGGAACACAGCGGGATGAAGATAGGGAGGCATACCAAACTGCCCTAAGGGAAGCAGGTAAGGCAGTAAGGCAGGCAAAGTCCCAAACTGAGGAAACACTAGCACGAACAGTAAAGAAGGTGACAAGACTTTCTTATAGATACATTAGTGAAAGGAGAAAGTCCAGAGGGTATTGCTAAGCTTAATGGAGAAAAGGAGCATGTGAGGAGGAGGACCCTGTAAAGGCATCTATCCTAAATAGATACTTTTGCTCAGTATTTACTGAAGAGAAGGTAGGGCAGGGCCCACAGCTCAGCATCATGGACACAGGGGGGAGGGAGGTAAGTACTACTCCCTTCACAAAAGAAAGGGTCCTACAAGAACTTGCTAAGCTCAGGGTGGATAAGGCAATGGGACCTGATGGCATACATCCCAGGGTACTTAAGGAGCTAAAGGAGGAACTAGCAGAGCCATTAGCAGAATTGTTTAGTGAGTCTCTGAGCACAGGAGAGGTCCCAGAATACTGGAGAAGGGCTCATGTGATCCCGCTCCACAAGAGTGGTAGCAGGGAGGAGGCGGGGAACTACAGACCGGTCAGTCTTACCTCAGTAGTGGGCAAGATTATGGAGGCACTCCTTAAGGAAAGGATAGTGCAACACCTGGAATCCATAGGGGCACAGGATCCAAGACAGCATGGGTTTACAAAGGAAGGTCCTGTCAAACTAATCTCATAGATTTCTTTGACTGGTAACCACAGTGGTGGACCAAGGGAGCAGTTGATGTCCGCCACCTTGACTTCAGCAAAGCTTTTGACACTGTTCCACATAGAAGATTGATAAATAAGCTGGGTAGGCTCAGGGTGGGTCAGAAGTTGGTCAACTGGGTGGCAAACTGGTTGATGGGCAGAAAACAGAGAGTGGTGGTAAATGGTATACAGTCAGAAGAGATGCAAGTCACAAGTGGGGTACCTCAGGGATCAGTCCTGGGGCCAGTCCTCTTCAACATCTTCATTAGTGACCTTGCAGATGGACTAGAGGGTAAGGCTTGTCTGTTTGCAGATGACACCAAGATCTGCAACAGAGTAGATGATCCAGATGGGGTGGGCAGAATGAGAAGAGATCTGGATAAACTAGCAGAATGGTCAGAAGAGTGGCAGCTGGGATTTAATGCAAAGTGCAAAATCATGCACATAGGTAAGAGAAATCTGAAGCCACCTATAGGCTGGGAGGGAGTTGCTAGCAGTCACAAAGGAAGAAAGAGACTTGGGCATCATCATCACTGATGACCTAAAATCATCCAAGCAGACCTCCAAAGCAGTAGGTAAGGCTAGGGGTGTTAGGTGTATTAGTAGGGTATCACAAGTCGTAAGAGGGAGGTAATAATCCCTCTGTACAAGACACTGGTTAGGCCCCATCTGGAGTACTGCGGTATTGGAGGCCACACCTTCACAAGGACATTAACCAAATTGAGGCAGTCCAGAGAAGGGCAACCAAAATGGTGCAGGGACTGCATCAGAAGACTTATGAGGACAGATTAACAGAGCTCAATATGTATACCCTTGAGCAAAGGAGGAGAGAGGTGATATGATTGAGGCATTCAAATACCTTAAGGGCATAAACAAGGTGAAAGAGTCTAACATGTTTAAATATAAGAAAATAGCAGGACAAGAGGACACAGCATGAGATTAGAGGGAGGCCGATTAAGGGGAATGTGAGGAAATTTTTCACAGAAAGGGTGGTGGATGGATGAATGGCTTACCACAAGAAGTGGTGGCTATGAATACAGTGCAGGGCTTCAAACAGGCATGGGATAGGCATAAGGGAGCAATACAAATGACTATGAATAGATAGGTCACTGACAGAGCAAAGGCCGATGGCACATTTATAAGGTAGAAAAAGAAATGGGCAGACTGGATGGGCCTTGCGGTCCTTATCTGCCGTCAACTTCTATGTTTCTATGTAGAGGAACACGCCATTGAAGTATCAGCAAAGCAGTAAAGAGTGATCCAGGAAATCGAAAGGTAGTAATACCTCTGTTAAAATGTTCCAGTTTTTGTAATTAAAGCTAAAAACGAGTAGCTAGTTATGTTGTGAAGTTGCGCAGCATGTAGTTAAAAATCTTCAGGAACCCCAGAATGCAACATATATAAGAAAGTCATAGCAGTAGAATAACGGATCTGGGGAGCTGTGGAAGGAATAAAAATAAATTATCCCCTAACAAAAGCAAAAGAAAACAATGATAAGAGTATTAGTGCATGGCAATGGAAACAATGAGAAATAATGATTGTTTCTGATCTGTAACCACATAAGCATGTTATTGAGTGTTTAACGGTCCACTGCAATTAACAATAGTGTGTATGTACAAAAAACTTTTTCATGCATTAAAACGTGAAAATATTAAAAATGGAATTTCTGTTTTCTTCTTCAGTGTGACTGAAGACCAATACCAACAACTGCTTGTCATGTTACAAGCACATTAAGCTACTCCTAAGTCGGCTTCTACTGGGGAATTAATGCATGGTTGTGTGTGTGTGTGGGGGGGGGGTTGTGGCACGAGGCCGAAGGCCTTAATGCTTACTTGGCTTATGCTGCTGTAAGGCCACTCCCATTTGCAACCTCTGCCCAGGATGACTGACAGAAGCTTCAAGGGAGCCCTAGAAGTTAACTCTTTGCTGCCCAGGCTGCCTACCTAGAAACCACACTAACTACACAGGGTTCTAGTAACCCAAAGGGGAACCCGGGGTTACATCTGCTATTTCATCATCCTCTTGTTCCTCTTGATCGGATCCCAAATCTGTAGGCAGGGCAACATTTTTTTCATAGAAAGCCTGTGCAGTAAGCCAGCCCAGTGGTGCTGAGGGTTGAGGCGCTGGACACCACACCTTGTACCACACCAGCGACCCAGGTTTGGGAACGAGCCCGGGTGCTGGGGGTCGGCAGCAGAGGGAGAAGGATCGAGCATCCGGAGGACTGCTCTCTTCTTCCTGGGGAGGGATCCAGGGTCTTCCTGGTGCAGTAGAGACCCCCGGTGGAGACCAAAGGTACTACTAGTGCAGGGGCAACACTGGGGATGAGCGTGGCTGACGTCTATGGGTAACCGTGCTGACGTCTTTGCACAGCTGTGCTCAGGGGGGTAAAACAAGGAAAAATCCCCATCTCTGGGGATAGGTGAAGGCATCTCCATCCCCATCAGGCCACACTCCCAACATCGGTCTCTCCTCCCTTCCAGGCCCTGTCGTCCAGCCCGGCACACTAAATTCATAGATAGAGCTGCCTGAGTGGATAGCATGGCCCCACCTCGGGGGGCTCAGAGCCAGGGGCTCCATCGGGTTGGGTGAGGAGAGGAAGGAAGTCACGGTAGGAGGTAGAGCCCAGTGAGTGGCAGTAGGATTCTGGAGAGTTCCCTGGACAACACAGCACAAAGAAAGCTGACAAAAAAAGAAAAAGAAAGCCTGTACAGCATCAACATCAACAAAAAAAGGGGCCAATTCTCAGAGCTCCCAGCACAGCGCAAGGGGCTTGCTCCACAATGAATGGCGCAAAGTGCCCTTGTACCAAATGATGCACCGGGAGTGATTCTCAATGGCAGCTTGCGTCAGCCACAGGCTGCCTGCCCCAAACAGGACTTGCGCCACCTGTGCACCACAAAATGGGCTGCGACATGGTGCTGGGCGGCATGAGATAGAAGCAAGTTGCCACATCCCCGAAAGTGGGATTCTCAGAACTCTGCCAGAGGGAGAAATTCTAAGTACCAGTAGACCAGCCAGGGCTAGTCTAAGGGTACATAGAAATTTCTCCTTTGGGAGAGTTGACCTATTTATGGCAATGTGCCCGCGGTCCCCCTCTCCAGCCCCGATCCTGTGTTATAATAAAGAAGGATCCCTGGTGGTCTAGCAGATCCCCCTTCTCAATATCCCCATAAACTCGTATGTAGTATAATTCCCTGCTGGTCTAGTGGATCCCCGATCACCTCCGTGTACAGAAACAGTACAATAAACCCCTCCCTGGTGGACTAGCAGACCCCCCTCCCTGATGTCCCCAAGAAATAATCATATAATTCCCTGGTGGAGTAGTGGACCCCCCTCCCCAATCCCCAATGTCCCCAAGAAATAATTATGTATTATAATTCCTTGGTAATCTAGCAACCCCCCAAGCCCTGATCCCTGTTAAGCCATATTATCACATCATTGGTGGTATAATGGACCCACACCCTGGCAGACAGTGCTCCACCCCCCCCGCTCCCCCATCCCCAAACCGAGCTGGCAACTGGCACAGCCCACTGCTCATCACCACAGCTAGCTTCCAACCAAGCTCTCAATGAGCGCTGTATTGTATTCAGTACACGCTCATTGATTGACAGCTAGCTGTCAATCAATGAGCACATATTGAATACAGTACAGTGACCTCATGTCATACCTGAAAATGGAATTTATATTTCAGTGTACCTATCGGTTATTCAAATAAATGAAATAAAATAGACCACCAGAGAGAACTTCAATTGTACTAACGGGGGATTGGGCTGGTGGTGGGGGGCTGAGGGTGTCCTAGATTGGCACACAGCAGCTCTGCAGCTTGTGGCAACCCTCCGGATATTTGGCACATGGCCAGGGTTGCCGCTGGCTGAGGGACTTTACCACTGGGACCCTGCCTGATAGAGAATTGAGCGCAGGGTCTTTGGAGTACCTGGCACTGACACAAGCTGCCGTTTGCTATAGCTTGCATCAGTCTAAGGCCCCTTTGAGAATTGGGCCCATAATCTATATTCTGAAAAGTAACTTTCAATTTGGCAGGGGATTGCAAGACAGCTGTTACCCTGCCTGTAGAAATTCAGCTCTTAGAGTGAGAAAGCGCTTCCTGCACCTCTGAGTAGCAAGATAAAAGTCAGGATACAAATTAATCTTGCAGCCCTCGTAAAAATAAAACAACTTTTTTTTGCTCTGGCAGGCTGCAGCATTTTATTTCTTTGAGCAATAGAAGAGAAAGTTCAAATCACATACCTTGCCAGTTGTTTCTGTGGGTCTTTTCTCGATTGTTGTCTAAATACAGACTCCAACACTGTAGGCTGCTCAGGTGAAAAAGCTAAAGTTAAAATCCTCTCAACTTCAAGCTTTAGCTCCGAGTTAAAAATTTGTGCTGAAAGTCCTTTCAATTTAAGATTTTTAAGGAGAAGCGTATTTTTAGTTTTCTTTAATTTAGTTCATGAAGGAAGTATTAACTGCCCCTTCCACAGTTAGGATCATTGCTATGAGTTTGTCAGTACTTTTTTGGCATATTCAACCTGCTCCTCGATACTGACCATTTTAATTTTGATCTTTTCACATTGGGAGGCAATATAAGTAAGAGAGGTTTGCACCTTCTGAAACAGATCCTTAATGTCGGCTTGGAACTCCATAAGAAAAGTTTGTATTGAAGCCAAAGTCAGCTTCGCTAAAGTCTTTGCCTTAGCACCCAACTCAGGTCACAGTGCTGCTGGGGAAGCCATTACTCTGGCCAAGAGCGGCAAATCAGCTGGCCCCCATTACGGAGCTACTTTCCCGGTTTTGGGGGGAAACATTTTCTTAAGTAATTCAGCTCTGGTCTCTGCTCCTTCCGTCAGCTTAGAATGATCCTGTGTGGCCATCAGACCACAAAAGATGTACTATATAAAGCAGGAAAAGCAGGTTAGGCTACTGTCTGAGCAGAGCTGTGAAAAAGTATTTCTGGCCATGTTGCTCTCACCAGTGCCCCCCCCCCCATCTGAATGTTTAGGCTTAGTGAGGGGTCATTTACAGGGGGTTGCAGATTTAAACTGATGGGGTGAAATTTAGGAGGCACATAAGAAGGAACATCTTCACGGAGAGGGTGGTGGAAAAATGGAGCAATCTAAAAGAGGAGATGGTCAATGTTGCTAGTTTCAAGACAGGGTTGGATACACATGTGGGATTGATGAAAATGACTAGGGAAAGGGATGGTACTAATTGGGGCAATGGAACGGGCCATGCGGAGCTGCAGGATGTGGGTTCAGCATAAGGACCTGCCAATGCTAGACAGGTGGAGACTTACAGTACATAGGAACCAAACAGACTTGATGGACCATGAGTCTTTTTCTGTTCATAAACTTCTGTGTTTCTGCCAACAATGGGATTTGCAGTACATGTCTCAGCACTCCCGTCATTAATCACATCTATTAGGGAGACCCTTCGGGATCCCGTACCTGCACATTTGATATCAGCTTGTTACTGAGCACTCACTTGTGGGTGGGTGTGTGTGCAAGAGACTACCACAGATATCACCAGAACAACATGCGGGGCAGAGTTCACTACCCTCTTAACATTGGCAGACTGGTCCCTAGTATGGTATAGGCAACACAAAGTGAATGAGTCCTATCAGTGGAGGGAATCTGACAGAAGACAGCCATTAAAGTTTCCAGCACCTTGCAAATAACTGCCAAATTCCACCTAAGCCACAAACAACTGTACATGTTACAGGGAACACTTTGTGTATAAAGCTATAAAGAATGGTTTACTCTGGGAATCTGCATGGTTATGCTGGAAGGAAAGAGAAGGCATGCCAACAAGACGGCACTTGAAGCGACTGAAAGGAGCAAAATACAACACCACTAAGAGAGGGAGGTGGTTCAGCCAAAGGGTGGTGAATAGCTGGAACGCGCTCCCTTGCGAGGTGGTGGGTGTGAACAGCTTGGCGGCCTTTAGGACTGCACTGGATAGATATATGGGAGAACAGAAATGGGAATTTATCCACTGATCAGTGACAGGACCATAAATGGCTCTAGTAGCTACCGGACCTGATACTCGAACCTATGAACCTATGACACACACCCGCACCCACATCCACATCCTCTGGTCCTGTCCTGTATTACCATCTTTCTGGACTCAGGTAGAACATGAAATAAATGGATTTTGGACCCCTCACCCCCAGAGCTGCACTCTTACTTCTCTATCCCCCACATATTCAAAATAAAGTACACTTATACAGTGAAGCCTGCTAGGATGAAAGCCAGTTCTGCAGAATTATGTGGCAGAGTTACTGCAGGAAACAAAGTAAGTTCAATAGGAGTTGATCCCTTTTGTAACATGGGAAACTGTGACACTATGTTTCTTCCTGGTGGGCTTTACTATACCTCTTAGGCATCCCATTAACTGCAGCCAAAAAAAACCAAACAATAACGCCTTTAGCTGCAACCGGAACCTCCCACTCTCTCACAGTGGGAAAACACAGCACTGGAGATAGATAAAATATGAACATATGATCATACGAAGAAGCCTGCAGAAGAAGGCCATTTGGTCTCTCTAGTCTGCTCGTATCGCAGGGTCCACAGCTTGAGCTACTGTCCCTGCCCCCCATCCCACTCATCCCATCCTCCCTACCCATGATCCTTACCTTCCCCCTATGCCTATCCCAGCCTCTCTTGAAGCTGCTCACTGTCTTCAACGAGACCACCTCTTCTGGCAGTGCATTCGAAGTGTCCACCACCCTCTCTGTGAAGAAGTGCTCCCTGACCTCCCTCCTAACCCCCCCAATTTAAGACTGTGCCCCCTCGTGTCATGGTTGACACTTGGTAAAGAGACCCTCCTTAGCCGCCTTATGTATCCCTTTCAAGTACTTGAAGGTCCCAGTCATGGTCTCCCCCCCTCCCTCTCTCTCTCCCTTTCCCCAGGTCATGGTCCAACTCCAAAATACAGTACCTAAACATCAGAATCCCTGGAAGCTGTGGTTACTTTACATTGCAACTACTAGGTCAGCTATAGTTCCCTAGAGAATTTCTAGCTGTACCAATACAACTGCCTAAGGGAAAGACAAGACTAGCTAGACCAAAGGTCTGCAACGTGAGGCTCGGGAACCGCATGCGGCTCTTTGCCTGTGTTCATGTGGCTCTGCAGCTCCTTAATTGTTAAAAGTCCAATTTTATGCTTTTCAGTATCTCTGCAACTTTGCTCCACAATAACATATTTTGGAATTGTCTGTGGAGGTCACGCACTGAATATGCAATATCATATACACACTAATATCCTTCATAGAAACATAGAAATGTGTCAGCAGAAAAGGACCGCCAGGCCCACCTAGTCTGCCTAACAAGCTGCTGGGACTTTGCAGTTTCCTACCACCACCCCCCCCGATCCAAGAGACCCTTGTGTCTCTCCCATGCTCCCTTGAATCCCCCCACAGTCCCTGCTCCCACCACCTCCTCTAGGAGTTTGTTTCAGTTATCCGTCACCCTCTCCATGAAGTAGGATTTTCTTGATGCTGGGACAATATGAGGAGGTCAAGCATAATTACTTATGAGGGGCTACTGGCACTGCAGTGTCCGCCATATTATAGGCCAGCATCAGTACTACCATTTGCATTACTGACATTAGCCAGCGGGATGTGAGGGAGAAAACTTTCAAAGGTTCGTGGCAGGCTGCTTGATGACATCATAGTTAGTGTTACTGCTTACTAAGGTGCTGAACAAGGGTAGTGCCAAAGCTCAGAGTATTGCACATCAAGTGGCAAACCCAGTAACAATCCACTCTGGATGCCTCACAACTGCACAAATGCTCTCTGGTAACCAAAGGGGAGGCATCATGTTGGCAAAGATTTGCAGTTCAGGAAATGTTGCCAGATGTTAGCTGGGCTTGCAGTACTTGACACTGAATGCAGAGGCACCAGACATGCCATGGGTTTTTACGCACAGCAGGCCGGGCCTGGTAGATGCCCATGCCTTGCCACCCTTGCCTGACTACAACATCAGTGCCCCAAGTGGGGGCACAGATGGACTCCTACCTCAGATACACAGGATGGTCCAGCCGGTTATTCTGTCATCCTTCTCATCTCTTAACAGGTGCTGAGCACTTTATGTACTGTATTGTGATAGCCTCACATCATTTGGGATCTAGGTGGGGTGAGAGGTACAACTACAGTTACATCAGGATGCTATGTGGCATTCAGATCATTAGAAAGGCAGTTGTTCCTCAGGCAGGATAGAAGGCTGTGGAAATGGAAGGAGGACTGAGTCAAGGCATGCAAGTTCATACAACTGCAAGAAATATTAAAGGGACATTGTCAACCTTGTCTGTATTATTTTAGGTAAAAATCCACATTTATGATTGCTTACATTCTCTAAAATTAATTTATGTTGCTGGTTGTTTTATCTACCTCATTGCTTGTTAGAACTGAAATGCATGGTAATGTACAGCTATGCCTAGCTCCGTTTTGCTTCAAATCGTCGAACTACTCTTAGTGCACATTTCCTGAACATAAGATGCACCATCAAGCAGTGCAGCCACGCATGATACAATAGTCTCCTCTACTCCCACTGCATAATGAGTGGCTAGCTTGTGTTGGGGGGGGGTTTCCGAGTCCAGGAAAGATGCAGTGTGATGTGGTCAAAAAATGTAAACAAACATGTTTTAGTGTGGTAACACCAGTATGGTGGGCAGTTAGTTAGTTTTTTCACTTTTTAAAAGAAAAAAGGGATGTGAATCAAACTACCAGCTGCATAAACAGTCTGAATATAATGTGAACAATCATAAAATGTACATTTTAAACTAGGGACACTGAGGCTTAAGGAAGTTGACGGTGTTCCTTTAAGCGTATTAAACAAAGCTTTGCCAATGTTAAAGTGGCACTGATGCTGTGAATCAGCCATGTGATTTTGTATACATTTTATGATAAACTGGCACACCCAACAAAGAAAACAATCATAGATGAGAACATAACAGTGTCAGTGGCTCAGTAGGTAGCACACTCGCCTATGAGGCCGGGAGATCAGAGGGCTGTGGGTTCAGTTCCCACATCTGGCACTTGGGTTAATATCCCAGTACTGACACTGTAGTGCAGCATGAGAAGGGTGCTGCACTTCTGAGGTGCTGTCTTCAGATGAGATGTTAAACCGAGGTCCCATCTGCCTGGATTGGTGGTAGTTCTGGTGGATGTTAAAGATCCCATGGCACTTATCGAAAAGAGTAGGGAATTTCCCGGTGTCCTGGCCAAATTTCCCCCATTCACTAAAAATATCACCAACAGCTTAATCTGATTCAAGGTCAGTTGCCATTCATCTGTATCCCTTCCCCCGGATCGTGTCTGAAAATAGGCAGGATTTGTCTAGTGCACTTACCCGGTCAACAAAAACTAAACAAAATAACCTTTCTAGAAGGCTGGGGTGCTTTTGGTTTCATCAGCAGGGGAGGATGAATGTTTCGAAGTGATTTGCAGTGAAAGTTTCCAAAAAATAGTACTAATTCCAGGGCATGTCCCAACCAAACATTCTATATACAGTATGCCAGTGATATGTGTGGTGGGGGTGGCCAGGCTCACCCCTATCTATGCTGAGACACAGGAAAGGTTGCACCAGAGAACAGAGGCCAATAGAGCAGGACTCTTTCAGTGGCTCCAAGAGAGTTACCTGAAGCATGTATTAGGAATTAATTTTGAGTTACTAACCATTTGCCTTTTCAGCTACAAAATCTGTGTAAAACTCCTCTGATTCTCTTAGAGAGGATCTGGAGAGGAAGCTGTCCAGTGTGGTTTCTTTGTGCAGTGTTCCAGTTGATTAATATATGCTTTATTCAGATAGCACTGTGGGATGAATTTAAGCTAAATTATGCACTACAAAAGACCTCTGCTATGAATACGCTCATATTGCTCTGGTGATCAGACTAGTCATGCCAGGAGGACATGCGGCTCCCAATCCTGAAAAGGTTGCAGACCCCTGAGCTAGACCATGAGAAGAGCGAGGCCTCAGTGATGTATATGCCCTGGAGGTTTACTGATGAATCAGATACCCAGTAACTGAATTTGCATTTAAACTAGTCATTGTATATCGATTTCTGAACTTAACTGAACCACCTCGTACTGACGTGTACCGTATACATGATTGCAAATGTTACAACCTGATCGTCTGCAAAATTCAATAAACTTTGTTTTAAAAACAATATTACTTTATTGGTTTATGTATATTCATGTATGCACTCAGTCATGTCTTGATTTATGGTACTAGAAGAAATTCTCTTTCTGAAGTATTATATAAATTCCAATGTAAAGAAAGATTCTAAAAATAACCCTGTTACTTACAATACCTTCAGAGTGACTTGGAACCTTTGAAAAGAGCCCTTCGGCTCAAAGGTTGTAATCTGAAACTGTAATAAATACAGATAAATAAAATAAAAATATTGATTCTATAAAGCTTCAGCCATCACCTTCAGCATAAACTCTCTGGTACACAGTGTTTCTGTTAGATATCGCTCTCTGCATCTTTTTGATTCATTCCAAAAGGTGTTGGGTAACCCAGCAGGCTAGCTGAAGCACTTCCAGCTGGCAGCAAATAAAAGAGAGCCAGAGAGTTGGAGAAAGTGAGAGGAAGGAACAGCAGTAGGTGGGAGGAAGAGTGCTCCCTCTGTAAACTGTGCTAACAGACTGGAACTGGCAGGCTGCTATTGTTCACAACAGGCAGTCCATTGTCTTACAACACTGCAGAAGAGAACGCTGACAAGCTGAAGCGCAAATGTTGTTTCAGTTAGTTAACCCCTCAAGTGTTGTATCAGTTAGATAACCCCTCAAGTGTTGTATCAGTTAGTTAACCCCTAAAGTGTTGTATCAGTTAACCCCTCAAGTGTTGTTTCAGTTAGTTAACCCCTCAAGTGTTGTTTCAGTTAGTTAACCCCTCAAGTGTTGTATCAGTTAACCCCTCAAGTGTTGTTTCAGTTAGTTAACCCCTCAAGTGTTGTTTCAGTTAGTTAACCCCTAAAGTGTTGTATCAGTTAGTTAACCCCTCAAGTGCTGTGTCAGTTAATTAACCCAAGGATTGCCTTGGATGGAGCCTCAGGCAGCCAAGAGGTCAAAGCAACATTATCCTCATTCTTGCAGCCCATGTGAAGTTCACAATAAGAGAACTTTCTTAGGGGAAGCAGTTCTCTCCAGGGTCAGACTGGGGTCCAGGGGGTGCACCTAGAAAGTTGGTACAGGGGCCCACCAGGAAAGGCAATACAGAAGGGCCAAGGGTGATACACTTATATTAGTATTCCACTTATATCTGCTGCACTATTGTACCTCTAGGTTTGCAGCTTATATTTACTTGCAGTGACAAAAACAGATACATGCATAGAAACATAAAATCTGACGGCAAAAGGAGACCAATGGCCCATCAACTCTGTTCGTAGTTGGTACTACCTTACCCCTGGCCTTGTGCCGCAATGGGTAATTCATGCCCTCCCTCCCTTCTGCTTTCTCCCTGTCAGCATGGCTCAGTTGGTAGCACATCCGCCTCTGGACCACAAGGTTGTGGGTTCTGGTCCCACACCAGGATTAGGCTCATACCTAAATGCTGGCATCCGAGTGCAGTATTGGGGGGGGGGGTGCTGTACTGTTGGGGTGTGCTGTACTTCGGATGACATGTTAAACCAAGGTCCCTTCTACACCCATCCTGGTGCTGTCCTGGTGGGTGTCCAGGTGGAAGTAAAAGAACCCAAGGTACTCTTCACAAAGGGTAGGGGACATTCCCGGTGTCCTGGTCAATATTCCCCTTCCCATAAAACTTGTTAATGCAACTGTCCAAGGCTGTGTGTGGGTGTTGATGTGCGATATGGCTGCCACTACACATTCAGTCACTTCACTACCAGTCTAGCACTGCTTGTAAAGCACTTTGGGATTCAATGTGTATGAAAAGCACTATGTAAATGCTGATTATTATTCTTCTTCCTCCCTCCCCCCCTTCCTGGATCCCCCGCGTGTGATTAATACCCCATTTAAATAGAAAACAGATGACAAATGCAAAGATTTTCTCAGTTTATAAGGTGGTCAGGTATGCAACAGAGAGGAGGGTGGCACCTAGGAATTTACAGGTATCCTGGTGACCAGTCCTGCTCTGGTTTTCTCTGCTGCTCTTCTCTCTGTTGTTTTTAATTTCATCCTCATTCTGTTGCGTCCTTCTCTCTCTCATGCCAAGTGGTTTGTTTTTGTTGTGTTTATTTTTTGTTGACCAGGAAAAAAGCATTAGGAAAACATTTCCTGTTTTCAGCCATGTCCCATGTGTTTGGGTCTCAAGTCGCAAATCCTGTGCCCTCAGATAATTTAAATTTTCTGTTGATTTACAACTTTATTGTTTCTTCCACACCCTGGTACAGCAAATCTGTTTGCACCTATGCACCTAGACTTTTTCACGAGAAAGTGATCCTAGTGTACAAACAAATACAGGCTTATGTTAGTAATACATGTTCATGCTAAAGGTTATTCACATCATACATTTTAGCACTGAAAAACCTAATGCAGCAAAATTTTACCAGACTGAAACAGTCACCTCAGTATTCTGACAGACACGTCACATTGTTCATTGCTGTTCACCCCAGCCCAGCTGGTGCAGATCTGATTAGGGGCTTGATGCAAGGAACTAATGTGTCACTGCCTGAGCGACACTGCAGGACACTCCCTGTTCCCACCCACATCATAGGCACTCTTCCTAGTACCAATCAAGAAGGTAGCTTATCGAAAACAAGACTGCAACCTACTGAGAGAGCACCGAGAGTGCGTTAAAGTCCGTCACTATTTGCTATCTTAAAAATATAATTAGCAAGTTCCAACAACGTGCAATCAATGTTGTCTTTGATTAGTGCCACATCAGAGCCCCATAATTAATAATGCTATATGACATTTCATGGTGTCCTTATTGTTCTGTTTTAGTATCCATTATTCATAAGAGTGCTGGGGACACTTTCATATTTTTCTTCGCACCTATGTTTGAAAAACAAAATCTGATAGGGTTCAAAAGTGCACAATGTCCTCTTTTTCTCCTTACTTGTGTCATGGAATGTGTCAAGAGTATAATTTTTTACATTTTGTTTTGAGTGAATTTTGCATGCTTTGCTGTTAAAAAGATATCAATACCTATAAGCTTATTTTTATTTTTTTCAGTCCTTTGTTAATCTTCTTGCTGTGCTTACCATCCCCTTTAGGATGGGCTTCCCAAGGGATCTTTCCTCCAGATGTGCTGGATAGTACAACTGCCCAAAGTGGCTCAAAGGCTCGCAGGCCCGCCAGTACTGGGAAGTCACTGTCCTACAGACAACCTGGGGTATTTCTGCTTTTTTATCCAAAATTACCAAAAGAGGACAGGCTTCTACTGCCGCATAGTTTACATATCTGGTTTATTCTAATATTTTGAAATGGCCAGGTTGCTCTTGCTGTTTGATTGGCATGCAGCTTAATCATGAGCCGTGGTCCTCTGGCTTGTTGCATTGTACACCCAGAAATTCACATTATGTACACACAGCAATAATATACTGTATGAGAGAATGAATTCACTGCCCTTAAATGTCACTGTTTTGTCCGCTCTGACATTTTCACGTCTGATTTAGCTGACGTGCAAGAGCAAGCTAATCTGTCAATTACAGTATATGTTTTCACTGGCATATAATTTTCGCTGGATTTGCAAAATTGAGAATATAGCGACATTTTTATTCCAGTGACAATAATGTCTTATACAGTACTTATGGTTACATTCAGTGTCCTGAGCGGAGGTTGTAGCATGCACTGGTTTTGCTGTGAGCTTATCTGTATACCTAATTGTAAATCAGCAGTGGGATTTCAGCCAATCAGAGCACAGAGTTATTGCACCTCTTATTCTGCTTACAGTGTGCTCTCATGCGGGAGTTGTAGGAGGGGGCACTCTACTTTGGTGCCAAGAGGAGGATGGCACATAAAAATACTCTAAACTTATTATAAATCACTCGAGCTAAACTCAAGTAATCTATAATAAGATAATAGGTCCTCTGAGCAATGTCTCTTACCCTCTTGTAAGGTTTGGGCAGACAAAACCACTCAGCTTCACTTTGGGGTCCTCTTGCCCAGTCCTCACGTTTGGAGTCTCTTATACCATAAGAGTTAGGCCTCGGAGGCCCTATTAACATATAGTAAATGCCCCTCACATTTGCTTAGTCCTTCTGATGATCTCCGTGCACTGGCATCTGACGACACCCCACAACCCCTCTCCCAGCGAGCTCATACTTGCTGTGCTGTCTTCAGGAGAGGTGGAACGAGGAGTTTATGTCCAGGGACAGCCCATAACGTCAGATCTCTATCAGTGCTGCCCAGAGGAGGTGTTATTGTAGTGGGATGATACAGAACCCTTCGCCCATTTCTGAGAATGCTACCTCCCACAGAGTTCTCCAGCGCACAGCTGGGAGTATGGGTGTCGGCAGGTGTACTCACTGTACTCTGCTGAGTACAGTAAAATCTAGAAAATCCAGGGGCAACATGAGACTCAGGCCAGGGCAACAAACACAGACAGAGCCTGATATACCTAAAGAACTGTTTTTCTCCTCCTTGGATGTTTTAGTGTGAGTTTGTGAGTGATCTTTGGAAGATGTGTGTAATTAAAAGCCAGCCAACCTCTGTCTGATTGGTAGTGTGTGTGTTAGATAAAGTAAACTGTTGTGAATCTGTTAGAATCATTGGCTTACTACCTACTGTTGACTGAAATGGGAGTGGGCAAATGTTTGTGTGGAGGGGCAACACATCTTTTTATTTGTGTTTGGGGGGGGCAACAGTCCCATCAACTCTCGAGTACAAGTTTAAAATTCCTGGCTACACCCCTGGCTGGGAGCGGGATTTGCACCACAAGCTGTGCTAAGTTCAACGCTCAGCAAATTTTTATGCCGATTAGTTCATGCGACTGAGTGTGAGTGAGGCCACAGAGTGTATAAAAAATTGTTCGCCTACACACAGCTGTAATCCCTGAAAAAAGAAGAGGGCAAACATATTAGCCTTCATGTGTAGGCTTTCTGTTTTTTATTTATACATTTACCTTTTGTCCCGATATACCCCATCAGACCTTTGGGCTGTCCCTCTCCTGTCTTGGCACTGAGCAACCTGGGACTTGTCACACATGACCAGTTCTCACCCTATGAGCCCCTGCAGGAAGGATCCCCCGATTATCTAGGTCCAGGTCAGCCAATGAAATGTGACTCTTGAAAAAGGGTCCATGGGGACCTGAATTTTTTTTTTTAACATGTCACTGTTTCTACGCTTTGCCAACAGACCCCATCTGATTGACCCCCCCCTCAGCCCCGCCACCCAGAATTACCGAGGCTTACCTTATGCCCGGCCTGGGAGTGGCTCCTGCATAGAGTCGGTCGCCATCCCGCCACCGGTGAATTTCTCCTCCATTTTCTCCCAGGGGTCCCAGGAGTTGGCGCGCATGTGTGTGGAGGTGCGCATGCGCCTTATGGCCCCAGTAATGACCCCCTTCCACCCACTCACCCCACTGGCCTAATGCCTAGCACCCTCAAGGTCTGTGCTGCCCTCAGCCTCCACCAGGAGGCAGCCATTAACCGAGGGTTGCCACTACCTCCTCCCCAGAGAGGAGAGTTGCCTGTCAGCAGCTCCATCCAGCTCCACCTCCCCCCCCTGCTGCTGACCTCCGATGGCCCGAGCTCGCTCCTGAACCCAGGTCACTGGCATGCCGCGAGTTTAGGCATCCAGTGCCTTAGCCCTCAGTGCCACCGGGCCGGCGGGACCTGAATTGTTGAGTGGCTACTGGGTCTGATTTACCTGTCATTTATCACCATCCTGTGCACTTGAAATAAAGTGCTTTTGCACCTTATGAAGATTTCAGATGCTTTCTGTTACCCTTGGTAAGTGCGTGCAGGTCTCTCTTCTTTTTGGATTTACTGTGCTAGTTTTAGCACCACTACGCCTTGGATGTGGCCCACTTCCCTTTCTGTAGATGCTGTCCACCCTTCACCCACAGCATTTACCTTGCCTTCTTATAGGCAGGCAGCAGCCAACATCGCCTGGTTCCCGCCAATATCAACTCCTTGTTTACATGCACACTGGAATTAGATTCAAACTCCAATTTCAGTGGAATCGATGCAGCAGTCCTCCATTGGCAACTCATGAAACTCATTCAGAGGTGGGATCCGGTTTCAATTTGAACCCAGTTCATGGCCAGCGGTTCAAGTGCCTTAATTATTTTGAGCATTGATTATTTTGAACCCAGTTGCTTTGTGCATGTAAACCTGATTGGGAATTCATTCTTCAATTTTTTTCTGTTGAAACTGCAGCAAAAGGAATGCAATCTGAATCAAAATCCTTAGTTAAAACTGCTATGTTTACATGAATCCAAACTTGCTTACCTGGCAATAGATATCAGGTTTCAGACTGTACATGCACCACAGAACTCAGTTACGGAGGGATCAAATACTCAGTAATCGAGTTACCTGGTGCTTGTAAACAGGGCAGAATGCACAAAAAGAACTGTGCAAACTAAACGTCTGCCATTCCGCATGAGTTGTAGAATTGATACAGTGCACCAATCCCGTCTGCAAGTTACCAACTACCAAAAACTAGGGGACTGGTGCACTTTTATCGATGCACTGCAACCGGATCAGAGTTTGGTTCCTGGAGCATCGATTCTGTCATGTATGTGCACTAAACACTTGATTTCTGAATAACTGGTTACTCAGTAATTGAGCTGAATGGTGCATGTTAATGGGGTTTGTTGTGTGTTTACATGAAGTGAAAATCAGTCGCCATGTAATTGAGTCTGTTCATTCTCATCAATCCAACAGCATGCAAACCAGAAAGGACTCCCATCTAAATGAAGTGAATTGATTACAAAGTAACTGATTCCAATAACATTTGTCATTTTGCCTTGGCTGCCCCCCGACTCACCCACCGTTGTGAGCTATATGAGAAACTCTGCTGGCTCTCACCAGCTAGATACCTTGATTTTGGTTTGGGATGCCTCTCTGGGAAAGTGATCAGAACTAGCACCCCAGGGCTGGCCCAGCTTCTGCCTAAACTGAATCCCACCCCCTACTAATTTAGGTCTCTCACATCAGGGATGCTCAAAGTCCCTCCTATCCAGAACCCTCATGGGGGATCGGGACTTCGCCATAAGTGTGCCCAGACTCTGGAATTTGCTGCCTGTGGATATCCGAGTTGCCCCCTCCTATCTGAGTTTTTGAAATTCCCTGTGGGGTTTCCTAAAACTAGCATCAGAATGTGACTGTCCCAAACCTCCCTAGAGTAAAGTGTCAAATTGTTTTGTCTGAACCTCCCCAGGGTGTCTCCATTGAATTCCTGGAGATATTTTCCCCACTGTAACAATGACTTCTGACTACTCCTGCCTAAAAAGCCTTGGGCATTTTTACACCCATTATTGCTCCACGGTCATAGGCTAACCATGACATATTGCACCTTGGTCACTTGGTAGAAACTTGTACTACCTAGTGTTTCTGTTTCTGTCTAATATGTGCATATTTAGAAAAATGTGATGAGCTGTATATACCTGTCCGCGGTCCAACTAGCCTAGGAGGTGTGTACGACAATGTTGTAAGTTATATTATGACCAATCCAGTCCTTGAGCTATGCTCCACTCCTGTGTATGATGACCTGTATATATGTGTCAGTTGAACTAGCTAGTCTAGAGTGTATAATCTGAAATGTGCTTACTACTGTATGTTTCCCCAGCGTCAAATGATGTATTTCCCACGTTTGTTTACTGTGACAAAAAACTGTACTCTCTTTGCCATGTCTCCTTGACTGTTGTTCCTCATGTTGTATTCTCCCGGGTCGCTCCTGAAAATAGGCATAATACTTGTCTGGTGTACTTACCCGGTAAACAAAAGCTAAATAAATAAATAAATAAATGAGTGTACATGCAAACATATCAAATGCTGCTCGTAATCCTACAGTAGGAGGGACAAACAGAGCAGTCAGGGTGACGCCCCCCGCGGAGTCGGAGAGCACAGCCTCTGCAGAACTCTGTGTACTTGTACCAGTCTGGTACAGTGATTCAGGTTTGTAAGTCTTCCACATGACACCATATAATGTATTACGCTAAGCACTACTAAGCCACACTTTTTTTTTTTTTTAACATGTGATGGACATCTCCAAGTTCTTTTCCTTCTCTGAATTGGAGGAAGAAAAGGGCTTTGGGATTGCCATCACCAGCAACCTAAAACAGATTACATACTGTAGAAAGGCAGCAGCCAAGGCAAACAGAATGCGGGGCTATGTTGCGAGAGGGTCCACGAGCAAGCAGCAGGAGGTTATACTGCTGTTGTACAGATACTTGGTGTGACCGCACCTGGAGTACAGCATGCAGTACTAGAGCCCCTACATGAAAAAGGATATCAACCAGCTCGAGGCAGTTCGGAGGAGGGTGCCGAAAATGGTTGAGGGGCAGCAGGGCAAGGCATATGAGAAGAGGTTGAGAGAACTCAATATGTACTCACTCGATGAGAGGAGGGAGAGAGAGAGAGGAGACATGCATGAAACCTTCAAGTACCTGAAAGGCATTAACAAGGTGGAGAGTAGTGACGTCTTTTGCCTCAGTGGGAACAGTACCACAAGGGGGCACTGCTATAAATTGGTGGGAGGGTAGGTTCATGAAGGAGGTCAGAAGACAATTCTTTACAGAATGAGTGGTGATGGGGTGGAATGAACTCCCATCTGAGGCTGCCACTGAAAAGACGATGGGGGAGTCAAGAGGGTGTGTGACAGGGTAAAGGGGAGGGTCAGGATGGTGAAGAGGTGTGGAAGGGCCCACAGTAATTGCTAGTTCAGGGGATCTGCAATCGAGCAGACTCAAGAGACTGTAAAGCTTTCTTCCGCTGACTATTTCATATGTTCCTGTATGATTATCTGGTTTTTAAACTTCAACATAAACCAGCACAATATATTACACGAGAGCACCCAAAAAGTGGAGATTCAACTTTCCATCATTATTTACAACAGCAGCAACAGTTAAAAAAAAGAACAAAAAAAAAAACTTTCTCAACACATCTTCTCAAGCCACTGGGGGACCTACACAGGCAATGTAAATATTGGCAGAAGACAAAAGTGCACCTAACAGCCCTGGATTGGGTATTTGCAGGAACAGCAGAGCACGCTCCGGGCCTAGGTTTTAATCCCCAGTGTGGCCATTTGGAATTTGCAGCAGTAGAAGAGGGAGATCTGTGAACTGCTGTGATCCCCTGTGGGGACAGCTGTGGGTTTACTCTTAATTTTCTTTCCCTGGGGTTACTCTGTCATGTTGTTGTAATTTACTGCACCCGTATGTGCTGCTTACCATGTACTTATTTCATTTGTTTTCGGAATGTGTAATGTATGACTGCTGTTAAGATTCCTTACTGTCTCGTTCCTCCCCTCTCCTCAGGTCGCAACTGTAAACCAGCCCTGAGGTCTGTGTGCTTACCTGGTAAAAGCATGTTTAAAATAACTAATTAAAAATGGCCTCCAGCCACAGTAGGAAGGATGGCTTTGCAGTCCTTTTTTTTTGTACAGTTCATTTACCCAGGATAGCCCAGCTGAGATGCAACATTTCATTTTCTGTGGGGACATCCTGTTACCCATTTATTTACCGTGAGTAACCCAACTGAGATGCAACATTTCATTTTCTGCGGGGTCCTGCTCTTACCCATTTCTACAGCCAGCTGAGCTGAAGCACTGAGAGGTTACATGACTTGTTCAGGCAGAATCAGACTGGCCCACCAAGATACCTGGAAATTTCCAGGTGGGCCCCCTTTGTTGGGTACCTGGCCACCTTCTAAATCCCTGGATATCTTTGTATTTATCATCCATTGTTCTAATTAAATGGGTTATATTGGGGCCTACAAGTACATGTAAGATGACAACACAGATCCTTTAAGTGGAGTATTGATATGAGTGTTTCACCCTGGGCCCTTCTCCAACTGATTTTCCAGGTGGGCCCCTGTATAAACTTTTCAGTGGACTCCCTGTACCCCAGTCTGACCCAGCTCAGGGTCACACAATGTGTAAGTGGCTCTGGTAGGATCTGAACCTGGGTCTCTTGGTTCCCAAGCCAGTGCTTTTGTGAGTAGACCACACTGCCTCAACAAAAAACTGCACCAACAAGGCAAGTGAGATATAGATCTCAGATATTCGTGTTTGTTCACTTGGGATTTTTTTTTTTAAGCACCAATTTTATTAGAATATTTTGCTAAACAGCTCCCCCCAAATAAATGTGAAATTACTGCAGTGCTGGTAATGGGCAAACCATAAAGGAAACAATCTGAATCAAGTTTATTCTGGCTAATATAAAAGTTTCAAATCAAATCTCCCCTTCAAAAATGGTGTAATAAGCAGCTATATTTATTTCTTTTTATTTATTTATACATTGGAATTACAACCCTTTGAGTCAAAGATTCATTTCCAAAGGCTCCACGTCAGGTTACAGTAATTAAAGTACAGGATTAAAAATTAAGGTAGGGTACAGAGGGTGGGGGAGCACAGTTTCAATAGATAGTACATAGAGGAGCCATATAGGAATATGGCCTATACAGAAAGTTAGCTAAGCTCGGGGGGGTGGTTAGTCGAGTTAAAAGAAGCAGCCTATACATATCGACTGCTAAACAGGTCCCTGCTAGATGCTCTGCTAATTACCTGCTGGAACTAGAATCTTTACTAACCTTTTCTGGTACAAATGTGAGCTAACCGGAACCCAAACTAAAACAGCTTCACTCCTCCTTAGCCAGTCCCAATTCATGCAGCATCTTTTTGTTTTTATGGTGCTGTTTCCCCCCTCCCCCAACAAGGAGGTCACCAAGGCTGTGCCCTTTCTCCAGTCAAGAGGTCATGGGAGGGATCTCTTTCACAGGCAACATGAATGTCACAATTGGTTGGGTGGTCAGCTAAGCTTGCGCAAATGACAGACAACCTGCCCACTCCTGGGGGGTGGGAGTGCCTCATTTCTGCAACATGTTATGTCCACAATTGGTCACAGTTTGGGAAGTCTCTTCAGGTGTAGTCACTAAGGGGCAGATCTCCAAAAATTTTTCCTGGCCCTTACGCATATTTGGAGGTCTGGAAGACGTCACGTAATGCCCCATCTGCTCATGCCGCTCACATACAGGGCACTCATGGGCAGTGCGTGCCGGATGTGCACCCCCTCCACACCTGACCCTGAGCTGTCCATGCATCATGAGCAGCTGGGTCGGAGTGGGCACAGGGTGGGTTGTGCATCTGTGCGATTCATGAACACTGTTCTGCACGGGGGCACAGGAACTCGGCATTACATGACTGGGGCTGCAATAACGCCAGCTGCTCTGGTGCACACTCCCTCCTCCCAGCCCTCCCTTGGACTTCTGAGTCACAAATCATTGGTTTCTTCCAACCTTCTGAGCTGGAACAGAGGGCTGATGTCATTAGTTGAATTTTTCAATTTCTTCTCTTCTTGTTTTAATGAATCTTCTGTTCACAAAACAGAAGTCCCTGTAGGACAGTCATATCCCTGAACGCCTTGCTCTGCACAGATGCAGATGCGCAGGACCAGGCATCTAACTGGATGCTCTTCATGCAGTCCTGCTCTGCCCCAGGCCCCTCCGTGCTGCTCTCCACAGGTGAGGTGGTGAGGCCAGGTACTGACTTGTGCCCCAGGTGCGTTATTCCGTTACTCCACAAGTGTGGAGCTCAGCAAACCAGATACTGTATGTGCCTTTGGCATGTATCCAGGGAATATTCTTGGATCAGGTTCTAAATCTTGTATCCCTGAAGAAGGGACCATGGGTAGGACATTTGCTGTGGCAGCATGGCTTACATGGAATACAATGCCTCAGTATCTCAGGGAGGTCTCGGATCTGAAACATCATCTGTTTGCACTGGCTTTCCCTGACTAGTTGTAGCTGTACCAGGAGTCGGGTTGCCCACTGGGATATGTGCAATAAGCTGTGATTTATTGGTCTGAGTATTTTAAAGTTCAGGTTTAAAAAAGATAGGCCGAATATATGTTAGTGTTGTTTATAAATTTCTGATACCGCTGCACATATTTATATTTGTAAGACACCCTGAGCCTGAGGAACAGAGCCCTGTGAAAGCTTACTTGTTTTCCCAATAAATAGCATCAAAGTTACTTACTTGTCCATGCATGCTTGAAAATCCAAGCAAGGGACAGAAGTTCCAGTCCCAGAAACCCATGCTGCAATCAGTGCAGTTTTTAAAGGGGTGGTGTCAGCACCTTGTCCCTGGATGCAGGTGGACATGCGGAGCTAGAAGCAGATAGCTCTACATCCACTGTTGGAAAGGGAGAGCTGGGGACTGATTATTTGGTCTGAGTGGACATAGGCACTATCAGCAGTTGTGTTGGATGCAGTTTTGCAAACAGCACGCACTGTGTCAAAGACAGTAATGGCGGGTAACCCCGACGGCCCTGCGGCAGTGCGACACACAGATGGCCCAAATTCAAGAGTGAGCGCAGGTCACTATGTCGGGAGGCAGGCCAGGCCAAGGTAGCTGCTGCATGGCAGCACATTTTGCCCGAGGAGGGTTGGCAGCAAGCCCCAGCGCCACAGCCAACCCAGTTTGCTCCTGCCACAGGGTCTGTTGTGAGTGTGCAAGACCACAGGCTATACTTACGTTAGGAAGGGGGGAGGAGGAGGAGGAGGAGGAGGAAGAGGTTGACCAAACAGAGGGACAAAAGCACACTTCCGTCTTTATGATGATCTGAGGCTGAGCAACTCCCCTGGGTCCCCGTGCCTGCTGGCACTGTACCCTAATCAACATAGTAGACTATCTCCAGGGAGAATGGTCCTCCCCCCGCTGAGCCCCTGTCATGGAGGGTAAGTTGTGAGGGTAACAGGTGAGTTACGGGGATCCGGGGTAGCCAGGGGCTTGGGACATAGTGGGATACATCCCTAGGATCAGGGTATATCCCTGAAGGACACAAGTGGCTGGGGAGAAAAACCACTATAGAAAAATAAATGAGAGGAATGGATGCAGCTGGCACGGCTGGATGCAGGCCTGTCATCCTTTTGCAAATCGCGGTCTGGTAATTTGTTGCTCGCAGGCTGTGTTAAGCCTCTGAGAAGGAGTAAGAGGAAGGATAATACATCATCTGGACAACTACCACACCTGAAGCCGTAATAAAATAGCCAAGGTTAGCAGCCACAGCACAGCAAATATATTTTGTCCTGCCCCCCCACTTCCCTGCTGTTCGATTTGAATTTGAGTTGTATAGTAATGAATAGTTTACACATTTCCACCAACTGGAGAGAGCGCATGTATGAGCAGCGAGCTCACGTTGGGGAAGAAGGAGGGACAATAAAAAAGGGAACTGAGTGGCTTGGTGGATAATGTATTGGGTTGTGCTTCACCGCGTGAGACTTGGGTTCAAACTCACAGAAGCGAAATGAGTCTGGATGCAACAGCTGAGTGGCCCTGTGCAAAGCAGAAGAGCCTTCAGAACTTTCTTTGCACAGGGCCCTACACAAAGCACGAGATCATTCATAACTTTTTGGGGACCGTATATGAGCGGCATGGGTCCATGGGTCACAGGGCTAGGGGCTGAGGGAGGGGTGGTCATTAGGCTTGAAAACTCTAAGGAACATCACACCACTGATTTTCCAAGACTCTTGAGACTTTGAACCTTAATTTTTAATTTCCTTACTTTGTCTGCTTTGCATTTTTTTTTGTAATTTCTGTTTATCCTCCCTACTTCCCACCATTCCCGCATCCTCGGGAGCAGCAGAGTCTACCCCTGCAACCACCTACCTGGTCTGCCGTAGATCCCCATGGAGCCTCAGTTTACCCCCCATGGTGGGGACAGGGATGGGGCCTTGACACCCCGACACACACGTTTCATCAGACCCTTGGTCGGCCAGGCAGGTGGCTGCACATTAGGGCTAGCTCCCCGAAGCACCGTCTCCCCAGGACTGGCAGGCATTTTCCTCCTCCAGTGTTCTGGATGTCGCGAGTCCCCCTGATGTCATGGCACTAATGTCGAAGTCTGCGACATCCTACTCCTAGTTGCCAAGACC
Organism: Neoceratodus forsteri; assembly: GCA_016271365.2. Lineage (NCBI taxonomy): Eukaryota > Metazoa > Chordata > Ceratodontiformes > Ceratodontidae > Neoceratodus > Neoceratodus forsteri. The sequence continues at coordinate 283,920,506 of JADMNL010000027.1, read as the reverse complement.
CTTGATGCTGGCATAGTCCAGACCTCCGTCTGGGAACTTGCCCCGCACCTCAGGCGCTGATGTCCAGGAAGACTCCCGGCCTCTGCCAGGAGTCAGCAGATGCCGAGCGCAATCCCACACCTCCCCTGGAGAAGGTGAGCTGTTGTGGGCTGCAGCTTTCTCCCCTCACCCCGCCGCCATCCGATGACCTGCTGGGCTTGTTCTCTCGAACTCAGGTCGCCGGCGTCGCAGACAAAACTCCAACTGCTGTGCTAGTGGGCCGGCTTGCTTTGCATTTTTCAAGCATAATACATTTGATAAAACAGTCATAACTTGCTTTGAGCAGGGCACTTTGGGCCCTGTGCAAAACTGGAGCTGTGTTGTTACTTGCTTTGTGCAGGGCCCAGTAAGTCCTAACTACATGTTAGAGCTGTGAGTTCACTTCTAGTGGAAAATCAAACATTTTGAACTTTGGGTGTTAGATTCTTGAAAACCTTTGGGCCCAAATGCAAACTTTTCATTTGACTGGTACAAAAACCAGTCAAGCTAGTGATCACTGAATTACAGAACCCTGGGGCCTGTGCCACCTTCCTTGTTCTACGACACATATAAAATAAAAATGCTATCTTTTAGCACTCAGCTAAGAGCTGACAACCTCTTTTCATACACCCCCCCTCCCCGCCAGCCCACCTCCCAAAATGACAATATGTGATAGTAGGCCCCCATTATGACCCCTGGTCTACAATTTTGCAGGAGCCAGTAGTCCCAAAAGCAGGCTGTGAGTCATTCTACCCTCCCTAACCTGCAGCACTGATACACCCCGTCAGTTAATACAGTCACATTACTGTAAAAGCAAGCAAGCAGAATAAGCAACCTGCGGGGTGGGGTGCGAGTGGTCAGAATCATTGAAGATGCGAGGCAGAGGCAGACTGATTTTTCTGTTTTGTTTTTCTTCCTCTTCCCACATCACAAGCAAGTCACAGCGCTCTGGGGGATATGTAGTGGAGCCAAGCACAACACTATCAAGTCACTTACGGGAGTCACTACAGGGGTGGCACACGTGGGGCCCATCATCTCAGGAGGGGAACGTTCGTGTGGACATGCTTTTACTCTCCTGCTGGCCTCTACTCCAGTCATCCTTGGCTTGGACTTGAACCTGGGTCACCAGCGTGCCAGATGGACACCCTTCGGCTTAGTGCCACGGGGCCAGCTATGTGTTTTTTAACTGTACTACTAACCTAGTAACAAAGTAACTTACCTTGTGGTAAGTGCAGTGCAGAAATTTTACAGTTCTGCTTCGATGCTTTTATAGCAAAAGCATTTACCAAAACGTACAACTTAAATAAAGTAGCATGCATGCCAAAATCAGTTCTGAACCCTGCTTATAACGTCCTCGTACACAGAGGCCAGTTTGTTTGTTTTTTAAGGGGAAAAAACTCCCTCTTCACCCCTCTGCTGCCTCCCTCCTCCATCCCCAGACTCCTAAGCTCCGACCCCACCATAGCATCTCAGCAGGTGGTGGGGAGCGTTCACACATGGACTGATGTCTGCAGCATTTCCGCTCCTCACCACTGCAGCAGCATCTCACTAGAGCCACATTGGATCAGCTCCCAGCACTTCTGATGGCATCCAGACTCAGCCATTGGCAGCAACCTGGCACCACTCACAGCCAGGACTAGTTTTAGAGCTAACCGTGCCCTAAACAGAAATACATGTAGTGCCCCTTCACTGCCCCCAAGTAGGGGTGTGGCCAGGATTTGGAAATGATTGGGGGGGAAAAATCCTACAATTTAGTCCTGGTGTACAAAAATATCTTTAAGAAAACATATCGAAAGAAAGATGGGAGTGGGGTTTCTGGGCACCCAGGAACTCCCCTGGGCTATGCCTATGTGACCCCTCTCCTCCCTTCTGCCCCAGTCCACATCCAAAAACTGGTAGAAATTCTATGAATAGAAGGATGGCAACAATTATTTGTGACTCTGCTTCATGCATTCGTTACCTCAAGGTTGGATTACTGTAATGCTTTATACCTAGGGTTATCTGTGGGGTTGGTGTGTTATATGCAGCTGGTGCAGAACGTGGCAGCCTGGTTGATTGCCGGGATCTCATGGTTAGAGCATATCACTCTTGCATTTGTATTGATGTGCAGGGTGCGGCACCGCACCTTTACAGTCAATGGAGGCCCCCCCCCGCCGATAGTCCGCCATACTTCTGGGTAGCAGACTTTTCGTTCTTAAATTTAACTTCTTTCCTGGACATAAAAAATGCGCTTTTCTGAAAAAAGTTTAACCAGAGGGTAAGGTTGGGAGCCCCTGCAAATGACAGCTTTTCTTTAAGACACAAACACAAAATAATCAGTTGCTTGACTCAAAATGCAGAGTCTGTCATCACTTGTGAGGGGAAGGGCTTTTGGTTAACTCATGTTTTCCCCTTACACCCCACACTGGAAAACAAACTGTGTAGTTTCTCATGCCAATGCACACCATATTCCTTTAGGTATGTGTGTAACATATATCTAATAACCGGGTATTGTTTTTTCCCCTAGGGAAACACGGTTATTATAATTTGCCGTTATAACGCTCCGAGTTTCCCTAGCTCTGTGCACGAGTCAGCTGTGGCTCTTCTCTTCCTTAGTGACTGCTGCCAAGGAACAGAGATTTCCCTGCTAGTCAGACTCAGCGGTGAGTTAGTAAAAATAATCACTGGGTTAACTTCCTGCAAACTTGGGGCGGGGGGAGAAATATGTTCCCATTTCTAGCTACAAGTACTTCGCACCATGGACCATGCCGAAGCCCAACAGATTCGTGGTAACACAGGAACCTGATTTATTTTATATAATTGATGCAGCAAAAAAAAAATGGTACCCAGCAATTATGTAAAATATGGGGTGGTGTGTATAGCGAGAGTTTACACACACCTTCGTTGTGGGATGCATATCGTAAACCCCTCTGGCATCGCCCTTGGGGTTTACGCAGCATCCCATAACTCGGGTATGTGTAAATCTCGCTATACACACCACCCTCCCATATTATTATTTTATATATATATATATATATATATATATATACACATATACACACACACACACACATATTTTGCAAATTCCTTTATGTGTCTCACACAAGCATCCTTTTATTTGGCTACCTAGGAGTCTCCACTTACTGTTGTAGTAACCCAAACTATCCCAAACCTGTATGACTGGCTGGATCACCTCAGACAGGCTTCTCTGTAAACTCTCCCACCTTGAGCTGTGTGGCTCCAAGACTTTTGGTAAAACTCAACTGTCTCTTTACAATTTGACAGAAGTTATCTCTGCAGCAGTGAATTTATTCACTGTGCCGACAGTGACAGCCCTTCACATGTGAACTGCACCTTTGGAAAACTGATGAGGACAAACTCGTCATCATTCCCTGCAGAAGCTAGGGGAGCAGAATAGAGCGTGGCAGAGAAGGAGCAGCTCTTCTGCCTTCTCCTCCTACCACTATGGGACCATCTCACTCCTGCGGCTGAGATCAAGAGCCCAAAGCTACTACAAACTAATCAGAACTGGGAACATGCAGCTGGCCTGATGGCGTAGAGGGTTGAGTTGCTTTACCTTGACCCATGCCGGCAACCCGGGTTCGGGAACGGACTCGGGCGCTGGGGGTCGGCAGGGGGAGGAGAGGATCGAACGTCCGAAGGACTGCTCTCTTTTCCTGGGGGCGGGGGAGTTAATGCATCACTCAGCAGTAGCCCCCAGTGGAGACTGGGAGCACTACCTAAGCAACGCAATGAAGGGGAACCAGGAAAACCAGGGAGACACAGCTCTGACATCCTCCGGTCCCCTATGCCACTGGAGCCTCAAGGGAGCTATCTCTGCCACAGAAGCACCCCCTGGGTCCTAACAGTGAGTGCGCTGGGAACCCCTGCCCCTGGTACCTTCCCCCTCAGAAGAGAGGGACCCACCCAGTGAAGGGTTACGCTGGGATGACCTGGGGGTTGGCTGCAATGTGCAGATGGAGAGACAGCTCATGAGGGGATTGCTGTGGTAAGTAGGCGGGCCTATGAGGCCCAAAGGAGTGGGGGCCGCCGGAGTGAGGAGGAGGTAAAAGGCATCATGCAAAGAAAAAATTAAAAAATAAAAAAGAACTGTCGATGAACTGTCGATGTGCTTAGGTTACCCAATGTGTGAAAGAAATGCCATACCTTGTCCCTGCAGGACATCTCTGGAAACGAGAGGTATCCCTCTTATGAAACTTTCTGGTACAATATATTACATGCAAAAAATAAACGCTATACGCATCTGGCACTGATTAACACTTCGTCCCCCGTCCTTGCCGCAGACTAAAAGAAACGGTATATGCATACCACACCTTATATTATAATGCATCTTATTCCTTCCTATCCTCCACTCATGTAAATAAAAATATTCAAATTTCGATAGAAGCAACTGCATTAGAAACACACACACACACACACACACGATAAAACCACTATTCGAGATCCAATACTGAGCAAGGAGTTTTTTTTGGTAAAAACTATGTCCAGGGCACTATCAGAAAATTATGATGTACCAGTTGGATTGCCATATAGACATCTGAGCAGAATGCAATTGTGTCTTGGCCACGGGACTCGTTTTGCTGGGGGTCACACTGCACTCACTGCAAGTTACCTCAGTCTCACCAGGGCTGCCCTCAGACCTTTAACAATGATATGCCTAGAAATTATTTTTGACAGTTTTCTGCTTGGTTGTGTGCGGTCTGGTGTACCAGCCCTTCAATTCAACATATGATTAGTAGATTTAAGGTACACAGGGCATATATTTGAGTTCGCCTGGGATAACCCTGAATACCACAGCAAATTGGCTGCTGTGGTGTATCCCCCAGAGCCAGCCACGGCCGACCTCCCTCTCACCCTTGCAACCATACCTCTCAACTGTCCCTAATCACGAGAGACATCCCTCACTCAACCTTGGGATTTTACCCTTCAGATTGCTTTGTCCCTCATCTATTCCTCACAGCACAAACAAGCAATACAGATAAAGGTTCTATGCAATAAATGAACAGGCCACAACAACATGAGGCACTGCAGCTTACAGTACACTGTAGGAATATGTACAGAGAAATAAATAAAAACAAGGTGACACATCAGGCCAGGTTACAGATCCAAGTACATAGTCACAGGTTATAGTGCTGGGCAAAAAAACGAATTGCCAGTATATGTTTAAATTGCTTTGCTAATCTGATTTTTATGTTATGTGAGAATTGTATGGTGCTCAAAGCTATCGGGATGGTCACCTAAAAAATAAATCTGCCTTGCCTATTTGGTTGTTATATTAACACATTTTGCATTTCAAGCTGATGTCTGCTTATACTTCATACTTTAGTGCACCCTGTCTGTGCTGGCACCCCCCCCCCAGTGATCACTTGGTTCACTTATGTAACACTGCCTTTTTGTGTAAAACTAGGGTGGCTGAGTGAGTTTTGTGGGCTCTGAACCTAAGTCTCCTGATTCTCAAGCCCATGCTCTAACCATTGTACCAGACAATCTCCTCAGACTTTATGAGATTAGTTTACAGGAAACAATTCATGGTTCCTGTTGATTGTTCTGGGGGACTGGGCTTTTAAACTGCATTATGTGATTGTACTTTCAGTTAATAGTTTCTAACAAAAAGTGGTTATCGATGCATTTAACAGCCTCAAGTCATGTGCATTTTTGGCTGCAATATAAAACTGGATTGTGCTGAACACAGCCTGGAAACTGCTGTTTCTGCAACGTTGACTAGACTTCAGTGTGCACTGCAAATTAGCTGCCTTACATTCGGATAGCACCAGGAATCCTGTCAGAGATGCACCGTCAAGACCTGTAAGGCACGTCCCTAACCTTAAATGAAACTACAGAAACATCCAGAGTCAGGTTTTTGGATAAGCTATCATTAAGATGTATTTAGCTGTCATGAAACCCTGACTCGAGTCAGTTCATCACGTATTCAGAACATTTTCTTATGTGTGAAATGATTGGAATGAACTAGGCTTACTGTCTCCTAGCCTAAGGGCAATGTTTACCTCCGTGGAGAACAAATACTGTAACAGGGGTGTTGAGCACCACACCCTGCTGCTTCCATGGAAAAGAACTTCCCTTGGCCAATCCTGCTTGTCATACCATGTGGCTAAGCAATGGAATGACCTGCCTGACTCTCTAAAAATTGACTGCTCCATCGAGCTGTTTAAATGCCACCTGCTCTCCTCACTCACCCCACCCAGGATGTGCAATTGCTACCGCTGACTGCTAGTGTTACCTGAAATTGTTTTAAGTGACCTTAACTTCCTCTGACTGCAATGCAATTTCTAACCCATGTTTCTGATATCATTGTACCTCATCAACTGCAAAGTTATCTTACTTGTTTTCAATGAAATATAACTGTAGTCTTACTGTATTGAACCCATGTTCTAATAACACTGTACCCCATCAACTACCGCCAAGTTATTGTCTTACCTGTATTCAATGAATTGTTATTGCAGTCCTGCTGTATTGTATTGCACACCTGAATCTGACTCTGTAAATGTATTTTTTTATTGTACTCAACTCTAAACCCTTTGAAAATAGGCTCTGCCTAAAAGGTTTTATGTGCATTAAAAACTAAACTAACTATACTCATTTTCCTTGCTGTTCTGTGTGGCATGTGAGTTCCAGAGTAGATTTCTTCCTCCTCCTCCTCCTCCCCCATCTCAGGGTAATGGGTTTGGTCCTTTCCTCATGTAGGAGAACAGAATGGCTTGTGGGGGGGGGGGGGGAGTACCCTAGAGTGACTCAAAGTTCTAGACATATTTTCTTTTAATTCTTTGGGAACCAGGGAAGGCCAGCTGGGCACAAGACCTGTTTACTGGAGTGACTCTGGTGCATGTGGAGATTAAGTAACTTGCTCAGGGTCACACAGTATGTAAGTAGAGGTTGTGGGAATCAAACCTAGGTCTGTTGAACACCACTATGGCATTTTCCTCATTGTCTCTTGTCCGCTTTCTCAGTGTGCACTGCTGCACTGGGACGTTAGAGCCCTTGTAGGTGCACCTCCACACTGCAACATCCATGGTGTTCATGAACTGGCCACTAGGGGTGCTCAATTAGTGTGGTCTAGCAGTTAGATGCAGTGCCTCTCAAGCTCCTTATACTGGTGGCCTCACTCTTTATTTTTTCATATACATTTTTTTGCTTTTTCTGATTTTTCTTCCCCCCCAGGCCACGGCGTACACATGCACAAGGAAGTGCACTCACACGCCAGGATCCAGTGGTTCCTTCCATCCCTCCCCAGACTTATGTCGCCACTTCTGCTGCCTCAGCACCCCACTGGACCTCTACCTGGTGGGAGTGGGACCACAGAGGAGTGGGCGTCCACCCCTTGGGGGGGAGAGCCTGTTCGGCTCAATCCCGCCAACCCGAGCTGGCTCTCTGGCAACCCTAGGTTGTTCCCGAATCCGGGTCGCCGGCGTAGCATGAGGTAAGGCATCAGCGCCTCAGCCCTCAGCGCCACCGGGCCAGCTGTCACTCTTTACATTACCCCAAATTCCTCAAATAAATAGGGTGGAATTTTCAAAACCCTTGGGGGGGGGCAGGCTTTGCAGCACATTACTGCCGCATCTGTGTAAACTGCACCTGAAAGTTAAACCACCTCAGAAGTGGTCCAGAATTGGGGGGCAGTTGCCGCAATTTGTGGCACTAATCAGATCCAGGTCTGATGTACAATATTAAGTAATTAACTGAATCAATGTGGCTTCAATGTTTGTGGATCTTTCCAAAACATTCAACCTCGTAAACCATGAGATGCTGGCTCATGGTCTGGCCAGTGTCAATTTCTCAGATGGTGCTATGAATTGGTTCAGAAATGATTTGATGAATTGAGTGCACAGGACTATGATTTCCAATTTCTTTTCCGATTTTCATCAGATTATGTGTGGGGTATACCCAAGGGTCAGTTCTTGTGCCCCTGCTTTTTTCATTATTTTAAAACTCTTTGCCCAAAGCCTGTCCTCAAGACAGAAGTTATTCTCCATGTGTATGAAGCAATAAAATTCAGTAGGGGCAGGGACCTTGCTGAACTGAACAGCTTGGCCCTGTGGGGATTTGACCGTCTTCAGGACTGTTTTACTTCCCATAAACTACTGTATAATACTCACTTATAAGTCTAGTTTTTGATGCTAAAACTAGGCCTCCAAGAAGGAGGACTCAACTTATCTGCAAAGTGGACCTATCTGCAGAGTTTAGAATGGTAACACATTTTTGCAACTTATAAAGCTAATGTTATATTCAGTTCTGGCTACAAAGGATAATTCTGCGCCTGATGTTGGTCACAAAACATTTTTTTTACATTCACTTTAGGCTGCAAAATAATGTCTGTAATTTTTTGCTAAAATTGACAAAGTAAAGGGGGTCAAATATAAATATATATATATATGTATATATATATATATATAGACACAAACACACACACACACACAGTATTAGGTCAATTTACAGGTGAATACATGGTAACCCTAAATACTAAACAAACCAAGACAATGGTCTTTTCTGGTATAAAAACAAACAAACAAAAAATATTCTCCAAAGTAATTTTGACATTTTATAACAAGGGTCTCAGCCGAGTGTCCTCATGGCACCCCAGGCCTGCATTTAATGCCTATAAACTCACACCCTGTCATGGGTTATTGCTTACAAAGATCATACCGGGGAAATTGTGAAATGGGTGAGGTATTTTAAATATGTGGGAGTTACTCTGGACAGCGCCCTCTCCTTTGAACAACATGTTTGTCACAACCCATAAAAACAATTAATGAGCAGGCCTTTTGTATAGGTCTGACAATACTAGGGCCCTGAATCACGGAGGCTGTCCATAAATAGCCTCCTCTTTTTGGTCACTGAATACGGATCCCTGGTTTATTCAGTTGTATCAGGGAGGGTATGTCCAGGGTCAACGTTTCCTACAATAGGATCTGGGGCTTTACATCTAGCGTGCCTTATTGAACACAGCATTGCCTATCGTTTACATTTTTGCCCCTGCAGAAAAGTTTTATTTTTTTTGGTTACAGATCTGCTATGTTATCACAATTGGTGTCACTTGACTTAGTGCCTGATAATATTTCTGAATTGTTCCCAATGTCCAATTTTGGGGACTAGATTCCAAGATTCATTTTCTTTCAAATTCCTAGTCAGATCTACCACTTTTGCTCAGAAATCCTTATCATTCCAGGCAATAGGTCATTATAACAGCATGCCTGGAGAGGTGTTTTCAGAAAACAAACACAGTCTTTTAAGGACAGACTCCGTAGATTTTTGTATGAACGATCTAAGTGTTCTTGTAATGGTTGATTTGTATTTTATTGTTTATACTGTTATCGTATGTATGTAATGTTTTATTGTCCTGTAACTGGTCGCTTGTGAAAAACGGGCATTTCACTCATCTGGCTTACCGGTATAATAAATACAAAGGAAAAAAAAGTGAAAATGTGTTGCATGTCTCATTTGTCTGATGCAAGCTGCCACAAACTGCAACAAGTGTCATACACCCTGCCCCCAAGGCTTTCAAAATATTCTGCATGCTTGGTATATCTGGAGGGGAGTAGTTCAGCCCCAAATTATCTGCAGTTCCTGAGTGCACCTCTTCAAAAGTCCAGCCCCATAACCTTATTTTATGCAGTGCACAGTAAACTAAGTTCCTACTGTCTTTTCAGTTGAAATCTATCCCAGGGTTTTTTAAAGATCAGAAATTGGCAGTTGTAATAGTTTGTAATTAGAGATCCAAAGAGCCCTGTGGACACAGAACATTATGCTGGGGCTACATTCAGCCCATGTGTCCTCATTTGAGAAACACTGGTGATACAGCATTGAACTGTGAAACAGGAGATCACAGGCACTGTACGAATCCCACCACAGCCACTGGCTCACTGTGTGACCTTATGCAAATCACTTGACCTCCTTGTGCTTTAATCCCTTCCAGCTGTAACACAGGGTAAAAGCAGGACCTCAGGGAAAACGAGACTTTGTGGCTCAGTTGGGCTTCCCTGGTTAAATGAACTGCAAAGAACTAAACAAATTAGCAGCAGCCTCAAACATTTACACTAAGTACTGAGAGTGTCCCTCTCCCTGAGGTTACTTAAACTCTTTTAGCTCAGGGTTTGTGTCCCCAGCTCAGAATCAAACCCAGTTCTATTGCTTGGCAGTACTGTACTATGAAGTGTTGCCATGGTATCAGGCCAGCTGATAAAAGTAACTCTTCAATGCCTGTGCTATTTTTGCCTCTTTTGTTTGCTCCACAGATTCCTGTTGTCACATAAGGATCACAGAAATCACTGGTAATAGAATTCTTTTTTCCATCCACTTGTACTGTGGATGGCCCAGTGCACTCCACTTTTAATGGACACAGTTATAACAGACAAAAACTGATGTCCAAAACCAAATATATTAAATCTAATACATTTTTTTCTTGTTAGAACAGACATAAACCTTGCTTATAATTAAGCAAATTACTTATAATTATAATATAATCACTTAATATTGGAGGCAGTATAATGCAGAGGTTTAGGGCTCTGAGCTACAAACCTGGAAACCTGGGTTTGAATCCCACAGTCCCCACTTGCACACTGCACCTGGAAACAAGCTTTGGCTTAGTGTGCCTTTCCTGGTTAACAATTTCCCCTTTCCCTTTATAATGGACTCTATGAAGCTTTTTGGGGCGTTTCTAGTATTTTGTTAGGTGGTGGTGGTGATAGTTGGGTTGGGGGGAGAACACAAAGCTGGTGAGAAAGTTGTCACGTGTAGAACTGAGAGATTTATTTCTTACGAAACAAGTCTTCACAAGCTGTGTAAACTTTCTTTAGTTGATAAAATACACTAAAAGCAGCATATTATACTTTTCAATGAAACACACAGTAATGATGACTGTCTTTGTTCTGACTGTTCTGTAGAACCTCAACAAACAGCCACTAGGGGAAGGGGAACGTTGTTTAATCAGGAATAGCACACTAAGCCAAAACTTGTTTCGAGATGTGACCTGGGAGCACAAGGAAGTTAAGTGACTTGCTCAGGGTCACACAGTATGCAAGTGAGGGGCCGAGGGATTCAAACCCAGGTCTCCAGGCTTGCAGCTCAGAGCCTAAAACCACTGCGCTATACTGCCTCCCAACCAGATGTACTATTTTCTTATTATCTTCTGCAGTGATTAATCTAAGGAAATGGCCAGCTGTGAGGATGTTATTGTGATTATAAGTCTAATTGCCATAACAATTTTCTTTTTCCCCTGATTATTTTTAACTTAATTAAGGGATTGAGCAGAGTGGCATGAGCTGCGTGTGCTGTACAGCGTCAGTTAGCAGCTGGATCAGTTATCTGTAAGACATTAATGACTGATTCAGTAGCCAATCAGAAGCCTCTCTAGGATCATGAATAATTAATTAGACTTATAATGCCTACATACTGTTACATTACGTTTCTGTTCCACTGGCTGCGCCTGTGGTCCAGTGGCAGCACACTGCACAGCCCTGCAGGCAACCCAAGTTTGGGATACCGTGCGGGGGTCAGGCCTGACATCAACAGCTACTGATTGGCAGTGCGTTGCGATGGGGGTTGTGATGCTGTGCTGCCAGTGCCGCAGCGACCCCTGTAGTGGGCCAAGGGAGACTGCTTCCTCTGCAGGGCACTGCTGCATACAGCTGAGGCCAAGAAGCTGTGCGCATGCCAAGGGGTGGAAGGAGGGCAGGGAGAAACACAGGGAGAAAACTCAGGCTCTGTCTCTATGAAAGCCTGGCTTTTTGGCCCCTCTTGGATCCTAACCCACAACATGTGGGCTGCCTTGGAGGGTGGGAGGATGGCCCTCTACTCTGGGCCTCCGCTGCAGGAGGAAGCTGTGGGTGACATCATCGGAATTCGAGTCCTGGGGAGAGGTAGTGGGCTTACAGGGCTGGACTGGGGTACATCCATGTAACCAGGGTATATACGTGGTGGAGCATGGGCAGGAAAAACAATAAATGAAAAAAAAAAACTTTCTGTTCCACTGTAACTGCGGAAAACTGCTACGTTCTTACATGAATTACATGTACTTATAGTTTAGTTGCTCATTTGATCTATAAGTATATAGCACTTACTCCGCAGTTACAGCGTAGTTGTATGTTAAATACAGTGTAGTTACACAATTAATGTAACATATCACCATTTGGTATATAGAGTTTCACTATCCATGGCTGTCTCCGTGAGGAGCCACAGCTGGCCACATCCCAGCCCTGACAACTATGGCATAGCTCAAGCGAGGGGCCCAAGAGTTATGGCAACCATCAGAATGTCAGTCGTGGATTGAGTTTTTCACCGTTATTTTTTTAACTGTTCCTTCCTTCTCCCCACAGCTGCTGCAGCCCCCCTTGAATCTGCAGCAATTTTGTGGAAAAGGCCTCTACGCCTGTGTCCCAAACCCTCCTTGACCTACCACAGGGGTCGCTGTGGGAGGGGATGGAAGAATGGTGTGTCCCTCCCTGGCCATGGTCTGCCAGACAGCAAGGATCCTAAGCTTTCTCCTGAACATGGGTCACATACATGGCAGTGCAAACAGGCAACCACAGAGCTGTCATGGTCAGCTGTGCCTATGATTTCCACATTCTTCTCCTAGTCTATCTATAACAAGCACTGGGAAGACCTGTATAGGCTCAGTGCTGTCTGCATCGTCAAAAAATGAAATGTAACCCCCGGCAACACCAGTCTTAAAGGTATTTCATGCTCCCGTACAGTGCTGCTACAGGATATTAGTTTATAGTGTACAGTGGAGTGTTGTTCTGTATAGAATTCTATCCTTTTCAAAATGCTGTTGCACCACAGTTCCAAGGTCATGGAATGTGATTCTACCCTACTGTGATAGAACAGCATTCTGGAACCTCTAGAGACTGCATGAGTCAGTTTCATTTTGAAAGCAAAAGAACTCACAAAACACATATTTCACACAGTACTATACACTACAAAAAATACAGGATGAGCAACTCTGTGCACAACCAGTGTGTTTTGCCACCTTGGGGTTCTGATTCCCATGGACCTCTCGAGCTTCGCTCTCGAGGTCAGAGTGAATCAGAACCCCTCTGTGGCAGAACACACTGGTTCTGCATAGTTGCGCATCCAGTATTCTCTATGTTCTTGGACAGGACTGTAAGCATGGGGGAAAAGAACAGAGAGTCTTCCCAACTGGCTAGGAGTCACCACTGAATGCATCCCAAGCAGTAATGTGAAAGTCTGGCAGTGCCACAATCCTGCACCATACTTGACCTTGGTGGCAGGGCTTGGCATTCACCAGGGAGCAAGGCACAGAGAACCTTTAACTTCCAGTCGCAAATGTCGAACATTTAAAATGAGAAGAGGGGTGAGAAGGCTCATGCTTCTATTGTTTAAAAGTGAGGCTCCAGCAGAGGGGAGTCATTTATAAAACTGTCAAGCAGGGCCGGCTCGTCAGCGCAGCGGTTGGATTTCCACTTGCGACGCCAGTGACCTGGGTTCGGGAATGGACTCGGGTCGCTGGAGAGCCGGCCGGGGAGTAGGCTTGAGCGTCCCTGGCGACTGCTCGCCTTCCAGGGGGAGGGAGGACGGGCTCGCTGTCTGCTGCCTCTTCCTGGCGGAGGCCGGGAGAGCAGCAGCTAGTGAGTCCTATCAGGCCAAGGGGCGGAACATCGGCTTGGCCTAGACGTTCATGGCACACCACGCCCAAGGGGAGAAAAGCGGAAATCCTGGCCTCCTGGTCAGCCGGATGATGGCTGCCGGCTCCTGCTGACTCGAGATGCCCTGATGCCCCCGAATCCACCTCAGCAGCGCCCAGGAACTGATTGACTAGAGCGCTGGCTTCCCCTCCTGGTGCCTTTCCCCTTGGAAGAGAGGGACCCATCCGATGAAGGGATACTCCGGGCCACCCTGGGTCAGCTGCAATCTGAGGTGAGAAGAAGGGGGTCAGGGCGAGAGGGTCGGAGGAGTCATGAGCAGCCGGAAGGACAGGCAGGCCAGGGGGCAAGTAAGGTGCAAAAAAATAAATAAATAAATAATACTGTCAAGCCTGAGCATATAGGGTGTGTGTGTGTATGTATGTCTCTCTCTCTCTTTCTATCTCTCTTTACATACTTTCAAACAAACCCTCATAATTCATAACAAAGTGCCACTCAGTAAATAATATACTGATATTATTATTTGTATTATGACGGTGATGACATTTAAGGCAACAGCGCATGTTACAATGAAGAATCTCACTTATATTGATGAAAACCTACAGATACCCACTCCTTTTAATTATTTTCAATATACAAAAAGGCTAAAGCAGATTCATAATGGGGAAATGAGCATTTTATAAAAACAGATAAAGACCTAAAATCTAATAAATAAGTATATAGTATGTCAAACATTTTCACTGTAACATGCTATGCAGCTTTAAAAAACTTGTTACAGGAGACCTCTACTGAACCCGAAAGTCAGTGTTTCCTAAAGAAGCTGTCTTTTTTAAATACTGGTTTCGGTTCTGGCACTGTCCCATCTTTACAGGTCTTTTGGTAAACTCAATGGGTGTTTCTTCGTTAACCTAAGAACTGCCCTGTTTTAGAACTATGATGTAGTTTATGTCCCTTTCAACCGCAGAGTTTTTTAGTACAACATGGATGCATAGTGACAAAAATGTAAGCGCTTAAAAATGGACATACACTACATACACCATAGCATTCTAAAATGGTCCTTGCCAATAGTGTGAAAATCAGAAACAGCCGCTGAGGTAACTAAAAGGCCAGTGAAGATGGATCAAGAACAGAATGAGAACTAGTAGCCAGCCCGGTGGCATGGTGGGTCGAGGCATTGGAGGCCACTCCACTAGCCACACTGGCAGCTTGGGTTCTGCAATGGACTTGGGTTGCTGGGGGTGAGCCGGGGGGGGGGGTGCAGAGGGAGAATCGAGCATCCAATAGACTGCTTTCCTCTTCTGAGGAGGAGAGACTTGTTTAAGGTCAAAGCGCTGGGGTAAGTGTCGAGCAGCGCCTGCTGCACCGGACCTCTGTTTGTGAGATTTCTGAATATTTGCAGTGAGCACGTGTACTTTTGATGCATTAAAGTCAATTTCTTTTTGAGCTCCCTGTGGTCCTGCAAGTTTTTTTGTAAGTTCCGAGAGTGCAACGGTGTCTGTTGGTTTGGGTATTTGTGTAAGGGGTAGGCACCCCCCTTCCATCTGTGCCAGCCTTGCACCATGGGTCACAGCTTAATAGCCCCGACAGTACCTTATGGCAATGTAAGGCAGTGTATGGCAATGTACAGTTTTGCAGGGCTGTACAGGCAGTATATAAAAGCACAGGGCAGTGTACAAAAGCACAGGGCAGTGTATGGCAGTACATAGCAGTGCGGGGTTGTGTATGGCACTGGCAGTACATGGCAGTGTACAAAAGCACAGAGCAGTGTATGGCAGTACATAGCAGTGCAGGGTTGTGTATGGCAGTGTGTGGCACTGGCAGTGGATAGCAGTGTAGGGAAATGTATGGCAGTGAGGGGAAAGGGAAGGGAACACTGTTTAACCAGGAGTAGCACACTAAGCCGAAGCTTGTTTCCAGATGTGACCTGGGAGCACAAAGAAGTTAAGTGACTTGGTCAGGATCAGGATCACGCTGTATGCACCTAGGCAGCTGTGGGATTCAAACCCAGGTCTCGAGATCTGCAGCTCAGGGCCTTAACCCACTGTGCTATACATACATGGTAGTTCAGGGTGGTGTATGGCAATGTAGGTCAGGGCAGGGTATGGCAATGCAGGGCTGTGTATGGCAGTGCATGGCACTGCAGGGCAGCATATTGCAGTGTGGGACTGTGTATAGCATGTGCAAGGACTGGAAATACTGGTGCAAGAAACACACAAGTCATATTCCAGTCATGACAGATTCCCCAAAAACACAACACAGCTCCATCACCCTCTGTAATTTAATATTCATTCATTTGATGGCTGGGAAACGACAGTGAGCCAAGGCTAATTTTCAGGTGTGATCGTGGTGGGTGGGGTGGGGGTACAGAGTAAATGGGAGCACAGCAAAAGCAATTAAGTTACAGTGTGTTAACAGAGACAAAAGGGATGAAAGAATAATGTTCGCAGCCTATTTAGTCACATGTAATAGTGCCAACTTCGTTCATAATCGGTACATTACTCCAGTCAGGAATTTAGCGCACACTAATTAGGAAGATTACACTTTAAGTAGCGGGCTCAATGAATGATGACAATTTTATACATATCTGTCCTTAAACACGTATAACAATTCATGACTTGGACTGCTTTCAGAAGGCAAATATTTGAAACAGTAATTAATTCCTGACATTCTAAAGGTGAAATACACAAATTTACAAACCTTTCCACATACATCGCCTTGTAACAGTTTCTTCTCCAGGCTAAATGATGAGAATATATCCATTCTTTTATCACAGCTCTTGCCCCCTACTTTGGCAGTGGGCTTTCCCCTGATAAAATCTTGTTACCAATTGCCACTTGGAGAAGAGGGACATTGGGAAAGAACAGAGAAAGTACAGTTTGCAGCTTCACAAATTGTTACACCGCTGAACAATTAAGAGGAAGCAAGTTATGATAAATGGCATATAATGTAGTTTGTAACATGGCAATAAAGTGAATGGGCAAATGCAGAGGCGCGATTGGCTGAAGTCGATCACGTGGGCAAAGTCGGAGCGGGGATTAATCCAGCATATCTGCCATGTCCAAAACTGAAGTACCAGGACCATCCAGACAGGTAGGTAAGCAGCACCAGGGAGAGGTGAGAATCAACTGTGACAGAGACGCCAGTCTTGGGCAGGGAGCAGGTGACAAGCTAGGCAGTGTCGGAAACGGGAAGGGGAGAAATAGGAGCCGCATACAATAGGAATAGATAGGAGCCGGTCAGGAAGCAGAAAGACCCAAGAGGCAGTAGCATCAAATGGAGCACGAGACGGAGCGGGCGACATCGGAGCTATATCAGGGCAGCAATGAGATGTGACTGACCGAAGATGCAAATTTGTCAGGGAACCACACACCGCGGCAAGACAGCACTCCACTGCAGACCTCCAACGACTGGTATGAGAGTAATACCTGGGCAGACCGCAAAATAAGTCGGACTAGGATGTGAGGCGCACTGTTGTGTTTATGTAGCAGTAGTCAATGTTTGCACCGCATCAGCATAAAAAAGCTGTTCTGTAACAGGTTGTGGAAGTGCAGGAAAAACCTTATCGAAACATACCGAGTCCTTGTGTTATGTTGTTGAACCGATGTCAAACACATTCCTCGCAACTGTATACCGCACGCCCATAAACACATTAGAGTACGAGTGGCTGACGATACCACGCATGGTTGGTTGTTCGCCGGCCCGCGGCCCGGCCACAACCCTCCCAACCATGCATTAATCCAGCATTAGATGCCACCTTCGTCGTGGCTTAATGCTTACTTAGTCTTCATGATGATAAAGGCATGGAGGGGTGAGAGAGAGGGGGAAAGGGCTCTTTCTCAAACAGCACCTTTACTGGCGCTTACCCTAGATCCACTTTAGCTCCCTTCCCTGCTCCAAAGTCCAATGATGCTAAAAGATTACTTTTATTTTACCTGTATGTTGGAAGGGAAAGGATCATATTTTGACTCTGTGGAGCCACGAGCTTGATCCCTTCCACTACCTGATTCTGAGATACGCCCTCATGCTCTCATGTTTTGCAATATAAATATAGGGAGAGCACAGAGGCATGTACCTTAGACTTATATGGGGTCATGTTTTAAATTGATGCTTTGACTATTTTTGAATGCTGATTTGAACAAATCAAAGCCACCATTCAACTAGCAAGGGCTTTGTTAGCTGAACAGTGGCCTTGCTATGTTGGAATCAGCCCTTAAAAATAGTCAAACCAGTAGTTTAAAATGCGATCCTATACAAGGCTATGGTGTGCACCCCCGTGCTCCCCCCATTACATCACAAAATGTGAGAGTGCAGGGGCATGTCTCATAATCTGGCAGTGGAAGGGAGTGGGCTCTTGACTCCATGGAGTCAAAATATGATCCCTTCCCTCCCAAAATACAGGCAAAATATAATTAGTCCTTTAGCAACATGGGAGTTTGGGGCTGGTAAGGCAGCTACAGTGATTTTTAAGGGGGGACTTTAAAATATTGAGAAAAGGTTCTCTGCTTCTCTTCCTGATGGTCATTGACCCTCTTCTCCCTCCCAGCCCCATCACCCGCTGTCCCCAGGACTTGCCTCTGACACATCAGTGCCCCACAGATTAACCCCCCTCCATAGCGGAACCTTTCAGGTTCCCTAAGCCCGGCTGGAGTTGCAGCTGGGTTGTGGCTGGGAGCCCAGTCAGCAGTGTAGGGCCTGTGGAGGAAGAGACGGCGTCAATCTGCTGCAGGTCAGGAAGGTATTTTATTTTTGGTCCCCTCCTCATGTGCACTTCATGGGCTAAGACCCCAGTGGATGGCAGCACGCAAGTATGTAGCTTTCTGGGCCAGCAAGCACCCACCATCCTATTGCGGCTCACCTGCATTACCTCCTGTGGTCACCCAGGTGGCAGTGTCATAGTGGAGCAGGCGTCCCCCCCCCCACAAGGAGGACAGCATCCTCTGGGATGCTCAATCCTCCTCCTCCCCCCAGGCCTGTCCTCGATGACCCGGGCTTACTTCTGAACCCGGGCTGCTGGCGGTGCGAGTGGCAGCTCTACCCGCTGCACCGATTGGCCGGCTAGGAAATGTTCTCTTTAAGTCTCACTAAGTTGCAAGAAGAAATGTGAAGGGAAGTATAAAATGTATCCTCCCCACCCCAAAAAAAATGCAAAAAAGTGCACAAATGAAGTACAAAAACACATCCCCTAACATCTTGGGAGACACTTCCCAAAACATTTTTGTAGTTAAAAGTTTTGTTACCAGTTTCCATGCACAAAAACGTACGACAAAACTATAAGACATAGTAACTGCATCTCCTAGTGCACAACAGGCACACCTGCACACTAAACAGCTATACAAGATACGCTGCATACCACATACTGCATATATTACATATCTTCCAATGAGACTACATCATACCATCACCTTTGGCAAAGACAGTTATCTCTGCCAACACGAGACAGAGTGGGGGGGGTGTCCCTAGGAGTCACGAAAGCCTGCCACATTCATCATACCTCCACACAGGGACCCTTAAAAGAAGGGGGGAGGCCTGAGAAAGGAGGCAGGATCCATCATTCAGGAAGGGGGGGGCAACCGCTTCGAGGAGAAGGATGGCAGTATAACCTAGAAGTTAGAGTAATGAGCTGTGAAAGAGCTTGGAACATCCAGCAGACAGACCTAGGTTTGATTCTCACAACCTCCACTTGCATACTATGTGACTGAGCAAGTCATTTAACCTCCCCAGTGCTCCCGAGTTGCCCCTGAAAACAGGCACCTGTGTCTAGTAGGTCTTACCCGGTTACATAAAGAATCATAATAAAAAAACTAAAAAAAGATTCCTCACCACTACGGGGGATGTCTTGGGAGTGGGGTGTCTTATAGGACTGTCACAATCGGATTCTATGAAGAGGGGGAGGGGCCCATACGGTTCCAGCTCCTGAGATTATGAGGTCTGAGTAAAAACACCATTTTGAAACAACACTCTGGTTTTATTTCACATGTTGTCTGTGTCTGACTTCTTTGTCTTCACAATTCTGTACATTAACATGGAAACAGGACGGTCTACACCTGACGTCACAGTCTCCTGCTTGTGGGAAAGGAACACTATCTGTTGCTGTGGAAAACATTAATGTTATAAAAGAGAGGATTATGACATCAGGTGTAGACAAGCAGCCAGAGGTAGATTAAACCTAGGAAATAGTAAACCTTTTTTTTGTTCTAATAAAAACAGGAGAGTGAATGCAGAAAATATAATGAAATATTACCAGAAAAGGGTCTAAACATATCTTCCAAAGCTTAACCTCTGATATTGGGGGAGTTTCCGGTTCTGGCAACAAGTCCTCTTGCTACTTTATCGTAAAATAACTAATTTAACATTTGCAGCCTTGATGTGTGCAGCCTTTTTCCTTTAATTCCCCATGATGTTTCTTCCTACATCAAAGGCAGTTTCCCCCAGTGAATGTATTCCATTTTCACAACTGTAAAGCATCTGTTTCCCATTAAATGGCACTGTTGTACAAGTCCTAATGGCTGGCTCTGTTCTTTTTTGCTGGCCCACACCATGACTGAAGCATGATGCTGATCTGGTAACACTTATGCCGTCTGCATCCTGGTAACCTGCCAATGGCAGCAGCAGCAGCAAAAGCGTTGCCTTTTCCTGGCTAATCGCTGATAACACAGGAAGACCCTGATTGGCCCTCCTGACATGAATAAGGATGTTATTGCTGCTGATGTAGGACCTAGGGCCAGACAATGCCCTTTGGCAGTCTGTGCTCTCAGGAGATGTAAAATAAGATGATTATTTTACATGGGGGAGGGGAAGGCATAGAATGGCTGAATGTTCACTAGTTCAAATAAACCACTGAGGCAGGAACTAGAGGCAACAGCTTCCTTTGTTCCCTACCTATTGTTGGCGTAACAGTGCATACAATGAAAGTGGGAGCCTTTTGGCTCTTTTTCTCCCTCCTGAAACAAAAGTAGCTGTCTACTTCTTTAGGATTACCATTTTGAGGGCCTGTTTGGAAAGAATGGAACAGAATTTGGTTTTATACAGCGTCTCTCATGCATAAAATATTTTAAAGTGCTTCACAAAGCTATGAGCTCCAAGTGGATAGTGCTGGAACAGTATAGAGATGAATACAACAACCATTAATTTATTTTACTGGTGGCTGGTTACCCAGAAAGGTGGACCTCAGGTCTAACAGCTACACCTTGGGGAGGATAAGCACAATACAGCACAGCACAGTTTCAGAAGGTGAAAACAGTACAAAACCATGTATTGCCACTGACACAGATATTAGCACATTTGCCTCTGGACCAGGAAGATCAGATTGTTGTGGGTTCAGGTTCCACACCAGGCGCTTGGGTCAGTACCCGACACTGACTCTAGGGGGAATGTCAGACTGTCGGAGGTGCTGTCCTCTGAAAGAGGTATTAAACTGAGGTCCCTCCTGCCCATTATGTGTTGGCTGTCTGGGTACAGCTTAAAGATCCATGGAATTTTCGGAGGAGATGAGGAATTATTTAATGTCCCGGACAACGCGCGGTCTCTAAATAAAATCGTATCTAATGCTACATGGCCCCCTGCCACCTGTGTGGCCCGGGTTGTGACTGAAATCGGTTCTTGGATCAGCTCACTCACCCGGTTACCAACGACATAAATAAATGGCCGTGTTTGCGGTATTGGGGCACTTCACAATAAACCACTCCCTGCTTCTCTTGAAATTAGCTTCCTTGGACAACTCTGATTTCACACCCTTCCCTTGTTCAAGTCCTACCTGTCTGTCAGAACACAATCAGTCTGCTTGCTTACCTGGTAAAACAGGTTTCACAGAAAGTAATATTAAATAAATACACAAATCAGTAAACAAGGGCCTCTCTATGTATACTGCATACAATCATTGCACTGCCAATATCAACTCTTATTTCTTTGTAAAAGCGCTTTGGGATACATTGTGTATGAAAGGTGCTATATAAAGGCTTCTTGTTCCGGTTGTCATGGCTATGGTCTAACCTCCTCTTTCTAGCCACTCTGCTCCTTTTTCCTCCCCCCAGAGGGCCCTACTCCAAGAGTTACACCACTCATGTCTGCTCATGCTCCTGATAACTACTGCACACAGCAAATCTGGGTTTGATCCCCACACCATCCACTTGCATATTGTGTGACCCTGAGCAAATCACCCAACCTCCCTGTGCTCCCAGGTCACCCCTGTTAATGGGCCTTGTGCCTGGCCTTACCCAGTTACCAAAGAATTAAAAAAAAAAAAAGAAATTAAAAGTTCACTCTTGTGGCTGACTATTGAATGTTGGCCAACGGATCTACTGGACATGAGGAAATACTTTTTTTTTTTTAACGGAAAGGGCAATAGACAGTGGAATAAATCACCCAGTTAGGTAAGCAGTAAAAAGTCAGTGACTTGGACTGGGTTTGAACATGGGTAGGACAGATGCAAGGGAATGGTACAGACTATGGGGATAGAGGATGGTGGGCAATCTGAGGAAAGGGGTGCAGAGAAAGCCAATAAGATTATCAGCCAAGTAATTCCAGTATGGCATCGGGCTGGGCACAGTTCAGGCCAGTAAATGGGCAAACTGGATCTGCCACTATGTCTTCTCCCACTATCAGGTTCTATGTATCTATGTTTCTACTGCAGACGTTTACTATGTACATCTTGTAATCTTTGGTACTTCTTGTCTCCCTTGCATCATTTGCATGGTTCTATAGTTGTACATGTTATTGTAGGTCAAAACTGCTGTAGGTATAAGTTTAAAGGCCCCACAGAAGCTATAAAAATCATAAAATAATGCCCACACATTGACATCTCAGTCATTGCAGTTGCAGTATCTGTGACATTATTCTGACTTTTTACCTAAACTTTCTTGCTGCCATTCGATCGGGATCCATTGGGTGGCTATCTCAACTTCTGCATTTGCTGATACTACAGAAATAAATTACATCAACAGATTACTTTGTGAAATTATGATGCTACGATATTTGGAAACCTGGCCGGCCAGGGTAAGTGATTACTGAGGGTCAACCTGCTCCCATTAACCCTTGTCAGATGACTTTGGCTAGAAACGTGCTCTGTAAAATAGAGGTACTTATATAATGCATTACCAACCCAAGTGTTAGTCACAGGATAGTCAGATGATCTGGCATTATCCGACTCCCATCCGACTCAAAGTTGGATAATATAATTTGGATCGGATAGTCATTATTCGACCAAATGCTATGCAGACCACAACAGGAAGTTCAATAAAAGCTTTAATGAGCTAAAGACAGTTAACGAAAACAAAAGAAACATCGCAGGTTATGCTACAAACAGGATAAATGAGTGTAAAAGTTCACGTGGCCATCGCTACCTTACCTTATCTTGTCAAGGCTGTTCCATGATGCTGATATGTACTGTAGCGGGGGGGGGTGGGGCTCATCTTTGAATAATGCAACATACAGTAAATAATGATAAACAGTATTAGAAGCAGACCCTGCAGCAGCTGATGGTGGTACCAAGTCATAATCTCGCACGCTTAATAGTGTACGACATTATGGCTTACCCGGTACAGCACTGCACCAGTGAGCGAATGGTGCAATACCGCTTATACTGCTGTACGTGGTATTGCACCATTCTCACTCTCCCAGGCAGAGGATAAGACCTCTGCTGGGAGTGGGTTCTGCCAACCGGCTGCTGTGGCTCAACAGACTGAACCACAACAGCAGGGAACCCAGACAGTGCTTCTGGAACAGGGTTTGATTCCCGATCCCAGAAACTTATTTTTTCAATCTTTGTGCGCTCCTCGACTTGAACTCCCCAGAGTTGAGAATCTATAGTGGGAGGGTTTGGGGGTACAGCCCCATAACGGGGGGTGGGAGGAAGCCCCACAGAAAAAGAGATATGCCGCATGGCAAGAATCGCGCTGTACTGGCAGCGAGATCTTGCCATGTGGCATAATGTCATGCGACATTATGACACTGTGCCACTGATGGCACCTCCACTCCAGTGTGCAGTGTTATGGTGACACTTACTGTTGATGACATGTTGTTGCTGGTAGGTATTAGAGACCCCATTGGTGGAGGAGGAGGTGAAGAGAAGGAGGAGGAGACATGACAGAACTTGCTGGCTCGCTGGGTGGCAGGCAATTTCTGTTTTCTTTTACGTTAGTTCAAGAGTCCAGGTTGCTTGAGGAGGAGGAGGATGATGAAGAGAGACAAGACTAGAAAGAGTACTTGGATGACTGGCCGACAGTTGTTGAGTTCTATGCTGGTACAATAGTCCAGGGTTCTGGAGGAGGATGATGAATTGGAAAAGATGGGATGAGACTTGAGTGAGTGGTTGGCTGTTAAGCATTTGACAGGTTCTCTGCTGGCACAAGAGTCTGAGTTGCTTGAGGAGGAGGAAGATGATGAGGAGAGATGAGACTTGAGAAAGTACTTGGCTGACTGCTCCCATTAACCCTTGTCAGATGACTTTTGGCTAGGAACTTTTGGCCAGGTTCTATGCTGGCACAACAGTCCAGGTAGCTTGTGGAGGAGGAGGAGGATGATAATGAGGAGAAACAAGACTTGGGAAAGGGCTTTGCTGGTTGGCTGGCAATTACTGGGTTCTATGCTGGTACAAGAGTATGGGTTACTGGAGGAGGAGGATGAAGAGGAGGAGAGAGAAGAGACTTGAGAGAGTACTTGGCTGGCTTACTGGCAGTTGATGGGTCTACACTGGCACAAAAGTCTGGGTTGCTTGCAGAGAAGGAGGAGGAGGATGATGAAGAGAGATAAACTTAAGAGACAGGGCTTGGCTGGCTGGCTGGCCGACAGTTGCTGGTTTCTATGCTGGTAGAAGAGTCTGGGTTGCTGGAAGAAGAGAAGGATGAAGAGGAGGAGGAGAGAGAAGAGACTTGAGAGAGTACTTAGCTGGCTAGCTAGCAGTTGATGGGTTCTATGCTGGCATAAGAGTCTGGGTTGCTTGAGGAGAAGGATGATGAGGAGCGATGAGATCTGAGAGAGTACTTGGCTGATTGACTGGCAGTTGATGGGTTCTGCGCTGTTACAAGAGTCTGGGTTGCTGGAGAAGAATGATGAGGAGAAGAAGAAACAAGACTTAACAGATGACTTGGCTGGTTGGCCAGCAGTTGCTGAGTTCTACTCTGGTACAAAAGTCTGGATTACTGGAGGAGACAAAGAGGAGGAGAGAGGCGAGCCTAGAGAGAGTACCGGTAGTTGGCTGGCTGGCATTTGATGGGTTCATGCTGGCACAACAGTCTGGGTTGCTTGAGGAGGAGGATGATGATGAGAAGCAACAAGACGTAAGAAAGGACATGGCTGGCTGGCCAGTAGTTGCTGGGTTCTAAGCTGGTACAAGACTCTGGGTTGCTGGAGGAGGAGGAGGAGGAGGATGAAGAAGAGGAGAGAGACAAGACTTTAGAGAGTACTTGACTGGCGGTGGACAGGTTCTACGCTGGCACAGGAGTCCAGGTTGCTGAGGAGGAGGAGGAAAACGAGACTTAAGAGAGGATGTGACTGACTGGCTAGCTGGCAGTTGAAATCCCAGAAGAGATGCTGGTGAAGGACACATGACAGTCAAAGACTGTTATTAGTGCTGGCCCAGTGGCGCAGAGGGCTGAGGTGCTTAGCGCCTTATCTCTCTTACACCAGCTACCGAAGTTCGGGAACAAGCTCAGATTGCTGGGAGTCGGCCTGGGGGTGGGGGCTGGGAGAAGGACTGAGTGGCCGGCAAGCAGCTCTCCTCCTAGGTAGGGGAGGTTGGTCTTGCCAACATATGACTGTCACTGAGTGGAGGCTCAGTGATAGGGTCGTGCAGATGAGGGACCAGTCTCTAGGCCAGGGTGGAGCGGGAACCGCTGGATCTGGCATGCACGTGATCCTCCACACGTGTGCAGCTGTGCTGTCATGGCCCTGGAGAGTAAGGGAGATAAATGGAGGAAAAAGGATGGGCATGGCAAGGGCTCGTGGCACCCACTGTCCACGCCTCCACCTGCTGTATCACCCGGGAGGCCCAAAGTGGGAAAACTGGATTATTAGCATCAGCAGGGAGATCAGATCTCCCTCTCCTGACTCCTGCCATGGGGGGTGGGAGGGGTAAAACTGTGGGAATGCACTCATTACAGGTACACCTGGGGAGGCATAGGACGGTGGAAGGGGGTAGCAGCATTCAGCAGAAGGGAGCCTTCCTTGCTGTGGCCCCAAGGAGAATAAACAGAATATGGGAAAAAAAGACTGCTTCTAGTTTTTGAAGATAAAGTTTAGAAGGTTTGTTCTGGCACCCCTTGGCAATGGTTATATCTGCAGAAAAGGGAGGCACAAATAGAGAACGAGACATGTTTTGGTGATGAAGCATTTGCAGGAACACACAGCCACATTCAGCAAAAAAAAAAAAAATGCTAGTCACTTGCTGTCACAGCAGACAGACAGGCTGTGAGGAGACACAGTTCTGGAGGAGAAGGCTGGATCATAAGTGTACAACAGTGCATTACTAGCTTTGTACGGGCTCTACACCAATTACAGAGACTGGGATTTTGCTGTTCGGTGGATCAAATATAAAAACTGAGACAAATGTCAAAGGCAAGACTTTTATAGGGATTGCTCGTGCTTATTGCACTGATAGTGGCTCAGTCTTCTGCACCATTTTCTGCAGATTTACTTTACTTTTATCAAGTTTCATTATTTATTTCAAATTTGGTAACTGGGAAAGGCATGTTGAGCTGAGGCTTGTTTCCAGGTGCAAGCCGGGGGGGAGCAGAGTACAGAATGAATGAAATTACATCTAAGCCACAGAATGTGGTTACAATGCTAACTTACAAAGTGCAACAGCGGAATGCGGAACGAGCAGGTAAACAACACCATGGCAAATGGATGGAACATGATATTACACATCGGCTTGTGGTTGTATAATGTAGACAGTGCCTGTTGGAGAAAGTGACAGTGCTTTAGCGGAGCAGGCAGGTTAAACAGGCAGAACCAGTTCACTAGTAAAAACCAAAACGTGAGGGAGAGGGGGCATTTGCATGAGGGGAGTACAGGAGAGAGGAGGAGGAGAATCAGATGGAGGATTGGCAGGGGCAGGAGGGAGCAGAGAGACACCTTAGCTGGTATCTAAGGGCTAGGAGTGAGGGGGAGAGGTGGAGGGAGGTGGGGAGCAGGTTCCTGAGGGAGGCATCAAGAAGGGTGCATTATTTCCTCAATTTTTTTTAAAAAGTATCATACTGAGTTTATTGAATTCAGCATGCAACTAATGGTAGGGCTTTCTATCGTGTTCAATATTACACTGGCTCGATTCTCAAATGCTGACACAAGGCTTCCTGACCTGTGTCCAAGCGCTGATGCCGAACACACTGCCACACTCTATGCCCATTCTCCAAAGGTTATGCGCATTCACGACACTGTACCCTTTTACAACAGCTTGTGCTAAATATGTGGTGCAAGCCCCAGTGGGCTGCAAAGTTAGACCAGCAAAAGCTGGTCTAACTTGGCTCTGGCGCAGTGGCATGGAGGGTTGAGGCACTGCGCTTCACCTCTTGCCACACCGGTGACTCATGTTTGGTGGAGAGTTCAGGTTGCTGGGGTCAACTGGAGAGGGGGAGGATCAAGCATCCAGAGGACAGCGCTCCTCTCCCAGGGAGGGTGGCTTGGTAGTCCCGCTGAATGACTGCCCTCAGGTGGAGGCCGGAGCATAGAACGGGTTGGGGATGCCCATGAAAGGAGGGTGCTGCAGGACTCCACAGTGTGCTGACGCCTCCACGTGCATGCGCTGATGTGTCACGCCCCAGCAATGGGGGTGGGGGATAGGGAGAAAATAGTGGGAAAAACACCCTCGGCAGCAGGATGATGCGCGACCCCCCTGCAGACTCTGCACTGGTTGCCAGGCACAACCACAGTCCTGTGGCAGAGGATGATGGCCCAAGTGGGTCCCGAGGAGACGGGTGACAGGGCTGGGGGTCAATTGGATGGGGGCCGCTGGGGAGAACTGGGGGATAAATGGAATATAGAGAGGAAAAAAAAGCTGGTCTAACTCATGGGATGTGGCGCACGGGATCAAGAATCCTGATTGCCAGCCAGGGAATGCCCCAAGCCCTTTGAGCCAGGTCTTTGGTGCCGCACATAGGGTTTGCAACATCCTAACTCCTTTCAGAATTGAGCCCATGTTGTTTAGTGAAGTCAATTGTGCGATAAGAAATGTATTTGAGTCGACACATCCTTGTCATGTCTGGTGCCGTGGCACATTGCAAATGCGGGTTTAGGGGCTTATGCAACCATTGATGACAACTGAATACGCAATTGAATTTGTTTTTTAAAAGAAAATATTACATCATGTACAAGGCCAAAAACGATTCATCATCATAATTTGAATGTACAATTATGACAGCCTGCTGTTGCACCTGTTACCTCTCACATATTGGTTGCTGTGTTGTTTTCACATTTCTTTAAATAACAGAAAGAGAACGGCTTGGAGCTAGTGTAGAGGAGACAGGAGATGGATTTGGTCAGTAATACGGAATGATACAGGACAATAAAACAAAACCGTTCTACGTCGTCATGAATTAAAGCCAGGTTCTGGTAGTACAAAATATGAGAAGACACTCCAATCAGCAAGTTGCTGCTGCTGATGAATTGAGAAGAATAATTACAAGGGATAGGAGATGTAATATACAGGTAGCTCTGCCAAAGTAGGTCACACCTTCATCTTCTTTCTCCAGTAATTGACGGGATCCTGATTACTACCCAGAACTACTGGGTCATCAAAGTACAACGTCTCTCCCTGACATGATGCATCTTTCTTTTGTTGATGGTCTGTTGTTGCATGTTAATACATGCACTGGCGACATGCGTTGCAGCAGTGATATACAGGTGCATGGCACCACTTCAACAGTTTCTGTTTCCTTCTTGTCAAACTCCACCCCCATGTTCGCTGATTCTATCTGGTTTGACAACTTTGCATTCCTGTTTAACATTCACAAGCTGTCAGCCACTACTGCTAGGAACGCTGCCACTTTCTTCTGACTGAGAAGATGAATGAAAACTTTCCTGTGTCATTTCTGACAGCTTGTCGAACAGAACCTCCTTTCAGTACTTAAAATCAGACTCCTCAGGCAAGATGGTTTGCACAGTGTTTTTAAAGCAGGGATCAGGAGTGGTTGCCAGGACACAGTGTTCCTTCTGAAACATGCTGTTCAGC
The DNA here is from genome assembly GCA_016271365.2 of Neoceratodus forsteri. NCBI lineage: Eukaryota > Metazoa > Chordata > Ceratodontiformes > Ceratodontidae > Neoceratodus > Neoceratodus forsteri. The sequence continues at coordinate 283,891,715 of JADMNL010000027.1, read as the reverse complement.
TGTTCATCCTCAGACAGCACATGGTGAAAGGACACAGTCAGAGACATGCCATCAGCGTTGTCCGGTAGTCTCCTAAATTGCCCATGCAAATGTGTCAGGAAGGTATAAATGAAGCAGATCTGTATAGCTGGCTTTTTTGACCTTCTCCATGCTTGTTGTGACCACTGGCACAGCAGGCGTGGGAGATCACGGGGCAGAGCCAGGCACAAAACTTGGCGCACAGGATTTTTTCTTTCTCTGCTGCTCAGATAACCGCATTTATTTCATTTCTGGGGACTGCTGCAGAAGATGGTGTAGTAGGTGGGATAGGGGCAGCAAACCTGTTCTCTGGCCTGTCTTCCACTACCTTACTGCCATGAGTGGAGGAATGGATTCCTCCAGTAGCATGCCTAGACCCAGACATTATTGCCATTTATATATTTTTTTCACCTTCTTAAATTTTGGGCTGCACAGAAGGAGTTTAGGTAAAGTTTTGAATAATATTCTACAACAAGCCACACACATTACGTTGCAGTGTTAACAAAAAAAAAAAAATCCAAATGGGCTGGAGGGATGAAGCAACAATAACCCTGGATTGGATGCCGGTCTTTAACTATAATATTTCAACTTGTATTATCACACAATTATATATATATATTACAAAATGATTTAATCTACGGCTTTGCAGTAGCAGAGTCAGACTTGCAGTTGCACAACGTGCACAATGCCAAAAACACACGTAAAGATAACTCACAATGATCACATGACTGCTTGCCAGCCACCAAACCAAGAAAAGTCAATCACTGTACAGCTGTTGTCTTGTACAGTACACACAGTGAGCAAGAGCATGGTACCTGGTTACCAAAATTAAATAAATAAACAAATAAATAAAACACAGTCTAAACTCTGCCTTTGACCTTTTTGTTTTACATTTTTTTTCCAAAATGCAGTGCCTCAAGAAAGGGAATGAGAGTTCGCCCTCTCAGTGTACTGAGTGTGTACTGCTGTTATGTGCTACAACTGCAGATGCAAACAGTTCGTCTTGACACTAGCCCAGTGAGTGCACTGCCGCCAACCAATCCAACAGAAGTTTTTTTAATCTTTTTTTAAGTCACATGGTACACTACTACTAAACACTACACCAGCAATCGCTAGAAGGCAGACATGACCGTCAGTCACAGACAGTATAACATTAAACAAGTTATCAACAAGAATAAGCCCAGAAGGATCAGAAGGTCTGACGGACAGTCAGATAGTCACTTACACTAGAGGCTGGCAGTATAGCCCAGAGGCTAGAGTAATGAGCTGTGAATGAGCTTGGTACATCCAGCAGACATGGGTTTGTTTCCCACAACCTGCACTTGCATACTGTGTGACTCTGAGCAAGTCACTTATTTATTTATTTAGTTTTTGTTGACCGGGTAAGTGCACTAGCCAAATCCTGCCTATTTTCAGGCATGACCCGGGGGAGGGGGATACAGATGAATGCCAATTGACCTTGAACCAGATTAAGCTGTTAACCACACCAGTGCTCCTGGGCTGTCCCTGAAAACTGGCACTTGCCTGCAGTGGGCCTTACCCAGTTACCAACGAATTGAAAAAAAAAAATGGTACACAAAACAACTTAGTGGCACCATGCCATAGACACACACTTCACAGTGAGTTCTGTCGCTACTATATGTCACAGTCTCATGCTCGGCACACAGAAAGAGAAAAATATGATTCATCCCCCCAGTCCACCAAGCAATTTCACAAACAGCAAAACTCTGTCAGAAAATGTTGTTTTGTATAATTATATGATTTACTACTAGTGAGATTTGAAAATAAAATGAGAATGTGGAAAAGACTAATTTATTTATTTAAAATTTGTAACTGAAAGGCACACTGAGCAGAGGCTCATTTCAGAGTGCGACCTATGGGCGGGGGGGGGAGAGGGAAACATTACAGGTGAAAAGATGACATTGCAATCAAAATGATCATAGTACAGTAATACAAAGACCCTGATATTTAAAAACACGGCGCAAGCACAGCACAGTCATTTGTTTTTTATTACTTTTTTATTATTACTTTGTAGGATTTTAGCCTGTTTTTGCCCACTCCCCATCTTGGGTGTGTGTGTGGAGGCACGCGCACACCGCACTTTGAGATGCCCTCTCTACGTGCTGCCCCCTCCCGCCTGCACCGCCACCAGACTTCCACCCAGTGGCGGCAGAACTATGGGGGGTGGGGGGTGACAGCCTCTCCAGGATAGGAGAGCTGCTGTTAGGCTGCTCAATTCTGCTCCCCTCCCCTCCCCCACCCCGTGCTGGCTCCCCGATGACCCGAGGTCATTCCCGAACCCGGGTCACCGGCATGATGCAAGGGGAAGCAGAATGCCTCAGCCCTCTGCACCGCTGGGCCGTCCTCAGGACAGCCATTTGTGAGGTACTTGTCCCTGCTTCCCCCCTGGTTTCTGTGATATTCAAGTGGACTGTGCTCACCAACAGATGGCGTTATTCGACTGAATACTGGTCCATGTCAGTGCAGCACAAAGTGAATCTGCCTGCCCCAAAATGGTCCAGGGCTGCATATGGACCACAGGGGATATTGCTGCCCGAAACAGGACAGTGCAAGTCCCCTGTGGGCCATATTCAGCCAGAACATGCACTAAGAGGCCATCTGCATGCTCAATATGGGCTCATTTGCTTGGGGCGTAGCAGCCCTTCGGTGCCCCTGTCTCCGTGAAAGAACAGCCCTGGTATCCAGTGGTTTCCCAACCCCCCCGACTGTCCAGCAAAGCATATGTTAAGATATACTGGTGGTCTAGTGGTACCCCCCCCTCCACTCACTGATTGCCCAGTTAAGCATATGTCAATATATCCTGGCCGTGATGAGGAAACTGAATAGGGGCTATGTTGTGGACTTGCTCTTCTTCGATTTCAGCAAGGCTTTTGACTCCGTATCTCACAGATGCTTGCTGAGGAAGGTGGGAGGATCTGGGTGCGGCTAAGGTCATAGTAAACTGGGTAGGTAACTGGCTAGAGGGGAGTTGGCAGAGGGTTGTAGTCAACGGGATCAAGTCAGCAGAGAGGGAGGTCATGAGTGGGGTACCACAGGGATCTGTTCTGGGACCGGTCCTCTTCGATTTGTTCATTAGCGACATTGGTGAGGGTATCCTGGGCAGGCTGTGTCTCTTCACAGATGACACTAAGCTCTGTGGGAAGGTGGATAGCAATGACGGAATCATGGAACTGCAGAGTGATGTACAAAAACTAGAGGGGTGGTCTAAGGTTTGATACTTGAAATTCAATGCCGAAAAGTGCTAGGAAATGCACCTACGGAACAAGAGCCCCAGGACTGAGTACTGGATGGGTGGGGTGAAACTTAGCACTACAGTTGAGGAATGGGACCTTGAAGTTACCATCAGTGACCCTCAAACAATCGAGACAAAGCATAAAGCAAAGCAAGAAGGATGCTTGGATGTATTGGGAGAGGTACTGATAGCAGAAGGGAATAGGTAATATTTCTCTTATATAGATCCTTTGTGAGGCCACACCTAGAGTACTGTGCCCAGTTCTGGTGTTCTCATCTCAAGAAGGATATAGACAGGACAGAGACAGTGTACTGCAGGGTAACAAAAATGATTCGGGGCCAACAGGGCAGATCCTGTGAGGAGCACCTCAAGGCACTGAACATGTACTCGCTAGAGACCAGAAAGGAGAGGGGAGACATTATAGAGACCTTCACGTTCCTAAAAGGTATTAATAAGGTGACCTGCAGGGAAATATTCAGCCAAATACTAGTTCACAGTCACATGAACACAAGTGGAAACTGACAAGAGGGAGGCTCAGGAGGGACATGAGGATGCATTATTTTACAGAAAGGGTGGTGGAGCCATGGAACAGTCTGCCAGCTGAAGTGGCGAGTGCTAAAACTGTTGGTGGGTTCAAACATGGTTGGGATAGAGTGAAGGGTATAGTGGTGGTTGTTCGGGGTGACAGAAGCTGGGAGGGGAATGGGAGGTTATATAGTGGTGGTTGTTCGGGGTGACAGAAGCTGGGAGGGGAATGGGAGGATATTATGTATACTTATGTTTAGTCGCTTTACAAAACTGACAATGCCTATGGCTGCTTCCTTGTATATCTACTATATGTAATACGCTACTCCCTATATTTAGTCGTGTTACAAATCTGACAGCATCAATACTGCTTTCTTGTATAACAACTGTATGTAATATGTTAATGTGGTGTACTTATTTGTCATTGTTACTCGACGAGGAACCATTGTAAAAGAGCCCTGACTTAAAGGTATATTTCCGAATTCTTAATAAATAAAATATATGTTGAGAAGGATGGGGAAGGCTAAGATCCTGGAGGGACAGTAGGTCTCAGGGATAGATAGGGAACTCAGGCAGACTGTTTGGACTGTTGGTCTTTTTCTGCATCACTTTCCATATTTCTGTGTTTCTGTGTTTCCATGTGACCGTCAGACGGTGACCAGTCGAGGAAGTGAGAGAAGGGCAGTGTCGGCTGCTGCTGCCACAGGTGGCACTCTGGGTGAGGGGTGTGCGAAGAGGGGATCCTCGGTGGGTGGGTGAGGAAGCGGGTACAGTCGGGGTGGGTGGTACCCTAGACTACCAGGATATGCTGACATATGCTTTGCTGGGCGATTAGAGGGTGGGGTACCACTGGACAGCAGGGATATCACTAGAAAACATATGCTGGGGGATTGGGGGCAGCTCAGCATGGGTGGGTGGATGCAGTACAGTCATCCTGCAGCCTTCGAGGGTGGGGTGGGGCTGGGAGCTTAGCACCTGGCTAAGAAGGTCAGTTTAGTAGTAAAGCAAGCCACTTGGGGAGCTGTTTACCACCATTGCAAACATTTGAAAATGCTGCTGTGCCAGTAAGTAGGAGGGCTCCCCCCACCCCATTTGCATTGATGCAGCAGTATTTCTGCCCCTTGATGTTGCCAGGTTTGGGCTTTGCTCTGGGGACCTTTGAATATGACCTTGCCTGGAGTGCTGGCGCAAAACCGGGTTAGCACCAGCATGAACCATGTTCACGATAGAGCTAACTTTTGAAAATCACAAAGACAGCAAACATAATTTTTCAAATTCAAACAATTTTATATGCATGCATATAGTCAGCACTCGTTTATCTGCCTCTCACTTATCTGTCACACTTGTTTTCCATCCCTGTGGCTGAGCTCCCATATGCTATGTTTGCCATAGAATTCTCACTCAGATAACATCATGCTCAGATACCTGTCTATGACAGTGGCAACAGTTGGGGTCAGATACCTGAGTGCTGACTGTATATAGTATATCTATATTATACAGGTGCAGTAATGTTCCTATAGTTAGGGTTGAGTAGGGTGTTTAATGTTAAACCTCTAACTTTGCACCTTAATAGCATTGCCCCCATTTAACGGAATTGCTTGATAGTTTGCATGTGCGGTCTGGAGGGGCAAAGTTTCTTGATTTAGCAAGTTTCGTGATGACTGGATGTTCAGATTCTGAGATCTGGATAGTGCAAAAAGTAGAAAATAAATCAGGCTTTTTTTGTTGTTTTTGCTCTCATCTACAGCCCAGATGGTTTGGAATTTTATTCTGAAATTTTCAGTGCAGAAGGGGCTTGCCCTGGAAAGGTGCTTTTGTTTGGTTTGGTGAAAAAATATTAATCTGTTGCTGAGTAATAAGGATTTGAAATTTCAGTTCTAAGCATGCTCACTAAGGTCTTTCCCTTTATATGTCTGATATGAAAAAATAATTCAGACTTAGTTTTTTTCTCACAGAAAAAGATTCCTCTTTTGTGAGCTGAAATCCTTTTTTCATGAGAAACAATCTTCTTTCATGTGGCAGCCATCTTGTTTTTTATTTTTTTTTAAAAAAAACAAAACTTGAAAACCAAGAAAAAGCATGCCCTGGAGACAAACGAAATACACCACTCTATCAAACGGGACCATTTAGCTAGCTTCTGGTGTTTGATTTTGGAAAAAAGACTACAAAATATGGTTTTGGGACATCCTGGTAATCCTAGGTGGAAGGCTTAGCTAGGGATCCCTAGTCTTCTTTAGTGAGTCTAGCTTCTTCTTTTGTAAGTCACAAAAGAACTCATGAAAGAAGGTCAGCTCATGAAAGAAGAGGGTGTAACTCAGCTTTTTTCATAATTCTTTCGTGAGCCGAACTTCTTTCATGAGTCACAAAAGAACTCATGAAAGAGGAATCTTGGCTTAGTTTTTTTTTTTTTCACAGATTTTTTGTGAGGTCATATGAAAGAACCATTGTTCTTTAGCGAGACCTCATGAAAGAACTGTCCATGCGCAGGACTTTCTTGATTTGTGAAGCTGCAGCTGGAGTCATGCTGCCAGCTTTAAATAAAGCAGTGAGCCACCGATCTCCTGATCTGTATATCTCTCTCTCTCTCTCTCTCTCACTCTGACTATCCATATCATTAGCTCAAGCTGTGGACCCCGCAATATGAGCAGACTTGATAGACCAAATGGCCTTCTTCTGCTGGCTTCTTCATTTGTTTGCCTATCTGTATGTCTGTCTGATCTGTCTGTCTATCTTGCTGCTCTCTAGCTAATTATCTATTTTTTTAATATTTCTAAGTGGACTGGGGTGCTCACCCCCAGTACAACTTCTTTCTACCCCCTACCCTCCAGGTCACTTGCCCCCACCCTTTCCAGTTATTTTTTTAACATTACTAAGCAGACAAGGGTGCCTGCCCCCGACACCACTTCTCTTTCCCCCTCTCTCCCATTCCCTTAATGATAATGGGGAGCCCACTACCAGTGCCGCTGAAGATCATCCCGACACTGGGGTGCCCAATCCCAGTGCCTCCTTTTGTTCCCCTAAAATACAGAAAACCATCCCTCATTCACCTTTTTTTAGTGTAACTTGAAAAAAAAGAAAATGGACCTGATCTGACCCCCCAGACCCCTGCAGTCCACCCCTACCTCCCATTCAGCACCCACCTCCTCACCCCCCCACACTTAGTCACCTGAACATGTCCCATGACACAGACCCACTCTTCGATTGAAGGCATGTCTTACTGATGGAATCAGCGACTACGATATGAGAAAATAAGGTAAGTCCGGTTTAATGTACTGTATTTCAATGGGGTTTGAACTTTTATTCTTAGCTTTGTAATTTTTTAATATTTTTTACACTAAATTTGCAGCATGGCCTTTTTGGGACCCCACCTCATGAACAAGGGCAGTGAAATAATTAAAATTCACCTTGAAAGGTGACATTTCAGTCACTGCACAAAAACACTTTTCAGGTGGGATTTGAACATTTTCTCTGCCTTTACTCATGAGGTGGAGTTACAAGAAGGCTATGTTGAAAATTTGGGGTAAAAATATTTAAAAACAACAGAGCATAAGTTGAAAATGTTTAAAGTATGCTCATAACTTTGGTAATTTTCAGTATACAGTATGTTGATCCCAAATTTTTAACACTGCAATTTTTTTACACCACCTCATGAACATGACAGCTGTCATTTTTCAAATTCTGGCCAAAATGTGGTTTTGCACCTGTGGCACAAAATTATGTTTCAACATAGAAACATAGAATTTGACGGCAGATAAGGACCGCTTAGCCCACCTAGTCTGCCCATTTTCCTACCTAACAGATAAGCTGCAGATCCTAGTTAACCAACAGCTTACTTCCTCCTGCCCCCCACTAGGACTGCCTTATGCCTGTCCCATGCATTCTTGAAGTCCCCCACTGTTCTTGACTCCACAACCTCCTCAGGGAGGCTGTTCCATGCATCCACAACCCTCTCAGTGAAAAAATACTTCCTCACATTACCTCTAAGCCTTCCCCCCTCTATCTTCAAATTGTGCCCCCTTGTTCTTGCACATCTCTTTTTCTGGAAGATGCTACCCTCTTGGACTTTGTTAATTCTCCAGACTCTGCACCATTTTGGTTTCATTTCAGCAGGGATTTGAACATTTTCACCAACCGGGTTCATGAGGTGGGGTCATTAGAAGGTTATGTTGAAAATTTGGTGTACAATATATGGTAAAATTACCAAGTTATGAGTGAACACTGACATTTTTTTGCAGTTCTCCAGCCTGATGGACTCCACATTTGGTGCAGGGCCCAAAGAGTGCTGTGCGTCTGCATCTGTAGCCACATGGAAGTGCAGGGCCTGGAGGACCCTGTACTTCTGCAGCTAGACAGATAGATTCCTCAGTATGCCTGCACTTTCACACCATTCATCATTCACTAAAAATGCCACCAACAGCTTAATCTGGTTAAAGGTCAGTTGGCATTCATCTGTATCTCCTTCCCCGGGTCGTGCCTGAAAATAGGCAGAATTTGTCTAGTGTACTTACCCAGTCAACAAAACCTAAATAAATAAATAAACACCCAGACGGACTCCTCACTTGGAGCATCAGCATCTGTAGCTGTATGAAAGTGCAGGGCCTAGAGGGTCCTGCGTTTCTGCAGCCTGATGGACTCCATAGTTGGTGCAGGTCCCAAAGGGCCCTGCACATTTGCATCTGTAGCCAGACTTCCTAAAGGGACCTGCATGAATGAGGATATGTTTCCACAATCTCAAAAATAAAGGAAATACATTACAAAAACACTGCATTAATGTACCAGTTAGAGTTCAACTTAAAGCAATAAAAGTAGGGAAATGTGGCATTGGGGTTTCCAACCCTATCTCCCCACCCTCTCAAAGCAGCAAAAGGTCATGCCCACATAAGCAATCACAGACAGCCATCATCCGGTAAGATAAACAACATACAACTGTTTCCAGATAACAGAAATGCAGTAGCACCAATGTGCTACCTTGTGGATTTGTATCTGTGACATGCACATCATAAGACATTCACACTGCAAGGCACACACACCCACATATCATTGCAGATAGAAATCCATGATACTCAAATCACAACACTGCTTCTGTGTGCAAAATCACAGGCCCCTGCAGCCACAGATATTAATTCATGATACCCAAATTAAAAAAGTTCTTTTGTCCGTAGAACTGCAGGCCCGTAAGGGGACAGTGCTTCTGTAGCCTCAGGTACTGTATTCATGTACACTGTAAGACATACACACACTTGATGGGCCTGAGCTTCTGCAGTCGCAGGTGTAAGGCATACTCACCAATATCTGGCTACAGAAACATGGGAGCCACAAAATCCATGATACCAAAATTGTAACAGGTCTTCTGTCTGCAGAAGCACAGGCCCTTGAGGTGCCTGCACCTCTTCAGCCACAGGTGTAAGATATGCACACTGACTTCTGGCTCCAGAAGGGAAGGCCCCTGTGGGGCTTGCCATTATGCAGATGGAAGCACTGCTGCAATGTGGGTATCATGGTTTCAGCAGTGGCTATATCAAGTGTTCAAGGGGGTAGCAGGTTTTCAGATACAAAAATTGCAACAGTACTTATGTCTATAGAAGCACAGGCCCCTGAGGGGTCTTCACCTCTTCACCCATAGGTGTAAGGCATACACACTGATTTCTGGCTCTGGAAGGGCATGCCCCTGTGGAATCTGCACCTACACAAACGGAAGTACTACTACAATGAGGGTATCATGGTTTCAGCAGTGGATCTAGAAACTGTTCAAGGGGATATCAGGTTTTCAGTTACATAGCTGCAGCTATAGAAAACCATGCAGTAGTGGATCATGCTGTCTAGTGAGGTACCTCGTTCAGTATGCATGAGTACCTTTGTCTGCAGCGGTGCAGGCCCCATAGGGCTTTCTGTCTGCAGAACATGCGGTACAACATACACACACAAGTGTGGCAGCATGTGCACATGCCTCTGTGAGGCCTGTGCTTATTCAGCCGCAGATACAAATTCCCAAAGGTAGCACATTAGTGCTGCTGCATTTGTGTCATCTGGAAACAGCTGTATGTTGTTTGTCTTACCTGGTGATGGCTGTCTGTAGTTGCTTGTGTGGGATTGTCCTTTTTCTGCTTGGGGAGGTGGGGAGTTAGGGTTAGAATCCCTAATGTGACATTTCCCTACTTTTGTTGCTTTAAACCAAACCCTAACTGGTGCATTAATGCAGTTTTTTACAGTGAATATATAAGGAGGGTACAACATGGCTGCCCGATGGCACAGTGGGTAGTGCTTTACGCTCCCATGTTGGCAACCTGGATTTGGAAACAAGCCCAGGAAGCCAGTTGGTGACATTTAGGGCTGTGGAGGGGCTGCTGCATGGCAGCACTCCCAGCCGGGGAGGGATGGCATCAGGCTCCGCCATGCTAGTGACCCCTGCAGTGGTCCATGAAGACTGCCTCTCCCGCAGGGGTACACAAGCATGCATGAGGTCTGTATGAGCAGGCCTGATATCAGGGAGGTGGGCAGGGCTAGATAAAGAGAAACCTAGGACCCTCTCGGCAGGATGCAGCTTCTGCTTGTTGCAGACCTCACACCACCAACTTTGCACTGGCTTCCCATATAGGTACGGTCACTGGGGTGGGGAGGACAGACCTCCCTGTCCTAACCCTGCCATGGCAGGCAATCTACAGAGGATTGTCAGAGGCCAAGTAAGTCCCAGAGATGGTGGGTGATGGGGCTAGGCAGGCAGAAAACAGAAGGAGAGGCCAGCCCAGTGGCGCTGAGGCACTGTAAAGTGCCTTACTTCGTGCCATGCCAGCGACCTGAGTTTGGGAACGTGTTCGGGTAGCTGGGGTTTAGCTGGGGGGGGGGACTGAATGGCCACCAGGCAGCTCTCCTCTCCCACATTGGGGAGGTAGGTTATCCCCTATCTAGGCTTCCCCCTGGTGGAGGCCAGGTGTCAGAGCAGATGGGTGGAGGTGGACGTAATGTCAGAAGGGTGCATAGGGAAGTGGGCTGTGTGAATTTGTGCACCTCCACGTGCATGTGCCTACCATACTGCCACAACTCTGGGTTGGGGAGAAAACAGGGAAAGTCATGTCCATCCACCACTGTATATGATGGCCCCCAACACCTCTGGGTCCTGCTCCATGTGGCTTCCTGTCAGCTTGATGGTAGGGGGAGTGACTGATGGGACTGGAGGTGTTCAGGCACAGGGCCCGATGAAACGCACAAGGTGGCAGTGGTGGGGTAAAAAGCTATATGAAAAAAAAAAGAAAGCTGAAGGGGGCCAGAGGAGAAAGAGGGCATAAAAGATTAAAAAAAAGGGAGGGTGTAACAACGTTTTTTTCACAAGCTGTTGACTAGTAGAGCTTACTGGTCACTGAGGCAGCAGAGTAGGCCTGCTCAGAACATCACATCAACACAACAAAAAATAACTTTTTTAAACTGCTGTGAGATATAAAAGGCAGCAAAAGGGTGTATTGGTGGTGTACTTGGGGGACGTGACGCCTCGACACGCCCCCATATGCCCCCCCGCCCCAGGCCAGCCCACGCTTGCGCAAGGCCGAGAACTGTGTGAGTGGGGCATGAAAAACGGAAAAAGTATTCCCCGACTGACTGGATGAACAGCACCCGGCTCCTGCCGCCCGGAACCCCGGAGCCAGCCTGGAACTGGCGCCGCAGCTCTTGGAGTACGTGCTGCTGGCTGCTAAGGCCCTTCTCAATCAGAAGAGAGGGACCTTTCCAGCGATGGGATATGCCGAGGTATCCAGGTAAGGCCGCAATTGGGGCCAGTAGAAGGTGGCAAGGGTCAGAGGGCAGTAGGGTACTGCTGGTGCTCTGAAGGAGTGGCCGGTTGGGACATTGAGGTAGGAACAGAAACAAATAAAAAAATATAAAAAAATAAATACTAGCTTTCTTCTACCAGGAGAAATCCAGTCAAGAGATGTACACATTAGACGTCCAGACACAAGAACACTCAGGAAGTAAGCCCTCCACCACTTTCACCGCCTATGCTGCATTTCGATGGTGCCAGTGGTCAGACAATATGATCACATAATGATTATCTGATGTGGCTGCATTATTTGGCCAGTGCTGAAATCAGAACCTGCATTATCTGACTTATCCTCAAGATGGAAAATGCTGTATCCAGTATTCGCCACCAGAATTTTGGATTATTATAGCAACTCTAATGTAGCCAGCACCTAGGAAATGTTGCTCATGGCAAAACCTTTTAAATACTGCAGGTACAGACTGACAGTATAAGAAGAAATCCACCTGTCTGCATTCTATTTAATTCTTTAAAGGCCCTCTGATCTGACAGTTTACTATTTCGCTGCAGGCCTAGCTTTAGAGGTAACACAGTCAAAACATGACAAGCCCTTCTTGTTAATTCTGCATATATTACTCACTGACAAATGTATCGCCCACATATATGTGACACTGCCAACGGAATGCATCTAATCATGTTTCTCCTCTTTTTTTCTTTGCCATCACAGATAGCTGGCTGGAAAGAGTGACGCTGGATCTGTCTGTTGTCACCACTAAGCTGGGGAAGTATTTTTTTAATGACATCTTCAATGGGTGTGAGTGTGAGCCAGTTTTTAAATGAGCAGTGTGGTGCATAACTGTGTTACGCCAGAGATTTTTATAGAACTTGTGTGGGATTCCTTTAGGTAGAGTAGGAAAATACAGATGCCACCCCCCCCTTCCAGCGACACATGCATGACCGGCTCAGCTCTTTCGAACTGTGGACAGGTTGTGCAAACCAACTTGTCTGCTGGTTCGAACAGCCTTTTTACAAATTGAGTGTGATGAGTTTGCTTGGTTCTTTGCAGATAAGGTGGCCAGCATCGGGCCGGAGATCCTGCCAGCTCTCTCTATGGGAGCTGATGGTGATCGGTGCCCGGTCACTTCTCCTTGGTTTGCCTGGAGCTCTTTCGACTGGCTGGAAATTGTGGATATTGTGTGATTGACCAGGGTATGGGGTGTTCTGACATCATTGGCCCTGTTCTCGTGAAGATAGTTTGGTGTTCCCTAGAGTTGGGTGAGTTTCCTAGCTCCCTGAAGGAGGTGGTGGTGACACCACTCCTGAAGAAAGCTGCTCTGGACCCAAACTGCTCCGCTAACTACAGACCTTTCTCAAACCTTCCCTTTGTAAGGGAGGTGACTGAGAAAGTTGTTGAGCTACAGCTGGAGAACCACCTTACCATCCACAATATCTATGAACCTCTCCAGTCCAGTTTTCGTAAGAGGCATAGTACAGAGACTGCACTGGTTTGAGTGCTCAATGATCTCCTGATGGCGAGGGATCAGAAATGCCGCTTCTTCCTAGCACTTCTTGATCTCTCCTCACCCTTTGACACCGTGGACCATGGGGTGCTTCTCAGGTGCCTGAGGGTCATCTGTGGCCTGTCTGGAACAGTTCTCAGATGGTTTCAATCTTTCCTCACTGGCAGATTTCAGAGGGTGGTGTTGGGAATTTTTTCCTCTGGCCCATTCTCTCTGCCATGTGGGGTCCCTCAGGGGTCAATGTTGTCCCCCATGTTGTTCGCGGTGTACGTGCTGCCCCTCGGAGATATTGTAAGATGGTATGGGCTGAGGTTTCACTGCTATGCTGATGATAGCCAGCTCTACCTGTCTTTTGCACCTGACCAGGATAGTGCATGCTCGGTCTTTAATAACTACCTTGCAGAAATTGAACTCTGGAAAGACTAGAGAAGGTGTAGGTGGTGGATCTGGGTTACCAGACAGAGGGGTTGGCAGCTAGACAACCTTTCGGACTTTTTGCCCGATTCTCAAAGGGGGCTGCATCCAGCGCAAGCTGCGGCAAACAGCAGCTTGCGTCAACGCCCCCTGCACCAGGGACTCTGCACCCAATTCAGGTACAGGAGGCATCCTGGCACCTAAGCCCCCTTCCTGCGGCAGCTCCCCCCATGCGTCAAACACAAGATGCATGGAAGGGGTTGCCGCAAGCCTCGTGCGGCAATATCCAGCTGGCCACCCCATCCCCGATGCCACCAGCTAAGTCCAATGACCCTCCCAGTGGTGGTCCACCCCCACCCCAGCAAGCAGTGTCCCCCCATCCCTGGATAGAGCAGGGGACCAGCATAGCCCTCTATACACGTCCCTGGCTGGTCCGACTGACTGGAATGTGCAGCGGACTGTACAGTGTACACGCTAATATTAGCATGGACACTGTACAGTCCGCTGCACAGTCAGTGCAGTCGGGGACTGGCCGCAGAGGTGTGTGGAGGGCTATGCTGGTCCCCTGCTCTGTTGGGGGATGGAGTGGGCACTACCTGTTTGGGTGGGGGATACAGGACCTGTGGCATGTGGGCATATGCCATGCGTCTGCATGGCAGGGACACCCGGGGGGGGGTCCGGTGCATAGTCATGGAGGTCTACAACAGGGATCTGGAGGGGGAGGCTGCCCTGAATTGCCATGGGGGCATGTCATGGATGGGGCTGCCCCCTAGAGGGTACATGTGGGGTACATCCCGGTTGTGGAGGGGGGACCCGCAGCACCTATGCTACCACAGCTCACCCAGGGGAGAGATGTCTAAGACCCCATACACCAGCCCTGGCTGGTCTAAGGGCACTTAGAATTTCTCCCACTGGGTGATGTCTGTGAATAGCAAGCTGCAGCTTGCGTCAGCGCAGTCCACCTAGCGTCATGTCGCAGGGCAGTGCAGGGCGCAGGGCTGGCGCAGGACCTGTTTGGGGCAGGTGACCTGCGGTCGACGCAGGCCACCTTTATGAATTGCGTGGAGGCAGCCCTGGACGCAAGGTGCACCTTGCACCATATGTGTTTGGTGCAAGCACCCAGGGCTTTGAGAATCGGGCCATCTGTCTCAGAGGTGTCAAGCTACCTTCTTCTGAATGGGCGTGAAACCTGGGGATGGTTTCTGATGATGGGTTGACACTGCATTCGCAGGTGTTGGCAGTCGTCAAGTCCTCGTTTTACCATCTCAGGAACATCGCCAGGATTAAGCACCTTGTTCCATCTGGTGAACTTCCAATGTTGATTCATGCCTTTATGAAATCATGCCTGGACTACTGCAACTCCCTGTACTTAGGGCTACCGGGGGTTGATATCCGCCGCTTGCAGCTAGTGCAGAACGCTGCAGTGCAGTTGCTGATGGGGACTCCTCGTTCGAGTCACATCACACCGGTGCTGAACGAACTGCACTGGCTGCCGATTCAGTGGTGGATCACCTTCAAGGTCGGACTTCTGAACTTTAAGGCCCTGTATGGACAGGGCCCGAGCTATCTGCAAGAGCTCCTGCTGCCTTACTGCCCTGGATGACTGCTCCGCTCAGCTGATGAGGGGTTGTTAGAGATTCCCAGGGTACGTGTTAAAACATCAGGGGCCCGTGCTTTTATGTATGCGGCCCCAATCCTCTGGAATTCTATACCTCATCAGATATGCGAGTGCATGACTGTGGAGAGTTTTAAGAGGCCTTGAACACCCACTAATGGCATCTTGCCTATCAGGAGTAACTGTATGACCTGCTGTATGTGAACTTTAAGCATTTTATCGGATTTTATTTGTTCTTCAAACTGTACTTGGTTGTATAAAAGCGCTATAAAAATAAAGCTATTATTATTATTATTTACACACCCCTCCTCCCTTGCTATTTTGTAATGGCTAAATGTGTTCAAAAATTATGGAGAAAATGTGCAAATATCCCATGCAAAATGCTGCTGCGTAAGGTCCTACAAAACAATATGAAAGCACCTAGAAGGAGTTATGCCTTAATCAGAACAGGCAGTTGCCAGCAACTAGGTGTTTGAGTTTAGGTCTGAGTAGAGATCCATGTTTAAGCACAAGGCAATAAGAGGAATTCAAACTTCTGCAGAATTCTACTGACTGAAAGTTCACCTCTTCCCACACAGACACACAGTGAATAGAATACCTCAGTAAAATCAGGGATTCAATTTCATCTGTGGCAGGGCAAGCAGCAAAGATTTCCCTGCTAGGCAGGTGGGGGGGCATGGTCAGAAAAGAAGCTCATAAAAATAAAAAAAAAAGTACTTTTTTTTTATTTTTGTATGTGTGTAAGAAGGGCAATATAAATGAAAAGAACATGTAATCATTTTGTTTGTGCTTTTTTTTTTGAGAGTTTTGTATTTAGGGCCTAGAAATTTTTTTAGTGAGTAAAGGTGACATTCATGTTTGTAATGGCAATTAGTCATTTTTGCAAAAGGCATTAATATTGTTAGTGTGCTGTGCCCTGACTGCCAGCACTTTTGTATCTGTGCATTAGACAAACCTAAGGCACAGGAACCAACCAATCAGGAGGATGCCGGATTTTCCCTACCCATTGTATAAAATGGTAACCAAAGATCAAAATGAACTCTTGAAATAAAGACAACAAGAAATTGCAACAGACAGAAAGTTAAGTGTAGTAATAGAAAAAAGTATAAGAAAATGGAACTGAATAAATAACTAAGAAAAGGAATGCAGTGACAAGATAAAGACTTTAACAGTTCAGCCAAAGAACATCAATCAATCAATCAATCACAGACCCAGACAATGTAAAGAGACTCAGGAGGACACTTCCAAGAAAGGTTCTATGTCATAATGGCGAAAGCCTAAAGGTGATCGCCGTTATGCAGAAGTCAGGAGTGCCAAAAATTTATTTCGGCACTCTGACACCCTGGCGCACAGCAAAAGGGTGCCGGGGAATTCATTTTTTAATGTTTTCTGTGGGGTCACCCCCCGCACCCCTCTACTAAAGGATTCTCAACTCCAGGGGTGGTGCATGTCGGGGTGTGTGTGAAAACATTCAAAAAAAAAAGGTATGAGCCGGGCGCAACAAAAATGCACCAGCGCCCGGATCCGAAGTCAGTACCCTGCCGACTGATACTGGCAACCCACCCACCACGGGGTCAGCTCCGCAACCCACTGTGGCACCACCCCTCATATCCCTTGCTGTGCGTGCCCACTCCCACCCCCCACGCGTATGTACAGTATAGCGACATCATGTCGCTATAGTCGCCAACCCCCCCATCCAGCTGACCTACCCTCCTGTAGCTGTCTCTGAAATGTGCTGGGGAGCGGGTCGCCATTATTGTAGGTGCCCATTCCCCAGTGCTCTTATTACGGGATACCCCAAGGGTCAAGTCAGAGCAGATTCAATTTGTGCTGTAAAAAACATGGTGCCTGAGATTTAGTGAATGATTGTGAATAATCTAGGGGCTTCCCGAAGAATACTTTACCAAACCATAGTATTCAATAAAAAAGGAGGCTTTGTGTTTGTCAGTTGTCCAAGTCTGACAAAATTCAAGGAACTTTGCCAGGAAACTGTGACCCAAAGGACCAGTGAATACAGCAGCTACTGGGGAAAGCTGGCAAAGCCCGGAGAGCACTATGAGCAGCGAATAACTCCCAGAGCAGGCGAGGGGGGGGGTCAAACAGTCCAGTAAGGAAGCCACTATGGAACCTGAACTAGAGATCTGCCAGGTTGGTTGGTTGTAGGTGAAATCCTGCCTGACAGCTGGAGTGGAACAGGCATACAACACTCAAGGGAGTGTGAAGAGGATGGGATCGGGGGCACACCTGTTTAGTCATCGTCTTCAGTGAAATCCAGCACCAGATGATCCAGCACCTGAGGTCCAGCATCAACTGAGTCAAAGCTCAAGGTCTGGCAATGAGTTATCTGGAGCACCTAGGGTTCAGTACCAAGTGATTCAGCATGCAATGATCCGGTGCCTGAAGCCCGGCACCAAGTGATCCAGAACCCAAGTTCCAACTGCGTGGGCAAACTTTAGCCATCCAGTCCTTCACAAGAAACCAGCAGGCAAGTTACACTACACCCCAATTAATTGCGCAACTGGGGCGGGATTAGAACCTGAGGACAAATAATAATTTGCTCATCTATTCACAAAATAATTTATGATTGTGCGCTGAAAATATATCTGCAGTACAGGATTTACAGAACAGTATCATTGATGATATAAAGTATTTACGTTTGCATGCTGAACCAGTTTTACTTAGAGTGTTAAGGCCATTGTTTTTTCTAATATTTTTTAATTATTTGCTTCTTATCTACCCTTTTACATTTGAGTTTGTCCCTTGCCCCTACTTGCAGCAGCACTCAGTCGACTGGTATACAGGCAAGGGAAACCTGTGTGCTGTACACAAGTGTGCACTGTGGAGGAATCATTTGTGCTCTACTGACTACATCGCTAAGCATGGTTTGTTAAAGTTTGCTTTAAAGCCACTTCCCTTTCACTGCCACACAGCATCTCTGTTTGAAATTTTCATTTGAAAGCTTCTTTCTAAGTTGTTTGTTTAATAAAGCTGCATATGAGCTGGGAAGGGGATGAATCCAAAGTGTTTAGAAAGCCTTTTTTTATGAAAGCTTGGCTCTGAGGTGTGAAATATTTCTTAAATATAATCTAAAAGACACGACCCTCAGTGTAAAAGCATGGCTAATTTTCATAAGTATGGGGGGGGGGTGTTTACCAGCCCAATGGCACAGAGGTAAAGCTGCTGCTTGTGAGGCCAGTGACCCGGGTTCAGGAACAGCCAGGTGAAGGTTTCCTTGACCAGGTGTTCGCCAGTATTTTCAGCTGTTTTTTTTTTATACTCCCCTCTCCTCGCAGCTCTCCCCCTCTTCGGGAGACACCTATGGCCTTTTCAGCCCTCACACATCTACCTGGTGACCGGTGCAGTCTGTCCCCCATGGAGCCGTGGTTATACCCCCCCTTACACCCCGAGACAGCTGTATTTCATCGGAATGCTGTCTCTGGGCCTGGTAGGGGCATTGAAGGTTGGGGCCTGGTGCTCCATCTACTGGGAGGCTGCGCGTTTTTTTTCCCCATTTTCCGTCGGCGTGCCATGTCCCCGGACGTCAAGGCGCTGAAGCACCGACGTCTGGCACGTCGCCCCTCTGTTAAACGTCGGACTTGCTGTATCTCGGGTCTCCACCCGGGGCCAGACAAGAGCCGAGCTCTGGCAACTCCTCCCTGAGAGGATGAGTGGTCCCATGGACACAGTCCTCTCCCCGCTCGCTTCTCCAGCTCCCTGGGCCTGCTCCTGAACCCAGGTCGCTGGCGTCGCAAGCGGAAATCCAACCGCTGCGCCGGTGGGCCGGCCAGTATTTTCAGCTGTTTTAGTACACCTGTTGGCCAATAAGGTCAGGGTGCAGTAGAATTGCCTGCATGCTAGTTCATTTTAGTCACAAGAAAAGTGATATTTACTGTGGATGCACAAAAACAAAAACAACAGAGAACACTGAGGCAAACCTGGACCGAGCTATATGAAAGGCATCCCTCCTTTTTTTTTTTATCTCCTCTCTGTTTTTCCCTCCTGCAGCCACAGTCCCTGCCTACCTCCAGCCCCCGCTTCTCCTCACCGTCGACCCCAGAATTTTGTGCGTGCCCAGCTTGTATACGCTACTGTACCATCGAGAGGGGCCCTCTCCGATGCCCCCGCACCTGGCCAGGATCCATTACTGGCACACACCTCTTCCAGGCATACGCCGGCCAGTGAAGCTGCGGCTGTCAAGCTGCCATGGGCTTTGTGCTGCCATTTTCCTCCCTTTATGTGGTCCCCTAGGTTGCGAGCGTGCAATGATGTTGCAACTCGCCGTCTGCCGCACTCCATCCTTTTTCTGCACCACTCTAATAATGCCTCAGTCATTGCCAGAGGCTGCTACAGTGCGGTGATTCCCTGGATCCCTCCCCGGGATGAGAGAGCAGTCCTCCGGACACTCAATCCCATCCTTCCCCTGCCGACCCCTGACGCTCCGGGCTCGCGTCCGAACCCGGGTCGCCAGCGTGGTGCAAGGTGTGGCGTCCAGCGCCTCAACCCTCGTGCCGGGCCCTACTTTTATTATTTCACAGACACACTTGTTGCTGTACTGGTCCCTGTAACACAAGATCCACACAGTCAGATGATTTGATGCCTTTTATTGGATCGACAGAGTTGTTACAAAAGAACACAGGTGCTTCTCGCTTTCAGATTGCACACAATCCTTCGTCAGAAGACACTTTATTATTTCAGATGTTAGAAAAAGCACAAAAGCAGAATTAAAAAGGGAAAACTGTATCATACAAGATAGGAGATAAAGGGCACTCAAAAACAGTATAGACCAAACACTGCTCCCCTAACATGCATTGCTACAGTTGTAAAAGTAGTTTACAGACTCTAACAAACACATTTCTGAATTTTGGTTAACACTGAAGTTGCATAAATAATTCAATTAAATTTACATCAGTAATTATTCTCACTTAATTTTCTTTGTATGACTGAATTTATTGTGTAGCCCTGTAACATGTGTTCCTGCACTGCTGCTGTTGCGGTGTTACTCCTAAATGTGTCTTTCCTGAAACTTTAAAAGGCCCAAGTATCTATTTTTAATTTGCATATCTCATTATGTGTAAATTCACAAAAATGATGCTGTGTAGAATGCCTTGCATGCCAGTGATATGCACTGTCCCCACACACACACCCACGGCCCCAACCCTTCAGAGCTTCTCAGAAGGGGCAGAAGCAGTATGGGGTGGGGTGGAGGGGTCTAGTACAAGATCCTGACACCCAAAATCTGTAGGATCAAAATCCCAACACCAAAATACCGATGGCCACAATCCTAATGGTAAGAAAATGCTGACAGCACAATTTCTGATATTGTTCTGAGTGGGGGCTTTCCCCTCCCCCCATAAAATATATATAACCACCTCAGGATCACCAGACCACTGGGAATGTGTGGCTGTTGGGAGGGCTGCCATACCATCGGGATTGTGGCTGTCAGGATTTTTGCATTGGGATTTCGATCCTCGGGATTTGGGGTTTTCGGATCTTGTACAGATACCAGGGTGGAGCCATACCAGACAGCAGAGGTGCTGTTAGACACAAGTGAACCAAGTGACCACCTGGGGAGGGCTCAGCACAGAAGGGGCACACTAAAGTATTAAGTACACTGTACATTTTCTGACATCATATCCCAATGTGTCATTAGACTGTACCAACTATGCATTTCAATCTCTCTGTATTGCAAGTTTAGTATTAGCCCTCTAATTGTACGGCATGTTCCTCAGGACTCTGGTACAGTTTCACGCGTGAGCACTCTGATGCACTGCTTGTTATTCAGGACCCTCTGTATTTCATTCTATATGTCAGCACTTAGTTGCGCTGTATCTTCTCTCTACTCATGTCATGTTGCCCTTTTTGTTATTGTATAGAGTATGGAGTTCAGTACTGGTGCCCACACCTCGAAAGGGGCATTAACCTGCTGGAGAAGGTCCAGAGAAGGGCTACAAAGATGACAGTACTTGAAAGGGATAAATAAGGTTGATAAAGAGAGTCTCTTTAAGCTGAGTGGCAACCATAACACGAGGGGGCATAGTCGAAAGCTGGAGGATGGGAGGTTTAGGAGGGAGGTCAGGAAGCACTTCTTCACAGAGAGGGTGGTGGGCACTTGGAATGCACTGCCAGAAGAGGTAATCTCGTTGAAGACAGTGGGCAGCTTTAAGAGAGCTTGGGATAGGTATAGGGGGAAGGTAAGGATCACGGGTAGGGAGGATGGGAGGAGTGGGAAGGGAGGGTAGGTTCAGTAGCTCAAGCTGTGGACCCTGCAATACGAGCAGACTTCATAGACCAAATGGCCTTCTTCTGCTGGCATTCTTCACATGTTCGTACACGCCATCTTTATGGCCCGGGTCATGCCTGAAAACGGTCCCTGGAATTAGTGTACCTACCCGGTCAACAAACGAGTAAATAAATAAATAAATAAATAAATAAATATATATATATATATATATACATACATACATACATAACTAAACATAGATCAGCTTGTAGTGCATACAGCGTTGATATAAAAACCCAAACTGATGCTGTCACACTTGCATTTATGTGGGTTGGGGCAGAAGGAAGGAGTGGGGGTGGTGATGTACATATCCTGTGATTTTCCATACAGCGATCTGTATGGATTTTTTCAAAACTATATGTAACTGATCTGCCTTAAGTGCTTGGAGTCTGACTCAACTGCATTTCCACTGGAACTGTTTGCTGTACTAGTTTTTTGTGACTACGTATTTGATGTGGAACCTCTGTAAATGAACACCTGTACTCAAGGTATTCTCTGAAGATTTCAGTCAAGCAATCAATGGGAGCGGTGGAGGGGCCCCAAAAGTAATTCTGCTCGGGATGCCATTAGGTCTAAATCATATGCATTACTGTATGTACCATGTAATTACTCTTTACCTACTGTACTGCACTCTAAAGCCCCGTTTACACCACTTGATTTGTAGTGCATCAACCCATGTGCAACAGTTGATGCGCTGCAAATCACACCATGTGGACACTCACCGGTGTGCCATAGGTTGCCTCCGATCCCACTTTTTGATCCAATGCCATAGAGGGAACGTCGAGTGACTCGAGCGTATTCCTGTGTGGTGTAAACCCTCTTATGCGCTCAATCTGAGCCGACATCAACAAACAAAACATGCCCAACCCCGCCATGGTGCACACTGCAGCGCTGCGTGGACTGCTGCATAAACTGTAGATTATGGGCTCAGCTGGCAGCGCACCACAAAGAAGCGATCGAGATTCTGGAGGACACGGTAGTGTAAACAGGGCTAAAGACTGTTGTACTGGGCTCTATTGCCATTAGTTGTCATATATTTATATACCTGTATCTTAATTATTGGGCCATCTTCATGGCCTGGGTCATGCCTGAAAATGGTGCATTGGATCAGTGCACCTACCTGGCAAGCAAACGCAATTAAATAACTAAACCCAGTCCTGCCAGATCCTGGGCTGGGCTGGCAACAGAGTGTATTCCCAGCAATAATTTTATATGGGAACATGGGATCCAGCAGTGCAGAGAGGTGACTGCCATATCCGCTCAAGAAACATTTTTTATTTTTAAATGCCATACATTGTTGGCCCTTGCCCCCAGCCCTGGATGGCAAGGAAGTGAGTGAGCACAAGCTGGCAAATCATGGGAGGGGCACTCCTGGCCTCAGTACATGCCATGCTGGGGGGTATCAGCTGATGCCAAGTGCAAAAGGCACTGTGCATGCTACGGTCTCTTATACCCCCAACCTGGCCACCTGTGGCGCTTGATGGAACATTTAGGATCTGATGGAGGTGGTGTGAAAAGCTGCCAGAGAGGCTGATATGAATTCTGCAGGGGCCTTCCTCAGTGAGTAGGGTTGTTGAATAGGGCCCTTTATATAAACAAATGTCAGGAACTCTTGGAATAACTCAGTTGCTATAGTTGGACTGAGATTGTATTGTGACAACTAAAGGCAGTCCGCCAGTGTTTGTGGCTCAATTTGTAGCTCTGCTACCTCTGGACCAGTGAGACTGGATTGTTGCAGGCTGCCCTGATGGCCAAGCATGCAAGCAACCTGGGTAAGGGATTTCCCTCTGTCTGTGCCTTGGCCAGCTATCTCTTTCCCATAAACCAGTTCATGCAACTGTCCAAGGCTTTGTGTGGGTGTTGATGAAACAGCTGCCACTACACATTTACAGTCACATTACTACCAGTCTCCCACTGCTTTGGGATACAATGTGTACGAAAAGTGTTATATAAATACAAATTCTTCTTCATCTATAAGTGTTACCTTTTTGGCCGCAGGTTTGTGAGTCTTTTGACCAGGACACCACTGAAAATGAGAACTTGTTCTGAATAATGTCTCTTCCTACCAAGTTAAAGAAAGGATTGAAATGAACAGACACCTATCTGATACCCCATGGTTAGATTTAGCTCAGGAAACTGGAAGGTCATACATGGCAGTCAAATCACACAGCCGTAGGATTCAATTGTCATGTGTTCCCTCTGCGGAGACTATTATACTGAAACTGTTTTGATGCCTGAATGTCATATTTGACCATCAAACTGATTGACTCACAGGGATTCGGAGAAGAAAGAGAGATGAAAACTGCAAGTAAACATTTCCTAGTTTTAGGTCATTTCTCAGTATGATTGACATCGGAAGAAAAGCACACTTAGAGGCATCTCATTCAACAGGAAACCAGCCTCAGGGAAGATATTTTGAGCTCTGAATGCACTGCAGTCTAGTAGTGTGACAATGTTTACTGCCACAGGATCGGAATCATACTTTTCTAATCAATTGCTATGTGATTTCTACTTCTAGATTTCTTGGTTTTAGAGAATTCGTAAATTTCGGCAATGATGACCAGTAGTTCCCATTTTTTTATCTTTTTTTTTTAGCTATTCCTTCTTGAGGTCTCCTTGTCCATGACCCACCCACCTCCCCCTACAGCATCTCCCACTGTTGCAATTCCAGAACCTGCCCCCTCGGCATGTGTTGTCCCAGACGTTGACTTGCCACCCAAAAACAACTCCCACCCCCAGCGTAGCTTATTCTGAACTATACCAACCTAGGGAAAGAACAGCATTCTTATGTGGACATTCCAGGAGATGTTCCAGTGTCGGAGATCGCACATTATGTCGGGTGCTGGGGTAAGTCATGGCGTGTCTCCGTGGCCCATGCCAGTCTCCACCCTACTTGAAGGAGCAGAGCTGCGGGAAGGCTACTGCTGTCCCTCTTGACTCCCCTCCCACCCAAGTTACAAGGGGGCAGTTGCTTGGTGGTCACTGCTGCGAACCCTCACAGAAGGTACTGTGTGTCCCTTGTGGACTGTGCTTAGGCTCCAGATGAACTAGGATCATCTTACTCATGACACAAACCCAACTCCTCATCATCTAAGATGGATGGACCTTCTACTAGGTCATCAGGCCAGCTCCCAATGTCCATTTTATATTAAAGTAGTAGAGCAAGTAAGGCGTGGACTCGATACTTGTTCTGGTGGGTTCACCATCTTTGTCTTTTATGATTATGATTCATACTATTTTTTTACTCACTCAATCAAGCTGCACTAAATTTTGATTTTACTTTCTATTTCTCCTTCTTGTCCCCTACTGGAATTTGGCACTCCTGCCCATCCACCGGCTCCGATCCTACCACTTCTGCAGCACTGTAACTTGCCTCCACGCTACCCTGGTCAGAATCCTCCAGTACTTCTCAGACTTAGTCTAAGGGCAAAACCTGCTGGCAGGGGAGTAACTAGCTGGAACAATCCTGTTTGATGGTGGTGGGTTTACAGCAAGAGACTCAGAGGTCTGCACTGTGTAACTAGGTTGGGGAAAGTGTGTTGGCTTCATCCATTTGAGCTCCACCCCATTTTCCATTTCTCCTTCCCTCCTCCTCCCCTTAATCCCTGCCATTGGAGTGTGTCCTGTCATGTACCTTCTGATTAGGGATGGGAGAACCACAAAATGTTCTGAGGTTCTAAAAAGTTCTGATAACCCATGAAAAGTTTTGACAGTTCAAAGGGTCATCGGGCCCTTGAGTAGGTTAGGACTAATTGAGCCCGAGTGGTATGCAGCATTTGTACAACTGTGAACTTTGGCTTACATTCCCTCAGTCCCTGCTGTGGGGACTGCCACCCTTTCTGGGTGTCACAAGGATGCGGAACCCTAATGAAGAGTTCTAACCCCTCAAGGTATTGCACGGACAGGGTCCCAGGATCAAAGGCGCCGAAGGAAGGAAGGAAGGGCCAAAAGCTCAACAGAAGACAGACAAGGACAGTGTTCCCCAAGGAAGAGAGGCATAGGTAGGCTGAAACCCAGGAGAACCACCAAGCAACTAACTCCTGCAGAGACAACCTAACGTTTATGACCTTTGGTATGGAGGAGAGGAAAAGCCCCCTTTTAAGGAAGAAACCTCTGGGGATCCAAGGCCTTGTTCACCTTTCCTCCAGGCTAAGGATAGAAATAAGGACGACTCAACTACTGCAATTTAGAAACCCAATTAAGTGGAAGATTTCTAGAGGAAAGGCTCTTGTTGTATCCCTCTAACAGGAACACTGTGAGGCAAGGGCATAGCTACTGATACTCCAAGTAAGCCATGATGTACCAAGTTTAGTAGCAGAGGGTAGCAAACAAGCTGGTCAGCATTGCTCTGCCCTCTCTAGTCCACCATGTTCAAATTCCTTTGTTTGGCTTTGCAGGCTTTTTCTTTTCCCTTTCAGGTTTGTTTTTTGGGGGGGGGGTGGTGGTGGCAGAGTGGACCGCGAACTTTGAAGCTGAAGGTCTCAATTAGGTCTGCATGATTCACCTGCATAGTGATTTGCTGCAGCATCTGGTAGGGGGTGTGGCAAGTCTGGGGCAGCGAGTTTAAATGCCCCAGCAAACATAGAAGCCATACTATTAGTTCAATTGTACTGGGAGTGAGAGAAGCAGTAGAAGAACTGAGGAGCAGCAGACAGAAGAACAGACTCAGAGCTGGCTAAAAGAATGAAGTCTTCATGTGGAGTGGCAAGTGGAGTGAATCTGCCTTCCTGCAGGGGAGAGAGAGAGAAGAAATTTCTGCCATGGTCTTGGACTTGTGGTGCAGTCAGAGGCAGCACAGACAGACAGCAGGTCTAGTGTGGGAACTATCTGATTGGAGCCAGGAACCTTGGACTCGAGTCGTGGGTGGACAGGCATGAACAACAGTGGGGGGAGGAGGTAGCAGTGTGGTAAGTTGGTGTACAAATCTGAAATGCCTGGCTACACCCCTGCTGTGAGGGTGGCATGAGCTGATCTCTGCAGCTAGAGGAGGTTCCCCATAAAGGAGGCCCTCCCTCCTGGGTAGGAGGAGGAGCACAATGGCCACTGAAAGATAGTCACCCAGCCTCCAACCTAGTGAGGCCTAAGGAGGAAGCCAAACCCTTGAGGACCAAGGTATGGAGTTGAGCCCTTAAGGGGTTGAGAGTTGAGGTAGTTGTGTGATCTTCGCCCTTGAGAGGCAGAGGAAGGAAAGCAGGTGAAGACCAGGTGAATCTTAGATAGTTGTAGGGAGGAAAAGCCATCGAAGGTGCTGCCAACATGATCTGCACAGCTAAAGAAGTCCCCAAGGATGTAGAGGGGGCCCACCCTTCTGGAGCTGAAGTCATAAGTACTATATCAAGAGGGCCACCGAGTCACTCTACATAGCTAAAGTTTTCCCCAGAGCATAGGACAGTCTCACCCAAAGGGAAGAAAGATAAGGACCCCACCCAAGTCGAGGGACCCGCCCTCAAGATGCAGACTTCACAGGAGTAGAGCGAGACTGTTAGCCTTCAGGGCAGGGAGCCCTGGAAGCAAAGATATAATCTGGGCTGGCATATGTCCATTGCAGAAGTAGTGGGAGGCTGATGGTGAAGCCTAATGGCCACTGAGTAAGTTGTAGAAAAGAAAAGTGGCAAGGCTGAACGACTGACGGGAGGCATGGGCTGAATGACTGACGGGAGGCATGGGCTGAACGACTGACTGGAGGCACGGGCTGAATGACTGATGGGAGGCATGGGTTGAATGACTGACGGGAGGCATGGGCTGAACGACTGATGGGAGGCATGGGCTGAATGACTGACTGGAGGCACGGGCTGAATGATTGATGGGAGGCACGGGCTGAATGACTGACTGGAGGCATGGGCTGAATGACTGATGGGAGGCATGGTCTGAACCACTGACTAGAGGCATGGGCTCAATGACTGACTGGAGGCATGGGCTGAATGACTGACTGGAGCATGGGCTGAGCAACTGACTGGAGGCGTGGGCTGAATGACTGATGGGAGGCGTGGGCTGAATGACTGACTGGAGGCATGGGCTGAATGACTGATGGAATGGGCTGAATGACTGACGGAAGGCACAGGCTGAATGACTGACTGAAGGAGTGGGCTGAATGACTGATGGCAGGCATGGTCTGAACCACTGACTGGAGGCACGGGCTGAATGATTGATGGGAGGCATGGTCTGAACCACTGACTGGAGGTATGGGCTGAATGACTGATGGGAGGCATGGGCTGAATGACTGACGGGAGGCATGGGCTGAACGACTGACTGGAGGCACGGGCTGAATGACTGAAGGGAGGCATGGGCTGAATGACTGAAGGGAGGCATGGGCTGAACGACTGACTGGAGGCACGGGCTGAATGACTGACTGAAGGAGTGGGCTGAATGACTGATGGCAGGCATGGTCTGAACCACTGACTGGAGGCACGGGCTGAATGATTGATGGGAGGCATGGTCTGAACCACTGACTGGAGGTATGGGCTGAATGACTGATGGGAGGCATGGGCTGAATGACTGACGGGAGGCATGGGCTGAACGACTGACTGGAGGCACGGGCTGAATGACTGAAGGGAGGCATGAGCTGAATGACTGAAGGGAGGCATGGGCTGAACGACTGACTGGAGGCACGGGCTGAATGACTGACGGGAGGCATGGGCTGAACGACTGATGGGAGGCATGGAGTGAATGACTGACTGGAGGCATGGAATGATATGTGAACAGAGACTGCTTATACATGTCTGAGATTAATTGATAGGATAAAACAAAAATGGTGGGTGCGTGCCAGCCAGTTCAAGGGAAGGAGCTAGCCAGGTAGGCTGACAATGAGTAATGCGGAGAGACAATGAAAACAGAGCACTGAGCAGGCCTGGAAGCTTACCAATTCACCAAGGCACTGCTTATGATTGCACCAAGACAGCAGCTGAGTACTGCAAGGAGATTACAGGTATAATCAGAGACAGATTGGTAAGTTAAGCCCACTCACCCAATATCGTAAAAAATAGTTTATTTTTATTTGATATACTTAATATTTTTGTAAACTTCAGATACAGTGTATTGTGTTCAGCACGGGGCTGCATAACTAGTGGGAGTGCATGGCCATTCTTAGCTGGCGGAGCGACTTGTCTGGTTAATTCTGATAACAAACGAGACTCCTCCGTGCTAACTAGTAAAAATATTTTTTACGATATTGTGTGAGTGGGCTTCATTTACCAATCTGTCTGTGAGTATTTCTTTGCCCTGATTGGTACAAGCTACTCCCTGAAGAAATCTTCCATTTTTTTTCCTGAGGTTGGCTGTACTGAATCCACTCTAAAGGCGCTTTTACACACAGGTCTATGTAATGGAATAACTGTTACGGAAACAGTATTCTGTTACATCCCTTGTGTGTAAAAAGCATTTGTTTAGTTCTCTTGGTGAATGTTCGTCCAAACCGCAATCTCTGCTTCTTGCGGTTTGCACAAACGTGTTTCGTTTGATCTGGCTGTGTAAAACAGCCATTCCGGTACCACTGCAGAAACTGCCATTAGAGCAGTAAACTCTGGGGGAGCCGAAACAAATGGAGGTGGGATTAGCCGGAATACTTGCAGGGGTGTAAAAGGAAACCCGGACGCAACAGAGTACATCGGCGCCACACAGGTAACGTTTATTTCGTTTTACAAACCTGTGTGTAAAAGCGCCTTAAGATTACAGGTGTAACAAGTCGGTGGAGTGAAACAGAGCCTGAAAACAACAGGCTCACTCACACTGCTGCTTGCCGCAATGGCTCATTTGGAATCATCGTTTGAGGTTTTTTTGAAGCGCTGCAGAGCTGCATTCACACAGTATTGGTGTTGCTGTTGCTGTTTATCTTTACGGCAGTTCCAGCGGTGTTCCAGTGGGGAGGGAGCAGAGTTGTGGGGACGTTCAGGCCATTTAACTTTAATAGCTTTTGTTTGCCTTGTTTGTAGCTAACTCCCCTCATTTGTTGGTGTGTCCCCTGCATTGTCAGGGTGTCAAGCTGTGAAAAACCGACTACATGTCAGATTGTGGTCACTACAAGGGTGGGGAAATACCAGCAGTGCAGGCTGGGAAATCAATTGTAAGTCGAGGTAGGTAGTTCCCACTGTTCACACACCCAAAGGAAACACCAACACCACAACGCAAACCCAGGAAAAGAGGGACTGCGGTGGCAACACCATGCTATCAAAAATCACAGCAATGGTAGCTTTAGACGTGCACAGAGGCAACGATCTGGCCGCTATGCACCAGTGACAATGGCTCACAGTCAGCCGTGTGAATGGGCCTATTGCTACAAGAATCTGAGCTGCTCATACAGGAAGGGCACTAGGATCCCGGAGCAGTCACCAAGTCATGCATACAGCAATGGAGCAACGTGTAAAGGGGCTATCATGTCTCCCGCTGTCCCTTTGACTACTGGATTCAAGGAGAAATCTCTCCTGGCTGGCAGCAAACTTGAGGAGTGGGAGGAGCCCACACCCTGCACCTGAGTAGGGAGCAGGAAAATGTAAACAAATGGATCAGTAGGATGGGGAAAACAGCCCAGAAAGGCAAGGCAGCAACAGACGGGAACAGCTGAGGGGCTACAGCAGCAAGGAGAGGAGCAGAGATGCCTGGAAGCAGCTGCATGGTGGCTAGATACTGCGAAGGGTGAAACAGAGAAAAGCCACCATGCAGCAGGAACAACAAAAGAAACATTCCAAGTGTCCAGGGGATGGCTGGACATGTGCAGTTTTAACTGTGCAGAAGGGGATGTGGCATGGCTGTCCACTGTCCCTTATGTTTAACTGTGCAGAAGGGGACGTGGCATGGCTGTTCACTGTCCCTTAGCTTTTAACTGCGCAGAAGGGGACGTGGCATGGCTGTCCACTGTCCCTTAGCTTTTAACTGCGCAGAAGGGGACGTGGCATGGCTGTCCACTGTCCCTTAGCTTTTAACTGCGCAGAAGGGGACGTGGCATGGCTGTCCACTGTCCCTTAGCTTTGAACTGCGCAGAAGGGGACGTGGCATGGCTGTCCACTGTCGCCAACTTTTAACTGCGCAGAAGGGTAACGGCTGTCACTGTCCCTTAGCTTTTAACTGCACAGAAGGGGCGTGGCATGGCTGTCCACTGTCCCTTATCTTTTAACTGCGCAGAAGGGGACGTGGCATGGCTGTCCACTGTCCCTTAGCTTTTAACTGCACAGAAGGGGACGTGGCATGGCTATCCACTGTCCCTTAGCTTAATATAAAAAACTGTTTTAACCATTGGTTTTGGCCTATGAGCCGCTTTCCCCATATGGTATTATTATTAGTGAAGAAAGGGAATCTCCCCCCCCTTTTGGTAACTGGGTAAGGCCCACTAAGCAGAACTGCCAGTTTTTAGGGTCAATTTGGGAGCAGTGGAGGTTGTGGGACTCAAACCAAGGTCTGCTGGATGTACCAAGCCATTTGCAGCTTGTTACTCTAACCTCTACGCTATACTGTCAGCCCCAAACCTAAAAAAACTACTTTGAGTGGTACTACAGTAACTCTAATTAAACAATAATACACAACACTCTGTATGATATCATGTGATATTGTCCTGCTTCAGGTGTGTTGTGGGGCATGAGGCCATAAGTGGAGTGACTTCAGCCACCTGAGAAGGGATGACAGGTCATGATATTGCACACCATATTGTGTATTATGGCGATAACAAAATGGACTGCATTTTGATTTTATAACCAATGGCATGATCTAGTTTCAGACTGGGATTATGTAGTGGGATATCATCCTCACTGAATGTGGTCTCAGCCAATGAGATTTGAGGATTTTGGCCATCAATTTTGTAATTAGTGTTATACATGTAGCTAGCTAGTATCACCTGTGTACAGGATACAGGATACAGTGTCTGGATACAGAAGTTGATACCAGCCCATTTAACCAGCCCATTTACAGAAGAAAGGGTTCTGAAAGAACTCTTAAAACTGAAGGTGGACAAAGCAATGGGGCCTGATGGGATTCATCCCAGAATTCTAAAAGAACTAAGGGTAGAACTAGTGACACCACTGACTACCCTCTTTAACAAATCATGGGAGGATGGGGTGGTACCCGAGGACTGGAGGAGGGCAGATGTGATTCCCCTTCACAAAAGTGGGAGCAAGGCAGAAGCAGGAAACTATAGACCTGTTAGTTTAACCTCAGTGATAGGGAAATGATGGAATCACTTCTAAAGGAAAGAATTGTCGAGTATCTAGAGGCCAGAGGGCACAGGACCCTAGGCAGCATGGATTCACAGTGGGAAGGTCATGCCAGACAATCTGATAGATTTCTTTGACTGGGTGACCAAAGTAGTAGATCAGGGAGGGGCTGTGGACATGGCCTACCTAGACTTTAGCAAGGCATTTGACACAGTCCCACACAAAGATTAATATATAAGTTAGCCAGCCTGGGAGTGGGTCCCAAGATGACAGCCTGGGTAAAGAATTGGCTGGAGAATAGGACACAGAGACACAGAGAGTAATAGTAAATGGAGTCCACTCAGAAGAAAGGAGGGTTACTAGTGGGTACCGAGAGTTCAGATAGGGACTAGTCCTGTTCAATGTCTTTATAAGCATACTGCAGAAGGACTGGAAGGAAAAGTATGTCTCTTTGCAGATGACACTAAGATCTGCAACAGAGTTGATGCACAGGGTGGGTGGAAAGGATGAGAAGGGACTTGCAAGGTTAGAGGAATGGTCAAATGTAAGGCAGCTTAGATTCAATGCTAAGAAGGTAAGGTAATGCACCTGGGAAACAAAACCCAGGGAAGAGTACACAATGGGGGTGAGATACTAACAACAACAAAATGGAAAGGGACCTGGGGGTAGTCATATCAGATGACCTAAAGGTGGGCAAGCAATGTGAGAAGGCAGCAAGGAGGGTTGGGGATACTGGGATGCATAGGGAGAGGCATCACCAGTAGAAAACAGGAAGTTATTGTCCCTCTGTACAAACAGCTGGTGAGACCCCATCTGGAGTACTGTGTGCAGTTCTGGAGACCCAATCTCCGCAAAGACATAGACAGGATGGAAGCTGTCCAGAGGAGGGCAACTAAAATGGTGCAGGGTCTGCACCGGGGAACATATGAAGAGAGACTTAAGGAGCTTAATATGTATACCTCGAGGAAAGGAGGGAGAGGGGGGACATGATAGAAACTTTCAAGTACCTCAAGGGAATCAACAAAGTCCAAGAGGGTAGCATCTTTCAAAAAAAGAGGTGTGCAAGAACAAGAGGCACAATTTGAAGATGGGGGGGCTCAGAGGTAATTTAAGGAAGTATTTTTTCACAGAGAGGGTTGTGGATGCATGGAATGGCCTTCCGGAGGAGGTTGTGGAGTCAAAATCAGTGGTGGAATTCAAGCATGCATGGGATAGTCATAAGGCAATTCTGGGGGGTGGGGGTAGGAAGAAGTAGGCTGCTGGTTAACTAGGATCTGCAGCTTATCCAGTAGGTAGGGAAATGGGCAGACTGGGTGGGCCAAGCGGTCCTTATCTGCCATCAAATTCTATGTTTCTATGTTTAACAGTATGGTGAGTATGACCACTTAATGCAGATTTGGCTCATTGCCTCCTTTCTCCGCCTCCCGCCTTGATTCTAAGTCTGTATACCACCACAAGCCTGCTTTCTAGATGCAGATCTTCAGGGGGAGTAGATCACACTTCAAAATCAGTGTTCTAAAAATGACCAGAGCCTGAAGAAAAACTCTTATTAGGTACTTTTACAGAAATTGGCCCAGGTTCCAGAAGGCTCTGAACTTAACTGAACCATTTCTCCCATCTCTACTTCTGATTCCTGTTCCTAGCAAAGAGATCAATGTCTGATTGGAGAGCCTCTGCTTTCTTGCATTCATCCTGACACTTGATGCTGCTGCCAGCAGTGCTCATACTAACACTTTGCACCATCTCTTCCCTCTAAGAAACATGGAATTTGTTGGCAGAAAAGGACTGCTTGGCCCACCTAGTCTGCCCATGTTTCCCTACCTGCAGTATGACTGCAAACCCTGCTTGATCTCTGGCTCTTTTTCCCACCACCCCATTCCTTTCCACTAAGATTCCCTTATGCCTATCCCATGCCTTCTTGAACCCCACCACTGTTTTTGCCCCAGGGGGCAGCCCTCCACTAACATAAGTATCCCACCCACCTCAGGACAGGTGTTGCGTGACAAAGATGCCGCTGCTGTCTCAGCTGGCCTAAGATGGGAGCCAATCTCTGGATGTGAACCGGGGTCCACCCCCACCATCTGGTAAGTGAACCCAGCTATTGCTACATCTTCAGGCTGGCTACCGTAACATACATTTACAGTTTAAAACATTTCACTTTTTTTGCACAGGAGTAGTACAGTCATTGACCTTTAACTCTGTGATGTACACTTGAAATTTTAAAGTGAGATTTGCCCAATCAAGCTAAAAATAGTTCAACTTGCAGGTGAATTGCAGTTGTTACTGATAGCATGTATTCACTTCCCCAGGTATGATGCCTGCTCTGTATTGCATTTCCTTACAGGACTTGTTGATCTGTCCCCAGTATGCTGTAGTACGTTTTGTATTATGTTAGAACAGCTTAATGATTGCTTTTGTTGTGCAACTTACTGTTTGTTTTTTTGCATATACCTTACTGTACTGTTATTTTTTTATAATAACTGGGTCTTCATTTTTCCCTGTAGAAAAACGGTGGCGTTATTTGCCATAATAAAAGAGTGTTTATTATGGCAAACATGCACACATTTTGGACTGCTGACCGCCTCCTCCTCTTTTCCCTCGGAGACGGAACTGCCACTCAAACTTGGTGGTAAGTCACTACAATTATTCAATTCAATTGTTTTTTATTGATCGGTAAAAGTACCATTACAGTCTTAAAGAAGATCATTTTTTTTAAAACTATAACATAGCAAGGACAAAAGTCAAATAAATAAATATAGAAACTTTATAGATAAATAGACCTTACAGACATTTCGTAAAAGCTCACTGAGCAGAGTATATACGAATTCTTTAACTGTGGCAGTACATGGCTACAACGTATACACATTCTTGCAGTCAAGCACATTGATTAAAGATGGGTTGAGCCTAGAAATCTGTCCAGAGCCCATAATTTTACATAGTCCTTTGATGTGAAAAGGTCATAAATTATTAAATTAGGTGGTAAGTTCAAATTACCCCAAATTTCCCCCAGCCATTTATATCTATTTTTACTATAGAGAGGGAAAGTCACTACAAAAAAACACAAATTTTAACATAAAAAAGAAAACCTTCGGTTCCAGGCACAACTAAATGTATAAACAAGTTTGAATAAATAAATAAATAAATAAAAGTGACTGCAGACCGCGTACTCAAACCTAAGCGGACCGCGGCCGCACAGGGATGTCTTTTTTAATTTTATATAATTGCTGTGCTGAAAAATGAAAACCCAGCAATTATATAAAATAAAATAGGGGGTGGTGTGTGTGTAAACTCGAAGTTTATACACACCCTTGGGGTTAGATGCTTGCACAACCCCCTCAAGCTTCGCTCTCAGGGTTTATGTAGCCTCTAACCCATTGTGTGTGTGTAAACTTCTCGGTACACACACCACCCTATACTTTATTCCTTATGTCATGTAACCAGATGTTTCCTGTTAGTATTGTCCACTGCTATTGCACTTAATCAATGTATGTATTGAAATGCTCTTTCCTCTGTTGCGTCCATCCAGGACCACCTTGTAAATGAGCCTGCTCAATGGTGTTATTCCTGGTAAAAGAAAAAAATTGATTCATTGTACTTGCAAAAGGTAGAACAAAACTGGATCCCATGGGGCAAATTTGTGTTTTCCATTCTGTGACCGGCAATATTTGTTTTGAAAATGGGGCATCCTCTCTTACATACCACAGCTGCAAACGAGGAAGCTGCACCCAAAAAACCCCTGCAGTTGGTTCAAAGTGCAGAGTGGTTTGGAAGGGCATAAACCTCCACACCACAATACAGAGGACATTGAAAAGATTGAGTGGGTTCAACTTCAGCATAGGGCCACCAAACTGATTGGCAGCTCAGGAGACAAGAGCTATGAGGTGAGACTGAACATCTCTCTAGAGAGGCAGTATAACATAGTGGTTAAGAGCACTGAGCTGCAAACCTGGAGAACTGGGTTTGAATCCCACCACCATCACTTGCAAAACGTTCTGACCATGAGCAAGTCACTCAACTTCCCTGTACTCCCAGCACACGGCTAGAAACAAGCCTCGGCTCAACATGTCTTTCCTGGCCAAAAACTATAAAAAAAAAAAAAAAAGCTCAAATTAATCAGTCTAAAGAAGAGAAGGCTATAAGGGACATAATCACAGTTTCCTGAATACCAATGGGCTGGGCTGGGCTGGGGGGCTTAGTTCATTGAACCTCAAGTGGCTCTTCAATTTATCACTGGCAGCTCTTTCCGGTAAGCGATGCAAACAGTTCCTGCGCTATACAGTTTTTACCAACCAGGATGCATTACTGTACATCTGAAAAGTCGATGCATTGTACACCAGCAAGCATTATTTGCAAAGTTTACTTCTCTCTGTGACGTAAGTCTGTGCAAAGAATTTGAAACGCAGTACGGTGATTTAGTTCTGCAAAGTAAGAGGAGAGACAGGGGGGACATGATTGAGGTCTTCAAGTACCTCAAGGGAATAAATAGGGTAAACATGGAGGGGATCTTTAGACTAAAGCAGGGAGGCATCACCAGAGGGCATGGTTTGAAGTTGGAAGGTGGAAGGGTGAGGGGGGAAAAGAGGAGGAGGTTTTTCACTGAGAGGGTGGTGGACCCTTGGAATGCTCTGCCTGGTGAGCTGGTTCAGAGATCCACAGTGGAGAGCTTTAGAGAGGGTGGGACAGACACAGAAAGTGGATGTATCAGATGATGGCCTATCCCGGGGGGGTGGGGATGGATGATAGGGGTTTCTGGAGCACAAGGGATGGGAGGGTCTCGGCACCCAACTAAGGATCTAGGTTCGAGCAGACTTGATAGACCATAAGGTCTAATCTGCTGGCAAATAGTATGTTAGTATGTTAGTAAGTTGGCTTTCTCGCAGTCGCATGCTAGCCCATGTCTGGGATTTTTCTGAACCACTCATGTTGTGACTTTTTGTTAATGCTGACTGCTCGGTGGCTTCTGAGCCAGTTAGGACTGCATTTCACTGGTCTAGAACAATGGCCTAATTTAATAATAAAAAAACCCAGAATTTTAAATGGTGTAGCTGGGTCTTATATATGATCTCTGAAGATGACTCTTTTGTACCATAACAAGACTGGGATGTAGTAATCTGTAGGGTTTGAGATTCACAGTTTATTAGTAATTAGAGGGGCACTTTCACTGCAGCAGGTGCTTGGATTATAACTGGTAGAAGTCCTGTTTATTGTTGTGATCATGGTAGAACCATTGTCTTATTCCTGTGTACTATTTTCTGTTATTTCAACCACTGAATTTTGTACCAGCCAACTGTAAATTGATTTTTCCTGTCTCTTTCTAAATAAAAATGCACGCCTCAAGGCCCCCCCCCCACCATGGTCAAAGTGGAGTATACACAGGTGCTTAAGCTGGTGAGTGCAAGCTAGTCTGAGCGGCATGCGCCCAGTCTGAGGGAAGGAGACTAAGGGGAGACACTAGAAGGCGATACTTCTCTCAGAGGGGGGTAACATGTACAATAGCCTACCCAGTGAGGCAGTGGAAGCTAGCACTGTTCCGGCTTTCAAATGTGGATTAGACAGATTCCTGAGGGTGGACAGCATTGAGGGTTGCACAGCATGAGCATGAGTAGGAGGTAACAATCTGGTTGTTAAGCTTGGATGCGTATCCATACTTTAATTGTTTATAGTCACTGCCAGACAGCAGAAGCTGCAGACAGAATGATCCTAAGCCCTTTCTGTCGTCAACATTGTCATGTTACTGTGTCACAGTGGCAGTGGTGGCATTAATTCAGCACGATAACAGGGGTCACATAGCCCTATTTTAGCAGCATCACAAGAGTTGCAAATATGCAGTGGAATATTAGGGGTTGCAAAGCCCCATTTCAGCAGAATCTGAGGGTTTAGCCTCACCTCGATGTTGCACATAGCCCCAGCTAGCTCCAGTGTGGGATTCCATGCCTCGCACATGAAACCCTGTCTCCGCAGTGGCAATGCATCACTGGGCTGGCCTGGTTTTCCAGTTCTTACAATGGAC
Organism: Neoceratodus forsteri; assembly: GCA_016271365.2. Lineage (NCBI taxonomy): Eukaryota > Metazoa > Chordata > Ceratodontiformes > Ceratodontidae > Neoceratodus > Neoceratodus forsteri. The sequence goes on along the minus strand of JADMNL010000027.1, from coordinate 283,854,200 downwards.
CTCCATTTTTTTATTTTGTTTTCCCAATTGTTTAACCAGGTGAGACACACTAAGCTGAAAGCTTGTTTACAGGTGCGACCTGGGAGCACAGGGAAGTTAAGTGACTTGCTCAGGGTCACACAGTATGCAAGTGGGGCTGTGGGATTCAAACCCAGGTCTCCAGATTTGCAGCTTATAGCCTTAAACCACTGCGCTATACTGCCTCCCTTGGGCTGATGATGAGGCTGTGCAGTGCAAGGAAGGTGGCCTGCACCATCTGGGAAGGGGGATGCCAGGCTTGCCAGCACATGCGCTCCACTGGCCGATCTTGGCTTGCTCATATAGGTGGCCTGATCCACATTTAAAAGTACTGTAATGTCTTTGTGAGAGGGAGCTCTTCAAAAATGCCTTGGACTGAGTGAGCATGGATTGCGAGAGAATTTTCCACCTCTCCCTATGGACCTATACTTGGTGTGGGCAATGCCAATCAACTCATTCTCCACCCCCAGTAACCCGCTGTCCATTCCCTCTAGAATCTGACATCTGTCAGTGACCCAGCTTTCCTTTACTTTATCCTCATTGCTGTGGAACAGCTGGCACCCCAGGGGAGACAGACTTTTACACCATGTGCAGATCCTTTCTAGCCATTATTCACCTGGAGGCAAAAGAGAAGAGGTAGCTTTTCTTTGGCTTTCAGGTGCCTCGTTGTTTGAGGGCAGTATGAGCTGTGAACCTGGAAACCTGAGTTCAAATCCCACCACTGCCAGTTACCCACTGTGCAGCCCTAAGCAACTAATATGACCACACTGTCTTTAGCCTCTGTAATTTTCTCTCTAATCTATCTCTGTGCTGTTTAAAGCTATCTGCACACCTGAAATAACAGCAGTAAAGACCGACTTGAGGGATATTGTGTCTCCTTCTGCCATCATATTCTATGTTTCAACATAACACTGTCTCCTTTCAAGTTCAAGTTTATTGCAGGAAAGACTCCGTTGAGCAAGCTCATTCACAAGGAGGTCCTGAGGCACATACACATACAGTTCGCAATTCTCATTCTCCTATTGGATTTGAAATTACTTTGGGATCATTTGCCGACATCCAAGGCTTGCTTGCACCCAACCCTAGTCACTGCCAGGGTAGAGGGATGTGTCACCACTCACATCTAGTTAGTATTTACCTATATACTCCTCCCTCCCTCTCTCCTCCCTCATGTCCACTCCCTACGTTCACTCTGTCTCTACAGACATCAGTCCACACTTGTGTTCCCCCACTCTTTCTCCCTGAATCGTTTGTGGGTATTGACCTTGATACCATGGTACCTTAGGAGGTAACCTGCTTGTATTTACCCATGTTACTTATTTTATTTGATGTCTATGTATACAAACATTGTTTCCCACCAGAAGGCATAGTACTCTCTGTATAATTATGTATATAATCAATGTACTCAATTGTTTTTACTCATATTGTTTTGTATATATATTTTTTTGAAATCTTTTTACATTTTGCACTCTATTCTACATGCGTTTCAGCCCCTTGTACTCATCTGTTTTACAAGATTGTTCTCACAAAATGGCTCTTCGAGCACTGGCAATTACTGTATCCTCTGGTGGATTGTCATGCTCAAAGTAGACTCCCAGTTGCTGTCAATTCCCAAGTGCATGCTATTGTCTTTCGTATCTCATGAGGTGTCTCTGCCTTGTTCTTTTTTTGCTGTTCTCTCCCGGGTCGCGCCTGAAAAAGGGACTGTAATTGTCTCAGTGGACTTACCCGGTTACCAAAATTCAAATCAATAAATATTTTTATACTAGTCTGTAATTGTATGTATTTATGTATTGTCTGTGTTGGCCATGCTGTATTTTATTCATATGTAACCATCTTTTCGTACACTGGTACCTAGAACGTGCCAGAAAAAGGTGCTTTTTTGCACCATTGCACGTACGTGCTAAAATAAAAGCAAAAATGAACATTCAGCCATCGGTTGACCATCGGTATCTATAGGCCCATTCACACGGCTGACTGCGAGCTATTGTCACTGGTGCACATGGCCAGATCGGTGCTGCTGTGTACATCTGAATGCTACCGTTGCTGTGGTTTTTGGTAGAGTGGTGTTGCCACCGCACTCCCTCTTTTCCTGGGTTTGCGCTGTGGTGCTGGTGTTTCAATTGGCTGTGTGAACAGCTGGAACCACCTACTTCAACTTACAACTGATTTCCCAGCCTGCACTGCTGGTATTTTCCCACCCTTATAGTGGCCAAGTGGCCACAAACTGATATTGTAGCCGGTTTTCCACTGCTTAACATGCTGACATCACAGGGAACATGCCAACAAACGAGGGAGGCTAGCTACAAGCAAGGCAAACAAAAGCAATTAAAGTTAAGTGGCTCAAACGTCAGCACAACTCTTCCCCCCCCCACCAGAAGACTGCTGGGATTGCCGGAAAGGTAAACAGCAACAGCAACACTGATACCGTGTGAACACTGCTCTGCAGTGCTTAAAAAAAACAAAACTCAAATGACAGCCGGCCCAGTGGCATGGAGAGCTGAGGCATCATGCCTTACCTCCTGTCACACTGGCGACCCATGTTCGCAGTGAAAGCAGGTTGCTGGGGGTCGGCAGGGTATGGAAGAGGATTGAGCATCTGGAGGACAGCTCTCCCCTCCTGGGAAGGGAAGGACATGGAGGCCGGTGCATCTCTGACACCTAGCAGTGGCAGGGTGTCACAGCGCCTGGGTCCCATACGTAGGGATAGGGCAGAGCACTTGGCTGGCGTGCTGTGGGCGGTAGTGCACATAGCTTGGCCATTGCCTGCACCAACATTGCTCCAGCTCCAGGGGGGTGGGAGGGAGAAAAACCAGGAGGAGAAAATGTCCTGGGTGCGGCTGGATGAATGCCGACCCCTGCAGGCACCGCTCCCATGAATGGCAGGCACCTACCGAACTGCATCCATGTTTAGTAGGTTGAGGGATCCTCGCCACCCCACCATGGGGGTAAGCCGTGGAGGAAGAAAGGAGGTACTCTGCGAGCAGGGGACAGGCTGGGGGGCTGGCGAGATGGAGGGCCACACAGGAACGGAGAATAAAAGAAAGTATATAAAAAAAAAACTCAAACGACAATTCCAAATGAGCCGTTGCGGTAAGCAGTAGTGTGAACGAGTCTTTTGACTGTAGACCTGACTCTCTATAGGAGGCAGAATAGCGCTGTGGTTTAGGGCACTGGGCTGCAAACCTGGAGACCTTGGTTTGAATCCCCCAGCCCCCACTTGCATACTGTATGACCCCGAGGAAGTCACTTAACCTCGTTGTGCTCCCAGGTTGCACCTGGAAACAAGCTTCAGCTTAGTGTGCCTTTCTTGGTTAAACAATTTCCTCTTTACCTTCATCACTCCAATTTGCACTCAAAGGCACTAATATTTTTTGCCCATAAAATTCCAGAGGTAGATGAATCGTGCAGCTGCTAGAAACCATTCTGGTCTACTGTGGTGACCCTGGAATTCTCCAGCAGAGTTGTGTGTAACCTGGCTGGATAAATAAGGCCCACATGGACTTTAGAAACATCTGGAGCCTATTTACGATTTTTCACTGCACACTTTGTAATTCTTTGTAAAACTAGCAGACACCCTCCCTTCCCCCACAGCACAGTTATTAACAAGAGTGTCATTGGCAGGATGTTATAACAAGGCACCTGAATAAAATGATTTAGTTACTTGTACACTGAGCCTTTTTTTCCCCACACTTTTGGTAACTAAACAATTGGCTATCCTGTCCGCCTGTAAAATTATGTTATGAGATTTCCGGAGTATACTGGCATGTCCTGTCGAACACATGACTCCTGGCAGACAATCTCGATGGTTCAGCAGAAAAGGAAGGAAACACCTTGTTAGGAACACCTGATCTTTTGCCCTGCTGTGGTCTAATGTAATAATGATGACCTCTTTTCTGATGAATTGGGTCGGGGGGGAGGGGCCGAAATACTGGGATTGGTGAATCATGCTGTGAGTGGAGCTGTCATACAGAAGGCATCTGTTTTAGTGGCAGCTTTGCCATTCCAAAGAAAGAAACAAGTGAAAGGGGTGCCTTTCTTTATTGTATCTTGTTGCGTTAGCTTTGTTGAATAATGTAGAAGATTCCGCTCACACAGCAAAAATATTTTTTCTTAACTTGCTTACAAAAACAGGGTCTTGACACCCCTCCATTGTTGAACTATGGAGATGAGACCCAGAATAAGGACAATTACAGGCCTTGGAAGTTAGAGAACTATGCATTTTGTGCTGTCAACCAATGTGCCTCTTTAGGCATACTGATGCTCTTTGGCAATAATAAATGTCACGGGAGTTTATTTTTATACACTTATTCTACTATTGCAAGTTGCGGTCGACATAAATCCATCACTGTGATGGCAGTCGACAACTTAGTTGTCGAACCGGCATCGTAGGTCCTTAAGGAACAAGCTGTGCCTAACTGCACTGAGTCAAGCACAGCTTGTTCCTCGATGACATCATAATGTTCTACAAATGACTGCAATTAATACTGAACAGACTCAGTCATCTATATCTCTGGAGTGCTTCCACCTACTGGTGAGCCTGATACTTCATTTGAATGAGCTATTCCTGGGCTTTCAAACTGTGATGGTCACTGGGTAAGAATGTGTCCCTTTAAGTGGAATACTAATAGGAGTGTGTCACCCTGGGCCTTCTGTTATTGACTTTCCACATAGGTCCCTGTGTCAACTTTCCAGCTAGGCCCCCTGTACCCCAATCCAACCCTGTCCCAGCTGAGATGTATCATCTTGTTTTCAGTGGGGGTCTTGCTTTTGTCCATTTCTACAGCTGGGTGGACTGGAGTACAGCTAGGTTAAGTGACTTGCCCAAGGTCAGAAAGTCAGCATATATCTCTAGTGGGGTTGGAACCTATGCTTTTCTTGTTCTCACACCGGTGCTCTAACCATTAAACGACACTGCTGCCTCAAGTCAGATCTACAGTAAACTCTGTCTACATACGATGCTCCAGTCAACCTGAATAAGTAAGACCATCTACTCAAATAAAAACAATAAAAATAACTAGCCATTTATTGTATAGGGAAAAATTAATTTGTAGTCTCCTTACAGTGCAGTTTTTTTTAATTTTATATAGTGTCTATCATACAACACTGTATCCCAAAATGCTTCATATAAAAATGCAGATACATAAGAACAGTGAGCACCCAAAATGCACAATAATTACATGGCTGGAGCATGGAACTACAATACAGATCCAATGGAAATTCAAGTACAAAATACAATATATATTGTTTAGCTCTTTTACATGCAGTGAAAGACAGAACCAGCTTCCTCTGTAGTTTCTGCTGCTTCCTCAGATGGCACTGTAAAGTGCATTCTGCTCAAAACAGGCATACATAGAGGCTTGGTGCTGGTACCCTTCCCCTTGCCAAGCCACCTACGCTCGGTCCCATGTGTATCCCCAAGAGAGGCTTTCACAGGGGACCACGGGCTGTCATGCACCCCAGAGGGGGTAAGCATCCACTGGCACACTCAGGCTTCTTCTCCCTGGTGGCCATCTGGCAGCCCCGGTTTACTGCCTGCTGAACCTGGGTTGCCAGTGTGGCAAGCAAAGATTCTGCCTTTGTGCTGTCGGGCTGGCCATAATAGCATGATCTGTACAACAGAATGCCTACCCTAACTCCAATTCAGACTCCTACTGTCCAGTTAGGGTTACTCTAGTAGTACAATTCTTTAAATTGCTTTTCTCTTTCATATGTGGATTGGACCCATTATTCTACTGCATTCTTATGTTGTTTGTAGTTCCATCAGGACCGTGTTCTCCACAGAAATGATGGATCCATTTGGAGGCTCTTGCATTCGTTATTACATGTGGTTTAGCCAGATGGCCGGTTTAACCTGTATTTGCTTATGCAAATTAATAAATTGTCAGCTTGGCAATGTTTGCCTAAGCAGATTACTGCACCAACCTTCTGATCATTTAGATTCTGCTCCTGAGTACAATAATTATATATCCCATAATTTGGACGAGGATACATTTTCCCCATCAGTGTTCTCAAGGAATGCTCATGCTTATGCAAACTAGCTCTTATTAGCACACACCTGTATTTAAAATTAAGGGTTATGCAGATCTGGTGATGGCATATCAGGTGTTTTTAAGTTGTTAAGTAAGTTGCCAAAACAAAACGTACATCAGCCTGCCTGATAGCCCAACCATGCTGGCAACCCAGGTTTGGGAATGAACTCAGGAGTTGGCAATCGAGCGGCCAGCCTGGGAGATGCACTGCCAGTTGCAACATATACTAGCCAGGGGAGGACAGGCGGCATGCCCCATCACTACAGCAGCTCCTGCATGTATCTGAGGCACCTCCATTAATGCTGTGCATGCCACTTGAGTAGAAAAACTGAAGCAAAATGGAAGCTTGGCCATGGTAGAATGAAGTCCATTCCCCTCCACAGACTCTACACTGTCAACGATGGCTTTCCTCTTCCTTTAGGATCTGGACCTTGGGAGGAGAAAGAGGACAAGTGCCTCTTTGGGGGCGACGACATACAGAGGAGGAAGTCCTGGAGATTATGGGTGTCAGGGTTGAGGTGGCCAGGCTAAAGGGGCCAGATGAGGATTAAAAAACTCCATAAAAAATGTACATCAATGCTGATATTATTATGTAGGAATATGTCTGCCCTTATAGATAAATTCAGGCCTAGTTACAAGCACCCATGGATGGCTTAGTCTCAGGGCTTGGCTACAGTGCTGCAGGCTGGTGTTTTGTCATTCATTCATTCCCTCTGTCAGCAGCCTCATACACTATTCATCTCCAGTTCTTCCAGTGCTCATCTGCCATGCCCTTCAAGGGCTATCGTCTGCGGGCCTTGCCCCTCAAGGGCTTGGCTTCAATGGTGTCTGTGACTTTGCCTCTCAAAGGATTGACTCCAACAATGTCCAGGGCTTTGCTCCCCAAGAATTGATTCCAATGGTGTTCAGGGTTTTGCCCCTCAAGGGTTGGCTCCAATGGTGTATAGGGCTTTGCCCTTCAAGGGTTGGCTACAATGGTGTATAGGGCTTTGCACCACAAGGGTTGGCTCCAATGGTGCACAGGGCTTTGCACCTCAAGGGTTGGCTCCAATGGTGCACAGGGCTTTGCCCCTCAAGGGTTGGCTCCAATGGTGTATAGGGCTTTGCACCTCAAGGGTTGGCTCCAATGGTGCACAGGGCTTTGCACCTCAAGGGTTGGCTCCAGTGGTGTATAGGGCTTTGCACCTCAAGGGTTGGCTCCAATGGCACAGGGCTTTGCCCCTCAAGGGTTGGCTCCAATGGTGTATAGGGCTTTGCACCTCAAGGGTTGGCTCCAGTGGTGTATAGGGCTTTGTCCCCTCAAGAGTTGGCTCCAGTGGTGTCCATGGCTTTACCCCTTCAAGGGTTTGGCTACAATGGTGTCCAGAGCTTTGCCCCTTAACTGTTGGCTCCAGTTTTGTCCAGGGCTTTGCCCCTGAAGGGTTGACTCCAAGTGTGTCCAGGACTTTGCCCTGGAAGGGTTGGCTCCAATGGTGTCCAGGTCTTTGCTGCTCGAGGGTTGGCTCCAACAGTGTCCAGGGCTTTGCCACCAAGGGTTGGCTCCGAAGGTGTCCAGGGCTTTGTCCCTCAACAATTTTCTCCAACAGTGTCCAGGGCTTTGCCCCTCAAGGGTTGGCTCCAGTGGTGTCCAGGCCATTTCTCCTCAAGGGTTTGCTTCAACAGTATCCAGGTCTTTGCCACTCAACAACTGGCTCAAACAGTATCCAGAGCTTTGCCACTCAACAACTGGCTCAGTGTCCAGGACTTTGCACCTCAAGGGCTTGACTTCAGAGTTTAATGTGAGTCTTGTTCTCAGAGAAGAGTATCTGGGCAGCAATGCCTGAAACAGCTGTTAGTAGTCCTCTTCAAAGTTCATTCAATAATCCCATCATTACCTTGGCATTTGTTTTGGCTTTCAGCACTTATCTAGGGGTGAAATATTTCCACTTAGAAAATGGGTTGGAGAAACCTAGCTCCCCGATTGGCTGACAGCACCCAAAACCCGGGCAGGTATCAGGCATCAGAGACCAGCAAAGAACTAATCCCTGTGCTTGCCTGTCCTTTCACTAAAGAAATCCCTCTGCTCAAATGGAATGCAGAAATTTGAACTGGCAGCCATATTTTTTGCTCTTTAGTGAGCGAGTGAGCCCCCCCACCCCAAACTGCAGTCAATTAAACTAGGTAAGACAAACTGCTATTTTTTAGTGAAATACTTCCCCCTCACAACACACAAAGCAGTTGTTTTATTTTTTTTAAACTGCAACCGCCAATATAGGCACATCCTTACGTCTCTGTGGTGTTCTCGCCCTCAGCTCTCCTGTCACATCCCCCACATGGCAAAGAAAATAGTTCTCTAAAATCATATTTTTATTTAAATAAAAAATAGAAAGTAACCTTAGTGCAGCAGCTTCTGAACATAGAAACATAGAATTTGATGGCAGATAAGGATCGCTTGGCCCACCCAGTCTGCCCATTTCCCTACCTACTGGATAAGCTGCAGATCCTAGTTAACCAACAGCCTACTTCTTCCTACCCCCACCCCCTAGAATGGCCTTATGACTGTCCCATGCATGCATGCTTGAATTCAACCACTGTTTTTGACTCCAGAACCTCCTCCGGAAGGCTGTTCCATGCATTCACAACCCTCTCTGTGAAAAAATACTTCCTTACATTACCTCTGAGCCGCCCCCCCCCATCTTCAAATTGTGCCCCCTTGTTCTTGCACACCTCTTCTTTTGAAAGATACTACCCTCTTGGACTTTGTTGATTCCCTTGAGGTACTTGAAAGTTTCTATCATATCCCCCCTCTCCCTCCTTTCCTCGAGGCTATACATATTAAGCTCCTTTAGTCTCTCTCCATATGTCTTCTGGTGCAGACCCTGCACCATTTTAGTTGCCCTCCTCTGGACAGCTGCCATCTTGTCTATGTCCTTGCGGAGATTGGGTCTCCAGAACTGCACACAGTACTCCAGATGGGGTCTCACCAGCTGTCTGTACAGAGGGATAACAACTTCCTGTTTTCTACTGGTGATGCCTCTCCCTATGATGAACGATACTGATCACTCTGCACCTCCCGACCATACCTGCTCTGCTGTTCCCAACCATGGTCAGTGACTGCACTGGACCACCCTCTCTATACCACTCTCTACCCGGAGCTGCACAGTACTAACTGGACAGGATGGGAGGCACACATTAGCGCCATCACTTCCTGTCTCACCTCAGCCTGCTCTGCCATCGCGATCATGGATAATACCATCCCAGCAGTAGTGGTTGGGGGGTCAAGTTAGTAGACATCAGCCCACTCTGCCATCCCGTTCACCAGCCTTAATTTAATAACAAAAATAAAACGGACCACTGATGAGCATCAGGGTGGGGGAGGAGGTGACGGTTCCAGAAACAGGGGAGGGTTAAACACAATAGTGAAACTCAGAGAAGTTACAGGGGTGACAGTTCCAGAAACTGGGGAGGGGGTTAAACACAGCAGTGAAACTCTGAGAGGTTACAACTGTGAATTAAACACTGCAGTGCCCTCTACTGGCAGATATAACAGTAGAGGGACTACTTTACTAATAAAACCACTTTTTTTTTTTTTAATAGTGCATAAAAATGCCACATGTAACCCATTTTCGGAATGTAATAATACCCTCCAGGGTGGGTGATATGGGATATACTGGATCTTTCATAGACCATAAGGCCCTCTTCCTACAGAGTTGGGCTTCGTTGTGCCCCCGGGCAATCCGGTATAACCCAGTACCGTTCACCCAGCCAAGTGTTATTGCTTACCTCTTACCAAGCGATTCCTTTAGTTGTATGACTAGTCCTTCCAAACCTTTGGGATGGCAGAAGTCTTCAGACAGAAGGAGAGAGGCATTTTATCCTGTTAACCGAGCAGCGGTTTGAGGTCCTCCTCTAGACATATATAACACATACTTATCGATTGATTTAAAAAGTCTTACCAGGGACATACTGAGTTGTAAAGCAGCTCATTTCCAGATGCGTCCTGCAGACAAGGGACAAAGAAACAGTGCAAAACAGGAAAACAGTAATAAGTTGTGCACATAAATAAAAACAAAGCATAGAACTGTACGTAGGTACAAGTGTATAGCTAGTTACAAAAAAAGGGATAATTAGTACAGCCATAGCATGTGATAGGTACTGTACCTCCGTTACCTTATTACTGATCAGTTTTCACTTTCATTTATTGTTATCAAACATTATTAATCACTCCCTATGTTGTCAGCACTCCAACACAAGGCCCCTGACCTACTGGGTCAATATGTCATACGCTTAATAGCGTATGACTTGAACGCTAAACTGAAATAAGCGCTGAATGTAGTTAGAGGGTGCAATACCGCAAAATGCTTTGCACGTATTGCACTCCTCGCTGTCCCAGGCAGAGGATAAGAACTCTGCCAGGACGGGTCTCCACCGAGCAACTGCCGTGGCTCTACGAGATGAGCCACTGGCAGCAGGGAATGCAGGCAGAATGTTTGGGACCAGTTTCAATTCCCGGTCCCAGACGCAAGTACATTTTTTTTATTTTTCGCACTTTGTGCAATTTCACTGTTACACCCCCCCCACCACGGAGTTGAGAATCCTTATTGGGGGAGTTGGGAGGGTGCAGCCCCCTGTAACTGGGGGTGTGAGGGCAGAGTCCCCCACAAAAAAACGACTTATGCTGCATGCAAGAAATCACGTTGTATTGGCAGTGCACTTTTTGCATGTGGCATAATGTCTTGCAACATTATGACCCCGTGCCTGGTCCTGATGGTCCTGGAAAGAGGCAGGATTGGCAGCACTGCTCACAGTGCTATGCATATGAAAACAGACACACTTAGCTGGGGGGTGGGGTAAAATTAAGCTGTGAACCAAAACAAACCTTTTTGTAAAACAAAGTTTGCCTCAGAATGCAAATGACATAATTCACAAAACCTGCATATTAATTATATGCAAATATCATGCTAATCAGCAGATACAACTGTAGAAAAAAGATTGAGATTTTAGATATTCGCCTATCACATTCAGCAGATTGAGTAGGTATGTCATGAGTTTCCACAAAAGTACTCCTCATTGCTAACTTGACGAGGACTGTGGAATGTGTTGGCACTGGATGACAAGTGAAATTACTGCTGACATGTACTGATTTATAAACGACATTGGGGGAGGGATGACTGTTTATCTGACTTGACTGCCTGCTAAATCTTCTAGTTCATATAATTTACTGTCAAGTGACAGCAACATGTAAACAGCCATATGGCCTGTTAAAGGGGAATCTGGCAGAAAGGTCTCTTAGGTTAGTGCCCCTTTATCCAGATGAAGATCACTTACACTTGAGCACAGATACATCAGTGGATGTTTGACACTTTTAAAAGCAATTTGTGTATTTTTAAATGTTAACCATTACTGGTTTTACCATGAAATGCTCTTGTGTGTTTTGGAATGAGTGTAGAATGTTTCACCGTTTCGTTGTGTTTGACAATATGGCTTGGTTCTTCTAGGAAACATAGAATCTGATGACAGATAAGAACCATATGGCCCATCTAGTCTGCCCATTTCCTTACTCAGTGTGACAGCCCAGATCCTATTTGATCTGTAGCTCCCCTTCTCTGCCCACCTGCAGGATGCCCCTATTCTTATCCCATGCACTCTTGAACCCCTTTATTGTTTTTGCTCCCACCACTTATGCTGGAAGGCTGTTCCACAGATCCACCACCCTTTCTGTGAAAAAATCATTCCTAACATTCCCCCTAGCCTTTCTCCCTCCAGCCTCATGACTGTCTCATGTCTAGGGACATGGTTTGGCCTAGTGGTCGAGGTGTGAGTCTGAACACCACCCAGGTTTGAGTCTCACAATGGTCACTTTCTCAGTGTGTGACCCTGAGCAAGTCACTTAACCTCCCTGCATTTTTTAATGTTGATTGCACGCATGTGTAAGAAACATGTTGCAGCAGCTTTCTCGAGAAGCAGGTTGTGGAGGTGCGGCACTGTTGTGGCCAATGCCCTCACAGCCTGCAAAGGCTTGTCCCGCTTCCCCCAATGCCATGGCATGCTGCTGCTGACACTAGTTCAGCCAGCGTGCCACCAACTTGTGACAATTTAGCCGCTGCAATCGAGGCCGCAATCAGGGGCCGCCTCGTCACTGCAGCGTCAGCCATATGCTGCAATGAGGTAGTGATCCCCCACCGTGTTTATTTGCCAACGGGGGCCCCAATCCCCATTGGCTTCAGTGGCCCACTGTTTATTTTGCCGACGGGGGAGCCCACTCCCCGTCAGCATGATGACCCTCCCACTTTTCTTTTCTGCCAATGGGGTGCCCAATCCTCATCGGCATAATGATACCCCCCCCTTTTGTTGTGTGCCGATGGGGGTGCTCAATCCCCTATTAGCTACTGCTGGCCCCCCAAAAGAAAGCCTCTGGTGGCATGCTGGGAGCCCACCCCAATGTGTCACATGCCCCTGTAAAGTAAAAAAAATGGTCCTGCGACGTCTTTTGTTTTTTTTTTACCCTGTAAAACAGGAAACGGTTCCTCGGCACTCTCCCTGGCCCCCCTCCCACGACCCACGCCCACCCACTGCACACCCTGCCTCCCCACACCCCCCCCTCACTCCATACTTACCTCCAGAGCTCAGTGCGCCGATCTTCGGTGGACCGGGAACACGTCTGCACGCTTCAAAGCTGACCACAAACTGAGGAAATGCTGGTAAGCTGTATAATGGAATAAATTGGGTTTTTACAACTTTAATGCATATCTCAGTCATTTTTTGGAATTTTGGCATCACATTTTCAACATGGGGTTTTTGGGACCCCTCCTTATGAATTCTTGAACTGTCATGGCCACTGCGCGGAATCACCTTTCAGTGCCAATTAATGAAATGACTGCCAGTGTTCATGAGTGGGCTCTCAAAAAGCCTATGTTGAAAATTTGGTGGAAAAAATCCCAAAAATGACTGTTTTACGAGAGTGCGTTGCGCAGTTGCTACGCACGCTCATAACGTCATGAATTTGCAATATTTTCATGCCAGATTTTCAACAATGGCATTTTTCACACCTCCTTGTGAACAGTACAGCTGTCATTGTTCATATCCTGGCCGAAATGTGTTTTCGCACTTCCGGCGCAGAATAGCGCGGTCGCTATGGGAAATCAGTGTTCGGGACAGATTAAGAAAATGACAGTGACACTGTTCATGAGTAGAGGTCCTAAAATGCCTATGTTGAAAATCTGGCAACGATACTCCATAAAATGACTGTGTTACGAGTGTGCGTTGTGCAGTTTGCACGCATGCTCGTAACTTCACAAATTTATAATATTTTCACACCAGATTTTCAACATTGCCATTTTCCCCACACCTACTTATGAGCAGTACAGCTGTCATTTTTCCCATCCTGGCCAAAATGTGTTTGCGCACTTCTGGCGCAGAATAGAGCGGTCGCTGTGGGAAATCACTGTTCGGGACAGAGTAAGAAAATGGCAGTGATACTGTTCATGAGCAGAGGTCCTAAAATGCCTATGTTGAAAATTTGGTGATGATAGCCCATCAAATGACTTGTTACAACTGTGCGTAGCGCACTGTCCACACACCCTTGTAACTTCGCAAATTTGTAATATTGTCATGCCAGATTTTCAACAGTGGCATTTTTTCACACCTCCTTATGAGCAGTACAGCTGCCATTTTTCACATCCTGACCGAAATGTGTTTTCACAGTTCCGGCACAGAAAAAACGTTATTGATCATTATTCAATGTGCTTGAAAGGGTGGGGGTGTAGAGGGGGTGACCTTGTAGTTGATAAAAAAAAAAAAAGAAAATCTGCCTGTCTAATTTTGAGGCTATGAGTCAGTGAGTGTGTGTGTGTGTGTGTGTGTGTGTGTGTGTGTGTGTGGGGGGTCCACGTCCTGATTTGCAGACCAGTAGTGTGTTCACCAAGTAAGTAATAAAAAAATAAGTAATTTGTTTCATTTACAATCTTTGGCCCCCCCCTTTGAAAATGGTTAGTGCAGCTTTAACCGGCTTAGTGCCACGCTAATGCTCAACAGAGCTGGCCCTTGGGATGGGGGCCATAATCAAAGGCCCACAGTGTGCTGCACTGACCCAGCAATGAGACTGCAGATTATACCACTGCGCCCCTGCAAATGAGGGACTTCCCCCATGCCTACTGGGTACAGAGGTGTATTCAGTGGTTTTGGCAGTACTGTTTAATGCTGTTGAAACCCTGCCCTTATCCCTGCATAGAGGTGTCTGTCTTGTCAGTCATATGCATGCCCTGGTATTCTAGTGGTCCCCTCACCCCCTGATCACTCATCCTGTATAACCTGTTCCATACCTTGGTGGTCCAGTATACATTCCATCCACCCAAAAGTGCTACCGACTCCCATCCCGACCCACTTGCTTAGGATCCCCCTCCCTGCACCCCCCACCCCAGTCACCAAAGTTGAACTTCAGTATCTGCGACAGCGACCAGCCCAGCTCTGCCTCACCACTTCGGCTGGCCACCATCTGACTGTCACTGAGGGATGGCATGCGTTATATAGCGACAGCTGTTTCTACAGTGCACGCAGGATTCACGTTGACAGTCAGATGGCGGCTGGCTGAGGCGGCGAGCAGAGGACTGTGTTGGTTGCCATCACAGATGCTGTAGTTCAGCTTCTTTGACCAGAGTGGGGAAGGGGTGCTGGAGGGGAGTCTTGAGTGTCTGGTACTGTTTTTGGGAGGGTGGGCACTGGACCACCAGGGTACAGAACAGGTTATGCATGATGAGGGATTAGTGAGATGAGGAGACCACTGGATCATCACGGTATGGTACAGGTTATACAGGATGAGTGCTTAGGATGGGAGGACCACTAGATTACCAGGTTACTGGACCAGGGATAAGGGGTGGGCAGGGGGCTGTGCCCACATGCTAATGAGACCATGCTGGCCATACAAATGTCCCATAGTTACCCCACAATGGCCTGCTGGCTAAACTGAAGGAAATGGGGGTAGGGAGACAGTTGTTAAGATGGATAGGAAATTGGCTCTCTGAGAGTACTCAGAGGGTGGCATTTGGGGGGCTAGCTTCATCCCCAAGGTGGGTTACTAGTGGGGTGCCCCAGGGGTCAGTGTTGGGGCCACTCCTGTTCAACACCTATGTCTCAGACATAAGGAGGGAAATCAGGAGTGAAATAAGTGTCTTTGCAGACGACTCAAAGCTGGGTGCAGTGGTGGATGAGGAGGAGGGGAGGGTGGCCTTGCAGGAGGATCTGGAGGCTCTGGAAAGGTGGTCAGGAAAATGGAAACTAAAATTCAATGTGGGGAAGTGCAAGGTTCTGCAACTGGGAGTCAGAAATCCAGGCCAGAGCTATACCCTGGGAGGAGACAAAATTCAAGTCACAGAGGGCGAGAGGGACCTGGGGGTAATGGTAGATGTCAAAATGAACAACTCAGAGACCTGTAGGAGGGCAGCAGCAAGGGCAAATAGGATGCTGAGATGCATTGCAAGGGGGAATATCCTCCAGAAAGGTGGAAGTGATCCTTCCACTGTACAACTGCCTGATTGGGCCACACCTTGAGTACTGTGTGCAGTTTTGAAGACCGCATTTAAAGAGGGACATTACACTCCTAGAGAGGGTCCAGAAGAGGTCAACCAAAATGATCCAGGGCCTGGGGGAGAGGGCCTATGAGGAGAGGCTCAGGGAGCTCGACATGTACACCCTGGAGGAGAGGAGGGACGGGGGGGACATGATAGAGATCTTTAAGTACATAAAAGGGATCAATAAGGGGGGGCCCCCAGTCAGGGTGCTCCAAAGGAAGGAGGAGGGGACAATGAGAGGAAATGGGTGTAAGCTGGAAGGGGGCAGGCTCAGAGGGGAGAGGAGGAGGTGTTTTTTCACTGAAAAGGTGGTGAAGCCATGGAATGCGCTGCCCAGGGAGCTGGTAGAGGCAGAAACTGTGGCCGGGTTTAAGAGGGGATGGGACAGGTACAGGGGAAGGGTAAATCTGACCAGGTCCAATACAAGCTGGTGCATCTGGGACTGGGCAGTATAACCTAAGGGGAAGGGGAGGACACAAAAATTGGCCCTCAGTGGGGGTGCTGAAAATCGAGCAGACTCGAAAGACCATTAGGCCTATTCTACTGGCATTTTAGTATGTTAGTATAGTGCCTTGCATGTCCAGTGGGCTCATCTACATGATAAGTATGGGCCATGTTATCTCTGTTGGGCTCCTGTGGACCATGTAATGTCAAGGCCTGTGTCAGTGGACAGCACAGTCACCATACGCTGCACTATCACAGCCCCATATTCAGACAGCTTGCTTTCTCCAGTCTGCATGCACTAAGTACCTGTCAATTGCCCCTGAGGCAGCCACGCACTGTTTGATGTGCAGCACTCTTGTCAGTGCAGTGCACACTGCTGGCTCTGAATATGGGGCCCAGTGTGCATAACAGGGGGATGCATGTCCTGCTCTGCAGACTAACAGAACATTTACCAAGTATTTACAGTAGGGGTTGAAGCCGAATCTGGCACGTAGCTTTGCTTAGATGCCGGTGAGCCAGAAAATGGGCAGGCAGTGGTCAGTCTGAGTGTGGCATATCTACATCATTGGCACTTCGCACAAGTTGCGTATTACTAGGTCCCAGGATGGCATTCGTACATTTCTATGTTACTTTGTGTGTATTCTTCGGGTGCAAGAACTGAACCAAATGTGAATACTAGTGATACCCAGAGAATACAAGTGTGAGCAGAGAAGGCAAGCGTGAAACCACTTTTCTATCCTTCCAAAATGAGGAAGAAATAACCCCTTTGCTTTTCAGAATGCATTTGGTTCACTGATAGGAGTGTGACATCATTCTTGGCTGGGAACTTGGAAATGCTCAAAGAGTTAATGTGACGTTCTCCAGTCAGATATGAAAAGGAAAGGACAAGGAGAAATGACACAAATATTGTGCCAGGTTGCGGGTTTTTTTTCAGAAAGAGTTTCAAGCCATAAGAAAAGAAATGTCAACCCCACCCTGTTCCTGCACTCTGCCTGTCCCTCAAACACTGGCACTGAAGTCCTGGAAGCTACCTGGAGCCCTTCCTTTCATGTGTAGAGGAGGTAGTCTGCTGACCGGAATAATGGAGTGTAGTTACAAAAGATGCGGGTGACAAGAGCTGAGTGGTAGGACTACAAGCAGAAACTTATGTCACCGCAACATCATATGACTCTGGTAGACCAGACACAGTGGTCTCAGTGGCTATCTGCTTCCTCCAGGCTACACCATGCTGGCGACTTGAAGCAGGGAGCTGCCAGAGGCAAAACACTCAGCATGCCTTCGGCTGAATGTTGAATGACAATCCCATCTACTGTGAAGGTGGTGTGAAAGTGCTGGAGAACCCGTGTATGTCAGTGGTATAGTGGCAGTGGCTTGTGCTGATGGTACGGCACTTAGAGGTTACTTAGGAGTTTGAATCAAGAGATTATTTATCAGTTTGAACCTAGAGGCCACCAGCCAAAAGAGAATTTTTCTTTTCAATCAATATTTATCTCCTTGTTTCGCCTTTTTTTTTTTTTTTTTTTTTTTTTAAATCAGGAGAGACACACTAAGCTGAAGCTTGGTTACAGGCGTGACCTGGAAGCACAAGGAAGTTAAGTGACTTGCTCAGAGTTGTACAGTATGCAAGTGGGGGCTGTGGGATTCAAACCCAGGTCTCTAGGTTTGCAGCTCACAGCCTTAAACCTCTGCGCTATACTGCCTCCTTCTCCTGACTGTCTCCACATCGCAATTACCCACCATCCCCAGGACTTACCCTTGCAGTTCCCTCATGACTTACCCCTTGTGGCAGGGCCAAAAGGGCTGGCCATGCCCCTTTGGAGCAGCATGTAGTATCCGAGGTGTCTGATCAGTGGTGTTGGGCCTGTTGGGGACCATCCCTCATGCTGGCTCCGCTGAATGCATTTTCCTCCATATTTTACCCCATGGGACATCTGGCACACGATGAAGCACTGCCTCTGCCAGCATCCCTCCCCTTGCTCGAGCTTCCTGACTGTCACAAACTGCAGCCTTCACTAGATGTCAGGCGCATTATGGGATGTGCGCCCTTCGTCACCCAAGGAAGGAGACCAGACTACAGGATATCCTCCGTCCCATGGCCAATCCCTGACAACTCAAGTTTACTCCTGAACTCCAACGCTACTCTATTGAGCTGTCTCCAGTAGAGAATTTTAACACAGGTCAAAGTAAGCAGGCCTCCATTTCATACTGACTCGCTTTTATCTAGAATAATCTTCCTCTCTATAGTCACACATCCTCCTCCTCCTCCCACTCCTCTCTTCCACCTTTAAAGGAAAATTGCACTTAGCCACGTGTGCTCCCCAGTCAGTACTGAAGGCCCTGACTAGCATTTCCATACTAAAACAAAATATTCAAAGTACTTTTTAAGGGTGTCAATTAAGTCATTAGTGTTAATTTAGTTTAATAGTGTAACTTAAGTAATTTAAACTGTAACGAGTCTGTGAAAATGTCTGGCTTACAAGGATGCCTACCCGCATCTTATGGGCAGCCACCTGTTCCCTCGCCCGTGATATGGGCTAGGTTAAGATACATTTGGATTTGGTTTGGGATTTTCCAAATCCAGGAAGAGTTTGGATTTAGTTCTGCAAGGGATTTGGATTTGTCTATATGTGTAATATTTATTTAACTCCCCTGCCACACTAATACTGCCAGTACTATGGCTGGCAGTACTGACCCTCCACACCTCTACACACCCAGGTACAGTACTGTTCCCCTTTGCACAGTACGAACCGCCAGACACTTTGATACCTCTGGTGCCATCATCACTCAACTCTCATTCTGGTTCAGCCAGTACTATGTCTCAACTTGACAAGGCTAAAATATTTACATAAAATATTTTTTTTTACCTTTGCTGTAGCTGTCTCTCAAAGCACTGGTCTTTACAATAAAAACCTGTAAATAAAATCTGCAGTAAAACTGTTTTTTTCACCATAAATTAAAGAAAGAAAAAAAAACCTGATTCTCACATTCTTTGCCCCATCAATGAAGTTTTATTTTCTCGAAAACAGAATAAACCATAAAATATGACACTTCCTTTTCTTAATGATGATGTGAGGCTCCAATTATCTTACTTTCTACAGACGCAGAGAGGAGCTGATGTCTGGTTGACTGATGATCATTGTTAAGCAGACTGAGGGAGGAAAGGGAGCTCATATCATTCCCCCAACCCCTCAAAAGACCATTATAATGAAACAAGTCTAAAAAAGGAAAAGAAAAAGTGAAACGTGCCTAGGACAAACAACATAATGTAGGCTGAGAACAGCCAGTGAAGTTTCTGTTTCAAACTCAGTTTTATCCAAACATCACCATGGAACTAGCGGACTCGGGTTCAGACTGCACCAGCCAAAGAGCCACTAACTCCTTGTGTGACCTGAGGCAAGTCTGTACTGCCTGGAATGAACTGTAACTTTGAGAAGTAGTCAGCTTGCATTACTTCTTATATCTGAAGTATATTTTTCTTTTCTCTTTTGCTGATTAGAAGATTTTCTACCTGACGGTACTAGGTGTGATGGGTGGAGCAGCACTTTGCCTGGAGGCTGACATGATTGGTTCTATTCTCCCCTATAAATCATCGGCATTGTGACCTCACTGGCTGTGACATCACTAGTAACCAGGAAGAGCCAATCTCCTGCTGCTTGACTGGCAAATTGTGACATGTTACCAATCAGACAGCAGGGCTTGTAATACAGCAATGAATGAGGTCACATGTTGATGGTGTGTAGCGGGAGGAACAGAATTAGATATGTCTGCTTCTAGATAAGGCACTGCTTTTCATGTCACACCAAATGTTGTTAGGAAGAAAACCGTCTAATGAGCATATAGAAAAGGAAAAACATCCCAGAAATAAAACGTAAATGTGACTACTTTTAAAAATTACTAGAATGTTCTGCCTGCTATATTTTGTCGCTGCTACCTATATAATGCTTTGGTCTACAACTCCCCACTCAACAGTAAAATTGGTAAAAGCTGGAGTCCCCCCCCCCAAAAAAAAATTTAAATGATACTTTTTCAGTGAGCTGTCCTGGATAAATAAAACGAAAAAAAAAACTCCTTCTTTGAGACAATGCTTACCACTCAAGCCTTCAATTTTCTGCCCCTCTACTGCTTGATGCCTTCGGAGTCTTCATGTGCCCCATCTTCTTCCTTGCAGTCTCTGATTTGCTACAGCAAATTCACAACAGGCAGTGCAAATCTTTGGGTGAGCACAGCTGTGTGCGTTCCTTATCCTCCAACCCCTCTGACCCAAGTTCATTTATTATGGTAGGGGGAGCAACTTGATAAGGGCCATGATCTTCGCCCTTCAAAGCTCCCTCAGATTAAAAATATGGCCAGGTCTTCGGGCAGTACAGTTGCGTGTGCCCCATCCTTAGAACCCTCCCTCCCCATAAGTCCACAAGCTGCTCCCCCGATGCCGTGTTATGTGGGGAAGCAGTGCAGGAAAATGGCCACAAGAATGGCTGGGGGCAAAGTACATTCAGGTGTGCACTATGATGTTGGAGTCACTGATGTTGCCTAGGGGAAAAGTTTATTTAACAGCGTCCTTTGTAATTAGCTGCTCTTGCATAAACCCCGCCTCACAGGCAATGTCACTGACTCCAGCTTTCTAACTGATGCCCAGTTGTGCCTCTCCACTCCTGAAATCCATCCTTGTGGCCATAACTTGCTGCAACCTGCTTACCCCACATAACAGGCTATGGGGGAGCATTTAAAAAAAGACTAGAAAAAAATAAACATTAAAATCCGAGCTGAACCTAGGCTATTTGGTTTAGGCTTAATTAAATATAAGCTGTCCATGTTCAGGGTTACTTGGGTGCGTAAGGAACTCGGCTGTGCCTCATGCCTCACTTCCTGAGGCATGCTGTTATCCCACAATAACTCACAACTTGTCATGCTTCAGTGCTAAATTTCCATTGGCATCGAACTTCTACCTGAGGTGACTCCTTCCAAGGTACACTTAAGGATGCTGCCCCTCAGGAATTATACTGTTGGTACAATGGCACTTGGCTCTTCCTATCCTTGGGGGGAGGGGTGGAGGGTCTTGACTGTAAACTCTGATAGCTGTAACACATGGCTGGGCACTTCCTTACCATCATGGCAACTAAGTCAGTACTTCATTTAACACTGTTCCCCAAATTACTTTTCAGTCCTCAGTAGCTTTCTCAGCAATGAGTCGCTGTTCGGCACATTATGTAAAAATTAACAGGGCACCGCACACACACTTCATGTTGCAGTAAACAAGAACATGTTTATTTACAGATCAGTGCACAGGCCTCTGATGTAATCACTCATCTTACTGGTGTTAGTCACGGTACCCTCTGTCCATTAGCGGTGCAGCTAATGAATGTTGAACTTTGGGAAATCGTCACTACCTGGTAGGGCTATGACTCAGTTTCAGTGATGATTGCCAGCGGTCTGTGGTGAGACTTGGAGAGACACTTGCTGAGTGCCTCACTATCCTCTGTCTTGAAACAGGGATGTCTGCATTTCTTGTTCTTGTGGGAGACTGGAAAACAGTTAACAGTGCTTATAGTTTAGTTCTGGACACTTTATGGACTTCCGCTGTTCAGCACAGATCATATACCCCTGCACACGGATCCCATAGGCTGGCCTGAATGTGAATCCCTTTTCAACCCATAGTACTGCTAAGTGGCACTATTACTACCCAGTACCTCCCTATCCTTTGAGTTCACACTTCCTTTACTCCCTGGGGGGTTACCTCCCGATAGCGGTCTCTACCAGGCAGCTTTCCAGGTAGGCAAACCTGTAGAATGTGCTCCAAGGGCTCAGATGGAAATGTAGTTCTCAGTTCTTCATGTCACCTATGGCATGCTCATTTATATCCAAAACCAGAACTCCTGTGCAAGGGATAAGCACTTGTATCTCAGTCTCAGCCAGGTCTCAAGACCTAATTGGAGCCACTGACCATACGTTTCTCAGCATCATGATCTGGACAATGGTGCAGCCATCCAGATGAACCCCTTGAGGGACACCTTCCCCATGGGTCCTTCCCCATTCCTCAAAGGTTATCTTATCATTGTGTTCAGGCTGGCATACTGGGGACTAGAACCATCAGAAGACCTGTGCCACAACAAGACAAAGGACCCATATCCTCCCCCCCCACCCCTGAGTTTGGAAAGTCCTCCTGGCTAGCCACAACTGGAGTTGTGGGCAGGGTCAAACTTCTCTCGGGGTGGTGGTAGAGGTATAACTTGATCTAGTACTCAGACCAGAAGTCTCATGCCATTTCCATCAAGGGCCTTTGTACCCCTACCCTCCCACCCGGAAGGCTATTTCAGCCTTTCTTTCCCAGTTAAACTAAATAAATAAAAAATTGCTAATAGAAGTAACTTCAGAGTAGTAATGTCATATAAAGATTCAATTAAGCAGATAAATTAAAAGGCTGTACAGAACATGTACAAAATGGGTCTAATGTAGCTACGCATCAGGCAGGCTTGGATTAAGAACATTAGGGGTCCAGCTGGGCTGTCAGAGCAGCAGTAGGGCCACTGCTTGCGTCAGCTGCGACCCAGGTTTGGGAGCAAGCCTGGGTCATCGTGGACCAGCCGGGAGGAGCAGCACGATCCCAGAGGACGCCCTCTTCTGGGGGAGGGAGTCGCGTCCTGCAGCACTACTGTCACCTGTAGAGGTACAGGTGGCAGACAGCTGCTCAGGATACAGTAAGGAAGGGATGCCGTACTATGTGTCACAAGAGTGGGCTATGGCACACTCATGTCGGGGACCTAGTTCTAAACACTGGTGTCCCTACGAGGTTAGGGGAACACAAAACCGAAAAGGGGAACCTAATAAATGGTAAATCCCGCAGCAGCCAAAAGCTCCAGGAAGGCCTGTATACCTGGTCAAAACGCAGTACCTCTGACGCGTTGGGGGCGCAAAAAATATAAATAAAA
Source organism: Neoceratodus forsteri (assembly GCA_016271365.2). Lineage (NCBI taxonomy): Eukaryota > Metazoa > Chordata > Ceratodontiformes > Ceratodontidae > Neoceratodus > Neoceratodus forsteri. The sequence goes on along the minus strand of JADMNL010000027.1, from coordinate 283,831,235 downwards.
AAAGATTGGGGGCCCTGTGTAGAAAAATCTGTAGGGCTCCCTCAGACAATAAAAATATGGCTGGGGATCCTGGGTCACCGTGGTCCCTGAAAACTTTAGGGTTTTGATAGCTTTCAGATTTCTCTACTGGGGTGGGCATCAGTGTGACACATTAATGGGGGGAGGGGGGATGTTTGCCACACCTGTGCACTGTGAACTTCTTGGAATAGTGGCACTGTGCGAAAACGTGAAAGGAAAGAGCTGCCAAACAGCTGATCGCTGTTCGATGACGAAACAAATATGTGTGGAATGCAGCTGATTCTGCACCTGCGCAGTAGCGCCATGGCTTCTGCGCATGTGCGGAAAGGTACAGCACGGTGACCCACTCCATAGAGATCGCCGCGTTCGTAAATGAACACTGCATGCACACGCTCCATAGAGTTCAATGGGGCCAATTTTTAAAGTCTCTTTTTTATACTTTCCAATGATGATTTTGTCAAAGAAAGGCAGTCACTTAACTAACACTGACAAAACCATCACTGGAAAGTATAAAAAGAAGCTTTTAAAAATTGCCCCCATTAAACTCTATGGAGTGCGTCCCAGCGCTGTTCGTTTACGAACGCAGTGAACTTTCGGCATTGACAAATGCTTGTTATCTTTATTTGTTGATATGTTTCGCCATGAAAGGCACACTGAGCAAATGGGTTGCTCGTAACTGCAGCCATGCGCATTTTACACATCTATGCCACGAGTCTGGACATTCGACTGAGTTTCCAAACGTTCTGCCACACTTTCAGCTGCGACTGCCTGCCGACTGAAGCCAGGTGAGGGAGGAGCTGCCGCTGCAATGACGAAACTGTCCCTGATTGCAGCGGCAGATTTCTTTCAACTCCCTGGCTCTCTTTGAAACTGCTGTCATCGACAGCATACTCACTGATTGGTGGCTACCGGACGAGCCCAAGAAAGCATCGCCTGCACTGGCCACAACACTGACACACCTCTGAAATGTGCTACTACCACGAGACGTTTCTTGCACATGTGCACAAGCAAACATAAAAAAGTATGAGAAGCAAGACAGGGAAGTACAGGAGAAGGAGCAAGGGATGGGGAGGGTAACTGGCCAACAGAGGTGCCAGCTCCAAGATCCCACAGGAATATGATTGTGCAACCACGTTTTGAGAAGACAGACAGGACAGGTCAGGGATAGAACAGCACAGAACAGAACCTATTTTTTGTTTGTTTGTTTAAAAGTTTGTTTTTATACAGGCAGATTTGTTGGAGAAATAAATCCCCGTTTACAACAAATTCCTGTGGCACATACTTGTAATTACAACAAAACAATATAAATAAATACATACAGAGCGAAAAACAACATATAAGCTAAAAACAGTTACAACAGACATTCAAGTAATCATGCAATTTAAATTTAAATATGTGCAAATCAAGAATCTCAGTGATTTGAAATGGTAATTCATTCCAAGTCTTTGCTAGACTGTTCTGGAGAATTATATCCCCTATCCGATTCATGATTCGGATCATAGGCAATTTCCTGGATGTTTTCCTTAGCCTGTCTGAATATGTCAAATTTAAGTTCAAACATATTAGATGATTTAGTGGATGTAATTTTTTACTCTTAGGATAAACTAGACCATGACATACCACTGACCATAAGTACTGTCTCCGTGCTATCGGATGTAGCCAATCAAGTTCCTGGTAAACCAGACATCGATGACCCGATATCTATTCTGTAATATGTAATTCCCCATTCTATAATATATCTGGTCTATCTTATCCAGAGATTTCTGGTAAGAATGCATATACAATGGAAATCCATAATCGAGTACAGGCAGCAATAGTTGTTTTACTGGTCTAATTTTCATTTCCCTAATCAGACATCCTGATAACCTTCTTAAGGTTCCCAATCTTTGATTCACCTTTTTTGTCTGTAATAAAATGTGTTCAAAAAAGGAAAACTGGGAATCAACAAGGACTCCCAGATATTTATAACTAGATACCATCTGAACCTTAGTCCCGTCCAGAAAATTAATCTGTAATCTGTAAAATCCTTTTTCACATGTGATCCCACTGAAAGATCATACTCTGCGTCTTCCAATACTCATTAGAAGGCCTGAGTCTCTCATCCAAGTCTTAATATTAAAAAAGTCTGTCTGGAGCCACTGTCTCAGGTCTCCGGGATTATTTGCAGATGCAATTAATACAATATCATCTGCATAAAGCCTGATTTCAGTACTAGTTATACGAGATACAAGGCTATTTATGTAGATGTTAAATAACACAGGGCCCAGAATAGAGCCCTGTGGTACACCCCTATTTAGGTCCAGGAGACCCGAGACGGCAGCACCACAGACCACCCTTTGCCTATGATCAGATAAGTAGGATCTAAACCATTGCAGAGACTCCTGTTGCACCCCAATATCCAACAATCTGTGCAAAAGAAGTCTCATGATGTACCAAGTCGAAAGCCTTACTTAGGTCCACAAACACCGCCCCAGTATATTGACCTTGATTTAGTGATGTTGCCACCAAATCACCAAAATCAAGCAGGGCGGTGTTTGTTGACCAACCCTCTCTAAACCCATATTGGTACTTAGTTAAGATCCCTTCTTGCTCAAGATAGTGGCCAAGCTGGTAATTTACCAGCTTTTCCAAGATCTTTGAAAGGATCGGGAGCAAGGTAATTGGTCTATAGTTAGAAGTAGCTGGATAATCTCCACCCTTGTGTATGGGAACAATTTCTCCCATTTTCCACTGTTCAGGTACAGAAAAAGATTGTATACTCCAGTTATAGAGATATGTAACTACTGGGGCTATTATGTCAGAACCGGACTTCAAAAACCTAGGATCGATACCGTCTATCCCTGCTCTCTTTAGCACTTTCAAGTTTTTTTAGTTCTTTAACTACATCCTGTACTTCCATTTTTTTTATTTAAATCCCTTATTGTTAACTATAGAAGTAACAAAGTGTGTTTGTGCGAGATTAGCTATTCCTAGTTTTGGTATTTCCAAGTCTGGTAAGTCCTTAAAATAGTGATTTAACAGATCAGCTTTTTAGCAATTTTATTTTTCCTTACAAAAGTGGGACAGGGTCCTGATCTTTTTACAATCTCCACACTGCCACCCTTCCCCCCAAGGAAAAATACAGTTTACAAACCAGGCATAAGCCTGCTTGCATGTAAGAAATAAAAAAAAAAAAGTGAAAATAATACTGAAGTCCTCGTTCCCCCAAAATACAGGGCCACGTGCAACAGCACATTTTGCATACAGATTAATCTGGCCCTGGTAGCGGGGCCCCAGTCCCAGCATACCTTGTACAGAAATTTACTTACAGTAGTGAGCATGAGCTAACCAATGGAAACTGTGGCTTGGGAGCATTGTAGCGTATTGCATTCATCTGTCTCCTAGACTGTATGCCATTCACAGTCCTGCTGTGTAAAATACAGGATGCAGATCATTCTTTCAGGAGCCTCCGAAGATGCTAACAGCTACTTGCAACTGTTTTCATTAGAGTTTGCCTATCAATCAGTGGGCAGCCTGAGGTCTGGGCTCATTATGTAACTGTCACCTTGCAGTTTCTAATTTCTAAGTGCGCTGTAACTGCCGCGTGGTCCCATGTGAGCCCCACCAAGTCGAATGGCCTTCTTGTTGTCAGCGTGAATATTTGCTTTCTTTCTTTCCTGCTGTAGGAACAAGGGAAAATGGTTCTGAATACACAGGGGTTCAGATAATGCGTTTTTAAATTCTATTTTTATCCACTACTTGATTGTCCTCCTTCCTTCACCACACACATCGGCCCACTTCCTTCGATTTTACCTGCCTGCCTCACAGAGTTTGTCCCTAAGCTCCACACATGCACGCTAAAGAAATGCTTGAGTTTCTCTCTTTCTCTCTCTCTCTTCAGACTAAGTTAAAGTGGGAATTCACAGCTTTTTCCTCTGCTTTCTGAACTCTGCATCCATATGGAATCCATCGTACTGTCTTTGTAAACCAATATGTTCCCTACGCTTTTTTGGATTGCACTAACAAGTAACAGAAGTCCTGGTGAATTGTGGTTTATTTAACTAATTTGCTAACTAAATTCATGTGTGCATAATTTTACAAAATATGTACTGAAAAAGTAAGCTGCATAACTCAAATTTAATGTAATTTTGTGTAAATACGTCGCTGTCCCACCCCTGGGACCTTCTTATACACTGGGTGTTGCACTCAGTGTGTAACAGTTTTGGAATGACTGTTACACAAGAAAGTAAACTGGGTAACTTATTTGCTAGGGGGTCACCCAGTGGGAGATCCAGAGCTGGGGATCTGCCAGGAGGAAGGGTAGACCCTGTGTAAATAAAACAGAGAAAAGGTTGTGAGCATATTATTAGTGCTGGTAGGAGTAAGCTAAGCGGGGGAGTGATTGCCTGCATTCCTTTTGCACCAACACACAAGTACACTGTCAGTTTGTGTAAATTGCCTGGCACTCTATTGTAGTAGAAATAATGGGTGCAGCAGTAGGTAGCCAAGGGCTAGTGAGTAGGTTGCCTGGCTAGTGAGTTAATAGCCCTGGTGGTCAAGTGGTATTTGGAGCCTGCCTGGGAAAAGCAACAACATTTTTTTTTTTTTTTTAAGAATACGAACATACGAAGAAGCCAGCAGAAGAAGGCCATTTGGTCTATCAAGTCTGCTCGTATTGCTGGGTCCACAGCTTGAGCTAATGTCCCTGCTCTCCCTCCCCGCTCCTCCCATCCTCCGTAACCATGATCCTTACCTACCCCTATACCTATCCCAAGCTCTCTTAAAGCTGCCCACTATCTTCAATGAGATGACCTCTTCCAGCAGCGCATTCCAAGTGTCCACCACCCTCTCTGTGAAGAAGTGCTTCCTGACCTCCCTCCTAAACCTCCCACCCTCCAGCTTAAGACTGTGCCCCCTCGTGTTATGGTTGCCACATAAGCTTGTGTGTGTTTAAATGAATGTCCCCAGTTTGCTGCAGTCATTGTAATGCAGCACGTCAGCTGCAAGCACCAAAGGAGAGAGAGTAGAGTTAGAGAGAGCCGAGCCACGGCTCCGTAGCGTAGCACTACCGCACTAAGAGGAATCCCCCTTGAACCGCCAAAGAGCAGCTGTGCAAAACTGGGACTTCAGTCGCAGATCAGGCTATGGCCTGCTGAAGCAGTATCCATTCGAGAAGGAGACACAGTGGAAGGAGCGCTCCCTCTCACTGGCAGGAGGCCAGATACTTTTAATAAATAAAGTAGTTGGCAGGCAACAAGTGTCAGGTCTTGAATCTAAGGACTGGCTACCATTACATTTTGTTAATAAAAATAAAGGGGCATGCATAATGAAGTGGAGATGGGCTCCCACATACTTATGCACAGTCCAGGTGCCATGTTCTAGTGACACAGAAGGCTGCTATCTGTACAAAATCTAAGCTGGGAAAACTCAAGTAAATAAAAATAAAATTTGGCTAAATCAACAAATCATAGCTACAGGGGGCTAGTTCATAGTCCAGTGAACTCAAGTATGTAGAGTTTATGCCATTTAAGTGTATAGTTTGCAAAACAGAGCAGTTTAAAACATATTAGTTCAGGAACTAAATCAGCTTGCTTAATTTAAAATGCACCAAATACGCAACTTTTTTTCTAAATGGCACTGCCAAGCCGTTTTAAGCCAGAATTTAACCAACCTTGGCAGTTTTATAGAGGAAAGGATGCTCTACCAGGGAAAATGGGTTTATTTGAATAAATGTTTAAGAAAGAAGGGTCATTAACCTGCTAAGAAGGAGTAGCTGTGGCCCAGAAGCCATGCAGGCAGGCAGGGCGGAGGAGGAGCCAGAAGAGGGTGTGTGCTATTGGGCCTCGTGTGTAACAACGCACACCAAGGCGTGCGTATGTCAGAGTGCGACCGCACACCTCAGAGTGGGTAATCTATTACGTAACCCTTAGATGCCGCTGACAGCTCCTCAGTGTATAAAAAATGACAGGTAATGTGAAACATACTGCACAATTCCAGCCCAGTTCCTTACAGAATGCACATACTAGGGGCTAGATTCACAAAACTTCGGAATCCCCCGCAGCTGCAGGAAACACTCGATGCAAGTGGGTTGCCACTTGCAGATCCGCAAGTTGTCACAGTTTTCCCACAGCTGTGGGTATTCACAAAGGTGGAGTCGGATTATGATCAGTTCCATGATTTATGGCTGCTTGTGGGTGGTGTTGTTTGGGAAATCCCTGCCGCTAAAACTATTGCGGCTGGAGGGACCAGCCATAACATCTTCCACAACTGCTGTGGCTGTAAACAGCAATCACCACAGCTGCAGAGAGTTCAGTCTACACATGGAGTTGCGGTGTGGGACTTAGTCCCACACAGTTTTGTGAATCTAGCCCCAAGGTTCCTATCTTGGTTGTATTAGGAAGGTATTGGAAATCATTTCTGATGGTAAATAGCTCAGAATCTCACCAAGATGTTTAATTTTGCCATTAAGGGAACCAGGGAATAGGGCCACATGACCTACAGGACAGACAGCCCAAAAGGTCTGTGAATGGTTAAAGCAACACTTTACTAGATCAAACAGTAGCACTCATCCCATATACAGCAAATGTTTTGCTCTGAGCTCAGGGAGTGTTGTCAAGGCATGACAAGTCCTTTCTTTCCCAAGACATAGAAGAACTCAGTTCATACCCAGCACAGTGGTATCATCCAAACTCAGGTCATGCCCAGCACAGTGGTATCATCCAAACTCAGGTCATGCCCAGCACAGTGGTATCATCCAAACTCAGGTCATACCCAGCACAGTGGTACCATCCAAACTCAGGTCATGCCCAGCACAGTGGTACCATCCAAACTCAGGTCATGCCCAGCACAGTGGTACCATCCAAACTCAGGTCATGCCCAGCACAGTGGTACCATCCAAACTCAGGTCATGCCCAGCACAGTGGTACCATCCAAACTCAGATCATGCCCAGCACAGTGGTACCATCCAAACTCAGGTCATGCCCAGCACAGTGGTACCATCCAAACTCAAGTCAAGCCCAGCACAGTGGTACCATCCAAACTCAGGTCATGCCCAGCACAGTGGTACCATCCAAACTCAGGTCATGCCCAGCACAGTGGTACCATCCAAACTCAGGTCATGCCCAGCACAGTGGTACCATCCAAACTCAGGTCATGCCCAGCACAGTGGTATCATCCAAACTCAGGTCATACCCAGCACAGTGGTACCATCCAAACTCAGGTCATACCCAGCACAGTGGTACCATCCAAACTCAGGTCATACCCAGCACAGTGGTACCATCCAAACGCAGGTCAAACCAAGCACAGTGGTACCATCCAAATGCAGGTCATACCCAGCACAGTGGTACCATCCAAACTCAGGTCATACCCAGCACAGTGGTACCATCCAAACTCAGGTCATGCCCAGCACAGTGGTGTCATCCAAACTCAGGTCATACCCAGCACAGTAGTATCATCCATACTCAGGTCATGCCCAGCACAGTAGTATCATCCAAACTCAGGTCATACCCAGCACAGTGGTGTCATCCAAACTCAGGTCATACCCAGCACAGTGGTACCATCCAAACTCAGGTCATACCCAGCAGAGTGGTACCATCCAAACTCAGGTCATATCCAGCACAGTGGTACCATCCAAACTCAGGTCATGCCCAGCACAGTGGTATCATCCAAACTCAGGTCATGCCCAGCACAGTGGTACCATCCAAACTCAGGTCATGCCCAGCACAGTGGTACCATCCAAACTCAGGTCATGCCCAGCACAGTGGTACCATCCAAACTCAGGTCATGCCCAGCACAGTGGTACCATCCAAACTCAGGTCATGCCCAGCACAGTGGTACCATCCAAACTCAGGTCATGCCCAGCACAGTGGTACCATCCAAACTCAGGTCATGCCCAGCACAGTGGTACCATCCAAACTCAGGTCATACCCAGCACAGTGGTACCATCCAAACTCAGGTCATACCCAGCACAGTGGTACCATCCAAACTCAGGTCATGCCCAGCACAGTGGTACCATCCAAACTCAGGTCATGCCCAGCACAGTGGTATCATCCAAACTCAGGTCATACCCAGCACAGTGGTACCATCTAAACTCAGGTCATGCCCAGCACAGTGGTACTATCCAAACTCAGGTCATGCCCAGCACAGTGGTGTCATCCAAACTCAGGTCATACCCAGCACAGTAAAATCATCCATACTCAGGTCATGCCCAGCACAGTAGTATCATCCAAACTCAGGTCATACCCAGCACAGTGGTGTCATCCAAACTCAGGTCATACCCAGCACAGTGGTGTCATCCAAACTCAGGTCATACCCAGCACAGTGGTACCATCCAAACTCAGGTCATACCCAGCACAGTGGTGTCATCCAAACTCAGGTCATACCCTGCACAGTGGTACCATCCAAACTCAGGTCATGCCTAGCACAGTGGTACCATCCAAACTCAGGTCATACCCAGCACAGTGGTGTCATCCAAACTCAGGTCATACCCTGCACAGTGGTTATACGTGGTTACGCCCACTAAACATATGAGGGAAGACCATGATGGACCACAGATCTTCTTTCTTTCCTGTTTTGGTATTTATTTATTGTTATAAAGCAGTCTAAGATTTTCCACCAGTCACGGCAGGGAACCTCAGTACCTCTTATTGAGCATACATATGCTGCCTTATGCACCTTGCGTAACTGTTTCCCATGACCACTGTCTCTGGCTGTCATCTGCCGCTTGCTGCTCACTGTGCTGCTCTGCCACTCGCGTACCTCTCACAAGTGTCAAGCGGTTTTGGAAAAATTTTAGGAAAACAAAAAAAAAAAGCCTCCAAAATGTTTTCTTTGTAGCGAACGTAGATGCAGCAACCACTGCCATACCAGCATTCACAGCACCATCAATAGCATCTGAAGTCCAGACTGTAACACTTCTCAGTATAACCAGAGCTGGGGGGAGGAATGGGGGACAGAAAAGTACAAAAACATACAAGTTCATTTTCCACTGGCAGTTTGTTCTCATAGGAAAACTTTTGCTTCATAATATGTTTATATGAGAAGAAAGGGTTCTGAAAGAACTCCTAAAACTGAAGGTGGACAAAGCAATGGGGCCTGACGGGACTCACCCCAGAATTCTAAAAGAACTAAATGGAGAACTAGTGACAGCACTGACCACCCTTTTTAACAAATCATGGGAGGATGGTGTGGTACCTAAGGACTGGAGGAGGGCAGATGTGATTCCCCTTCACAAAAGTGGGAGCAAAGCAGAGGCAGGAAACTACAGACCAGTTAGCTTGACCTCAGTGGTAGGGAAAATGATGGAATAGAAACATAGAAATTGTTGGCAGATAAGGATCGCAAGGCCCACCCAGGCCTGCAGGCCCTATATATTGTATGTGGTCACTGACCCTATGTGATCAACGGCTTTTCATCACTGCCTCCCTTCTCAGGCTTTCCTTGTGCCTGTCCCAGGCATGCTTAAACCCCTCCACTGTGCTTGCCCCCACTACCTCCTGTGGCAAACTATTCCAACCATCGACTACCCTTTCTGTGTAGAAAAATGTCCTCACATTACCTCTTAATATACCCCTTCCAATTTCATATTGTGCCCCCTTGTTCTAGTACTTTTTCCTACATTGGAAAAGGTCCCCCACTTGTACCTTGTTTATGCCCTTGAGGTACTTGAAAGTTTCAATCCTGTTCCCCCGCTGTCTCCTCTCCTCCAGTGAGTACATACTGAGGTCCCTTAGTCTTCCCTCATACGTTTTGTGGTGCAAGCCCTGCACCATCTTTGTTGCCCTTCTCTGGATACTCTCCACCTTATCAATGTCCTTGTGCAGGTGTAGCCTTCAGAACTGCATGCAGTACTCCAGGTGAGGCCTTACCAATGTTTTATCCAATGGCATCACTACCTCCCACCTCCTGCTAGTGATGCCTCCTGCCTATGCACCCCAGCATGCCACTGTCCCTCCCTGTCACTTTTGTGCACGGCTTTGATACCTTAAGGTCATCAGAGATGATAACTTCTAGGTCCTTTACCTCTTTGGTGACAGTCAGCTCCTCCCCCCAACCTGTAGCACTCCCCAGGGTTCCCTCTACTACATGTCCGATCATCTTTCAAGCTTCTCCAGGTCCCTCTTCATTTTCTGCACCTCTTCTGGAATATCTACCCTGTTGCAGATCTTGGTGTCATCTGCAAACAGGCAGACCTTTCCTTCCAGCCCCTCTGCAATGTCACTAATGAAGACATTGAACAGGACTGGTCGTAGTACTGATCCCTGTGGTACCCCACTGGTCACCCCCTCTCCCCAGATTGTACCCCATTTACCACCACCCTCTGTCTCCTGTCTGTTAACCAGTTTCTAACCCAGTTCACCACCTTGTCTCCGATGCTCAGACTACCCATTTTGTTAATCAGCCTTCTATGTGGGATGGTGGCGAAGGCTTTGCTGAAATCTAGGTAGGCGACGTCTACCATCCCTCCCAGATTTATTTCCCTAATTACCTAATCAAAAAATCCATTAGATTCGTTTGACATGACCTTCCTGCTGTGAATCTGTGTTGCCTCAGATCCTGAGCACAGCTGGATTCCAGATGTGCCACTATCCTTTCTTTCAGAAGTGTCTCCATGATCTTTCCCACCACTGAGGTGAGGCTGACTGGCCTGTAGTTCCCTGTGTACTCTCTACTGCTGCTTTTGTGCAGTGGACTGCAAGTGCCCTCCTCCAGTCCTCTGGAACAACACCCATGTTGAGTGACTCTGTGAACAGGGCAGCCAGAGGTGCTGCTAGTTCCATTCACTTCCCATCCTCGGGTGGATGCCATCTGGCCCCATGGCCTTATCTACTTTCAGCTTTGTGAGTTCCTCCAGAACTCTCCACTGTGAATGGACATCTACCCCGGCCCCCACTGCCTCTGCAACCCAACTGTGGTCTTTGACCCTCTCCCTCCTTAGTGAATATTGAACAGAAGAATTTGTTCAGTATTTCTGCCTTGTCCACATCCCCCTCCTTATACTCTCCCTTCTCCCCTTTCAGCATCACAATCCCCCCGCCCCGGTTTTTCTTCTTTTACTGATGTGCCTATAAAATACCTTATCCCCTTTGTTTACAGACCATGCTAAGCCCTCTTCTGTCTCTGCCTTTGCCCTCCTAACAGCCTTCCCTGCTTCCCTTAGACATTCAAGGTACACCTCCCTGTGACTTTGTCCCCCACCTCTTTGGAGAACCACAGTGATCTCCTTCTTCTTTTGCCTTTGGCCACTACCCTAACACATTGGTTTATTATATCCACTATGGCTCTTTTCAGTTTCTCCCATTGTTCTTCCACCCCCTCTATTACCTCTTCCTTCCCCAGGACTGCTTGTATACATATACCCATTTCAGTGAAATCCACCCTCCTGAAATCTAATACTCTTGCCCTTGTGTGGCTTAATTGAGTCCATGTCTTCATGCTGAACCAAACTACGTGGTGGTCACTGGACCCCAGCTGCCCTTCCACCTGTATTTCTTCGACTCTGTTCCCACTGGTCCATGCCAGCTCCAGAACTGACTTGTCCCTGGTTGGCTCATGCACCAGCTGCCTGAGTCCAACCCCCTGCAGGGATTCCAGGATGGCTGTGCTTCTGGCTGACGCAGCCATCTGGGTGGACCAATCCACGTCCGGCATGTTGAAATCCCCCAGAAGCAGGATTTCACCTTTAGCTGCCATGTCATGTATGTTCTCCACTAGTTCCCTGTCTACTTCCTCCCTCTGTGCCAGAGGTCTGTAGATCACCCCTGTGCATATTCTTTCAGAGTCACTTCTGAAAGAAAGAACTGTTGAGTACCTAGAGGCCAGTGGGGCACAGGACCCAAGGCAGCATGGATTCACAGTGGGAAGGTCATGTCAGACGAATCTAATACATTTCTTTGACTGGGTGACCAAAGTAGTAGATCAGGGAGAGCTGTGGACATGGCCTACCTAGACGTTAGCAAGGCATTTGACACAGTCTCGCACAAAAGATTAATATACAAGTTAGTCAACCAAGGTGTGGGTCCCAGGGTGGTAGCCTGGGTAAAAAAGTGGCTGGACAACAGGACACAGAGGGTAATAGTAAACAGAGTCCACTCCGAAGAAAGGGGTGTTACTAGCGGGGTACCGCAGGGTTCAGTACTGGGTCTGGTCCTTTTTAATTTCTTTATAAGTGATATTGTAAAGGGACTGGAAGGAAAAGAATGCATCTTTGCAGACAACACAAAGATGTGCAACAGGGCTGATACACAAGGGGTGGGGTGGAAAAGATGAGAAGGGACTTGGCAAGGTTGGAGGAATGGTCAAAAGTATGGTAGCTTAGATTCAATGCAAGGAAGTGCAAAGTAATGCACCTGGGAAACAGAAACCAAGGGGAAGAGTACACAATGAGGGTGGAGGAGGTACTAACAACAACAAAAATGGAAAGGGACCTGGGAGTAGTCATATCAGATGACCTAAAGGTAAGCAAGCAATGTGATAAGGCAATAAGGAGGGCTGGGGGGATACTGGGATATATAGGAAGAGGCGTCACCAGTAAAAAATAGGAAGTTGTTATCCCTCTGTACAGACAGTTGGTGAGACCCTATCTGGAGTACTGCGTGCAGTTCTGGAGATCCCATCTCTGCAAAAACATAGACAGGATGGAGGCAATTCAGAGGAGGGCAACTAAAATGGTGCAGGGTCTGCACCAGAAGCCATACGAAGAGAGACTAAAGGAGCTTAATATATATACCTTTGAAGAAAAGAGGAAGAAGGGGACATGATAGAAACTTTCTAGTACCTCAAAGGAATCAACAAAGTCCAGGAGGGTAGCATCTTTTAGAAAAAGAGATGTGCAAGAACAAGCGGGCACAATTTGAAGATAGAGGGGTGATGGCTCAAGGGCAACGTGAGGAAGTATTTTTTTATGGAGAGGGTGGTGGACACATGGAACGGCCTTCCTGAGGAGGTTGTGGAGTTAAAAACAGTGGGTGAATTCAAGAATGCATGGGACAGACATGAGGCAATTCTGGTGGGGGGTAGGAAGAAATAGGCTGTTGGTTAACTAGGATCTGCAGCTTATCCAATATGTTGGGAAATGGGCAGACTGGGTGGGCCAAGCGGTCCTTATCTGCCCTTGTATGTTGCCGTCTATGTTTCTATGTGTACTTCCCTGTATGTCTTGCTGAATCGTAACATTATCTTGTGCTGTCTGGGCTGACAGATCTGCTCAGCTTCGCTTTGCGGGTCTCTTGCCCAAACAGCACGAGATAACACATGATTCAGTAAAAGACAGGGAACTGTAAGTATACCCAGGACCATAGATACTGATGGCAGAAAAAGATGAAAGGTCTATCTGATCTGCTCAAAGTTCCCTATCTGCCCCAGGACCTATTGTCCATACAGGGTTTTATCCCTCCTGGTCCACCCCTGCACCGCTTCCTACAGCTACTGACCTGAGCAACCACCAAACCCTTCAATCTGTCCCAGCCAGTGCTGATCACACAAGAAAAGCATTCTAACACCTAATAAAAACACAGAATATATTTCAAAACTATGATTCTACACAGCCACAGAAGGATGCATGCATACATACATCACTAAACTATCAGAAAAAAAAAACAACTGCAAACCTTGCTCTAAAAGCTAATACAATGCTACGTAGCTAGAAAAAAAGGACAGGTCAAACTCTCTGCCTGCTTGCCTAGCAGTACACCTGAAAGTCGAGACATGACAGCCATTTAAAGATCCAGCACCAAATTACAGCACTACTACACTGCTAAAAGTTGCATTACTAAACATTTTATAAGTGGAATAAGACAATTCTCTCAGGGTGATTACGCTGTGTTAGTGTACCTTGTGTTGGTCGAAGTCCCTCGCCCTTCGGGCTCGAGACTCCAACCCACCACACAGAACATTAACATAGCATAATCCCTGCCTCTGTCTCATCTTATTGCTTACAAAAAATGTTACATGCCAGGACTGACCCAAATGAGAAGAAACATCTTGTATAGTTTATAAGTAGTCCCTCTTATGGAGCAAATGGTCATTGGGCTTGACTCTGGCCGAGCCTCTCCAGCCCGGTTCATGGCTAGCTTTGGCAAGACTCCTGTCAGAGCTCCGCTGTACTCCTGAACAGTTTGCCTGCCACACTGGCTCCATCCAGTGTATTCCTCTCTCAGTGTGAAGGCTGGCAGACCCGTGAAGATGGGAGCAATGAAATAGATTGTCCAAGTCTTATAGGGAGTCAGAAGGGTTATCATGGAAAGGAGAGCTTGGACTCCAGACATAACTGGGGGAGAGGAGGGGAGGGGACTCCGCCCACTTCCACACAAGCAACATGGCGCCTGTCCGATTTATCAAAAAATACCCCACAGGCTGGTATTACTATGTGAGCACAGTGAGCTGCTACAGGATAGGGAGAATTGCTGGGATGCTGTACAGACGTGCCGAAAAGTGAATGGGTCTCTGGCCACATTCTCCACTGACCAGGAACTACATAGAAGTTGACGGCAGATAAGGACCGCAAGGCCCATCCAGTCTGCCCATTTCTTTTTCTACCTTATAAATGTGCCATCGGCCTTTGCTCTGTCAGTGACCTATCTATTCATAGTCATTTGTATTGCTCCCTTATGCCTATCCCATGCCTGTTTGAAGCCCTGCACTGTATTCATAGCCACCACTTCTTGTGGTAAGCCATTCCATGCATCTACCACCCTTTCTGTGAAAAAGAATTTCCTCACATTCCCCCTTAATCGGCCTCCCTCTAATCTCATGCTGTGTCCTCTCTCTAATGAGATGAACTGAGATTTATAATTGCTGAAGAGTGGGATCTGGAGGATCGGCACACTGGGAGGAAGGACCAGCGGAGGTTATGGGTTGGCTATCAGTACATTATCACCAACAAGAGCCGTTCAGTCGAGGGATGCTGGGAAGTGACCTATGAGGGCTCTTCAGAGGTTTTCTTACCCCCAGTGCCTACCTTCATGTCCACCATGCCAGAATATGACAATGTTTTATATGCCCAGTTTCAGTATTACCACCTTCTAAATCTGCGACACCTTGGCCTGCACAGCTGGTATCCTGAGAACTGCTCTGAAAAATCTGCATTCCTCTGCAGGAGGGGTCAGACCTGCATCGATATTAAAGACAACATTTTTGATGAAGGCTTTTAATTCACTCCAAAGGGAGATGACCCCTGTCTGAGCTGCACCTGCCACAACGGTGAGCCAGAGATGTGTGTGGCAGTGCTTTGTGAGAGACCGCAGGGCTGCCAGCAATTTCGTGAGGGCCCTAAGGAGTGCCGCCAATTCACCTGCCTAGAGCCAGACGCTAACAGTTTGTTTGAGTTGATGGCACGTGGAAGGCACCTCATCGTCAGCTGTATCTCCTCCTCCTCCGCTCCCTGCTGCTCTCCATGGTACTCCGACTGAGACAGAGGCATAGAGAGAGCACAGAGTCTCTCACTGGAGCCAACTGTGAGTACTGCACTTGGGGGCAGAGCCATAACTCACAAGCTCCCTTACCAAGTGGTGATAATCTGTGTATTATATATCATTCGTTTACATACGTATGTATGTGTATACGTACTGTAAATGCTTTCCTTCCCCCTTAAAATGTTAGGGATTACTTAAGCTGTTTTTTTTTTTTTAATTAAGCTCTAAACTGCTTCTGTTGCTGTGGAAATGATTATGATGTCACAACCAGAAGACCATGATGTCTACTGTAGACTGACTGTCAGAGCAGGTGAAGTGTCTCGGACAGTGGTCCTGTTTTTATGTAATGCCCTCTTCACAATAGGGCTTATAAACCATTTCAGCTCAGCTAAAATGTTTTAAAAGGTCTGAGTCAAGATTTTAGGATGGTTAAAACTGTGCTACAGTCTATGTTCTAAAACTGTGCTCAAACCCTGCTTAGAGGTTGGCCTGAGCATTGTTTTAGACGAGCATGGATGCCTTAACCCGTGTTAACAGCAGTGTGAATGCAATCCATGCTGTAACACAGATTAAGGCAACCACTGTAACCCAAAATCTTTTTTCTTTCTTTTTTTTTTTGTTTTGTTATTTGACCTTACAACTCTATGCAGGTGTGACTGCTCCACATACTGTCTACTGTTTTCCATGCTCCCCCCTCCCAACTACCCTTCACTCACCACCACTACCCCAATTTAACCCCTAGCCCCATTCTCTCCTGCGGACTTTCCCTACCTCTCCTTTTTTAGCTTTGAGGTTAACAAAAGTCTGCCATTTCTGGGCAGACTAGGTGGGTCAAGAGGTCCTTATCTGCCATCAAATTCTATGTTTCTATTAGACTGCAGACCTGTATTTTTGTGTGACTGTTGCTCATTCTGTACATTGCTGTATTCCTCCATATTATGACATTGTAACACCGTTATTACTGGCTGTACCACTGAGTACCTCACAATGTTATTTTTACCAGCTGTTTACACTTTGTCTACTTTTATGTTTTGTTTTGTCCCTCACTCGTAGAACTTGACAAAGTCTGCCATTTACTAGACTGCATACCTGCATTTTGTGTGGCTCTTGCACATTCTGTACATAACTTTTCTTCCCATGTTATCAAACTGTAACATAGCTGTACCTTGTCTCATCGAGTTCCTCACAATGTTATTTATTCTTGTTGTCTGCACTTTGTACTGCTTTTATGTTTTGTATTGTAAATCACCTGACGTGGAACCTTTGTAAAAGAACCCCTGGTTCAAAGGTACTTGTAATCCTAGTAATGAACAAATAAATAAAATTCCAAGGCTGCTCTGCTCACCTGGATTTCACTTTAATAAATACATAACAAGGGAGGCAGTATAGCACAGTGGTTTAAGGCTCTGAGCTGCAAATCTGGTGACATCCAGTAGACCAGCCCTGAGTTTGAATCCCACAGCTTCCACTTGCAGACTGTGCGACCCTAAGCAAGTCACTTAACTTCCCTGTGCTCACAGGTTGCACCTGTAAAAAAAGCTTTCAGTTTACTGTGCTAGACCTGGTTAAACAAACAAAAAAAACATTTAGCATAAATAAATTACTGTACCACAAAGTGTAAGCACTTTCCCATCTGAAAACTGGCTTTCACTAGTGTATTTTTCTAAGAAATAGATAAATAAGAACCTAGGGTGGCTAAGGCTCAAAGCTTCCCTACTTGGTAAAATAAAGACAGCTTTCTGTGTGGCTTCCACACCAATTTACCACAAGAACAAGCCATTTGCCCTTGAAATGACTTCTCTGCATAAGTCTGGAGCCCAGACAATTTAAACATTCATTTTGTGTTAAGCTCCCCTCTGGAGATGTCCCACGAGTGTCTATAACATGTCCTGCCCAACAGCACACACCCTCTTCTGGCTTCTTCTCCACTCCTCCCTGCAGCATGGATTCTGAACTACAGTCACTCCACCATTCCAGGTTAGTTAGTGTTCCCTTTTCCTGAACTTTTATTCACATAAAACTACTTTTCCTCAGTAAAACACATCTTACTCTTACATCTTAAAGTTGAACCAGCATACTATTCTGTGGTGATCTGCATATGCGGCCCATGATGCTTTGCATTGTGGGGGCATGTGTGATTTTGTATTTCTTACTCTCTATCCCTGCCAAGCTTGGTGCAAATTTAAGCAATAATGACTGAGAAGCCTGTCATTTCCGAAGGATTAAC
Organism: Neoceratodus forsteri; assembly: GCA_016271365.2. Taxonomy (NCBI): domain Eukaryota; kingdom Metazoa; phylum Chordata; order Ceratodontiformes; family Ceratodontidae; genus Neoceratodus; species Neoceratodus forsteri. The sequence goes on along the minus strand of JADMNL010000027.1, from coordinate 283,813,601 downwards.
GACTGGTTGGGGTCACCTCCTCCAGCCGGTCGTTAATCCAAGGAAATGACTGGCTTTGAGGTTGCTATTGTGACTAAAAGTCTAATCGAAATAACAACATTCTTTTTTTCCTGTTTATTTCTACTGCAATTTAATTTTAAAGCAGAGGGGCGCGAGCCGTGCATGTCGCACAACGTCATTTGGCAGCTGGATCGGTTGTTTCTAAGACATTAATGACCGATCCAGTTGCCAATCAGAAGCCTCATTAGGCCCATGAATAATTAATTAGACTTGTAGTAGACATTAAATGCCTTGGCAGTGCAATTACAAAAAAAGTTGCACATTTACTCCTAAGCTAGCCCTTTGTGGCATTTATTTATTGAAATGTCAGTTTTTATGTGTATTTCCTTGAGTGCTTTACATTATATTGTACTACCACTGAGAAGCCTTCCCTGTCGCTTGAAATGGTGCCTGGATTGCATTTTGTACGGGAGCCTATCCCCATTTCATAATGTGTTCAGTGGTAGCCAGTCCCTAAGTTTATTTTCCTGGCACTTGTCGCCTGCCAACTACTTTGTTTTATTTAAGAAAAGTATCTGGCCTCATGCCAGCTAGAGGAGTGCTTTTATCATGCCTCTTTCAATCTCACATGTTTCGGCAGGCCTTAGCCTGCTCCGTGACTGCTGTCGCAGTTTTGCACAGTTGCTCCTCATCTGTTGCAAGGGGATCCTCTATTGGTGCTCTTGCCCTAAGCTATGGAACCGGCTCGGCTCTCTCACTCATGCTCTTGCTTTTGGTGCCGAGGCGCCATATAACTGCCGCTCTGCGTTATATTAGCTGAGCAGCAGACTAACTGTGTTATTTAAATACAGGCACAAGCTTATGTTTGACCCAGGCTGGCCCCAAATTCACTAGACCACCAGGGCTGTTAACTTGCTAGCCTGGGCAACCCATTACTAGCCCTTGACTACCAGATGCTGCACCTATAATTTCCCTTACAACAGCGTATCAGGCACTCTACATAAATGATAGTGCATTTGTGTGTATGTGTAAGGGGTGTATGCAATCACTCCTCTCCCCCCTTAACTTGCTCATCCAACATTAATAATATGCTCATAACTTTTTTTTATTTCCGTTAGAGGGACTACCATTCTTCCTGGCAGGTCCCAGCTTTGAACCTCCTACCAGGTGACCTCCCTAACAGATAACGTACCCAGTATAGCTTTCTTGTGAAACAGCCATTCCACGACTGTTACAACTGCACCAGACCACCATGTTCGAGATACCACATGGATTTCCCCCCGTGGCGGGGCTGGGAAGGGGAGGGCCATCTTCTTCCACCCGGTGACACATATTCGGAAGGGGCAGATGACCACCCAATGGGGCGGGGTGGAGGTAGGTGGGCAGAGCTTCATATAGCCCACACCAGCCATTTTCCGCTTTTCTCCCTTAGCCCCCTTGCCATGGCAGCACGTATGTGGACACGTACACGCCTATGAAACCGCAGACCCTCCCTTCATGTCGCCTGAGCTGCCGACACTGCTCCTGGGTCCTCATCTGGGGCAGCCAAGGGCTGAGATGTCAAGCCACCCCACCTCAGGAGAGGAGCGCTATTGAGACACTCAATCCTCTCCCTTCCCAACCAACCCCTGGTGACCTGAGCTCATTCCCGAACCGGGATCACCAGCATGGAAAAAGGTAAGGCGCACACTGCCTCAGCCCGCTTCACTACTGGAACCACTGGGGGGATGGTATTTTGAAACCAGTTTAGTAGTACTTTTGTTAGCTGCTTCCTACTCCAAATTACCTTAAAGTAGTGTTGCTCAGATAGTGCTTTTGTGGATCCTACCACTATCTGGATCCTACCAGAAATCCTACCAAAGACAGATGTAGGATCCAGGGTCAGATAGTGATGGACCGCAGTTAGGATCCAGCGATCCTAGGTCAAATAGTTAGGATCCTAGTCAAGTTCCAGGGATCCTAGGTCAGATAGTTAGGATTCAGGGTCAGATAGTGATGGAACCTAGGTCAGATCCAAGGATCCTAGGTCAGATAGTTAGGATCCAGAGTCAGATAGCGATGGATCCTAGGTCAGCTCCAGGGATCCTAGGTCAGATAGTTAGGATCTGAGCTGGATCTGTTGCTAGGATCCACAGGATCCACAACATTTGTAGGATCCATGCACTGGATCCTAGAGGATAGGATCCATGGTGAGATAGTACTGTTATCCTACCACAGCAACTAACTGGCCAAATGGGAGGTATCTGTTGGTATCCTAGTTTCTAGGATACTGTCTGAGCAACACTACCCTAAAGCTGGCTGGTAGGGAATTCCAAAGATAGAGGACATAGTAACTAAAAAAAATGAGTTGATGTTTGAGTTTAACTCTCAAGACTGTCAACTCATGCTGACTGGCTGTTTTAACGGATACTGTTTTGGACCTACCTGATAAGACACTTCTTTAGATAGCATGGAACATGCCCATAAACTCTCTTCATTGCCAAAACAATTTTATCCCACATTCTTTGACTTACCTGGTTACCAAGTTTTAAATAACTTAAACAAGAATAATGCATGATGGGGTGTGCATGATTATGGGATAACGGCACACCTCAGAAAGTTTTACGCACCTGAGAAATGCCGTTATCCTCAATTACGCACACCCTGGAATGCCTTATTGCAATTGTAAAATGGCTTCCCTGATTTTTTATTTTGTACCAAGAAATGAGGTTCAGAAAGTTAAACATTTCTGACCTGTGCTGTTGTGCTGGCTAACAGCATGGTCATGTGACTGGATTCCACCAATCAAAGTACAGTATTTCTCTTACCCATTTTATAATAAATAATAACCTAACCCTTTTAGAATGCTATGAGCCAATCAGAATGCTTTTTTTCCAACGAGTGATTAGAAACAAAACACCTGTGTTTAATTGGGATGTACTTGAAAATGGAGCAGTACTCCAATGTGCCTTTTAGTAATATTTTTGAATTAATATACGTACTATATAACACACACACACACACACACACACACACACATACACACATCCTGTTTTCTTTTGAACCTACTCTTGTCTCATATTGATTGTAAAATTACAGTGCGTGGGAGTAGCTCTTTCCACGATAATCCATGGCAAATTGCTTTGTAATCGAAAGCTTTTGTTCCAGTGTCAAGTGGTTAAATACTAAGTACAATCTTTTTTACAAAGCCCAGGCAAGACCTTGACAGCTAGTGGAAACTGAACCTTCAACAAACAACAATTGACAGAACACCCTCCGCCCCCCCCAAAAACAAAAAAAGGAAAAAAAAGGTCCTCATTAACGAGTGCTGCTTTTAATTAGTCACTCCTTGGGCTTTGTTGCATTTAAGCTACTAAAAGCTTTAAGCCTTCCTGAGATTAATTACAAAAGACGAGCAAATCACAGTAATTAATTTAGCCTAGGGATCTTGCTAAACCTCCTGACCTGCAAATAGAACCACTGATGCACCCTGCACTTTCAAGTGGGAGAGTCTGAATTACTGTCAAATGATATCTGACTGTTCATTTTCATATGGCAGCAGTCACCAGTGCCTTTTCTTTCCTCGGTCTGGTTTGGTATGCAGGGTGAAATGATAGCAATCAAAAAAAATGAAAAGAGAGTGGATTGCCTGAAGGCATTTGCGGTGGTGTTTTTCAGAGCACAAGCTTGCATTTTATGCATGCTGGCTTGTCAGGGGTTAAATTAGAAAAGTAAAATGTTTAGGTGGGGGAACTCTCACATCCAGATTTCTGGGCAGTAGAACTGTCATTTCTAAGTGGTGGCACTGTCCTCTAGCAGTTAATGGAGAAAGAAGACAGAGGTAAGAACTGTCATATAATTTTTTAAGAGGTGGTGGAACTGAGTTCCTGTGGGCTCCTACCTGATTTAACCCCCGTTAGCTCTGATCTGCTATACATAGGGGCCTGCAGTGTTTCTTCTGATGAGCTGGATTTAAAATTTCTTTTTCAATTTACAATTTATATTTTTAAGTATGGATATGCCACCACCCCCCCGGTCCTCAATGGCAGAGAGGAGGCCTCGCCACTGATTGCTGCCATTTTTCTGAGAGGGGGTGCTGCCGGCCCTATGAAATACAGTGGAAGGGGATCAGGTAAGACCTTCAGCTCCCTGCCATGTGATTCCCACTCTCCCTGGTTGTTTAGTGCCATGCAGAAGTCTAATCTGGAACTGTGCCGATTGGCTGTGCCCCTGACATGCCCTGTCCTGGCTGTCCACTCAGCTCCATGAACAGACCATGATTGGAGAGGTAGAGGGATACAGTCCAGGTGGGGGCTTCATATATGCTGCATCAACCTCTCTGCCCCCCCCCCCATTTTGTTCCACAGAATGACTTGTCACATAGCCATGATGACTAGAGTTCATCATTACTTGGTGGTTTGTAAATTAGGAATGAGCTGAACTGGTTCTAAAACAACCCCACCCCCAATCCTAGTGAAACTGCCTACAAATGGGGGTTCCCGAAAAGTCTTCCTCGATCCTGCCTAAATGCTCACTGCCAGGCTGGTGTCCTGCGTTTTAGCAGTTTAAATGCGATTGCCAGAGAGTGCCTTCATAGTCTCTGTGTACTGTCTCTTTAAGAGCTGCCTGGATTGCAGCCATAAGTAATCTGAGAGGGAGCTCTGTTGAAAGATGTAACTATTTGCTGAAAATCATTTAGAGTGATAATGATAATGTAGTTTGTCTAACCTGCCTTCTTTGCAGCAAGGACTGTTTTGTTTATCCCCACCACTTTGGCCCGGGACTGCCGAATTGGACCAATGTGTAATGGTGGGACCTAAAATGGAGCTGGACTACAGGAGCTGTCTGGAGTCAGAATCTGTAGGAATTGTAGTTTTGGGCTTTTGGCGCCTTTTTGCACCTTAAGGGGGAGCTCCTGTTGTGACTGACAGATGAATCAGCCAACTGAATCTTTTGGATCTTGGGAAAATTCCCAGGCTTGCAGGCAGTTGAGTCAGATCTAAGTTGGGAGCTGAAGAAGCAACAGCTCAGACAGTCTCTGTGGAAAGGCCTGAGTTTTGGCCTGCATGCCTGCCTGCTGCCCTGAGAGGGAGAAGAGAATCAGTTCGGACTGAATCCGAGTTTGTGAGAACGAGGTAAGCCACTGAGTTGTGACCAGAATCAACCTGAAGAAGACCGAAGATTTGCTGAATGCATCAGCCTGTCAGGATTTCCATCTACCTCTAAACTCCCGGTGCATGCAGACACTTTGCGATTGTGACGGGAGAGCAGTTTGCCTGGTATAGTAGAATCCCTTACATGTAAATGTGCTGTGTGTTTATAGTGGGTCATGACTTGATTCCTCACTGTGTGAATTGTGTTCTGCTTGCTGGAAGCTGCATCCAGCTCGACTGGACTGAATCTGCATTCATCTAAATACGGCCTGGGCCTTGCCACACTGGCCCTGCCAGACTACCGCACTGCACAGAGAAAGCCATTGACAAGAGACCTGCCTGGGGATCAGGCTCCTGCTCATTGCTTGAACAGGAACAATGCCTCAGCGAATCATGTGGGCCCTGCTTCTCTTGGCACTCCAGATCAACCACCTGCAGTCTCAATTTTCGTCCAGCCTGTGTCCAGTCTTGGGTATCGTGAGTAACCATCAGGGTAGCTCACTGCAAAAACAGCTTAATCTAAGTGTGTCATCTGATTGTCTTGTTGTTTCTTTTCTTTCATGAACTGAGCCCCCTGGCTCCGGATTACAATTAGTGTGTGTTGTGCATGTTGTTTTCTTCCATCACAGGGCCCCAACCAGCTGCAACGTTCCTGGCTAGCCCACCATTCTCCATCTGGGTACCCAGAGTGTGTGACTGTTTATGGACCCTGAAGTGCATGCATAACTGTTTGATTGATACAGCCTTTAAGCAAATTAACCTGATTACACCCCTCCCTTGTTCAAACCCCTTAAATAAATCAGATCTAACTCCTTTTTGCATTTACCCTGACTGTGGTTCCAGTTTGTGTAAGAGTACTGTACTGCTATTTGCTGTGTATAACCTTGTTTTACAGGGGGTCCCCAGGGCCAGGCCAGAGGAAAGCCCTGTTGGTAAGTGCAAACAGTGTGGGTACTTGTGTGGTATATCAGGAGTACTGTGAAAGTGATTATTGTGTATTGTTCCTGCCACTAGTAAGGAAAGAGGGGGGTTACAGTGTCCCGGAGGGCTGTGCACAGGTTAGCTTGACCACTACCAACCCTGACCTTCGGGTGCAGGCACCTGTTTCAGAACTCAGGCCCCTGAACCTGCTACTAGCCAAGCAGGCAGGGGTAGTAGCCCTTGGGATAGCGCCACCTAGGAGTTACACTAGAACAGATTCTAAAATGTAGAAATTAAAAGAATCTTCACATTAAAACTTTTGATTGGCCAAAAAAGACAAATAATAGCAAACATTCATATGCAAACTATTAAATCTAAAAAGATATTCAAAGGTAGTTCTTCGACTCTCTGTTTCATGAACAGGAGGTGTCCGTTTCCTTCCTCATGGCCCAGGATGGCACAGACTTGGAGGAAGCTGCAACCATCAAATACCTGAGTGCCGGGTTGGATCTTCACCTCAACTTCTCCTTCCTCATTGCCACCATGTAAAACAGTCTTCCCCAAACATGGTGCATAATACAGGAACAAAGCCAGTATTTCCTTCCCCAGTTGCTGCTGTGAGATTGTTGTGAAAAGGAAACTCTCGTCTTCTGATGACACAGTGAATGGATGTAATGTGTAGTGCTGTCCCCGAATCCTCCCTGGCCAGACTGGAGACCCCTGGGGTCTAAAAGTGTGCAGAAAAAAACTACCACATCTATAGTAGTCGCAGTTATGGGAAGATGGACCTCAATATGTGCACCCTGGAAGAAAGGAGGGGAGAGGGGGGGATATGATAGACATCTTTCAATACCTTGGGGGGTAAATAAGGTACAGGAAGGGAGTATTTTTTTCAGAAGAAAAGGAGCTCAAGAACAAGGGGGCATGCTATGAAGCTGGAGGGAGGTTAGATTCAAGAGAGATGTGAGGACGTACTTCACAGAAAGAGTGGTGGATTCCGGAAACAGACTTGCAGCGGAGGTGGTGGGGTGAAAACAGTAGTAGGGTTCAAGAAGGCATGGGATAAGCACAAGAGAATCATAGTGGAAAGGAAGGCGGGAGGGAGAAAAGCTATAGATCAGGCATGGTCTGCAGTAATAGTGTAAGTGGGGAGGAATGGGCAGACTGGATGGGCCAAGCAGTCTTTAGCTATTGTTAAAGGAAAACTGAACAAAACTGAGGTGGCAATTACCAGGGCTGCAGAAACGCCCGATTAAAACAACCTGTATAATTTAAAATGACTGCAGCTAACCTTTAATTAGTTATTTCTTGTTGAAATATTGATCCTGGGTGGCCATGTCCAAAGTGCCGCCACACCGGAAGATGGAGTGTGACCCTGGCATGCTGTCCTGTTCCAGAATGCTGATAAAAATGACGAACGAGGCACATTTAAACTGAATAAAAACAAACAGTGCCTCCTGTAGAGGTCTCTTAGCTGTACCTCTAGAAGCAATTCCCAGTGTAAATGGAGCAGTGTAAGGTACTTAAATTTGTTAGCAAAATCGGAGCTCCAAGTTCGGTCATGTGCGGTAGCACCTAGCACTCTGAATTCGGGCATTGCTCCATGCCAACTGGTTTTGGGAGAAACCTCAGCAACACAAAAGGAGTTTTTTAACAGACAAGCCAAGGCCCTGATGTCATCGAGGGGGCTTGGACAGAGAATTTTATTCTGTCACCCTAGCCCTTGGAGTTGTTCTTAACTGTAGCATAAAGGAGAACAAGAAACCCACCTGACCAAAATGGGGACCCAGTTGCTGAAGATTAATTTTCTTAGTGTCTTTGTGAGCTGTGCTGAGACTAGGCAGTTAGCTAGGTTATTCTGTCTATAATCTGTTCTTTTGTTTAAAAAGCTTTTGTTTGATTCTCTAGTGTAAACTGCGTCCCATTTCATCCTTTGTAAATCCTGTACATACTTTTCCTCATATTTCAGTAAAGATCTCTATTTTTGTGCAAACTGTGGCAGTGTGTTTTTGTACGCGGGGTAACTGTTTCTAGTGGCAAAGATATATCTGTTTGCTCATCTACAAAGACCATCTACCAACGTGTTTACAAGTAACTGCACCTGAGTGCTGGGCAGCTGAGTGTTTCTTGAGGTCTACAGGGGATGGTTCTTTGTCTAAAGAGGCTGAGCACTGAGAGGGAAGTGGCCCTAGTGGGACTGGAACTAATGCCCAGTGGTAATAACCCGGTGGTGGCAGCAAAAAGAGGTTATCAAACTGTCTCAGATGAGAGCTAGTGTTGGGCAGTTTGTGGCAAACTGGTCACAGTGATGCTGATCGCTGTGACATCGCCCTTAACTGCCCGAGTTGCGGCAATAATGGGGCAGCGGGATGGGGGCCTAAGCGGCCCGAAGGAGTGGCTGGGCGAGGGCTTGGGAGGAGCAACAACAACAACAACAAAAAAACAAAAAAACGCAAAATCCAGGCACAAAGATACTGAAGACAGAACACTGAGTGACAAAAAAAGGGCCATATGGAACAGGAAAAGGAACTTAAAAAGTAAAGCTATCTGTACGCCATTTCTTTCCGTACTGCCCTCTTGAAGCCATGGTAAAGGGAAACAAACATACTGAGGACCTTGTCTTGGACACTGTGAGACCCCTCTCATATCACTCCAAGACTTTTTTGCTGGGTCTAAGACCCTGCCAGATCTGGCACAGTTTAAGCCCTGGGGCCCCATTTTCTACTCTTGTCGCGTTACCCTTGACTGCCCTCCCCGCACTCATCTCTGTTCCTTTTACCCCACCACCCCACACACTCCCTTCACTCTCACTGTGTCTCCCTTATGTCTGAATTCTGAATTCTAGTTTTGGGGACCTTCCTTTTGTACCTCGGTTCCCTCCTGTCCTGTCCCATTCTCTCCTTCTCCCACTTAAAAAACTCTGCTCCTCGCTCCTTCACTCTTCCCTGTGTTAAAACCTCTGTGAGACAGCCTGCTTTCTTGTATATTGTAGGCTCTCCTGGCTATGATCTGGCCTCCAGAATCTAGCAAGATTACTCTCCTAAGACTTGGTCTGAGATCAATTCCTCTTGCTCCAAAGTCTAGGAAGATGAATCTCCTAAGACCTGGTCTGAGACAAGTTTTTCTTGCTCCAAGGTCTAGGAAGATTACTCTCCTAAGACCTGGTCTGAGATCAGTTTCTCTTGCTCTAAAGTCTAGGAAGATGACTCTCCTAAGACCTGGTCTGAGATTAGTTTTTCTTGCTCCAAGGTCTAGGAAGATGACTCTCCTAAGACCTGGTCTGAGACAAGTTTCTCTTGTTCCAAGGTCTAGGAAGATTACTCTCCTAAGAGCTGGTATGAGATCAGTTTCTCTTGCTCCAAGGTCTAGGAAGATGACTCTCCTAAAACCTGGTCTGGGACAAGTTTTTCTTGCTCGAAGGTCTAGGAAGATGACTCTTCTAAGACCTGGTCTGAGATCAGTTTCTCTTGCTCCAAGGTCTAGGAAGATGACTCTCCTAAGACCTGGTATGAGATCAGTTTTTCTTGCTCCAAGGTCTAGGAAGATGACTCTCCTAAGACCTGGTCTGAGACAAGTTCTTCTTGCTCCAAGGTCTAGGAAGATGACTCTCCTAAGACCTGGTCTGAGATCAGTTTCTCTTGCTCCAAAGTCTAGGAAGATGACTCTCCTAAGACCTGGTCTGAGACAAGTTTTTCTTGCTCCAAGGTCTAGGAAGATGACTCTCCTAAGACCTGGTCTGAGACAAGTTTTTCTTGCTCCAAGGTCTAGGAAGATGACTCTCCTATGACCTGGTCTGAGACAAGTTTTTCTTGCTCCAAGGTCTAGGAAGATGACTCTCCTAAGACCTGGTCTGAGATCAGTTTCTCTTGCTCCAAGGTCTAGGAAAATGACTCTCCTAAGACCTGGTCTGAGACAAGTTTTTCTTGCTCCAAGGTCTAGGAAGATTAGTCACCTAAGACCTGGGGCCTGATTTTCAAAGACTGATGCAGGACTTGCGTCAAGCCCTGTCTCAGCCCTGATGTTTGGCGCAACTGTTGCCAACTCCTTTGCTGCAACTGCGCCCTATTTTAGTACACCAGGCGCAGTTAAGCATAAGTTTCCCATGATTTGTGGCAGCCTGCACAAGCCTGTAAAAAAGGGTCCTCAGATGGCGATGTTAGACCAGGGGGAGCTGGTCTAACTTGCGGCATTTGGAGCACCTGACTTGGAATTGCGATCTGTGCCAAAGAAATGCTGCAAGCCCCCTGTACCATACGCTCAGCGCACCAGGGACTTGTGGGATCTGCCAGTCATTTTAAAATGGGGCCCCTGGTCTGAGACCAGTTTCTCTTTTTAACTGGTCTGGGACCAGTTCGTGTCACATGTGTCTAACTGCAAGCTTACCACCAGCGAGCATAGGCTAGTGGTTAGGGCACAAAGCTGTGAACTAGGAGGTCTGAGTTTAAGTCCTGATTTTCCTAAAATTCTTTTAACCTCAAATCCCACAGGAGTGGTGATCCATGGCATTGTGGTGTTGGAACAGCAGATCTAAACTAAAGGGTGTAAAGTGCAAGAAAACAACTAACTGCAACAAAGAAACTGGTCTCAGACCAGGTCTTACAGGAACAATCTTCCTGGAGCAGTCTCCAACCCCCCCCATCTGCTCTACCTCTTCACCATCTGTGAATACTTTACTGCATCACCAAACTACTCTAGTGATGCTTTTATGGTACTACAATAATTTTATTGTGCTCCCCTGTACCCTCTCCTGCTAGACGCATCTGGAAATGTGCACGTGCTCAGTGGGTGTTTCTGGTGCAAGTTTTAAGCCATTAAATAGTTTTATTTTTGCTTGTTTATGCCTGATGAGAGAAACTTTCTCTGTTTTTCTGCTGAACCTCTAATAAGAACTGGAAAAGGCTTTCCCTACCCCAGTTTAAATGTGGAGAAGCCGTAAAGCATACTAACAAGGGGATTGGGCGCTATTATATATTTATTTAGTTTTTGTTGACTGGGAAAGAGGACTAGACAATTTTATGCCTATTTTCAACCTTGTCCCGTGGGGAGGGGGATACAGATGGATGCCAACTGAAATTGAACCAGATTTTAAGCTGTTGGTGGTATTTTTAGTGAATGGGGGAAATTTGGCCAGGACACCAGGGAAATTGCCCTACTGAGCTGTAGGGGGAACCCTTGGCCGTTTGCAAAATGGCTACTTGCAGTGGGAAAGCAGAGAAGATGGATGTCTTTGAGGCAGGAGATCGAGCCCCCCCCTGTCCTCTTACCGCAAGAGGCTATAACAGCAGGAATCTTTGAAGAAAGTATTGATATGAAAGAACAAGGAGAAGAAATATTTCTTTCAGTTGAGGACCTTGGCAAAATTGAAGGACTTGACACTACTGAAAAACAAAATATGGAAAAATATGGAAAAAAACCTAAGCAAGAAACAGAACAAATTGGTTAAAGAATTGGAAATCACCAAATATAGGTACACCACCTACGCTGCGAAAAAGCGAGCACAACTTGCAAAACTCCAGCAGGCTACCGAATTAGACAAGGGGCGTGGCCCAGATGACAGAGCAGTGGATGATGCATCAGCATCAAAGAGAACAGCAGGAACACACAGGCAACTCCTCCCGCAGGTAAATTCTAACCCTCTCTGCAATGTTGTGGAAAATGTTGGATGTGTGGCTGGCAGTTCAGTCGCACAGAGTGAGTGCCTACAGCCTCAGGGTTCGAGCCATAAGGAGAAAATGTGGGAGGTAGCGAGCACGGAGGAGAATGCACTAATTTGTGAAAAAGCCATTTTGATGGTGGAAGCAGAGCAAGGGAACAAAAGTAAAGAACAGTCGAGCACAGACCCAAAATGTTGTGACAAGACAAATGGGGCTAGATCAGGAGCCCAAATAAATGACTTTAACACAGCTCCTACTATAAATACAGGTGAGTAAACAAACTTGGAGCCAGGAAAACAGTAGAAAGGGAAAGTCATTTACCTGACAAACATGTCGACTCAGGCTGACGCTACAGTATTCTCATTTTCAACAAGGTCCTTGAAAACTGGTTTCAAGGAGGAGAAGAAAAATAAAAGAGCTGCAATCATGCTTGCAAACAGGAATCTAGGCGGGGTCCCTGCAATTAGACCTCCTGAGAAAATTGCCCAAAAAACTGAGGGCCTTCTCCCGACCTTAACTACAACCGAAGCAATTGGGAAAGCCTTTTCCATTCAAACAATTCAGGCCCAAGCCCTTGAGCCCTTCGGTAGTTGGTCACTGGAGAAAGCGCTTAAGGAAGCAGGGTGGGAAAAACTGCCTTCCGGTCAATGGCTACCAGACCCAACCTGGCAAGACCCCCCTCCTAATGCACATCCCGGAATGGCACCCCAGCAAATTGCACCACGTTCCAGGTGGGAAGGCGAGTATGTTTAAACCACAGGGAATGCAGCATACAGAAACTGGGCTAACAATTACAGGACCTCTTTGGGGGGGAAGACCTCTGCCGACAATCCAGGGGCCCCCCGGATAAAACCAACAGTCCACTAATGGCAGAGGAACTAGACCTTACACCAGGGTTAAAGCCAGATGGGTCAAACAGGAATGATTCTCCTCCACAAAGGCCATTATTATCGGAACTCTTTTCTAAATCTAAAAAAGAGGCCACTCCAAGGAGGAATGCAGTCAGAATCCGCTACAAGGGAGGGATGGAAACTAGGCTGGATCATCAGGATGTGGGGAAGAAACTCTTGAAGGACTCCTTCCATTTTTCACCCAAGGAGGTGTTTGCCTTTATCAACATCTCGGGGGAGGATAACTATGATATTAGTTTTAGATCATCCTACACCCTTGAGATGTTTTGGCAAAGATACAACCAAGTGAAATGTTCACCCCTGTGGTCCCCCTTTCTAGTGATCCCTTAACTACACCCCTTATTAAATATGTTACAGTAATGTTCCGAAATGAAGGGGTGCATATTGAAGGCATTACGTATTGGTTACAGCAGAAATGTGATGTGTTGAGCTCTCCAGAGGCTCTCTTAGATTCAGAAATATTTTGGACAGGGGGGTGAAAATATAAAGTGAAGCTCAGACAGACAGACAACAACACTGAACATATCCCAAATTCCTTCTTGCTGGGCAGGGACAGAGGGGCTTGTTTTTACTCAGGACAACCACGAGCCTGTTATAAGTCTGGGGCCAGCACCCACCTCTCCAGCGTATGTGACCATCCGAGATGTAACAACTGCGGTGAGGTGGGTCACAACAGTATACAATGTGAGAACTTAACTAAATGTGATTTGTGTGAGGAATCAGGTCACTTTTCTGGAATGCCCCTGGGTGGCAAAAAACAAGGCCACAGTTATTAGTCCAGAGCTCCTCATTCAACAGGCCCAAGAGGAAGCTACTAATTCAGGGAACTCAGAACTAGGTAGGTCAGGGGCCCTTCTTCAGCTCCTCCTCCACCTCCTAACTTGAGCTCAGAACCTCCTCCTCCTCCCAAACAGATGATCGACCTCACTGGGACCAAATTAGGGCAGCAGGAAGGCCAAGAAGAGGCTGAACCCTTCCCCATCCTTCCCCCTGGCCTGACCCAGTGGGGGGATTTCCCGCCAGTCTGCTACACAGATAGTCAGCCTACAGAAGCCCAAGGGAATCACAGTTCTCTCCCAACACCCATAGCTCCACTATCTCCTAGGAGGGTGACCAGGAACACAAAACCTGCCCCCCCCAATCTGATCCAATAGGGTTTGTGGAACCTAACCCCTTTGCAGTTTTAGCCCCCATGGGGGAGGAATCTGACATGGACATGGCAGAACCAGACCTCCCACCCTCACAAGAACAGGCAGGCAAGGCAGACACAACTGAGTATAAAGGGAAAAAGAAAAAGAGGAAAAAGGGGCCTTAAAAACGGACAGGAATGAACAAATTGTCATTGGGGTCAGGTAACTATCATAGTCTGTTGAACTCCCTTAAGAGGTCAGCTTTTTTTCAATTTCTGATTGATCAAAAACTGAACATTGGATTCCTACAAGAAACATGGATGTTCACTTCCGACCAACTCAGGTTATTTCAGGTTGAATGGAGATGGGGCCCATCCTATTGGTCCTTTGGGCCTGATGGGGCTGATGGCCTTGGCATTGTCTTTAATTCTTATTTTTTCCATATGACTAAATCATTGATCTTATCCCAGGGAGGTAACCAATTCTTGATGGGTTCTGAGAGCAAGTGCCATACAGGCTGATTAATGTTTATAGTCCCCAATCAAAGGTGGATAGAGTGGCCATGATTTTAAAGCTACAACCTTACCTACATACAGCTTCCTACGTCATCTCAGGAGGTGATTTCAATTGTGATTTACCTAAGGGAAAACAAGGGGGTGGAGGGAAAAAGGATTATTGTGACTCAATTGCTTCAGAAAAATGTGTTTCCACCAGTGAGCTTGTGGAGTGTGCCCAATATCAATCACAGGGACCTAGGTATACATATAGAAGGCTGTATAAGGCCTGCAGGTTAATTACTGGGGCACCTAGGCTAACACACACCTGTCTACTGTACGCTAAAGCACTGGTACTTGATCTTGTCGAGCGCCTCAAATATCTGACCTGTACCCTTACAAAAAAGACCCTCCTTGGGCTATCCCTGCCAGGATTGACCACCACCATCCGCCGCTCTGTCCCACTAGTTCATACTCGGACCTCTGGGAAAACCTCTCTTGTTATCCCTAGAGCTAGGACCTCTCACGGCCAAAGAGCCTTCAGCTTAGGGCCCCTCCTGGTTCAACACACTGCCCCTCCATCTCCAAGCTCCAACTATATCGTGCTTCAAAACTTCCTTATAGAACCACCTTGTTAACACCTCAGGCTGTAATTGCCACTAGTCAAAGTCAGACTCAATACTTATGACAAAGCTTACTACTAAGCTGCTAAGGACAACATAACTCTGGTATTGTTTGCATCAATCCTACCTGTACCAGCTTGTTTGTATCTATGTCTTAAGTTACTGTTATACTGTGTATTTTCGTTTGTCTTACTGTGACAAGGTACCTTTGTAAATGAGAATATGGCTCAAAGGTTTTCCAAACTGCTGTTTCAATAAATAAATAAATAAATAAATAAATAGAAGAGGCAAGCTAACCTCAAAAATTGACCATATTTTCATTTCAAAACATTTACCTACTCCAATTTTCCAAACTTTACCTATGGACTTTTTGGATCACTTATTGTTACAAATCACTTTTCAGTCACCCCCTCCAAAAACAGGCAACAATAAATGATGGAGACTGAACACTTCTACTCTCTCTCTCTGACACCTTTGCTGGGCAAGAGATTTTGTCACTACTATGGGCTAGGACCTCAGTAAGTGATTTACACAAGGACCTCAGAGAGTGGTGGTTAGATACAAAAAAGGACATTGCAAAGCAGTTTCAAAATTACGGGGAATATACAGCTCGAAACAATTTTTTTGGCTACTTAAAACTTAGGTCAAGGCTACAATACCTCTACACTCAGTCATATACTTCTAGACAGGATTTTGGCTCCCAAATTGAACACCTCAAGGAGAAGATGAGACGGTACCAATATGACAGAGCAAAAACCTCGAATGCTGAGCTGCAATATGGAATACAAAATTCCCTGATGAGAGACCCCTTTGAGGCCTGTAGAAAAAAAAGGAGGCCATGACTCTACTTCAGCTTGTAAATGATAAGGAAAAAGTGGTAGATGACAAAGAAAGGATTCTAGAAATTATCCACAGACTTATGAAATCACACGAGAGGGTCCCCCTCCCCACCAAGGAAGAAATTACTTCTTATCTTCAAAAAATCCAGATAAACCTTCCTACAGAAGATCAGGCAGAATTAAATTCTCCTCCGACAATACAGGAAATTGAAGCGCTAATAAAAAAAACCTCAAGAATGGAACTTCTCCTGGCCCTGATAG
Organism: Neoceratodus forsteri; assembly: GCA_016271365.2. Taxonomy (NCBI): domain Eukaryota; kingdom Metazoa; phylum Chordata; order Ceratodontiformes; family Ceratodontidae; genus Neoceratodus; species Neoceratodus forsteri. The sequence goes on along the minus strand of JADMNL010000027.1, from coordinate 283,797,636 downwards.
CCTCCCCTGTGAGTTTTATTAAACTTTTCCAAAGGAAACAGCTAGATGTCTCTTGGATGTTTTTTCTGCCCTTTTGGAAAAAGGGATAGTCCCACACCAATTTACACTGGGTCTCCTAATTTTTTTTTTTACATACATTTGGAGAAAGGTTAGAAATTGCAAACTGGAGGCCCATCACAATGCCTAACTCAGATTTCAAAATCTTACCGCAAATCTTGAATAATAGATTAAAAAAAATAGCACCCAAATTAATACATCCTGCACAGTTTTGTGAGTTACCTGAGAGAAAGATTCAACATGCTTTAATGGTTATTCGGGACATAATTGAATTTTACGGGAGAAATCAGAAACAAGGGAGAATTATAACTCTGGATCAGAGCAAGGCATTTGATGGGGTGTGCCTGCCTTTCCTATTCCAGACAATACAACACTATGGAATTCCAGGTGAATTTGTAAAAAAAAAAAAATAAAGCTGTTAATATTTCAGTGTGTTTATACAACCTGTTATTAAGGGGAAGGCTACAGGGGGGATCACTATAAATACAGGAGTATGCCAGGGGTGCCCTTTCAGCCCTCTCCTATTTATTTTCTCCTTAGACCCTCTGATTAGAACACTAAATTGTACAGAGGCCTGGGAAGGTCTACAAGGATCCCCAGAACAAAATGAGATAAAAATCCAAGCTTACGCAGATGATATCTATTTATTTATGGCTAAACCATGTCAAATCCCAATTCTAATGATACAACTGCATGAATATTTCGAGGTCTCAAACTCTAAACTGAACCTCAGGAAATGCAAAGGCCTACTTCTGAGCAACATGAGACAAGAACCATTAACGATTAATCACATTTATCTCTCCACAGAATCTCTAAACATTTTGGGAATCCAGTATGGGCCCCAAAATCTTCCTCTGGAAAACTGAGAAAGTGTTTTACAAGGGGCAGAAACAAAGGTTAATAGGTGGAAGTCCCGGAGACTCTCGAAAATAAACCGGGTGCATACAGTAAAATGCTCTATTATACCATCCTTCTTATATATTGCAATGATTTTCCTTCCCCCAGCTGCACTGGAAACTAGGTTGTATGCATGTTTTTTCCAGATAGTTTGGGGGTCTCGTTTGAACCCTGTCAAAAGATGTTTCACTTATCTTCTCAAGGTCCAAGGGGGTTTGGGAATGGTTGACCCCATCTCGTTTTTTTATAGTCTTTTAATCTCTCAAAATTTCAAAATTGGTCTGGGATCACTAAGCCGCTTGCAATGCCAATGTTTTTTTAAGGTATGTCACAATTATTTGGCATTATGGGTATAAATTATTCCACCAAAATTACCCCCCAGGTTACAGATACCTGAATATATAAAATCAGAGTCTATGTTTCTATGATAGAGGGGGGACGACTCAGGGGCAATGTGAGGAAGATTTTTTTCACAGAGAGGGTGGGGGACGCATGGAACAGACTTCCTGAGGAGGTTGTGGGGTCTAAAACTGTGGGAGAATTCAAGAATACATGGGACAGACATTAGGCAATTTTTGTGGGGGGTATGAAGAAATAGGCTGTTGGTTAAATAGGATCTGCAGCTTATCCTCTAGGTAGGGAAATGGGCAGACTAGGTGGGCCAAGCAGTCCTTATCTGCCATCAAAGTCTGTGTTTCTATGTTTCAGTAGTAAAAAAAATACATAAATGGGAGCTTACTGAGGATGACATTTCCAAACTATCTGGACAACTGTATTCTCACATTACAAGTAAAATTCATCCGTCAGATTCAGAGTTTAAAAATTGCCCTCCCCCCAATTTAAGAGGTGGGGTGCTGAGACAACTAAATGATAACAGGATCCCCATACACATGCGGGAAATATTGTGGTTATCGGTTTATGGGAGATTAAACATTAGAGGCAATGCCGAATACAAAGCACAAGAGGACAGGAAGTGTCCTTACAATGGGTGCCAAAATATTGAGGAGACAATGGACCATTTTTTTTTTTTTTACATGTTCATACGTTAGAACTTTGTGGAAATTTCTGGCAGACGAATGGAAGTTAGGGTGGGTGACAAAATTATCTTATGAGTCATTAGTCCTTGGGCGTTGCCCCCATTTGCTAAACAAATACGGAACTCTGATGGTGTTTTTCTGCTGTTTAAAATTTTATCTGTGGCAAGCATGATGCCGGTGGATATTATGACAGAGACTAATGCCCTACGTAACTTATAAACCATTAGTGGAATAATCAATGTATGTTGTCTGTAACAAGGACCTCAGTAGGTAGCACACTTACCTCTGAGGCCGGGAGATCAGAGGGCTGTGGGTTTAGTTCCCACATCTGGCACTTGGGTTAATATCCCAGTACTGACACTGTAGTGCAGCATGAGAGGGGTGCTGCACTTCTGAGGTGCCGTCTTTCGGATGAGACATTAAACCGAGGTCCCATCTGCCTGGATTGGTGGTAGTTCAGGTGGCTGTTAAAGATCCCATGGCACTTATCGAAAAGAGTAGGGGAATTTCCCCAGTGTCCTGGTCAAATTTCCCTCATTCACTAAAAATACCACCAATAGCTTAATCTGGTTCAAGGTCAGTTGGAATTCGTCTGTATCCCCCTCCCCCAGGTCGTGCCTGAAAATAGGCAGGATTTGTCTAGTGCACTTACCCAGTCAACAAAAACTAAATAAATAAATAAAATCTACACCCCAGGAACATCATACTGAAATGGTGGAAAGGGCTGCTAGATTTTATAAAATACACATGAAAGTTCGGGAAACAGACATTTTTTTCTAAACTGATTAAGAATTAGTATGGAAGTGAGTTATGGGAGGAATAACATGTTTATTCTGTACCTTTTTTTTCATGTGAATTATAACATGTAACTTTTTTGAGACTGTTTGATGTAAATGTCGATATTATTTTCAATAAAAAATTCCCCTACTCTTGTAGTGGGGGGTTCTGTTCATTTCAGTTTTTGGATTTAATTTTGGGTTCTCACTAGTTATTTGACAACAAACTAGAAAGTGTATGAATGTAATACTTACTTGATTTCTCTTACCTCGTGATTTGTATATTAATTTGGGTGACTCAACACTATTTGTAATTATTTGTTTTTGAAGTTATAATAATAAAAAAACTCCTCTACTCTTTTCGAAAAGTGCCATGGGATCTTTAATATCCACCTGAACTACCACCAGAGCAGGCAGTTGGGACCTCAGTTTAATGTCTCATCTGAAAGATGGCACCTCAGGAGTGCAGCATCCCCTCATGCTGCACTACAGTGTCAGTATTGGGATTTAACCTAAGTGCCTGGAGTCGGGATGGAACCCACAGCCTTCTGATCTTCCAGCCTCAGAGGCGAGAGTGCAGCCTGCTGAGTCACTGACCCTGCAGTTTATTATATCTGCAGACTATTATATCTAGACTTCTTTATTATAGCTTGGCTGTGCATCTAACCAGCAAGTCAGCACCTTAAAGAAATGCACTTTATCTTATATACCATATTAGAGTGCAGAAGGTGAATAAGTCTAGATTATATTCCCCGAGGCAGGATTTGAACTGGTGACCCACTGGCTGGAGCCAAGTATGAGGCCTGCTGAACCCCCCGCACACTACACAATATTTCTGTCCTTCTCTGCTTGACCTACATAACTCCCCCACCCTGCGCAATCCTGGCAATTGACAGTATCAATTAATTTGGTTCTTTGGCAGATGCTGTAGAAAATATTAAATCAATACAGCAGAGTACGGTATAATGTGTTTTCCCTGAAGCCCATAATGGGATCCAAGATGTTTCTCTTGCAGAGTTTCTTCTAGGAAAAGGGTTCCCTATACCAGTTTAGAGGGTCACAGCACAGAATATACTAACACATACTAAAAGCCAGCAGAATAAGCCCCATGGTCTGTCGTGTCTGCTCAGTAGCCAGCACCCCTATTGGGTGCTCGAGAATAAGAAAGTCCAAGTAAGGACTGAAAAGTTAGAAGGAAAGAATGTCGAGCGGCAGTTTCCTTTTACTCCTCGAAGCTATGTTGTGTCAGGACCGATATTGGCCGTAGTCAGGGACTTTTGAAATGCAAGCCAGTACATCACACAGTACCACTGCAGGGTCAGTGAGTTAGTAGGCTGCACCCTCACCTCTGGGGCCAGAAGACAGGAAGATAATTGAGAGTTCTGGTCTTACAGCAGGAACTTGGGCTAATACCCAGTTCTGACACTGTAGGACAGCAGTAGGGGGGTTGCTGCAATGCTGAGGTGCTGTCCTTCAGGCAAAACATAAAACTGAGATCCAGGCCAACCCACTGGCGCAGTAGTAGGACTATCACTTGAGACACCAGCGACCAGGGTTCAGAAGTGAGCCTGGCTCGTCAGGGGTCGGCAAGGGGTAGGAGGACTGAGCATCCCAGAGGAAGCGCTCCTTCTCTTGCAGGAGGACTCTGTGCCCCACTATGACACTGCCACCTGGGTGACCACAGGTGGTGGGGCAGCATAGCCATGATGAGTGGGCGGAAAGCCTCTTGACTAAAATGTCTGCATGCTTACATGCAGATGTCCGCTGAGTCCTTGCCCACGAGGCGCTTGGGGGGGGGGATCTAAAGGAAAAAAGTCTCCCTGTACTATAGTAGCATGACTGCCTCTCTTTCAACAGGCCCCACACCGCTCACAGGGCTGCCGGCCACAACCCAACTCTAACCCTCTCCCGGGAGGGCTTAAGGAACTTCAGGGGGCTCAGCTATGGGGGGTAAACCATGGCTTATTGTTCAGGTCAGAGATAAGTCCTCCTGGGGACAGTGGGTTACGGGGCTGGGAGAGAGAGAAAGAGAGAGAGAGAGACAGATGTGGGCGAGTCAGGGAAGACAAAAAAAAAGGTACAGTAAATTAAAAAAACGAATAAAATGGAGTTCCCTTCTCTACATGTCTGGTTGCTGTTGTTGTCCAGGTAGAAGTTGTGAAAGATTCCATGGCTGGGGAGCGGAGCTAGCCATCTGCTCAAGCAGATGCATCCAAGTGAGTTCCTACTGAAGACTACTAAATTACGACTTTTAAAGTAGCTGTATTTGTTCGCTGGTAAAAAAGTGTCGTCATATGGTTGTTGTTTTTTTCAACAAAAATGAATTTCTGACATCCCGAGATTCATCTTCAGTGTATTTTTAATTTTCTCAGATATTTTTAAAACAGCTTGTATAGCTCATTTCATAATTCATGATGACTCACATCATTAAAAATGCCTGCCATTCACAATTTTTAAAAACCTCTTCTGTTGAGGTTACTTGTTGAATATACAAACTAGATTCATAATTTAGATGTATCAGGATGGTGATACCATGTTTCTGATGCACAACACTAAGATATTTAAGTTTTTTTAACAGCAGGCATGGTACGTGAATTGGAACTTTAAACAAATTCTAAATCCCATCTGAGTTTAGGAATGAAAGAGAACGCACACACACAAAATGGGCATATTGATGTTTTGCCAGAAAAACGTTATTACTGAAATAAACTACATGGTGACTATCAAGCCCCCTGGCTTGGGGGAGGTAAGTATGCTGCCTGCTAAACCTCCAGCACACTTCACACTAGTTCATACCTTTGGGAAAACAACCCTATGTTCTCTAAATACTCCACCCTGAGCAATCCAGGCAAACGACAGTTATCAGTCAATCTGTGTACCAAGTCTCCGTGGATGACAGCACACATCTGCCTCGTGGGCTCAGACAAGGTTATGTGGTCTTGGTCCACAACACTTGAGGGAATTTGTTACCCAAAGATGTTAAAGTTAAGTTGAGGATGATAAAGTTACATGGTGCCTCCACTCATGGAAACTGAGTGGGTAGAATACAAGCTAGTACTACCCCCTGCGAATCAGTTCTAACCTAGTAGGACCCTCCTGGCGTAACCCACCAACCTCCCACACAATGCAACCAACAGTTTGTCAGAAGTTAGTAATCTGTCAAATTACAAATCATATGCTCGCAGTCGCACTACACATGAGGAGTCAGAAACTTCAAACAAAACAATGATTTTATGGGGGGACTGGAGCAAGGCTCTATGGAAGGAAAAGGTTAAAACAGACATAAGGGGTATACCAACCAATCCCATGCCATGGGCTCTCTCACTACCTCCCTCTGAGCATACCAGTATTCTGGCTCTGCCCAACTGTACTACTGGGCACTATCCCACTTCCCTCTGGTACTAGAAATAACCCCTTTTCTCTGGGAGATCCCAGGGAATCTTGGGTACCAGTTGATGATTGTGGCAGGCTTGATGTCACTGCACGTGGTTGCCTGGCATTGGCATGGTTAAATATTTAATAAAAAATACTTCTCATCCTTGCCAGATGGTCTGGTCCGTTAAAGGGAAACACTGGCTACTACTAAGATGGCGGCAATTACTGCAAAAATGCCTGATTAGGGCTTTTAGCATTAAAGTAAATTTTTCAGTATCTGTTTCTCTTTTTATTTAATCTCCAAAGACCTGCGCCAATCATCTTATCAGCCGAGCCACTCGCGGCCATTTTGTGGACACCAGGTGGCTTCTGATGTGCAGGGTATGCTAATGAGGGCTATCAACTCTGACATCTGGTGTTTCCCTTTAAACAAATAACAGTGCTCCGATTTGAGGCCATAACTAAACTAAAGAAACATACAGAATAGTGGATGGTTGACTATCCACAACAAGGCTGTGTTTCCATCGAGGGAGTTGATGACATCATTCTTTTACAGTTAGTTTCTTTTCTCCTCTGTCCCCAGGTGGCTCTCTAGCATGCCTGATCCCCCAGCCCCATCTCCCACTCGCAGATTACCTTCCGCTTCCTCCACAAGCTTGTGCGACGGGGATCCCTCAACCCATCGGAACGGATCCGGTGTGGAGGTTACTGCCTGTTCGTGGGAACGGGGCCTGTGGGGATCAGCATTCATCCTGCCATGCCCAGGAAATTTTTTCCTCCATTTTTCTCCCCTTAGAAGAGGCATGCAATGACGCCCTATGGAGAGAGCGCGCACGCGTCTGCATGCACTCCTCCAAGCGTCTGCCTCCTCTCCTCCCCTTTCTGGAGCATCCGTGTGCTGTCCCCCAGCTGCCACTAGGAGCCAGTTGAGCACCGACTGCTGGTGATCCTCCCTCCCCAGAGAAGGACAGCAGCCCCTTGGATGCTCGATCCTTCTCCTCCCCTGCTGACCCCCAGTGGCCCGTGCTCGTTCCTGAACATGGGTTGCCGGCGTAGCGCGAGGTAAGGCATCCAACGCCTCAGCCCTCAGCACCATCAGGCCAACTGAGTTGATGACATCATAGAGACCTCAAGAGTGAAGCTCAAGAGGTCTCGCTAATGTCATCAACTACCTGAGATGGAAATGCTGCCTTAGTTGTGTTTTTTTTTTGTTGTGTGTTTTTTTATGGTTACCTTGGTTATTTTGTTGTGCTGCCACTCCCGCTGACTCCTGCTTCTCCCTGCTCTGCCTCTGCTCTGACTCGATCCATCTTCATCCCATACCTGCTAGCGCGGCACCATTTACTTTAAAATGAAACAAAAAGAATTAAAAAAAAAAAACAATTCAGTTTTATGACACAGAGCCACGTGAGGCTCTTTGTGTCAAAACGAGGAGGGTCCACCAATCGGTGCCCGCTGAATCATGCTGTCATGTTGACAATATGTTCAGCATCAGAGCATCACTGAGTGAGTCAATCAAGTGGCCGAACAAGGCAAATAAGTTGTTGTACTATTAATGTGATATCATAACGATAGCACAACAATTTTTGTGACCTTTGAACTGTACTACAACAAGAATTTGAAAGCCACCATTTTCTACATAGAATAAGCCCTAACCATATACTATAATAATAATATCTTTATTTATAAAGTGGTATTCACAGGGTATCAAAGCGCTGTACAATCCATACAATATCACTTAAAACAATAACATTCTAAAATCAGTCATCCAATCAATATGATTAAAAACACCACTACAGGCATCCAACATAGATTAAGTAATATCGCCAAAGGCACTCCCGCATAGATATGTTTTTAATGCAGTTATGGGTTGTAGACCTGTAGGTCCTGATAAATCTACTCACGGTTACCCTCAGGCTGGTTGGCCTTCGTCTCTCACTGCAGTCCTGACTGGATGTACCTGATCTTGTGCAGAAGTCCCTGATACGCTGCTGATGGTTTCTCAGCTCTCCTCTGCTGGTAGTGCTGCTCATACTCCTCTTGCAGACCAGCTGGCTCACCCCCTTGTCAGTCTTGCGGGGTGTTCAGGTGAATCTCAGTCTGGCTAGGTCACCTTCCACAGTGCTTCCCTAAGGCAGCCTCCACCGTGGTTAGTTCCAGCTTCCCTCTTCCAGGTTACGCCTGGCCACCTCTCTACTCCTGCCCTTGATAGTCTACTCTCTGCCCACATCTTCGTTGCTCTACTCCAAACTTATGAGTCACCTACAACAGTATAGCTCATTTTGTCACTGGGCTTCCCTGGAAAACCCACCACTGCACCCTCTACTCCTCCCTCAACTGGCCCACCCTTGAAGGGAGATTCCACCTAAAAATGCTCTCCTTCCTTCATAAAATCCACCTTAAACTTCTACCACCTAGTGTCAACTCCCTTTTTCCACTTTCTGCACCTGGGCGGTTGACTAGAGGTGCCACCACTATGGTCTTCGACACCCCATTTTACAGGACCAAGCAAGCTCAGAACTCCCTATCCTTCCTAGATACAAATTGGTACAACAAGCTGCCCTCCAGAATCCAAGCATTAAGTTAATTCACTCCTTCAACTCCTCACTCAAGGACCACCTACTCATCTCATCCACCTGTAGTTGCCCTGGGTTGTCCCTTCGCTGAAACCCTGAGTACACCCCCCTCCCCCCTTATACACCTCCTAATCACTGCTCTCTCCCTTTCCTCCCCCCCTTCCTTCCATGTTTTACACTTGCATCTTCTCCCCCTTTCCCTTCCACCTCCCATCCCGTCAGTCCCTCTGACCCCCAATTTTTCAAACCCCAGTAGACATGCACTTTCCCCTCATACCGCACTTATGAGTACTGCGCTTTTCCTCTTCTCTACCACCCTGCTACTTACTGCTGAATCCTGCCTCTTTACCTCCCCTACTTACCACTCATTCCTACTAATCCTCGGTCACTCGTGCTATCTCCATCCTAACTCTGTCACCTACTTTACTATATTCTTATGTACCCAAAATATAGGTCTGTTGCATTGGTATTCTTGATATTGTAACCCCCTGTACTGTACTGCGTTGTTCTGCTATGCTGTACACTGTTACGTTCATATTACCTGTATTTTGTATTTCCTCACTGGACGTTTGTGAATACGAGCATTTGTGGTCACACACTTTCCAGTATATAAATAAAAATGGATTGACTGTTTAATCAACTGGCTGTGGTTGCTGTAGTGGTGGTTGAAGTGGTGGCATCCAGGCCTCACTCACTCTGTTGCGGTTGCAGATCCCTCAGGTCTGAGCAGGAAAATGTCTCTTCGTGCCTGTACTGAAGTTCAGCTACAGGGTGGCTTACCCTGATAGACAGTTGCCTTCAGTTGCAGAGTGCAGTGTCTCTCTCGCTCTCCTGTGAGTTGCAGTCTCCTTTTTGGCTGTACAAGCACAGTCTTCTCTCTAACACTTTTTTTATTTAAATTTTTTTTATTTCAGTTTATGTCCCCTTCTCTCCAGCTCCTCCCAACTCTTATGACCTCCAGCCCCCCCCAACCCCCCTGCCTCCCCTAACCATGGCCACCTACCTCCATGGAGCCCTGGATGTATCCACAGGCAGGGCTGAGGTGCGGGGATGTATCCCTGAACTTCTAACTTCGTCAGGTAGTGCTCTGTGCTGGGGAGGAGGGACCTGGATATACCACGGTCCTTCATTGCTGAGGCTGTTTCCCTCAGTGTTTCCTCCCTTTCCCCTGGGGATGTCACATGCTAGGATGTCAAGGCATACCTGTAGACGCTGTGCGAGTGTCTGCCCTCTGACATCAGCGATCCCCCAACCCTCCCTTCAGTACTCCAGCTGCACTACTACTTGTGGTCCCCCAGGTGGGAGTATTGTGGTGGAGGATGTAACCTTCCCTCCCTAGAGGAGGAAAACATCCTCTGGGATGCTCAGTCCTCCGCCAGCCGGCCACCGATGACCCAAGTTTGTTCCTGAACTCAGGTCACCAGCATTGTGAGCAATAACGCTACTGCTTCGCTGATGGGCCGGACCCTCTGACACTTTAGGCAGTTCGGGCCCATGCTGACAGACAGTTAGTCTGTTCTCCTGCTCTGTCTCTGGCAGACTCCAGCAGACTGAGCTGTTGCTGGAAAATTCCTCACACTTGCCATGAGCAGGCAGCCCCCCCCCCCAGCTGCTTAGTGCTCTCTGTCAATCAGTGGGGGGAGTCTGTCTGTCTGTGCCTTGATGCTAGATTGGACACCTCACTCCTGGGTAAATTAATGAAGTCCTCTAGTGTCCCTGGAGCTCATCTGGCTCCTTTACAATCTTGTTGAGCCTGATTGGCTGAACTTTCACCTAATGACCCTGGATGAACTTTCACCTAATGACCCTGGTTGCCATGTCCATGGGGTCAGAGGTGGCTAAAATGGCCGCCTCTCTCGTAAGTCCACAAGAGAACTGTCCCATAAAGTCCTCTTTCCTGAAAGGCTCCTGCCAATGCACACTTATTTGCCCCCTAGTCCTTTTATGCATGGTTGTACAATTATTCCAGTTGAGTCGGGGCACAAGTTCAGGGGCGCCTGTTGCACTCCACTATAGGCAGGAGAAAAAAGGCTGCACAGAATGATGTTGCAGGCTGAAACTGGACTGGGCTCTGTGGAGCCACGGTAAGCCCCAGCAGATGGGGTGGAGGGTTACAAATGATTTCTTTGGTCCTGTCTTTCGTTTTTTATCAGTCTTTTGAGTTTCTACTTCTTTTGAGGGAGTGAGGACCCCATCTTCTTTGTAAAACAATTGGGTGTTTTGTTGATTACTTGGAGACAGAGCTCATAGAGGGTATGGGTGAAATCCAGACTGCCGGACCAGACTGGACCCAAAATGGTTAAAACTGAATTGACTGATCTGGTCAGATGAGTCAGACCAGACGCAACCTGTGTGGTCCATTCCAGCCAGACCAGTCGGTCCAATTTTTACTGTTTTAGTCCATCCCTTCAGGCTCATCTGGGCCATGCAGTGTGATGGCTATGTGTGAAATCCAGCCCCTGGACATAGACTAGACAAAAACGTTAAAAGGTCCAGTCTGGGTCTGTCCAGATCAACCAATCAGGTTTTTATCATTTTTGGTCTTATCTGGTGTTCTGGATTTTAACAAGTCCCCATGTAGAGTCTTCTCTGCTGCTGATTCAGCCATCTTGAATACGGGGGTCTTTTTTTGTTGTGAGTGCATTAACTGCAAGTGGGGGCTGCAGCACACCATAAAGCTGCATGCCGCTGCAATCTCGTTCGCTGTAGCCATGAGCAGATGCTGTCAGCAGTGGAGAACAACAGTTTGGTACAACTCTATCCTGGCCAGTCCACCCCCACCCCAAGTTAGGCATCTGCCCTAAAAGCAAGTGACTAACCTAAACCGTATCCAGACACATTTCAGAAATTTGAAACTGAGTTTAACCCCAAGAACGCATGACGTTTTGCATTCCCACCATTCTTCTGACCTTAAAAGTATACTGTTTATATAAAAAAAAAAAAGCTGGGTTCCCTTCATTCCTGCCTGCTCCTGTTTATCAGGCCCCTAATGGTACAGGATGTGGTAACTTATTGACTGTGCTGGATGCATATTTATGAGTAAGTAACTTGGATTAGTATGTCTGGCTCCACACACGCTGCTGTTTGTATCCTGGTTCCTCAACACAGTTTGAGCACTGTTAACCTTAAGTGCCTTTTGCCAGCATACTGCTGTAGAAACTGCAAGACTCTGTGGGTGGCTAAGCTTCCAAAAGCAACTCTTTCAGAGACAAATAAAGAAACAAGCAAAAACAAAAAGCTGCCGTTTCTCCTCTGACACCTAAAAAATCCTGGGCATGGCAGGATTTTATATTCCTTTCGACCACCCTGCGCCTGGGCAGATTTCCAGAAGATGCTGCTTTAGCCATTATTGTTAGGCCTCTGAGGCTGGGAGATCAGAGGGCTGTGGGTTCAGTTCCCACATCTGGCACTTGGGTTAATATCCCAGTACTGACACTGTAGTGCAGCATGAGAGGGTGCTGCACTTCTGAGGTCACCGCCTTCGGATGAGACGTTAAACCGAGGTCCCATCTGCCTGGATTGGTGTAGTTCAGGTGGATGTTAAAGATCCCATGGCACTTTTCGAAAAGAGTAGGGGAATTTCCCCGGTGTCCTGGCCAAATTTCCTCCATTCACGAAACATACCACCAACAACTTAATCTGGTTCAAAGTCAGTTGGCATTCATCTGTATCCCCCTCCCCCGGGTCGTGCCTGAAAATAGGCAGGATTTGTCTAGTGCACTTACCCGGTCAACAAAATCTAAATAAATAAAATACATCTTTGGTGGTTATAATTTAGAACACACACATTAACCTGGCTTTTTCTCTTTTATAATATGTGGACATTTTGACATAGCTGTCATTTGTCCAGTCTCCTGGCTGTACAGTTTGTTGCATTTGCAGTGAAATACTGTATCTTATATTTTTCCCAGGACCTGTATTAGTCCTAATAGCACCCCAAGCAGAAATACTTGTGCTGCCCCTTCACTGCTTCCACCACCCCCTCACCCCCACCTCTTCACCCTCTCCTCCCTTCTGCCCCCATTACATCCAAAAAGTGGCAAAAATCCTATGAATACAAGGATAGATCCAGAAGCAAATGATTTGATACCTTTTAATGGAACAACATAGATGTAACAACAAGAACAAAGTGCTCTAGCTTTTGGACCAACCAGTCCTTCTTCAGAAGCTCAAGGCAGTATGAATACAAGGGTGACCAATGACAATTTGTTTTTTGTTTTATTACTTTTTGCATTTCAAGCAGATCACTGCTAAATACTTTCGACTTTAGTGTGCCCCTTCTGTGTTGGCGCCCCCAAGTGGCTGCTTGGTTGGCTTGTACCTAACAGAACCTTTGATTTTCCTTTGTAAGAAGCCTCTTGTTTTATTTAGTTATTGAAATTTGGTAACTGGGTAGGCTCACTGGAACCAGAGGTTCCTTTTTCAGGGGCTACCCGGAATTAACTGCAGGTAGATATACAGACAGGAAAAACAGGTATGATGTCTACAATAAATGACAGCATATTGGCTTAATTACAGGCAATAATAAACACATATTAAACATCAAAGGCATACATTTCTTTCTTTTTTTTTTTTTATATACAATTTTTTCTTATTTTACCATTTTCTCCCCTTCCGGTGGTCACGGCGTACACATGCATATGCGCGTGTGGAAGCTTTCGCATGTGCACACGCACACCAGGATCCAGTGACCCCTTCCACCCCACCCCAGACTTGTGTCACGCTCCTGCCACCTGTGCACCCATCAGACCTCCACCTGATGGAGTGCGGGACTCTGAGGAGGCGAGTCCCACCCTGGAGGGGAAATCCCGCCCAGCCCCCCAGTTATGTCTCCCCAACAACCCGAGGTCGCTCCCCAACCTGGGTCGCCTTCGGCATGGTGCAAGGTGTGTAGTCCAGCGCCTCAACCCTCGGCACCATTGGGCCAGCTAAAGGCATACATTTCTACAGGAGGAACATCTGCTTAAAGTTGGACCAACATAACATTCTGTGGTGATTTGCATATGTAGCCCATGATGCTTTGCATTGTGGGGGCATGTGTGATTTTGTATTTTCTTGAAACTTGGCTTCTCAGCCAAATGCCCTTTGGGGTAACCCTTGCCTCAGTGTTTGTGCACAGAGGTTCTTTGTCTTTTAAATAGTAACATAATACACACCACAGCCCTCCTTATTTCCTGGCCAGAATTTATTATTTAATTACCGGTTTCCATAACCTAGTGATCGCATCTGTTGAGTGGGAGCACAGAGTGAAACATTCCCTGCATGTCTCTGCTTATCTGGCGTGCCCAGGTTTAGGAATCCACCGGCACCTAAAACAAAGGAATAGTGGGCTGAAAAATGCAGCAGCGGTATGGGGCCCTAGAAGGAAAATACACGATGTTTCTGAAGAAGCACAAGAAACAGTACACCAGGGAGAGAGAAAACATACTGCAGCAGATGCCAAATCCCAACATCATATTAAAAAGTGAAAAAAGAAACAGGTTTATGTTCCCTTAAGCACCGTAAGTGGTGCAATGTACCCTGGTAAATGAATATTCGGACAATGAGTTAAGCTTGACCCAATGCGGAGCTCCACGACTTCACATTTTCAATCTTAGAGGTATTTGCTGCATTATTTACTGCTCAGTATCCTGCTGCTTGCTTGTACATGTGTAGCATTTTCAAAGCACTGGATGCAGGACCTGCGTTCATATTACAGATGCCTGCTCTGTCCATGCAAATTCAACAGGCTGTGTCCTATTCTCATACAGCCATCTGTGATTGTTTCTGCAGTTCATGGCATTTCTGGCTGTACCTTCGGTACTTGTATCCATTATCCATCTGCACCTGCAGTACTTATGCCCTAAAGTTAGGCCACTTTTTTGTGGTCTAACTTTACAGAGAGAAGTGTGCAAATATGTCTCGCAAAAGGACACAAGTCTTTGAAAATCTCCCACCAGTGTGCTTCCTGATAATGTCTCTCTCTGTCATTCTTTCTTTTTTTATGTCCCCTTCTCTCCAGTATTCTCCTTTCCACCAGGTCCCTAAGGCACGCCAAGCTACGATAGCTTGTTTCCAGGTGCATCCCGGGGGGGGGGTTACATGCACCTGTTTTCTGTTGACAGGGGAATGTTGACCATGAAACTTCCTTACTCTTCATTGATAAGTGCCACGGGATCTTTAACTTCCAACTAGACAGTGACCAGGAGATGGGCAGAATGGAACTTGGTTTAACGTCTCATCCGAAGGGTGGCATTCCTGGTGTGCAGCACCCTCCTCATACTGCACTACAATGTCAGTTATATGGGTATTTTACCCCAAGTACCTGGTGCAGGGCTAGAACTCACAACCATCTGATCTTCCAGCCCCAGAGGCGAGACTGCTACCTATTGATCCACTAACACTGCTATAAGTCTTACCCTGTTCTCGTTGGTCCCAGTGGTATGCCCTGCCAGTGGTGGGGCTCACGGTAATCAGGACTCCCCCAGGCCCCTCAAGAACTTCTCAATCACCCTTCAGTGGATGGGTGGGTGCTACAGTCGATGGTGTGGGACCTTCAGGGGGGGCAGCATCATTCTGCCACAGCCAGGGGGATTTTCAATTGTTTTCCCCCCTCTTCCCTTGGGCACTGACATGCAAGAAGCTCAGGAGTAGAAGTGTACGGAACAGTGTGTCACATCTGCGAGCCTGACCAATGTCCATCCTCCCACTTTGCCTCCTCTACCCATGGTCACCCAGGTGGCAGTGCTGCGTACAGCAGAGGCAGTGATCCGCCCTTCCTGGAGGAGACAAGCGTCCTCCGGGATGCTCAGTCCACCTCCCCTACCCACCCTCCAACCTGGGCTCATTCCTGAACCCAGATCATCGACATCATGAGCAGTAGCCCTATCAATGCGCCAACAGATTGACTCGCTCACCATTGTTTTAACTCTTAAAGGTACAGTACACTGTTCACTGTCAGCTATAACTACACTACTGGTTAAAGAGCCTGTAATATGCCTGGGAGAATACTGGGAAATGTAATATTTGCACATAATTCTGCTTGTATTTCACATACTGTCCGTATTTATGTTCCCATCCTTCCTTATTACTAAGGAAAGCTACTTGAAAATAGGACCTTTGTCCCTCAGACTTCCTCAGTGCCTTCTGCCTGTCTACACGTGATGTCGTAATCCTCCGTTTATGAATCACGGTAGGTTGCCATGCTGTCACAAGCAAGAGATTATGTCTAGGAATGTGTAAATACCTTATTCTGAATATGTGGCCTGCATATTCTATTCGGGGGCCCAGATGTTCAGTATTCATATTCAGCATGGGGGGGGACTTTCCTTCCCCCCAAGTGGCCAGGGGTCATCTCCTGGCCACCTTTCCCCCTTATTCCAAGCTTTTCCCAACCACCTCCCCCTTCCTCGGATCCCGCACAGAAAAGAAAGGGAGGGCTTACTCCTAGCACTTTGCCAGGAGCCAACAGCGTCTTTAGAATGACAATTCCTCCCTAGTCCAGCTACTCAGATTGCTAAAAATAGTAAATATAAGGTCTGTGCCCATCCCCCTTGACCCCAGTCCTTGATTTACAGGGGAGGGGCTAATGTCAGTTTATCCTGGCTAGTCAGTCGCCTTCCCACCATGCTCCCACACTGGTCTGAAGTCACCGCTGATGAATGAATGCACAGGTGTGAGCATGCACAAATGATCAGGAGGGAGGGGGTAGGGCGGTAGCATCAGTGGTGATGGTGAACAGCCGAAGCGCTAATGGCTGCTGTTGAACATCAGAGAAACGTAGATGTCAGCTGCAGACAAAGGTCCAGCAGCCCATTGAGTCTACCCAATACCTGCCTGTGTCCATACCCAGCCTAATGCTGGACCAACGCTAGTCTACCAATGGCCCTAACTGTATTTTGGTCTTCCCTTTCCAAGTTCACTCATCCCCTTCCTCCAATTGCCCCCCCGCCTACCTCCTCTGGTTTGAACTATTCCCCTGTACTGATCCCACCTGTATTTGAAGCCAGCGATGGACTTCATGTTGATTAAACCATTCTACTTCTCCACAACCCAATAACTTCCTTACATCCCTCTTAAACCTTTCCCCCACCAGTTTCCATCCATGGTTCTTAACTTGCCTCCTTGTGAACAAGGCATTGCTGCCCACTTTATAAACATTCCTTAGGAACTTCAAGGTCCATATCATGTCCCCTCTCCCTCCTGGTCTCCAGTGTGCATATATTGAGATGCTGCAGCCTCTCCTGGTACGTCTTCCCCCGCTACCCCTGAATCATCTTTGTGTCCCTTCACTAAAGAGCCTCCAAGAGGTCCCTGTCCTTCAGGTGTTCGCTCCAGAACCGTGCACAGTGCTCCGGGTGTGGTCTTGCCAAGGATCTGTACAGGGGCAGAATCACCTCCTTCCTTCCTTCTGCTGACTAACCCTCTCCCTGTGCACCCCAACATCCTATTTGATTTCACTACAGCCTTCTGACATTGGGCACAGACTTTAGACTGTCACTAATAACGATCCCCAGGTCCCTTTTCTTCGATGTCTGCTCCACCCTTGCTATCCCTAGCCAGTACACCTGTTTTCAGACTTCTTTTGCCAGTTTGTGCGACCTTACACTTTTTGACATTATAATATTAGTTGCCAAATCTTGGACCAATTTTTCAGTCTGTCCAAGTCTGTTTGTATTCCCTGTATTCCTTCAGCTGTATTCACCCTGCCACTGATTTTGGTATCATCTGCAAACAGACTTATTTTGCAAGGAGAATATTGTTCCACACATCACACCTAGTACTGTAGGGTAGAAAATCTTCCAATTAGCAAAATGGAAAACAAAAAAATTCTTCAGATATAAGAAGTAATAGTTTTCTACATTTATATATTTATTTCAAAAGTTTCAACAGGAAAGACACACTGAGCTTGTAATAGATTGTTTCCAGATGTGTCCTTGGGGGATGTGGGAAGGGGAGTATACAATATAGGTTATGTGAGTAAAAATACATACTGTAAGGGGTGATAGTAATAAAAATAAGTACAGTAATAGTAAAAATGCATAAATACAATAGAATAAAAATAAATTACAGTGTATGGTTAGGGCTGATCGTGCACGGAATTCAAGCAGCTCAAAAACCTTGTTGTGCACGTTCTAAAGTTACTGTGCACATTCTAAAGTTGCTCTGCACGTTCTAAAAACCTTATTGTGCACGTTCTGTCATTAACTGCAGCTGCGATTCCTTCGCGCTGGCTCCTGCTGCCTGGTTTCACTTTCTCTGCTCACTGTACCTTAGCGTTATCGTGCGGTTAAGAAAAGAAATGCCAGCAGTGTTTTTTCTTTTTAACCGTACACTATAACAAATAAAATACGGGCATCCATACACAACTTGCCTTGTGTTTCCATCTCAGGGTTGAGATAACAGCATGGACCTCTCGAGCTTCGCTTTCAAGGTCCACAGGCTGGTATCTCAACCTCTCGATGGAGGCACAGGCTCGTTCTGCATGGGCGCCCATGTATTATTTCTTATTTAGTGGGTAGTCACAATTAACAGGCAGAATATTCAGGGCTACAAAAGTAAAGATGAGATATAATGCAAATTCCGAAACAAGTACTATATAGAACAGGGAGCAGTGCCAAACAGTAACACGATTAGCACCACCCCGACTGCTAAAACACAAGCTAACAAAGCCAGTGCAGGAAGCTTGGTCAGGAGCACAATATTCATTTATTTTCAGTGGCACTGGAACAAGTTTTATAGTGGGGGTGCTGAAAGCCATTGAGCAAAACTGTAAGCCCTGTGTACGATGGAAGCCATGCATTCGGTTGCTATTATGTTAAGACATGTTAATAAAGTGAAGCCAGCATCAACAAGTGTTTCTCTAATTAAAACATGTTTTAACCACAGTCCTTTCTACAGTGTTTACAACATGTTTATCATAAAATGTTTATAGCAAACAAATCAAAAAGTAGCATATGATTTTATGATCCACTTGACTTAAATATTGCAATTTAGAGATGTCTTGTTTACGTGTGAAAACAGGTTGAACAGTTGTATTTTACTTAAAGTATTGTAGACAGGAACAGTCAGAAGAAGCCAAAGGTTGACTTGCCCTTCGGTGTCATGCGGATTAATTTTTTCATGAGGGACTGGACATCTAGTACGTCCAGAATGTCACTGTGTATGTGCATAAGAGCAAGGCGCATTCGTCTCTTTTGGCTCATTGTGCTATGCACCCAAGTTTAAAGGCGGCGGAGGATAGAGAAAGATCGCTCTGACCCTGCAACTGACATTGGTAAACACAAGGAAAGTTTTTTGAAGTTTTCAACTTCTTGAAATGGTCCTCTTGGTTGCGGCTGAAGTGTTTCAAAAAAATCCACAATCTCTGGAACACTCTTTAACTTGTTTTCTTTGGTTAGATCACGCAGCATCGTTAACTGAATATAAAGCTTGAGTTTATCAAACTGTTGAGGAAGGTGAAGTTCAGAGTTTGCCTCAAAATCTGCAGAGATTATCCTGGTGGATGCTGAATCAATAATTTTCTCCCTGTGTGCGGCAGTCTTCATGCCATTCTGTTAGAAATGTCGCTGTAGTTCGGCATTTACCAGCTCTAGGGCTTCGTAAAATTCACGCTCCACAGTGCTTCATATGTTTCAGACACTACTTCTTCTGCCACTGTGGTTTGTCTGCAATGAACTGATGTTTTGCTGACCCTAGTTTTAGACTGGAATCTTCAGATTGTTCTTGGTAGCACATTAATTCATTCTGTTAATCATTTCTTGAACAGTTGCATCCTCTCTTAGTACACTTATTCATTCTGTTGTTAATTTTACAGATTCCAGCGCTCCAAGTGCACTTGCATTAACACTCTGGAGGCCTTTGGCTACCGTTTCACAAGGTCTGAATATAGCTTTGCAGTACAATAAATAAACCAAAGTACGTCCTTGCACTTTTAATGTGTTTAAAAAGCCCAGCCAACTTTGCTCTCATTTCACTTCTAACAGTGCTGTCATACTGAAGTGTTAATAGCATCTCCACAAGTGCACTGTAAGCAGAACACACCTGGGAGACTGCCACTGTATGAATGCACCATCTCGTAGGGCACAGACTTAAAATATTGCACACAGCTTCTCCGCAGCCAAAGACAGATTTGTACACGTTTTTTATGCTTGACAGATTCCCCAATAAGTGAAACATCTCGAACAAAGCTTAATGTGTCTACCACAAGATGTACTTCCCAGCCTACCCCTTGCAGAACAAAATCTGGCCATATTTCTCTAAGTCAAGCTTGCACCCCCGAGAACTTACCAGCCATGTTGCTAGCACCATCAAAGTAATAACCCTGTAGATGTTTGAGAGGCAGATTCAGTTGCACAAATATATCTTTAATACACATAAATAAAGTTTCTGCAGTAGTGTCAGGTGCATTGTAAAATCCCAGAAAATGATTTTGCATTTTCAGTTTTCTGTGCTGCATGAAAACTCACATGTACTTATATCGGTTGTTCCATCTGCAGTTAGTCCTAAGAATGGACTGTCTAGGGCTTGTGAAACTGTATCTTGCTGAACTGCATGAGCAAAGATTTCAATAATCTCATTTTGGACGGAGTCTGACATCCAGTTGTCTCGTCGGTGCAGCCGGTCCCTTATACTGCATTCAGTATCTGTTCGCTCTAACATTAGTTGCCAGAGTACTCCATCACGATTTTGATGGCCTCTAAAAGGCAGTCCTGGAAGACCGAGGAACTTAATTGACTCAAACATGAGAACTCAGTTCTTGCTGTGTTTTGTTCTTTGGCAACTCACTCAGACAGCATCGAATTATTGGGTATACAACCCAGCCCAGCAATCTTTTCCATGGCTTCTGTGTGGAAGTGTGATCTTTTATTTTCCTTAAACTTTTCAGATGCTTTCGGCCAATTTGAAAAGCCAACCCTAACAAAAACAAATTCATGCCTTACACCTTCACTTATCAGTTTTTTCCGTTGCTTATACACATGTAAAGCAAAGAACACAACCAGTTTCCCATAGCTATTGGTGCCATGGCCTTTTTTCAAACCAAACAGACTTACATGATCAGGTGAATTTTTCTGTCCCAAAGCACCTTGCAGGAAAACTGTAGTCCTTTGGTTGAAATGGCTGATCTAGCAGTAGCTCCTGTATGACTGTGACCACTGGTGAGGACTGAGATGGCCATGAACCACCTGCGGGAACCTCCTGCACAGTAACAGGGTGACTGAGGTTGCAGTACTGCTGAACTTGCCCCACAAAGCAACACCACTACCCCCAGGCTGGTTCACTAATATTTGTGAGGGTGACAACTCTGAGCTGATTTTTTTTAGCAGGTGGTGGTGCCGCTGTACAATTTACAAAAAAAAATCTGATATTCTTTTTTGCGTCTTTTGTGACATTTTCTAACCTACGCTACACGGATTTCAAATGCGTCCCCTCGTTCCCTTCCAACTCTTACCTGACTCTCACGAGATTACAACCACCATGCAATTTATAATGTATTCTCGCTGCTGCTGTGACAGTCAATGCCTCAGTGCTGATTGGTCTGTTATCACTCGTGAAAGCAAATTGCAGTTAGAGCTGATGATGTCACAGTGCTGTGTCACAGCAAGCAGCGGTGGCTGGGATTTCACCAGGAATATTTTATAAATCCATCGCATGCCATTGACATTCAAATTCCCTGAAATCCCAGAGCCTTGCCAGCCAGCTCCCCAGGGTTTGTCTGACCATACGTGCACTCGCTCGCCACTCTCCTTCCTTCCATCCTGTTTGTGTCCACTTAGTTCTGATGAGGCAGCAGGGGGCAAGTGCACCACAGAGCTCTGCTCTGGCTCTGGGCAGCAGCAGCATGTCACCCCCAAGAACATGTCCCCCACCATCAACCGGCTTCCAATTCAGCTCATCTTCCTCAGCACCGACTTGCTCTACTGGGGTCTCCTGTTCAAGCAAGGTAAGAGAGTCTCCCTGGCACTGGATGAACATTTGCATTGGGTGGGGGGTTATTTAAGAAGGGGAGGGGACCCCACCTAGCTTAAAGTGAGTTGGATGAGGATCTGGGTTCCAGAAAGAATTGTACTGACTTGCCATTCCCGCACTGTAGTGTCAAAAGAACTGAGCGCAACAGCCACTAGCTCGCTGCTCTTCTTCCTTTCATCTAGTTTGTGTCCAGTTAGGTCTGAGGAGGCAGCAGGGGGCAGGTGCACTACAGAACCCTGCTCCAGCTCTGGGCAGCAGCAGCATGTCACCCCCAAGATCCCTGTCAACTGACTCTCAATTCTACTCGTCTTCCTCAGCACTTTGTTCTACTGGGGACTCCTGTTTGAGCAAGGTAAGAGAGTCTCCCCGGCATCGGGGACATGTTTGCATTTTGGGGGAGCCATTTAGGAAGGGGCGGGGACCCCACATGGATCTCAGTGATTTGGATGAGGATCTGGGTTCCAGTCAGAATTGTGCTGACCTGCTGTGGTGTTCCCGCAGTGCCAAAAGAACGGAGGGCAACAGTTTCCAAACTGACTGCTTGACTTTCTAGAACTACAGAGGGATGCATGGGTACAAGTACACATTTCAGGAGTTCGTTTTGTTACCCCGTCCATCATTTCAGTGCAGGTAGGGTAGTCTAGATTGTTAATATGAGCGAGTCATTTCTGCTCAGTTTGATCACCTGAGTGCGAGTAATTTATTATCATCACAGTCACATGACACCACCAGTCAACTAAATCTGACAGCACCAGCAGGTGCAAAAGACCCCTGTACTTCAAGCCAGAGGGTGCTGCCAGGCCCCCAGCACCCCTAGTTCCCGTGCCCCTGTTTATTTTTATTTCTTTCAAATGTTTCACTAGAAAAGACATACTGTACTGCTAACAACTCATTTTCAGATACGTCCTGGGTAAGAGGGGTATGGGAGATAGTTCAAGAGGAGGAAAAAAAATGGATAGTATTAACAGCATTACAAAATTAGAAGTCATATACAGCAATACAGTATTAGACAGAATTGGCAAATGAGGAGGGGGCTGTGTCATTTATATTAAAGATCACCTGCAGGGCCAAGCCCTTCCACCTATAAAATCAGGTAG
This sequence comes from Neoceratodus forsteri, assembly GCA_016271365.2. Lineage (NCBI taxonomy): Eukaryota > Metazoa > Chordata > Ceratodontiformes > Ceratodontidae > Neoceratodus > Neoceratodus forsteri. The sequence continues at coordinate 283,774,873 of JADMNL010000027.1, read as the reverse complement.
CAATGTCCAAATTATACCGTTAAAATAATCCTTGGAATCCATGGGAAGAACCTTACAATAATCTCCACCTATATCCCACCCAAGGAACAAGCTACAGGCTTTAATGTTCTCCTTGTATACCTCTCTGACCAACATCTAAACTTGGAGGTCATTGTGGTGGGCGACCTCAATATAAACTGGCTGTCCCCTGATGCTGCATCTTACAGAGATGCCAGTACCTTCCTGAATATCTCCTAACTTGTTGAAATGCTGACGCATACCAACTACCGCACCGGATCCAGCACCCTATTGGACTGGTTATTGACCAACTGACCAGAACGTATCACCCACACGGTCGTTCTCCCCGATTCCATAAGTGACCACTCCCCTATCATCTGCACCTGGTTGAATAAGTCCCCAAAACTCCCAGCCAAAAAGGTGACTGCCATATATTTCGAAGAGGGTCACTGGGTCCCCTAAAAGAGTACCTCAGCCAAGTGGATTGGTCCCACCTCTGCTTAATAACTGATGTAGACAAGGCACTAGACTACATCATTAAGACCTTCAATGTGGCGTGTGACACCATAAACCCTAAGTCACATTTTCAATACCTTGGAATTAGTGACTTGCACTAATAATATGCTCATGCGTTAACGTTTGTAAAACAGTTAACCATCCATTTATTTATATGGGGAGGGTTAGGAATGGGTAGTTGGATGTAGAACTTAAACAACAATCACATTTGGCAATTGGCATTTTATGATTAGCATGTTAGAGCAATCATTTCCCCTTTTAAATTCAAACCATATTTCAGTGCTTGCAACCACCAACCTTCTGATGGATATAGATTTAGCCTTCTGACTGACTGCTGCAGGTTTTTACCATTAAACAACCCCCAACGGGTACCAGTCCCCGGTTCAGATCAAACCCTCAAAGGTCTGTCCCTGGGTACTCGGTACTAACTTGTTGCAGGCCTGTGATGCAGCTGGTCGGCCAGCGTTGGCACGTTTGCTTGACTTAGAGGTTAACTTTTTGTGCATCTATTAGCTACTTGCCATAATTTGAAAGCAGCTATTTACAGTTCCCCAGGGGCAGTCCAATCCCTGCTTTTACTCATGGTTCTGTAGACAGTCTCGGGTGGCACTGGGGCTGCAGCTCTGGGGTAGATGGAACAGCAGAACCCTGGAATTTGAGAAGCTTGAGATGTGTAGCAGGCAGCTTGCAGTTTGGACCTTCCTGACTTGCTTGCAGAGTCAAGCAGCTTGTCACCTTTGGCCAGCTTGCAGGCTGAAGAATAGGAGCACAACGCGAGGCTTCCTCGTCCACAAGTGAGCCCAGACCCACAGGTGACCCCACGATCTGGCTCCCCAAGTGGGTCCGGAGTGCCTTAGCACCCAGGCATGCACCTGTGGCTCTTTGCAGCCCAGTCCATCCTACTCGATAAGGGTTAGTTATTCCCCTACCAAAGTCCAAGTTGTGGCTGTGCAGCTTGCAGTCACGGTCTTCTGCCTGAGCTGGAATTAACAGCACCTTGATGCAGCAAAGCTTCCTTTGGATTCTGCCTTGCAAGTGGCTATTGCTAGAAACACACAGTCTCTTGAGTGGCAGCCCCACCTTTACACAGCCAGATTTCAGCAATGCAGGCAGGTTCCTGAACACTGGATACCTGGAGACCTTTTCCACAGTCTCCTTTAGCTTCAGACTAAGTTGCCAGCTTTACTCTTGAAGTTCAGTCACATCCGGATACTAAAGGCATTTTGAGTCATACTGGCAGCTGTGGCCCTTTCTCATCAGGACAGTCTCTAGATCCTCACTGGAGACTCAGTTGCAGTGAGACTGGGGTACCCACATAGGGTTTCTCTGAGGACCCTGAACTTGGCAATGACTGAACACACTGTGTATGCCAACAGTCCCTTGATACTGAAAATCACTGTCTTCCTCATGCAGGTGCTCACTGACCTGAAACGGCTCTCTCTTCTCACTACAGCATTACCAGAAGGAGATTAAGGCAAGTCTCCCACACCATTTTCCTTAAGCCGGGACCATCCATAGCCCTTTCTTTAGACAAATCCATCCTGGGTTATTCCTTTGAACAAATGTCCACCCCCTTCTTTATGATGTTGAGTCAAGCATGGAAACAGACTTTAGTACTGCCTCAAACCAGTGGCCACACGGCCCCCAAGTATATCTCCATCTTCCTTTGAACTCACAGATGACTTTCTCACTCAGAAACCCTCCAGGCAAGTTCCTCCAAAATGTGGGAAAGCTAACTGTAGGCCCTGGAGGACAAGTAGCTGGCAACCCCTAGGCAGGGCCTTCTCATGCATTGCAGCCACATCTTTCTGCAAAGGGGCTGGACCCCCCCCACCCAAGAGGGGCTCCTGCTGAACTAACTCTAGAGCCAACAGTCCCTTGAGTTTTGAGAGCTCTCTGCAGCTCCTGATTGGCTGACCCAACTGTCCGAATGAAGAATTAATAGTCATTAAGCTCCTTTGATGCCTGATTGGCTCACTAAAAGGGCGCCAAGTATTTCCCCAACTTTCCCCCCATTACTCTTTTTTACTGTCCCACAGTCCTTGGCAGCAATCCTGGCTCTCCGATTGGCTGTAACTGGGACCAAAGGCTCCTAACATGGCTGCTGAACAACAATTCAACAGCAGTCCACACAATGCCCCCACTTTCATGCCCTGGTGCAGCCAGTACAAACATTTTTATGAAACCCATAGCCCCACAGGCTCTGCCCTTTTATACAATTGCAGAGATTAACAAAGTTAATCAGCCCCCCGCCTGTCGCTGCTGCCTATTCAGACTGTCCCCTGGCATCAGGCAGGCTCCTCATAAATATTCATTTTCCCTCATTAATATGCATGAGGGGGATTGCTAGAGCTACTGGTGCTCTTTAATTAAAACCTCTGGAGGCTTCTTATGCACCTCCTTCAGGTCTCCGGTACCCAATCAGCTAAATTTGGGGACCGGGACCAACCAAACAGCTCCCGTTTTACTGTGATCACAGTCGGAAAATCAATATGCGTTACTGCACATGCACTGGCTGCCGCTACTCATTTATTTTTTGATAATGCTTTTTCTCCCCTGGAGTTCTCTGCTGGTGCTTCTGATGCCACCCCCTGTGCCGACCCGGGTATCAGCCCCCCTCCCCTTCAGCCCCCACAACTTACCCCTCGTGGCAGGGGTTGGGGAGACCCTCAACCCACCAGACCAGATCCAGTTCCAGGGAAGCATCTTCTCAGGTGGTGCTGCAGGGGGACAATCGTCATCCTTGCGGCAGAGGACTCCTGTTTTCTGTGTTCATCTCTCAGGAGGTATAGAGTGCAATGATGCCAGCAGGGGCAGCATGTACACTCCCGCACGCACGCTTCCAGGTGTCTGCTGCATCCCCTGCCTTCATCTTCAGCATTAGTGAGCTGCCTTTGCTAGGGGGCAAACATTCACCAACTGCTAGGATCTCCCTTCCCCGGAGAAGATGAGCAATCCTTGGGACGCTCGATCCTTCTCGGCCCCTGCCGACCCCCCAGCAGCCCGTGCTCATCGCCGGTGTGGCATCCAGTGTCTCAACCCTTAGTGCCACCAGGACGGCTGCTGCTACTCATTTTAACTTGAAGGCAGTGCCGCGGCTCCGTGGTTTAGCTCCTCCAGCCCCATTCAGACTATAAACAATGCAGGGGATGGACGGAGGCTTTGGGGGATCATTATGGCTCAGCCAGGTGGTGGGGCACAGATCAGGGGATCCGGGCAAATGGGAGGATCTGGGCAGTCCCCCGAGGGGCAAAATCAGGTAAGCCCCCTCAGGGGAGTTACACAGCAATCAGTGGTTTTATAGGACCACCAGGCCAGATCAGAAGCTGGAGGGCAGGCTAGGAGCTCAGCAGTGATCCAGGGAAGGTGGGAACCTCTGATCCTGGTTTTCCTCAAGGGGGTGTGCTAGTCCCAGACAGCCACACATTTGTTGTAGAAGGAGTCGAGGTCCAGGTCGATATCAGTGGCTGTAGAGATGTGGGATCAGTCAGTGGCTAACAGGTCTGTGTGGCTGGAGGATAAGCATTTAATGGTTGCTTTTAATTGCAGGCAGTATACAAGCTATTTAACTACCACCAACATTTGATAAAGATCAGACCACACATCCTATCTAGCACTTAAAATGACAGTATTATTACTTGAAAACATAAAGAAACAGTAATGTAACCATAGCAACCAGAACTGGAGAATTTCTATGGCACAAAGGAAAATATTGCTCTCCAGACCTCCGACACATCATTACTGTAATCATGTATTGTGTACTGTCTCACTGATAAGATAAAGATCACTTAACCTTTGTCAGCTAACCCTTGGAGTCAACATTGAGTGACACCGACCTCCCCCATTAAAATAAAAACTGCCTACTTCACTTCCTGCTGTGTTTGAGGTTTTTAAACGCCAGCTAGCACCACTGTCCATTATGGGAAGCACTGGTGGTTTATGTCAAAATAATAAAACACATATATGTAAATCAGGGTGAAACCAAACACGTTCTCTTCCCTATCCCCATTTTTTGTTTTTGTTTTGGAGGAGGGGTGGTAGTGGTGGTGGGGGAGACATATGACAAGTTTTAACTTCCTCAAACACTAAGCAAGAAGGATGGGGTAATTCCTCTCTTGGTAATCTCTAGATAATTTGCATGAGGTTCTGCCCTGCAGCCCTCAGCAGAAATCCCTCTGATAGGGGTGTCCTCTCTGATGGAAGTGTGCCCTCGGATGGGAGTGTGCCCTCAGATGGGGTGGGGGTGTCCCCTCTGATGGTTATGTCCCCCTCTGAGAGGAGTGCCATCTCAGTGGGCTTCGCCCAAGCAAATCTTTTTTTTAGTGTAAGGAAATACGTCCCTAATTTGCACATAATCAGCTAATGCAATGTGCCATGGGTAATATAGGTAATCACCCTAATGGAATTAAAGAAGGGGTTCCAGTCCACAGCCAGCAAAACAATTTTAGTTAGTATCAGCAGAACTCAGTTACATAAAGTCCCCCAAAAATGCTTATTTAGTGTTATATTTTTGCCCCTCATTGTTCTTTCTTACCTACTAGGGCTTCCTTTTATCTGCCCAAGCCCTTCTGCCTGCCTGAGGAGTCCTCCAGTGGTCCAACCCTCTGCTAGCTACTGTTCAGCATCCTCTCTGGAGTCCCAACCGTAACCCACAGCTTTTCCACGGTGGGTAGGGCCCCACGGTTTCCCAAGCTGGGAGGAGGATACTTTGCTCGACGGTCGAGGTCCAGAGGGAGGAGCCAGCAAGACATGTGATGAGTCAAGAGGGACCTGCCCTGATGTGTGCACTGGGGTGCCTTCTTCTGCCTGGGGCTGTTGGGGGTATTTGTCCTACTGCACATTTCCTTACCCCTCTGCAGAGCGAGGGCCTGAGGAGCGACCAGCGGAAAATCATTCAGGGCCATCAGAAGGGCCGGTGAGCCCTGCAGTGGTTGGAAATGGGCAATGTTAGGCAGTATGATCCTGGCAGAACCAGCTGTTCCCAATCCCAGGGTACTGTCTGGTGATTGCTGCATAGCATATTGAGCAATCTTAAATTAGAATCGACTACTACAATACACAGAGTACTGTAGCACAGCTCTGTGATGAGGCCTCATAGTACTTTGAGAGAAAATATACCGCCAAGACACAGTAGTCTCTCCTAGACTAAAGTCCAGATTTAGGAACTGGCTCACATGAGGGAAACATGTATACATGTATAGGAGGCAGTATAGTGCAGTGGTTAAGGACACTGAGCTGTAAACCTGGAGACCTGGGTTTGAATCCCGTCAACCCCCTCGTGCATCGTGTGTGACCCTGAGCAAGCCAGTTAACTTCCTTGTGCTCCCAGGTCACACATGGAAACAAGCTTCAGCTTACTGTGCCTTTCCTGGTTAAAAAATTCCACCCCCCCCCCCCTTTTCCACTCATATCACTTAGGCTTCCTGGAACTCCTAGTGTTGAAAGGTAGGTAGGCCTGAAACCACCATCTTGAAAGCCACTACACACTCTTGCTGTGTCTCTCCATAGCAACAAATATGCCTGATTACAGCCCAGTAATATGCTGCAGATAATAAGCGTCCCATTGGACCTTTGTAAGCATAAATCCCACATCATAATTAGAAATAAGTCCACGCGACTGGGAAGGAGCTCCCCCGGCATGGCGTGTCAGATGCACTCAGTGTCAGCAGCGCAGACAAAAAAACTGCATATATTATGAACGTAACGATTTATAAAGACGTGATACACTGCTCATTTTCTTGAGCTCCTTTAATATCCTTAAAATATCTATTCCATCCATTGTGGCAATGTTTTCTTATTTATTTAACATTTTTCTTCTCAGTTTAATTTTTTTCCCATTGCTCCCCTTAAGGCCAAGTGAAACTAGAATTACAAGATGCTAGTCCATGGTTTCTCTGATTTACAGGACCTGACTGGCTTAAGCTGTTTGTTTCGGAATGTGTGTTTTTATTAATAAGGCTCTTTAACACAATCTGTCTCTGTCTCATAGAAACAAAGGAACACAGACAATGTTGGCAGAAAAAGACTATCGGTTCATTCTGTCTGCCCTGTTATACCCTCTCCTACCCTGAGACCTACTATCTAGATGTTTTGTTTTACCCCTTCTCTTTCCCCTTGCCCCCTGTCTTACCACTATCACCTTGTGTAGCTATTAAGCCCTTAAAGAAAACCAGTCTTGATACTTTTACTGGCTGAGATGGCTACGGAGGGACCTCCCTTACCTGAATGGGTGCTCCCATGTCCAGTTAAATAATTTTTTAAGTCACCACCTTAAGGAAGGGAAGGGATCATAATTTGCCCCTTAGGGGCTCATGGCACAATCTCTTTCTACTTCCCCACAATCGGCTCCACCCCTACACTCTGACGTTTTGTGATGTAGGTATAGGGAGAGTGCAGGGGTGTGCTCCAGTCACTTGAGTGGAGTGTCTTTTTACAAGTTACTTTTCCGATTTTAAATCGGGTTTTGGCACATATCGATGCCAGGGTTCAACTAACACGGCTCTTCTTAGTTGAGCCTTGGCACCGATCTGTGCCAAAACATGATTTAAAATTGGGAAACTAACTTGTAAAAAGATGCTCCATTCAAATGAATGAAGCACACCTCCATGCTCTCCCTATATCAATGTCACAAAACATCGGAGTGTGGGGATGGAGCTGACTATGAGGAAGTGCAAAGGGATCGTGCTGCAAGCCCCTCGGTGGGAAATTATGATCCCTTCCCTTCCTTTAGGGGGTGACTTAAAAAATGATTTAGCTGCCCATTGGAGCTCCCATTCATGTAAGAGAGCCCCGTTCTTAATCTTATAGGCCCCAAGAAAGGTGCTCTTTAACTGTGTCCTGGCTGTGCTTAGTCCAGTAATGGTTTTGGCACCCATCGCCTCTGCCGATAGACTGTTCCATGGCTCAGCCACTCTCCTTGTATAAAAAAAAAATCTCTCATGTCCTTCCTGACCCCCACCACCAGCTTCCACTCATGTCTCTGTGTTTTTGACTCGCTATTCCTGCTAAATAGTTTCTCACAGTTTACCCTGTTCATTCCTTTTCAGAACTTTAAAATAAAATCTCTGTCATATCGCCACCCCTCCCCCCTTTCCCTTCTGGCCTCCAGTGACTACATGTTCAATTCCCTGACCCAAACCTCACAGGATCCGCCCTGTTGGCCCTGAATCACTGCAGTTATACCCACCCTATGCTGCACTATCTCCTTGGATAGCATATACATTTAATTTAAATTAATAAATTCAAAGCATGCAAAAGGCAAGGGGCTGACAACACAGTACAGGGAATAAAGGAGGGGTAGGGGGAGAGATGCCACTGCCATTCTCCTTATGAAACTGAGAACATGAGGCAGGATTTTAAGACGTATCTGTCAGAGATGCTTCTGCTGCTATTTTTAAAATAGATGTGCAGCCAAACTACTGCATCTGAGTTTTATAGATATACCAAAAAAAAAAATACTCCCAAGAAAAAAGATGGCTGCCACATTGGGCTTAGAGATAGCATTGACTTGGCAAAGGTGAGGATAAAAAAAAAACAAAAAAACCCGCGTGGTATGCAGCATCGGAGGTATGTAAAAAAGTAGATTTGACAGGTATGCTAATCTTTTTATTAATTGTAGCCGAAACTAGCTTTTTGGAAAAAATCTTTTTCATTGCACTGCTACTTTAAAGGTAGATACAGTATCAGCTGATGGTACCTGCTTTGGGAGTCTTCCCACATGTTCGCCTCTCATTCCCTGAAGTAGTTCTTCTTCCTAATATTTTCCTCCTTTCAGAGACGTTATTGTGTTCTCTTGTTCTCTCATCCTTGAATATACTGAAGAGCTGTGTTTGTTCTGATGGTGGCATATCTCCCCTGTGTCTCCTCATTTCCAATGAAATGAGTCTGTGTGGTTTGTCACAGTGCCAGCCCATAGATGGAACTAAAAATTCTGACAGATGTGAGCCACTGCCTGCCAAAGGATAAAAGCAAAGTTATGTTTTTGGCATTGGTCCAAGTGTTCAGTCCAAATAGTTCATAGATTGGTGGCTGGCAGTATAGCCTAGAGGTTAGAGTGGAAAACTGTGAATGAGCTTGGCACATCCAGCAGACAAGGGTTTGAGTCCCACAACCTCTACTTGCATACTGTGTGACTCCAAGCAAGTCATTTAACTTCCTCAGTGCTCTCAGGTCATCCCTGAAAACAGGCGATTGTGCCTAGAGGGCCTTACCTGGTTACCAAAGAATATAAAAAATTAAAAACAGGTAAGGCTAGTCTACTGGTGCAGCAGAAGGGCTATCGCTCAAGATGATGGCAACCAGGATTCGGGGCTGAGCTCAGTTGCGGGGGACTGGCTGGAGAATGAGGTTGAGCATCCCAGGAACAGTACTTCTCCCTCAGGGTGGGCGGGTGGGAAACAGTGTTTTGCTGTTTGACTGCCACCTGGTGGTAACACAGGCAAGTACTCACTGAAGCCTGCAATGAGACGCATGCCACCACGAGTGAGAGTGTGTGTGTGTGTCTTTGCATGATTGTGCCCTGGGAAGAAGAAAATGGAGGGAAAAACCAGCACCAGTCTGATCTGGCACCCCCTGCAGGCTCATGCACGCCTGACATGGCTGGCTACCCACCACCACTTATGGTCCTCTGTAACTGGTGGATGACCAGTAAGTCCATAAGAAAGTTGGTGATGGGGCTGAAGGTTGCACAGGACCAGGGGTCAGAGGTGGAAAAAAATAGTCCTTTGGTTAGGGTCCACCCATATGGCTTGCAGCCCAAGACTTGAATGGTGCGAGGCAGGCAATCAGGCTGGGAAAACAGTGCTGTTCCCAGTCTGGGAAGGGGAGAACACTGCATCCAGCACTGCAGCAATGGGCTAGGAGCTTGCTCCCCTCCAGGGTTATCTACACGGCTGAGGTCTACTCCAAAACTAGGTAGTGCCATTATGTGGTGGAGAATGGTGTCCGGGAGAAGAAAACCTGGGAGGAAAAAAACTAGTGCCATCTGAATGATGGCAAGGGTACACCAGGGTCCCCATGCCTTGAAGAACACTGCCAAAATGACTGCGCTTGTGGCAGTGGGCTAGTACTTGATGGTGTTGGATGCTTATCTGAAGGCTAAAAGAGGGGATACAGGCACTAGGCAGGGGACAAAAATATACAGTATATGGGAAAAATTGTTCTTAGGCTCAGAGAAGACTCATTATTGACCTAGAATGAGTTGGGGGTGGGGGGCAGAGTAGCTTGTTGGATACTGTGTCAGGACAGGATTTCTCTGTAGCCAACCTGGACTTAAATCTCTATTTGAGTCACAGGTACAGTAGCTTGAGAGTAACAGACTCTGCCAAGTTCTCAGTTGACAGTAGTGTGAGGGTCATCATGCCTTACTTTATTCCAGTAGCACCATATTTATTTTTTTTTATCTTCCAATGCTTTTGCAGGCAAAGCCTGCAAAAACGAGGAAGAACTGATACTGTTGGAGTGGGGGTTGGGAGAATGGAATGTTCATCATACGATTTATGAGAATTACATTTATATGGGTACTAATTAAATTAAGGGGACTAACGCCAAAATTCAGAAAAAGTGCAAAAACATTTTTATTTTTTTAAACCCATCATGAAATTTTCCATGTCGATATTAAAAAATATATCAATATACTTTGTTGTTATGGAAAAAGTATATTGATAATATTTATTTGATAAAAAAACACCTCTGTGGTGATGTAAATTTATATATATAAATATTGATAGGGCTAGAGAAAACTATCTGCTTCTTTATCGATAACATAATTACTACTGTTACATGATAACGATATGATAATGGCACTATTTCTTTATGACTGGACACCAAGCTTTCATTTAAAAAAAGTACATTTCTAGCCACAACAGTTCCAAAGTTGGACCTTTCAAAATATAATTTCTTTTAAATTTGATAACTTTGGAACCATTAGTGCTAGTGACATAATTTTCTTTAATGAAAGCTTGGATCAGCTATGTAGATACATCAATAAGATATTACTACAGCAACCAATATATTGATATAGAAAAACAGAAAATGTTGCCTATCAATAAAAAAAAAAAAAGACAACCATGAAATTTTTAACAACATATTATATCAATATGTATAGACATGTAGCGACACAGTAGAACTTGATAATAAAGGAATAATGCCCAAAAGGGTGGGTGCTATGTTGGGATAACATCCCGCCTCGAGTGGTTGAGCCCGAGGTCACAGGCCAAGGGTGTTCAGCACTCGAGAAGGGATGTTATCCCAGCATAACACCCAACCTGCAGAATATTATTTCAATTATACAATGGCTTGTTGTTATATACAGAATAAAACAAATAATTTGAAAGTATGTTTTTGTGTGTAAAAATATTTTTGTTTCTTAAGAGAAGTGGTTAATAATCAGCTGGGATGTTATGCCAGGATAACACCCCTGCTGTGGTGGCCAACTGACCAATCAGAAGCCAGGATTCTTTCTTGCCATTGTATAATTAAGATTAATACATGTTGAACAGACTCCACGCTTTCATTAAAACAACAAATCTTTAGTCTCTATGATGACCAGTTCAAATATTATGGGTATTAAAATATAATTTCAAGCATTGTGAAATACAAAAAAAATTATCTCTGGAAATGGTCGGAAGATACTTGTGGTTGTTCTGGCTAAAAGTAGCCATATTCTTTCTAGTTTAAGTCTGAGTTTATAGGATAAGTTGAAAGAGAAGTCACGTTTACAGAATATCTTATGTCACAACTAATACAAATCGACGCGGTTACGTTTAATGCAATATAATATACTGCACTTAAAACAGCAAGTACTAACAACTTCATCAAAAGCAAGAAGATTCAGGTTGAAGATTAAGCGGATGCTTCTGTGCAGAAGTTTTAAAAACATCTTAAATTGCTGCAGCTCCTCAGTTGTGGAACTTGGGAATTCTAAGTAAAGGGGCCCTAAATTAGAAAGAGGCTTTTCATATGTAACCGGGTCGCTGTGGATGCTACGGTCCCTATCCCTGCCTTGTGGGCTCAAACAAGGTTGAGGGGCCTGGGCTCTGTTTTTCCTGAATGGGTGGTTTGTTCTGTACAAGACAGCAAACACCATGGTGCCTCCACCCAGAATTATGTAACCCCTAGGTGGCGCTACCCCAAGGGCTACTACCCCTGCCTGCTTGGCTACTAGCAGGTTAAGGGGCCTGAGTTCTAAAACGGATGCCTCCACCCAGAGGTCAGGGTTGGTAGTGGTCAAACTAGCCCGGGAACAACCCTCTGGGACACTGTAACCTCCCTAGGTTCCTGCTAGTGGCCCACACAATACAGAATAATTACTTTCACAATACCCCTGATATGCTTTTCCAGTACCCACACAGTCTACATGTACTGCCAGAGCTTGTGTCTCCAGTTCGACCCAGAGGACCCCTGTAAAACAAGGTTAGACAGAACAACTGGCACAGTACAATACTTAGCGCACAAACTGGAATCACAGTCTGGTTGAATTGCAGAAAAAGAGTAGATCTGATTTATTCAGGGGGGTGTGAACAAGGAAGGGGGAAATCAGGTTAATTAGCTTAATTACCCTATTAATCACACAGCTGTGCATGTAGTCAAAGTCCCTACCACAGTCACACTCTTTCTCTGGGTACCCAGGTGGAAGGAAAGGTGGGCTAGCCAGAACCGTTGCCCGGGGTAGGCCAGCGTTGCAGCTGGTTGGGGCCCTGAAATAGAAAAGCAATTTGCACAACACACTATTTGTAATCCAGAGCCAGATGACTCAGTTTGAGAAAGAAAAGAACAACACAGCAATCAGATGACACACTCAGGTTTAAATTTAGTTGCAGGGGGCTACCCTGGTGGTTACTCACAATACCCAAAACTGGACACAGGATGGATGGCAAATCAAGATAGCAGATGAACTCTCTGGGGTGCCAGGAGAAGCAGGGCCCACACAATTCACCGTGGCGTCGCTCCTGTTCTGTCATGAAACGGGACTGATCCCTGGGCAGGTCTCTCGTCGATGGCTCTTCTCTGTGCTGTAGGGTAGTCTGGCAAGGCCCAGCCGCATGGAGATAACCGCTGGTACAGTCAGTTTGGGTTGGATACAGCTTCCAACAATCAGAACACAGTTTACACAAGGGGGTATTAGATCGCAACCCCCACACAGTACACAGCACATTTATATGCACAGGAATCTTACTGTACAAGGCCAAATGCTCCCCAGTCATGATCGCACAGTCTCTGCACAGACCAGGAGCTCAGAAGTAGCTGGAATTCCTCACAGGCTGATTGCATGCAACAAAATCTTTGGTCCTTTACAGGTTGAGCCTGGATGCACTTTGGTGGCTTAATTCAGTCTCACCACCTCAGATTTAGCCCAAATGAACTTTTCTCCTCTCTCTCAGGATAATGGACAGACTTGCAGGCCTCAAATCAGGCCTTCCCACAGTTCTCCCACTCAAAACTACGCTGACGCTTGCTCGACTACCACGAGCTGCTTCTCTCTCTCAACTCCCAACTTAGATCTGGCTAGCCAGCAGACAGCTCGGGGGATTTCCCTCAGATCCACAAAGTTCGGTTGGTCAGTTCAGCTGTCAGTCACAGCAAGAGCTCCCCCTTTAGTTACAAAAGGCACCAACAGTCCAAAACTACAAATCCCAAGCTTGTAATCCACACAGTTTGTTCAGACAGGCTGCTTTTTAGAGTCCCCACGTACTGATTGGTCCAGTTCGGCAGTTCGGGACCAAAATGGTGGAAATAATCAGAACAGTCCTTGCTGCAAAGAAGGCAGGTTAGAACAAACAACAATATCGTGGTCACTCTGAATGATTCTCAGCAATTAGTTACATCTTTCAACAGAGCTCCCTCTGCACTATTAGCGATGGTAGAAACGGAGTTATTTCCCAGCAGCCCGAGTGAGACTCGAGCATGCCAACACTCTGCACTCCCTTTCAGATTAATTATCACTGCAGCTAGCAGCTCTTAAAGCGACAGTACATGGAGGCCACACAGGCCACACAGGCACTCACTGGCAATACATTTAAATGGTTATAGCCCCGAACACCAACTGGGCAGCGAGCATTTGAGCTAGCTCATGGAAGACTTTTCGGGTGTTGGGGGCTAGCACCATCGACTCGGGATTCTTCTTCCATACAACCCCGACCGGTTCATCCTGGTCCACCTCCATGGGATTCTGCTGCAACTCACAGGCCCACTTGATCAGTGTGGGAATTCTCAGAGCCCTACCAGTCCGGTGCCACTGTTTCTCATAGCATAATTGTGCCAGTCTCCCAAACATATGAGCGTTGGTCCCAATTTGCGAGGGAGCACCATCATATAGTCCTGTAGGGGGCCACACCAATGCCAAAGGTCTCGACTTGTTCCGCCACTCCCACCACCGAGGTAGGAAAAGACAGCCAGATCTGAATATACCCGGAGTAGGGATATGACTTCTCACTCAACCCCCAGACATGCAGACCGTCCAAGGGCTGTAAGGGTACATCAGGCTGGTGCTTTGAATACCAATCTTGAAACATGATAGTCATTTGGGACCTGATATCAAGCACGGCTTGGGTGGGTACACCGTTCACTTTCACTATCGTCTCCATCGAAGGACCCACCACCTCAGACCATTCCGGTAGCGCAGACTTAGGTGTTGACTGGGCTGTGGCCTTTGAAGAGTAACCTTTTCGAGCAGCTCCCTCTGGCGGTCGGTTGTTATTTTGTCGAATTAAAGCTAGTAGTCTAGCAGTGACCCTCCTCAGATTCTCGGGTGCGTGGCAATAGTAACGGGTGTGTCCATCCTCCCAGCAATGATAGCAAAAGGTGGGATCTCTAGGGTCTCTAAGGGACTGCGGGCCATCCTCTGTTTTTTGCACATCAGGAGCACTTTGCAGTTCCTCTTTGATTTGTGACTTGCGTCCTTGATCCTCTGGACTTCCACCAGCTTTGGGGATTGTGGTTCATAGGAGGTCTCCCACCAGGGCTCTCAACTCTCATACTTCCTCCAATCGGTTACCCTCAGTCCAGGTTTCTGAAGAAACAACATGCACCCCCCCCCCCAGATTTTTTCTCCGGGGGTGCCCGATACAGGTCAGGTTCTCTGGCTGCCTCTGTCAATTCTTTGATCAGCTGCCTCAGCTACTGTACCTCATCTACGTCACTTCGCTCAGGGGTCTGGCAGGTACCAACAACCCCAGCACAGGGCTCCCAGCCCTCTTCATCATTCTCTGTTTCTCGAATCTCTTTCATAAGGTGACAGTACTCAGGAGGATTAGCCTCCCTGTCTTGTAGTTTAAGTTTTAACTTCATCACGCTGGAGTACCTGGCTGACTTTAAAATATGGTCCAGTCTGACCCAGTTCAGTTCCTTAGCCGGCACCCCTCCTTTCCTCTGGGCCCTCTGCAGAGCCCTCTCGATTCTAGTAACAAATGCGGACAACTTCTCATTTTTCCATTGCTTAGCCGACTTGAATTTCCACAGCAAATCATCCCCCAACTCAGTGCTTCCAAACACTCCTTCCAATGCAGAGAGGTATTCAGCCGCAGTAGCCTCTGGGCTAGTGGCTCGCAAGAAATGGATGGCCTCCAGTGCAGGGCCCCTTAAGCTCTCCATAAGCCTCTTTCTCTTTTCCTCCTCTGAGCACTGCCATTCCTGTACCAAGGGGATAGCATAGTCCATCCATGTTTCCAGGTCATCCTCCCCCATAAGTCCTGGGACTGTGCCTGAGAAAAGTCTGAGTTTACGGTATGAGTCCAAGTGCACCGATGGAATTACTATGGGGGAAGGGACTACAGGGGAGCTCTTAGGAGAAGCAGGAGATGTGGCCAGGGACTGCAGGGGTGTGTGTTCCTCAGAAAGGTCTAGCACCTTTACTAGCTCTTGAGCAGTTCATCCTTTAGACGCTAATAGGTTGAGCAACTTGTCCTTAAACCCCTCTATACTGGGGGACCCACCCGGGGTAGCTGGATCACTATGCAGGTGAATGATCCTCCATCCCTTCTGGGCCCCTTCCGGCAGGATAACGAGGGTACCTTCTCTGGATCTATTGGAGAACTACAGGAGAGTAAAACTATCATAGTCTGCTCAAACAGTTCTGAATCCCTCCCCTTCACTTCGACTTTGCCCAAACCTTTGACATGTTCCACAGCTTCTATAATACCAGCATTAGTGTCCCTAAGGGGACATCCAATAACAAGAGGGTCTGTCGGGGATCTAACCCCTCAGCCTTGCTCCACCCCATCATTCGGTGCCTCAACAGCTTATGGGGGTGATTCTGAGCTTGGGCATAGCAAAGTCCTAGATTTTCTCACCAAAACTGAACATATCAGGGTAATTCCCTCCTTTGGCCACTAGAAGACGCAAATCTCAGCAGTGCCTTCAAGATGTAACCCCTGGGTGGCACTACCCCAAAGGCTACTACCCCTGCCTGCTTGGCTGTTAGCAGGTTAAGGGCCTGAGTTCTAAAACGGGTGCCTCCACCCAGAGGTCAGGATTGGTAGTAGTCAAACTAGCCTGGGCATAGCCCTCTGAGACACTGTAACCCCCTTCGGTTCCTGCTAGTGGCCCACTCAATGCACAATAATTACTTTCACAATACCCCTGATATGCTTTTCCAGCACCCACACAGTCTACACTTACCACCACAGCCTGTGTCTCCAGTTCGACCCTGAGGACCCCCTGTAAAACAAGGTTAGACAGAACAACTGGCACAGTACAATACATCTAGCACAAACTGGAATCACAGACTGGCTGAATTGCAGAAAAAGAGTAGATCTGATTTATTCAGGAAGGTGTGAACAAGGAAGGGGGAAATCAGGTTAATTAGGTTAAGTACCCTATTAATCACACAGCTGTGCATGTAGTCAAAGTCCCTACCACAGTCACACTCTCTGGGTACCCAGGTGGAAGAAAAGGTGGGCTAGCCAGGACCGTTGCCCGGGGTAGGCCAGTGTTGCAGCTGGTTGGGGCCCTGAAATGGAAAAGCAATTTGCACAACATACTATTTGTAATCCAGAGCCAGATGGCTCAGTTTGAGAAAGAAAGGAACAACACAGCAATCGGATGACACACTCAGATTTAAATTTAGTTGCAGGGGGCTACCCTGGTGGTTACTCACGATACCCAAAACTGGACACAGGATGGATGGCAAATCGAGACAGCAGATGAACTCTCTGGGGTGCCAGGAGAAGCAGGGCCCACATGATTCACTGTGGCATCGTTCCTGTTAAGTCATGAAGCAGGGGGTTGATCCCCAGGCAGGTCTCTTGTTGATGGCTCTTCTCTGTGCAGTACGGTAGTCTGGCAAGGCCCTTGTTGCAAGGCCCAGCCGCATGGAGATAACCGCTGGTACAGTCAGTTCGGGCTGGATACAGCTTCCAACAATCAGCACACAGTTTATACAAGGGGGGATTAGATCGCAACCCCCACACAGTACACAGCACATTTATATGCACAGGAATCTTACTGTACAAGGCCAAATGCTCCCCAGTCACGATCGCACAGTCTCTGCATAGACCAGGAGCTCAGAAGTAGCTGGAATTCCTCACAGGCTGATTGCATGCAGAAAAATCTTTTGTCCTTTACAGGCTGAGCCTGGATGTGCTTCGGTGGCTTAATTCAGTCTCACCACCTCGGATTTAGTCCGAATTAACTTTTCTCCTCTCTCTCAGGATAACAGGCAGACTTGCAGACCTCAACTCAGGCCTTCCCACAGTTCTCCCCCTCGAAACTATGCAGATGCTTGCTCAACTATCAGTAGCTGCTTCTCTCTCAACTCCCAACTTAGATCTGGCTAGCCAGCAGACAGCTAGGGGGATTTCCCTCACATCCACAAGGTTCGGCTGGTCAGTTCAGCTGTTAGTCACAGCAAGAGCTCCCATTTTAGTTACAAAAAACCACCAGCAGTCCAAAACTACAAATCCCAAGCTTGTAAACCACACAGTTTGTTCAGGCAGACCCCATTTTAGAGTCCCCACATACTGATTGGTCCAATTCGGCAGTTCCGGACCAAAACGGTGGAAACAATCAGAACAGTCCTTACTGCAAAGAAGGCAGGCTAGAACAAACAACAATATTGTGGTCACTCTGAATGATTCTCAGCAATTAGTTACATCTTTCAACAGAGCTCCCTCTGCACAATTAGCGATGGCAGAAATGGAGCTAATTTCCAGCAGCCCGTGCGGGACTCGAGCATGCCAACACTCTGCCCCCCCTTTCAGATTAATTATCACTGCAGCTAGCAGCTCTTAAAGCGACAGTACACGGAGGCCACACAGGCACTCACTGACAATACATTTAAACGGCTATAGCGCTGAACACCAACCGGGCAGCGAGCATTTGGGCTAGCTCATGGAAGACTTTTCAGGAACCCCCATTTGTAGGGGGGTTACAGTTAGATTTAGCTGGGCCTAGTGACAAAGTGGTACAGTCCCTTGGGATGCTATACCTCCCCACCTCCCCTCACAGTCACCCCACACATGGAATACCACAAACAACAGCAATGTCTCAATGCACATGCAGTTATTAGCCACCTCTAATAAGATGCTCACCAATGGTATGCTCATAAGACAATTTAAATGGAACAATAGACTATTTATTAAAAGGGGTAGGGATACGAGATTCAGGGAATGCGAGAATAAACTGTTCAACGAATTAACTGTTAACAACATTAACAATATAGACAATACCCCACCAAAATATGCAACAGCACAGCCCACCTCTCAACGGGTACCAGTTTCCCAGATAACTAAGGGGTAGCTCCCAGTGTCTTCACTGGGTACCCAGTCATTGAACCGGCCCAATGGTGGTGCCACTGGTTGGACAACATTGGTGCACTGCAAACAAATAAGAAAACCCAAAACCCAACTGCAAATTCTGGTCCAATGGCCAAAACAGTAGTTTTGGAGAAAAACTATTTACAAACATCCCAGTTGCAGGGTAAACCCTGAAGTTATTCATGGTTCTGGAGCTACCAGTCTCTGAGTCTTTTCAGGCTGTGGATCTTTCAGGCTGTAGCTCTGGGGTGCTCTGAACTTAGATGCAAGTCTCACTGGCTGAACTGATAGCAGGTTCTTGGTGCAAGCTGGAAAGCTGTCTTCTGCAGACAACTGGAAGGAGCAGTCATAGGGACTAGGGCCACACACCTCACCCACCTGTCATGGCATCCAGCCCTCAGGGTGAAGTGATAGCTAGCACCTAGAGGTGGCACTGACTGGTGGATTCCTGAGACTGTCCTCAGACTTGGGATTTCCTTCTGGATCTCAGGGGCACAGTCTTTCTTCACACAGCAGGCTAGCAACTGCGGCTTAAATACTGCAGGAGAACTGGAGCACCTCCTATGGCTGCAGTCAGGAATCAGTCTCTCAGTACCTTGCAGGTGCTCTGGCTCTGTTCAGCAAAAACAGCACTTTAACTCTGGTGAAGAGCTCTTTCCAGGTATTGGAGATGATGCAGGCACTTCCTGGGCTAGTGGCTGTGGAAACCCCAGGCAGGCCTCCAATCTCTTTCAGGAACATAAAATCAGAGCCCTCCTCACTCTCTGGAAGTTCCAGGTGGACTGTCCCAAGCTGCATCTGCCCCCTGGGCCTGAAGAGGTCAGGGCAGCATCCTACTGGTTAAACAGGCTGTCAGTCCACAGAATTAGTATGTAGAATGCTCACTCGATGCCTGATTGGCTGGACAAAAAGGCACCAAGGACACAGTCCTCTCCTTTTCTCAGGAGCCCCCTACTGACTACTTGTGGGGTCAAGGGTGACAAAGATGGCTGCTGCAAAATAGTTCACATAAAGTCCCAACTTTCCCTTTATTTTACAAGGCTTCTGTCCACTTTTAAATTTAATAGTCCCCATGGCCTGACAGCTGCCCCTCTGCCCTTGTGTCCGGTGGCAGAGTAGAGTTTCACAGGGACTCCCCCTGCCTGTTGCAAGTGCCATAGCACTCTCCACCTAAGCAGCAGGCAGGGTTCCATATTCATGTACACTGCAGCCTCAGCTGCTCTTAAAGATACAGTGCTTAAAAGCACTTTCACCAAGTTTACTTTTGCTGCTCCCCTCCTCATGTGCCTCCAGACCCTCAGATATACTGCTAATGTCCCTGGAGGCTGGCACACACAAGAAGAGCTTTGAGAGAGCTGCCACAGTGGCTTTAATCATTGAGTGCTGTAATGCTTGCTGAGAAATGCGAGCAGAGCCGCCAGCTCACATGTTTGAGCAGAAGCCAGCTTGAACATGCACACACTGAGCTGTGTGGCGCTCACTCTAGCTGTACCACCAAGCTGGCAATTTTAGCTTTAATACCACGATCTTCCGGTCCCCCACAGCAATGAAGGAACACGGGGACCGGCAGGAGCACAAAGAAAGTTTAGCGGACGTTTGTGAAGTGAAACAGTACTACTGAGGGAGTGTCTGTATTTTAGTGTCCTGATCAGAAACACCTTGCATATCATTTCTGGCCCTCTTAACTGGGCCATGGGAGTAAGTTTAGTGATTATTGTTAATTTACAGTGAGTGTGTTTTGCTGTGACTTTTAAGAGCTTGTCACTACGAACCCTGACATTTGTGCCGCCCTTAAATTACTGTCCTCTGTAATGATTCGTTCATTTCTCTGTTGCTGCTTATGTTCGAGAAGTGCTGCTATTTTCTAAAAGTGTTCTTTGGCTGCTACAGAGTGCCTGCTACTGCTATTTATATATGCCCTGTTGCGGTTTATGGTGTTTGTCACTCAAGCTGTATACTTTATTTTAGTAGTTGGAGTTTGGTGTTTCCTTGTGTTTCATTTTTTGTTTTATATGTACTGGATCATTTTTTGTGGTTCATTCCCTGGTTGTAGTTAAGGCGGTTTAGTGCCAACCTTTCTATTTCTGGCTAAACCAGGTTGGCTAGGGCAGTCTGACAGAGTTTTATTTTGTGCAAGGGGATAAGTGACAGATTAACATGGCTGTATGTAAGAACAGATTCAGGTGGAACCTGTATGTTATATGTGGGTTATTTTTATGTAACTATATTAGTTTCTATATAGTTACACCTAATACTGACGGACAAAGTGATTCATTTGAGTTTTCTATTTCTAATTGTGTGGGAAGCAATCCTGATACTTTGGATTCAGTGGGTTTGTTGTCGGGCCAGAAAGGAGCTTTGTATAAATGTGGCTCACTCATCTTGCCCTTTCCGAAACAAACTATCAAAAATAATCGGAGGACATTAGGTTGTCTGTTTAGATGTATTGTGTTATGCCAATTATTGGTTCTATCTGGTGATATAGAACTAACTCTGGGGCCCGCTATTTCTACACATCTCCTTAAGCCCGACACCAAGCCTTGGCATGTTACCCATGGTTTGAAAGTTATCCGTCTGAACGTACGAAGTTTGGTCCCAAAGTTGACTGAGACTGAGCATTTATCCCACTCGTATAACCCAGATATAATAGTTCTATCTGAATCTTGGTTAAAACCAAAGCTACCAGATGCAGTGTGTACAGTTCCTGGTTACTGTATGTATAGAACTGACAGACCTGGTAAGAAAAAAGGTGGGGAGGTTGTTGTTTACTATAGGGACTCACTTGAAACACTTGTTATCAATAGCAGTTCTGATTCAGAGGATTTAACTGCTTGGTCACTTATTGAGATCATTTTTTTGGGTAAAAAGCATCTATTATTTGGGTGTCTTTATAACCCACCCCAAAATGGACTTGTTGGTCTGTGAGGGATCCTTCAGAAATGGCCACCACATTTATCTTTACATGATTTTGTTTTGCTCGGTGATATAAATTTGAACTGGCAGGCTTTTGATGATCTTGGTTTGGAAACTTTTCTCCAGTCTTACAATGTGTTTCAAATTATTTCTGAGCCAACTAGATTGAATGTGAAATCGGGTAAGCTCTCAATTTTGGACTGGATTGTTACCAATCATCCACAGATGTTATCTTTTTCTGGAGTATTACCTGATTCCACAAGTGATCATCAAGCTATTTTTTTGCATTTTAAATTTCAAGGGCCCCCAGATCCCACCCTGTTTTCTTTATTCACATAATTTTAGGAAAGTTTATTTAAATTCTATTTCTCTGAAACTCTCATTAATTGATTGGTCATATCTAGATAGTATTCAGGATACTGATTGTACTTTGGACTTTTTTGTAAAGCACTTCTACCTATTCAAAATCTCTTTTTTCCTCTGCGGAAACTACTAGTTAAAGGGAGACCTGATAGATTTTTTTCGCTTGAAATCAGGGATTGGATTAGGGCTAGAAATTTGGCCTGGGTTAACTATAAATCATTTTCTACTATTTTTTATATTGATAGATATCGATATCTGCACAATAAAGTTAGTCAATTGGTCAGAAATGCAAAAAATATTATTTATAAAAAACAGTTTGTAGGGAACTTAGCCAGTCCCAAATGTTTTTGGAATTCCATTAATTCTCTAATATCACCTAAGGGAAAACCAACCATTCAGAGGGTATTGACTGCTGATGGAATTATTTCTGATCCAACTGAAATTTCCAATCTTCTAGGCAAAAAGTTATCTGACTATTCTAAGTATAGACCCAGTAATCAGTCATTGGGTAGTGCACCTATTGTGAACTCTGTTACTGATGGAAGGCCTCCTTTTTATTTTTGCAAGGTAAGCCCAAATGAAGTTTTGAAATTGCTCCTTACCATTCCTAACGAGTTCACTGATGGTGGTGATGGTTTGGATGGCCGTCTTCTCAGAATTATGGCTCCATTTATTGCCTCCCCTTTGTGTTCTATTTTTAATTTATGTTTGGTTAATGATTCTTTTCCTTTTTCATGGAAATGTGCTAGAATAGTGCCAATTCAAAAGAGCGCTCGAGCTGAATGTTTGGATGATTCCAGACCTATTTCTATTCTGACTTCATTAAGCAAAATATTAGAAAAAAATGTTTTGGTCCAAATTACTTCTTACCTTGAGAAGTATAATGTTTTGTGTACTGAACAACATGGCTTCTGGAGAAACCATGGGACTGAGATTGCTTTGGTCAGGTTCATAGACACCGCCCTCAGTGGTTTTGATGATGGTCTTATGCTCAGGGTGGTCTTCGTGGACCTGACCAAGGCATTTGATCGTATTGATCATTCTCTGTTCATATCTAAACTGCCTGGACTTGACTTCTTTGAGAATGTAGTTCTGTGGATCCAGGATTATTTGCTCAACAGGTCCCAGTTTGTTACAATTGGTTCTTCTTCATCTATTTTTCTTATTGCATCTGGTGTCCCGCAAGGATCTGTGCAGGGCCCCTTATTGTTTTTCCTTTTTGTTAACAATTTACCTTCCCTTTGTAAATCTTGTGTTTACTTTATGCAGACGATTTGATTTTGTACTCTCAATCGTCCAGTATTTTCAATGTGATGTCATTGTCACAGTCCAAATTTATTGACATCTGTAAATGGTTTAAGGATAATTATTTGATCCTAAACCTTAAAAAGATGAAATCTATGTTATTCTGCTCTTCTGGTACTTTGAAGGAAAATGTTACTTTACATTTATGTAATCTAAACACTCTCGGTATGTAGGGTAAATAATAATAATACAGATTCTTTTGTCTCGGAGTCTGCCAAGAACCATTCTTAAACAAGCAAGGAGTACTAGTAAAGCTTATTATACTACTTACGCCAAGCATGTGACAAAGAAAATCACAAGGGAGATGAGTTTCTCACCACTAGCCTGAAGAATGTACATAATCTCTAGGATTGTAGATCTTAGGTTCTCTAAGGTCTTGTATTCTCTCCCCATCCTCCAGCTCTTTGCCAGAAAGTACTAATTCTTCTAGAGCTGAACTAGCAGTGTCTAGAGGAGCTACAGTGGATTGTGGACAAGTATATACTACAGATAACAGCATAGCCACAGAGATTACAACATAGTTACAGATATGAGAAACAATATGCATTGGTCTGAATTCATTCTCCATTGGAGAATGACTTAGGAGACAGAATTACTAATGAGTATCTTATGAGACAGAATATGCTTCCATTAGTATTATAGCTTAGACAAAAGAAATGTTGACAGGTTCAAACTACATGTGGCATTTCTTGCTAATGTGCAGTATAAAACATAGAAACATAACAAACGCTTTCTCTGTCAGCTTGCTTAGAGACAAAAAGAACTGCTGAGAGGTCCCTATTACACGTGGCATATTATTATATTATTAATTGAGCAAGTTTATGGATTTAAATATTTAGGTGTCCAGCTTGATCCTTGCTTGACTTTCCACACCCAAGTAAAAGACAGTTTGTAGAAATGTTAATCAAAAATTGGGTTTATTATACAGATTGAAAAAAAGGTTTTTCTTTTGAAACCAGGTGTGCAATAGCAAATGGCATCTTACTGCCTTATTTTGACTATGCCGGTGGTCTGTACTATCAATTGTCAGCCAAGAAAACAAATGCATTAACTGTGATGTATAATAACATCTGTCAATTTGTTTTAGATCTTCCCCTACAGACCCACTACTCTTTTTTGTACTGTCAGCTAGGATGGTTATCGCCTACATCCCGGCTTAAGTATTATTATGGGGGTTTAATTTTTAAGTCATTATATTCTAAGACCCTCTTCCCTCTGAGTAATTTGGTTTCCATTCACGACACAACCCTAAACTTGCAGTCCTTTAAAGGGCCCTTACATTTTGTTCCCTTTTCTAAAACAACTGCTGGTTCTCGTTCTTTCTCGCATGATGCCTCTCTTTTCTGGAATTTATTGTCAGAACATGTCAGGTCTGCCTCATCTCAATTTAGTTTTAAGATTAGTTTAAAGAATTTCTTGTTGGAAGGAGAGGAGATGTTTGTACTTGTATGTAAGCTAGTTATGTATTTGATTATACTGTATTTTTGTCCATATTCATGTGTATTCCTTTGCTCGGGTGGGGCCTGAAAATGGACTTGTTCCAGTGCCCTTACCCAATTAACAAAATAAAAATGAAATAAAATTAAATGAAAGCACCAAAGGACCGGGACTGGCGGGACCAGGCAACTGGGAGGCAAATAAAGTAAGCCTCACCCATGGGGGGTTACACATAGGAGGATTCACTTTTCATTAAGGAGAGATAATGATACTGTACAGCTCTCAGAGCATAAGGATAATCAGGAACATGTACTCTCTCTATCAAGGACGTTCTCCAGTGTTTCAGCAACCCCATGTCAAATTTTATTTATTTTAATTTCGTTTTTGTTGACCGGGTAAGTGCACTAGACAAATCCTGCCTATTTTCAGGCACGACCCGGAGGGGGGGATACAGATGAATGCCAACTGACCTTGAACCAGATTAAGCTGTTGGTGGTATTTTTAGTGAATGAGGGAAATTTGGCCAGGACACTGGGGAAATTCCCCTACTGTTTTTCAATAAGTGTCATGGGATCTTTAACATCCACCTAAACTACCACCAATCCAGGCAGATGGGACCTCGGTTTAATGTCTCATCCGAAAGATGGCACCTCAGAAGTGCAGCACCCTTCTCATGCTGCACTACAGTGTCAGTACTGGGATATTAATCCAAGTGCTAGATGTGGGAACTGAACCCACAGCCCTCTGATCTCCCGTCCTACAACCACTGCCTCATAGGTTGCCATGTGTGAAGAGCAGATGGACCACAGTGGGTTCTGGGAGGGTGAGGGTGGTAGAACAGAGGCGTAGCCCCCTAGTTGTACCTCTACACAAATCATATGTCAGTCTGGCAAATCAAGGTTCCTCTATGATGACACCCTCAGTGGAGACCAAGAAGAATGCTGGGGACATCCACATGGGAGACCCACAAAAGAGTGGCAAGGGACACCACAGGGGAAAGAAACAGCTTCTGATAGGGGACTCAATTGTTAGGGGTGTAGACCTGGGGAAGGGAGAGGAGAGGGAAGTAAGGTGCCTGCCTGGTGCCATGGCTTGGAGGGACAGGAAGCAAATCCTCAGGATTGCAGAAGCAGCATCACAGGAGAGGGAACTAGATATCATTGTCCACCTCGGGACAAATGACCTAGCTAGGCATGAGATCAGTGCAGTGCAGGATGAATTTGTGGAGTTGGGGAGGGGCCTCAGACAGGTAGCAAGCATGGTAATCTTCTCAGAGGTGCTGCCAGTCTATGGCAGGGGTGAGGCTAGGGTAACGCACACCATGCAGATTAATGAATGGTTGCAAAACTGGTGCAGAGCACAGGGCTTTGGCTTCACTGGGGACTGGGGGTCCACCTGGAGAGATGAAGGTCTACACTGGCATGATGGTCTGCATCTGTCCAGGAAGGGAAACAAGCTCCTAGGTGACAGGTTTAAAGGCTTCCTTGGCAAGCTTTTAAACTAGCCAAGGGAGGTGCTGATAGGAAACAGGAAAGTTCAAGCCTCCCTCCACAAAACATGGCAGGTAGTAGGGTAAACACTGAGGTACAGAGCTTGACAGAGGGCAGGACAGGGGCAAATGGAAAAATAGACAAGGGCAATAAGAGCAGGGATGGGGTAAAAAAGGATAAAGTCAACATTAAATGGAGGGCAATGAGTACCAATGCCCATAGTCTGGGAAACAAGCTTCCAGAGCTAGTAGCCCTGATGGAAGAGGAACACTTGGATATTGTGGCAGTCACAGAAACATGGTACACGGAGAACCATGACTGGGATGCCAACATACCAGGGTACAAAATCTACAGAAGGGACAGGGAGGGTAAAAGAGGAGGTGGAGTAGCTCTCTACATAAGGGAAGGGATCAAAGCTACAGAACTAAAAAGTAAAGGGGGAGGACAAGAGGCACTCTGAGTCACCTTGGAGACAGGGAATGGCATCACAATCTGCACAGGGGTTGTATACAGACCCCCGTCTCAAGGGGAGGAAACGGACAAGAAAATGATAGAGGTCATTCTCAAAATGGCTGAAAAAGGGGAGATACTTTTGATGGGGGACCTGAATATGCCAGATGTTAACCGGACAACATGGACTGCAGCCACATCCAAGAGTAGGGTCATTCTCGATGCCCTACAGGGGGTATGCCTTAGACAGCTAGTGTTGGAACCCACTCGGGAGGGAGCAATACTAGACCTGGTACTCTCAAATGGAGACAGGATCACAAATTTAGAAGTCAGTAGACATCTGGTAACAAGCGACCACTGCACAGTGTGCTTCACAACAAACACAACCATGGAGACAAGCCATACAAAGACAAGGATACTGGACTTTAGAAGGGCTGACTTTGGCATAATGGGTGAATACCTGAGGAATGCATTAGCAAATGACCAGAAAGGAGGGGTGGAAGAACAATGGAGAAAAATCTAAACTGCCATCATGGAGGCAACAAGCCTTTGTGTGAAACAAATAAAGAAAACAAAGCAGAATAAAAAACACTATGGTTCTCAAAGAGGTGTCAGGGAGGTTAAGGAGAAAAGGCTGCATTCAGAAAGTATAAGGAATCACAGAAGGAGCATGACGGGAACTGTATCAATTAAAGCAGAAAGAAGTGGGGAAGGCAGTCAGAAAAGCAAAGGCCCAAACTGAGGAAAAGATAGCCAGCTCAGTTAAGAAGGGGGATAAAACCTTTTATAGGTACATTAGGGAGCATAGAAAGGTTAAGGGAGGGTTGGTGAAGATTAATAAAGGAGAGGGGAGGTGGGCAGAGGGAGACAGTGAAAAGGCAGAGATACTGAATGAATACTTTTACTCAGTATTCACAAAAGAAGAAGAAGGAGTTACCTAAATCAAACAATAGAAGCACTCTGGGTAGTGGGGTTGGCGTAGTCCATTTACAGGCGAAGAGTCCTGAAAGAACTCCTAAAACTCAAGGTGGACAAAGCAATGGGGCCTGACAGGATTCACCCTAGAATCCTAAAGAACAAAGGGAGGACCTAGTGACACCACTGACCACACTTTTTAACAAATCATGGGAGGATGGGGTGGTACCTGAGGACTGGAGGAGGGCAGATGTGATTCCCCTTCACAAAAGTGGGAGCAAGGCAGAAGCAGGAAACTACAGACCTGTTAGTTTGACCTCAGTGGTGGGGAAAATGATGGAATCACTTCTGAAAGAAAGAATTGTTCAGTACCTAGAGACCAGTGGGGCAGAGGACCTAAAGCAGCATGGATTCACAGCAGGAAGGTCATGTCAGATGAATCTAATTGATTTATTTAACTGGGTGACCAAAGTAATAGACCAGGGAGGGGCTGTGGATATGGCCTACCTAGACTTTAGCAAGGCATTTGACACAGTCCTGCACAAAAGATTAATAATCAAGTTAGCCAGCCTGGGAGTGGGTCCCAGGGTGGTAGCCTGGGTAGCAAACTGGCTGCACAACAGGACACAGAAGATAATAGTGAATGGAACACATTCTGAAGAAAGGGGGGTTACCAGTGGAGTACCTCAGGGCTCAGTACTGGGTCCAGTCCTCTTTAACGTCTTTATAGGTGACATTGCAAAGGGTCTGGAAGGAAAGGTATGCCTCTTTGCAGATGACACAAAGATTTGTAACAGAGCTGAGACACAAGGGGGAGTAGAAAGGATGAGAAGGGACTTGGCAAGGTTGGAGGAATGGTCAGACATATGGCAACTTAGATTCAATGCAAAGAAGTGCAAAGTAATGCACCTGGGAAATAAAACCCAGGAGAAGAGTACACAATAGCAGGGGAGGTACTAACGACAACAATAATGGAAAGGGATCTGGGTGTAGTCATGTCAGATGACCTAAAGGTGGGTAAACAATGTGAGAAGTCAGTAAGGAGAGCCAGGGGGATACTGGGATGCATAGGGAGGGGCATCACAAGTAGAAAAAGGGAAGTGGTTATCCCTCTGTACAGACAGTTGGTGAGACCCCATCTGGAGTACTGCGTGCAGTTTTGGAGACCTCATCTCACAAGGACATAGACAGGATGGAAGCAGTCCAGAGGAGGGCAACTAAATGGTGCAGGGTCTACATCAGAAACCATATGAAGACAGACTG
This sequence comes from Neoceratodus forsteri, assembly GCA_016271365.2. NCBI lineage: Eukaryota > Metazoa > Chordata > Ceratodontiformes > Ceratodontidae > Neoceratodus > Neoceratodus forsteri. Next base: position 283,746,474 of record JADMNL010000027.1, on the reverse strand, counting down.
AGAGAGCTTAATATGTATACCCTTGATGAAAGGAGGACAGGGTTGGACATGATAGAAACTTTTAAGTACCTCAAGGGAATCAACAAAGTCCAGGAGGGTAGCATCTTTCAGAAAAGAGATGTGTAAGAACAAGAGGGCACAATTTAAACTTGGGGGGGCGGCTCAGGGGTAATGTGAGGAAATTCTTTTTCACGGAGAGAGTGGTGGACACATGGAACTGCCTTCCTGGAGAGGTCGTGGGGTCTAAAACAGTGGGGGAATTCAAACATGCATGGTACAGACATAAGGCAATTATAGTGGGGGGTTGCAGGAAGTAGGCTATTGGTTAACTAGAATCTGCAGCTTATCCAATAGGTATGGAAATGGCAGACTTGGTGGGCCAAGTGGTCCTTATCTGCCATCAAAGTCTATGTTTCTATGCTACCTACTGAGCCACTGACACTGAAAAAATTCATAATTGTTTGCCCAGTACATACATGATAGTCATCTAAAGATTTAAAATCCACAACAAAAAACATGGGCTGCCATGCTTGTTTTTAAAAGGCTACCTAAACGCACATTTTATGGGGTACACTGTTCTAAAAACCCTCCTGTGGAAGCAGAGCAGACAGTAAGAGGTTTTGAATTCTGTAAGCAGTTACATAAAAATCTTAACTTTAATACCTTTTCGTCGATTTTTTTCTAAATGCTGAAACCAGCAAACATTTTCACAGCACTGCGCCGATCGGAGGCTAAGACTGCTGGGAACGTCAAACGCGATGATGTAATCTTAGCAAGTCAGGATATTCCCAGTATTCAGTCCCTATGGAGCCTTATGTTCTGTGTGTAAAATTAACAGTATATGTGTACCTTGAGATCTTTATCGCTATGTAACATTTACAGTATGTATGTACGTATGTATGTTTTATGTAGTTAGAACATCAATGTTTTAGGTGTCAACGTGAGTGTGAAAGAAACAATAAAACAAGGCCACATCATTTGTTTCCACAAATGCAAAACTAAAGAGTGAATTACTAGTACTATGACACCCTCTTGAACTGATATTCCCCACAACGGGGGACATCTTTGTAGGTTTTTATACACAGAACCATTTTAATCCCATGTCTTTTTCATAAAACATTTTTGACAGATGTAGAATATGGTTGAGAATGTAGCAAAAGAAAGAAATATAGGAGTTGCCTTGCTTCTTTTGGTTATATCTGCTTTCAAAGTCGGTCTTTCAGAGGTGGTTGACAAAAATAAAAAAATCCCAATAAAAAAATAAAACTTGCTAGAAAGCTAGTCAAGCAATTCAAAATTACACGCAGAATGACAAGGACTTTAATATAAAAGAAACAGCATAACCAAAGGCAGACTGACAGACAGACATGTACACAAAGCACCTTGAGTGATACCAACGGCTGTAAATGTGGGAGCTAATTTCCTCGTTGCTATCCTGTATGTAGTCTTAGCTGGACATGACATAATAGGATAAATCATTATTCTAATAATGCTTCCATATATTTAAGAATGTACTTATGCCAGTAAATAGCCTTGAAAACATTTGCAGGTGCATTAGAAAAATGGTAATTCGAAACACCAGGGAATGTCTTTAAGTACAGGGCAGTGGGGGTGCCCGATAGCTCATTGGAAGCATATTTGCACTTCTGTACCAAAGACTTGAGTTCAGGAACAAATGGGTAATAAAGAAAGCAGGGCAGCAGTCAGGAAATCCAAGAGTCGGGGAAAGGTGTCCTCTCTGTTGCAGGTGAAACATTCACAGCAGGCAGAAGTGAGTGAGACACTAAAAGGGAGCTTCAGCCTGCAGTCTCCCACAGACTCACTCAGTCTGTCTCTTCACTCCATCCCCACTGCTCGTTCACCACCAGTCCTGGATGGTGGAAAGTTCAAATAGAAGCCGACCCCTCTCATAGCAGCGCTCTCATTGCGATTGGGAAAGGCAAAGCACTGTGGACTCTTTAAAGTGATTTTCTAGTATCATATAAACAACATAGTAGCACCGTAGTAATTTAAGGTCAGAAGGGACTCTAGGTTCAACATGTCCACCACTCCTCCAAGTTAAGCAGTGATGTATAAACACTGTAAAAATGTGCTAATTTATAGAGAGTTTCCTACCAGGAAAATATTTTAAAATATATTACTTAGATCACACTATATTTCAATAATTTTCTATGGTTATATTCCCTCATAATTTATTAATGGACACATTTGCATGAAAACAAGATCTTTGTGTCAAACTTTTGTCTAATCCTGTTTTTCTCTTTTGAAGACATAACTATATGACTTCAGGGGAGGGAGGGAGAAGTAACATGATGAGATGAAATCTGAGACACAAAAATCTTATTTTCATGCAGATGTCCTCTGGAATAAGGAACAAGGAGATATAAATACAGACAATGAATGACATATAATCTAAACTGTATCTTAATATTACATTTTAAATCATTTTCCTAGAGACAGGAGAATCATTTTCACTTCCATCTGAATAACCCTCAGGGATGGATAATCTCGACAAGGTCCCCTGAACTGCTGATCCATCTTTCCCCCTTCCCGTTTACCTACCCCCGTAGGTTTATACAAGGATATATTCCACTGCAACTCCAGAGAAATTGTACATCTTTAGTTGTAAATCTGTATTTTAGACCAACATGTAACTTAGTGTATTCTGTGTTCAATGTCTGCACCTGTAATGTTGTCCAATGTTGTATCTGTACAATGTTCTATTGTCTTGCCCTCCCTGCGATGAGGTGCCTTTGTAAATGAGTCCCTGACTCAAAGGTTGTAAATCCGACTTGCTCAAATAAATAAAAAAATGAGCAGTATCAAAGGAGGATATCATGTTATCATCCCATGTGAAGTTTAGCAAACTCATGCTAATGTACTACAGTGACAGCACTGGCTGAGCCCAAGGGACGGGCTCTGGCACTGATAAGGGGCTGCAGATGGCAGCAACATTTTTTTGGCACGTCGACTTCATGGACACTTGTGGTTTACAGTTTCTTATGTGCAAGTGGATAAAAATAGCGCAGATAAAGGGCAAGCAATATGATGCAACAGGCAATGTAATTATGGGCTGGTAATTGCAGGCCCCAGGTACACTGTTAGGCAGGAGGCTGGGCCTTAGCCTTGGTTATATAACACACTGAAGCAGCGTGCTTATTGGCCACACCCTTCATGTCTCTGAAGTGACTTATTGCACTTGACTATGGATTTTAAAAGTATAAATTACTCATGTGATTTCAACCAATCAGCGCACAGGGCCACTGTACCTCATATCCTGCATACTGTGGTCTTTCATGCAAGAACGTTAGGAGTGGGCCATTCCACTTTGGAGCTGCAGTGAGGACGGGCTTTATTTTAAATTCTGAAATTAAAAAAAGACGTGAAACTTATTGTAAATCACTCTAGCTAACTCAAGTAATTTATATACAGAATATACAGTATACAGAATAATACATGGGTGGATGTGTATCATACCTCTCAACTGTCCCCGATTTTCAGAGATGTCCCTGATTTTACCTCAAAATTTTACTCTGTCCCTCCTAAAAATTGTGTTTCCATGACCAAAGAGTTTGGGTTGTAAGCATAAAATAATGTCACACATTAATGTTATTGACGTGTTCTTCCTTAGAAAATGCATTTTACACTAAAGCACTTATTCTACCAGCTTCCTGAGTGGATATCACCAATTTTTAAGGTGTGTCCCTGATTTTAAACCTTTGTCCCTGATTGTGTTAAGCCTTGTCCCTGATTTATGAGGCAGGAGGTTGAGAGGTGTGATGTGTATAATCAGACTTTAATTAACAGACGGCATTTTTTATATATAGATAACAATAGTTTTATTCCTGGTTACAACCTCCCGGTTGATATTTTCAACTATAACCGGGAGGTTGTAATCGGCACCTGTCAATCTCGCTCACGCGTAACTTAGCGCGAGCTAAGCAACCCACTACAAACTGATTCAATGGACTTCCTCACAGACAAAACACCAAGGCAGAAAACCAAACAAAACATCAGAAAACTGCATAAAAACAAAAAAATGCTGGCTGTTAAATAAAATAATATATGGGTGGGTGTATGCGAACCAGAATTTTACACATATCCTTCATGTGGGATGCTTTTATAAACCCTTTTGAGCCTTGCTGTTGGGGGTTTATTTAGCATCCCACACCTCGCGTGTGTAAAATATAGAACAATGTATGGGTGAGTGTGTATAACAAGAATTTTACACACACCTGAGGTGTGGGATGCTACATAAACCCCAACAGCAAGGCTCAAAGGGTTTATAAAAGCAACCCACACTGAGGCTGTGTGTAAAATTCTGGTTTACACCCTCCCATGTCTTGTTTTTTATTATTACTAGTGCACATTTTAATTAAATGTGGCAGTTGTGTGGCTAGTGCTTGTGCAGCTCAGAGATCAAACTTCAGTGACGTGGAGCGATTACAACCATTCAGCTGTAACGCATAATTATAACTGGGTGGCTGTAACACATTCTTACAAATTGGTCACTGGAGTATTAAAGATGTTCACTAGTGATTATAATAAGTTAATAGGGCCTCCGCTGCATGTCTTTTATGGTATGAGAGACTCCTCTCATCAGGTTTGGGTACTCAGAACCTCTCAGCTTTGCTTTGCATTCCTCTAGCTCAAACCTCACACTTGAAGTCTCTTACACCATAAGTAACACCCAGTGGAGGCCCTGTTGACTTGTATTAGAAATGCACTGAAAAAGCATTGGGAGGATTTTTAAAACTATTCTTGGGAATTGCACCACGTTTTTGGCACTGTCCCACAAAATGTGCACAAAAGTTAAACCATTGAAAAGTGGTCTAATTATTGTGCACAATTTTTTTCCATATAGGTTTTTATCACTCCTTGGCAGGCTGGGCTGCTATGTCAGCCCTGTTCCATAGCACCACAGCCATCCCGAGTCTCTGTCCATTCCCCAAGACCAAGTGGGCCACTGGGGCTAGCGGGAAGGGCTTCATTAAGCCCATTCTTCATTTATCCTCCTGAGTTTTCTTCCTGGGGCACAGCATTACTTACAATTAGCGCGCAAGTGCACTCCACCTTTGAGGAGGTGCTCCAGCATTCTGTATGCTGGACTTGCACATGCCACCACTTGGCTTCCACCAGGCGGCAGTTGAGTGGTGAGTCGTGGGATTCCCCCCCCCCCAAGAGAAGAGAGCTGTCCTACCGACTCTCAATCTTCCCTCTCTTGGCCAGCCCCTGAACGACCCGAGTCTGTTCCCAAACCCAGGCCACTGATGTTGCAGTAGGGAGTCATGGGTGCCTCAACCCATTAGTGCACATTTTCTTTGTCTTCTTTAGTAACTGAGTAAGGTCCACTAGGCACAACTGCCTGTTTTCAGGGGTGGCCCAGGAGCACTGGGGAGGTAAAGTGACTTGCTCAAGGTCATACAGTATGCAAGTGGAGGTTGTGGGAATCAAACCCAGGTTTGCTGGATGTACCAAGCTCATTCACAGCTCATTACTCTAACCTCTAGGCTATATTGCCAGCCCCTCATAAACTTTCTCTTTTTTCACCCCTCCTCCTCATCATAAGTTGTAGCATTTTGGGTACCACTTGCAGCAGAAGAGACATGAGTCACTTTTTTGAGGCAAGTCACCGTAAAGCAAATGTGGCAAAACATTTGAAAATTGTGAACATTTTTAGGACATTTCTTTTTTTTTTTTTTTTTAAATCATATTTTATCTGCCCTCAGCTCTGCCTCTTTGGGAGCACCAGTGGAGTCTTCCCCTGCTTCTGCCACCTTATCAGGACTTAGTTCACCCCATGGAGCAGCAGTTCTTCCCCCGAGGGGGGGGGGAACAAGGTGGGGGCTGCTACATCCCGAACAATTCAAGTTTCATTGGGAACTGGACAGCCATGCAAGTGCGAGCTCTGAGGGGTCTGCTTCGGTGCTCCGTCTACCCAGAGCCTGGAGAGCATTTTCCGTTTTTCTGGGGGAGTGGCATGCACCCTGATTTCATGGCGTCACCACCATGCCACTCCTTGCCATGTGCTCTGTGCTTGTCATGCCTCCAACTTCCGCCAAAGGCCAGGTAAGAGCTGAGTGTGACCCCCCCCCTCCTTCCTGGGAGAGGAAAGGAGAGGAGAGCTGTCCTCCGGAAGCTCAATTCTCTCCCTCCCCGCCAACCCCCAACGGCCTGGGCTCGTTCCTGAACCTGGGTCGCCGGCGTGGCATGAGGTGTGGTGTCCAGCGCCTCAACCCTCAGCGCCACTGGGCCAGCTTTTAGGACATGTCAGGTGACCCAGTCAGTCCCAACTCAAAATTGGGAGTTGTGCCTGCGTCATCCTGTTTAAAGAGCCAATCCATGGCTTTTTTGGGTTAACATAAAAGATATCTTTTGGGTGGGACAGGATGTTCTGGTCCGTTTATTATGGCGAGCAGTGTTGGAATTACAGAGGGGCTTGCCAGGGCTCAGACCCCCACAGCTGTGAAGTGAGCCCCAGGAGTTCATGCATCACTGCCACTGACTTACATGGGGGGGGGGCTCACTTTAAAGATAGGACCTTCAAGGATCCCCTTAGCTCCCACAACTCATAAAGTGTAATTCCAATACTGACTTGGTGTTATAATTAAATGGATTCAAATGTGCATCAGCCAATCACATTCTTCCATTTGTGTTTGCCATTTTATACTGTTGTGTAATACAGTTTTAGCCCAGACCAGGGCTGTACCAACTAGAAAAGGAGGGATGGGGAGATTTGCTTTTTCATATTGCCTTCCATGCAAAGTTTATTTTTCTTATTTTTGTTTATTTACAAATTGGTGACCAGGAAAGGCACACTAAGTTGAAGTTCACTGGGGTGGCGGGGGGAGAGAATACAGAGTGGGGAGATCAACAAAACTTCTTTTCTCTCTCCCTGTCATTTCAGATTCAACGTCTTCTGGATGCTATATAGGAAATCTACAAGTCAAACATAAAACTGATGCTGAATATTTCATTTTAAGATATTACAGATAGTAATTGTTTTTGTGTTTATGTCCGAGTGAGCTGATATTATTGTTTACATGGTTTAGGTCATTACACTAGAGATAATTAGCCAATATAAAATACTGTATTTATTGTATATTAAGGAAGTAGCAGTATTTCTGCATGTACTGTATCTTATAGAAATGATATGTAATTATTTACTGTCTATTCTTTTAATTAAAAAAAATTCAGAAAAAAAAATAGATAATAAACATCAAAAAGTAAAATCCGAAATAGATCAGTGGTACAAATCGACCGCAGTGTTGCACGGTGGAAATGGGAATACAATAAGCATGAGAAACTAGCAGCGTCAAAATGTTACAAAAATAACCAGATGGGGAAAGGGAGAGTACAATTGCTGCAAGGGAGCTTGATGAAGCTAAAATGGAAAGTGCCACAGGTACCAATGGGTGTCCCAAGAAAGGCAGGGGACTGAGGCGATTTATATGCTGATGGAATCCGTGTCACCCATACTTAGTCTTGGGAGTAAAACATGGCCAGAGACCAGCAACATGAAGCTGTAAAAAGCTGCCACATGCAACATACTCCACAGACTGTCCCACAGATGACTCCCATGGCTAAAATCCACTGCAGGGAATTTGAGGATGTACCTATGGTGGCACTTAGAGTGAAATGCCAGGGTGGGAGGAATCAGACCACCCAGATGAAGACAGGTTTTAGTGGCTGCAAAGTTAAAGGGGACATAAACAATGCTGTTTTCATTTTTTAATATAATTGTAAATTTGGGTATGTATGAAGTCTGTTTTATCACCCTAGTGATATTGTTTTGTGTGTTTGTTTTGAAATAGTCTTATTTTATCCTTATTTAGGGCCCCATATTAATGCTGCTTTTTCCCTGCCCAATATTCATGTTTTTTATTTTATTTATTTTGTCATCTCCTCTATGTTTATCCTCCTGCAGCCACAGTTCCTGCCTACCTCCAGCCACCGCTTCTCCTCACTGCTGACCCTGGAGTTGTGCATGCCCAGCTGGCATACGCAACTGTACCGTTGAGAGGTGCCCCCTCCGATGCCCCCGTGCCCGGCCAGGATCCACTACCAGCACAAGCCTCTATCCAGGCATTTGCCGGCCGGTGAAGCTGCAGTTACTAAGCTGCCACAGGTTTTGTGCTGCAATTTTCCTCCTATTTTGGTGCCCTGGAGTGTGAGCGTGCAAGGATGTCATGAACGCGCTGATGTCTGCCGCACTCCACCCCTTGCTGCACCAATCTAGTAGTGCCCCCGGTCGTCACCAGGGGCTGCTACAGAGCGGTGGTTCCCTGGATCCCTCCCCGGGATGGGAGAGCAGTCCTCTGGATGCTCAAACCCATCCCTCCCCTGCTGACCCCTGACGCCCCAGGCTCACGTCCGAACCCGGGTCACCAGCGTGGCGTGAGGTATGGCATTCAGTGCCTCAACCCTCAGTGCCACCGGGCTGGTCAATATTTTTTTATTTCTTAGCAGTTCCAGAACCCAAAGACATCAATTGAGCTGAAGTGACTGGATTCCACTTCACTGTAGTCTTCAGCTCAACTGATGTCCCTTTGGCTGCACAACAGAGTTCCTGTGTCTGCCTTTGAACTCAAGTCTCTGGCACAGGAACGTAGGCACAGTACACTACCTGCTGAGCCAGTGATGCAGACTTTCAACCAGTGGCAGAGCTAGAGGGGGGCTGGGGGACGGTTGCCCTCCTGGCTGCTCCAGCGTGAGTAGTGGTGCCCCACTACCATCTTTATTCACTGTTTAGGGCCCACTGTGGAGCCCATGATTAACTGAATGCCCCCCCCCAGCTTCCAAACTCTCCCAAACCTGGCTCCACCACTGCTTTCAACCTGGTGGTCTGTGCATGTGTTTCTGTATTTCATCAGAAGCCTCTGTATTAGGGTTCTTTTCAACTATTGTTCTATTGGACTATATTGTGATACTATTTTGGACTCCTGTCTATAAAAGGGATCCAAACTTCGGAGGGCACTTCCAATACATATATAACTACTACTAGAAACATAGACTTTGATGGCAGATAAGGACCACTTGGCCCACCTAGTCTGCCCATTTCCCTACCTACAAGATAAGCTGCAGATCCTATTTAACCAACAGCCTATTTCTTCCTACTCCCCACAAGAATTGCCTTATGTCTGTCCCATGCATTCTTGAATTCTCCCACAGTTTAATACCCTGCAACCTCCTCAGGAAGGCTGTTCCATGCGTCCACCACCCTCTCTGTGAAAAAATACTTCCTCAAATTGCCCCTGAGCCGTTTCCCCTCTCTCTTCAAATTGTGTCCCCTTGTTCTTGCACATCTCTTTTTCTGAAAGATGCTACCCTCTTGGACTTTGTTGATTCCACTGAGGTACTTAAAAGTTTCTATCATGTCCCCCTCTCCCTCCTTTCCTCAAGGGTATACATATTAAGCTCCTTTAGTCTCTCCTGAGTAGGCTTCTCTTGCAGACCCTGCACCATTTAGGTGCCCTCCTCTGGACTGCCTCCATCCTGTCTATGTCCTTGCGGAGGTGGGGTCTCCAGAACTGGACGCAGTACTCCAGATGGGGTCTCACCAACTCTTCTGTACAGAGGGATAACAACTTCTTGTTTTCTGCTGGTAATGCCTCTCCCTATACATCCCAGTATCCCCCCAGCCCTCCCTACTGCCTTCTCACATTGCTTGCTAACCTTAAGGTCATCTGATATAATTACCCCAGGTCCCTTTCCATTTCCTACTACTACTACAGTGTAACAGAGAGAGAACATTTGTATCTATACCTTTTAGTAGACCAGTGTCAGACCAAAACAGCCATCAGATAATGGCTTTTGGCAAATGTTAACTTGTGACTGAGTTGTAGAACATCCATGAGGAAAAAGTCGTTCTCTAGCTGGAAAAGTTCTGTATGGAATGCTGTACCGTTGAATTGATACTCTTGGAAATAATTGCTGTGTGATAATTTTTAAACTGTAAGTTGTGATATTAATACAGTGCTCCCTCCTTTATCTTCACCCCTTATCCCCCACCCTTACTTACTGCCACTATGAGCTCCTGTCCCATTTTTCAGAAAAGTTGTCTCCTCCTTTAACCGCCACTCTCTGTTATCCACCACCCTCTTTTATCTGCCACCATTTATCTTTAAAAGAGGGAACACCGTATTATAATGTAGGTTTGCAACATTTTACTCCACAGCTCATCTGTAAAAGGGCTCATTCTGTGTTCATGTTGACCATCCTATAAAACCATCAATAAATGGAACTTGTTCTGTGTGTTGATGTGCCCATGGAGCGACTTGTTGCAGTAGAAGCAGGGTTTCACGTGGCTTCATCGGGTGAGAGAACCACTCTGTTACTGGCAGACACAACTGAAGCCACCTCTGATACCACAACATGTGGCTCAGTCAGTGGGATGTATGTTGGACACGGGACACTGCTAGTCGAGATACATGGTGGCTTCAGCTTGTACGGTGAGGGACCTCCCTATGCTCTTGGATAGCAGTTCTCTGGATCGAGCCCCTAAACCTGGGCTTTGCTTGTGCAAAGACTGCCAGCTGTGCCATATTGCCCCAAGTTATGGTGGCCTTTAGATGCGGACTACAGCCTTCTACTGGGGACTGAGCGAAAGCCCTTATTTCACTTGTGTCCTGCCTCATCAATTCAAACCAGGCTTCCAACCGCAAATGCTAAGTGCCTCTTCTGCAAAGCAACACAATCCCCTGGGATCCTCTCATGCGTCACCAGATCTTCAAGTACAGAATAATTAATATGGTTTCTAAAATGATTAAGTATGCCATTCAGAAGGACACATCCCCCCCCCCCCCGTGAATGACTGATTTAGAGCCTGGTGGTTTGAGCCCTGAACTGAGTCTGAAAGCTGGTGGCTGCTTTGCCAGACCCATCACACAGCTTTCCTGAGTGCTGCGACACGTAAAACGCAAGGCCCATATTTTGAAAGAATTAAGAGTAAATCAGGCACACATGCCAGTAGTTTATTTGACAAGATAAGTGCAGATTGGTGACAACTGACTTTTTTCCCCTGACACTCTGATTATACGTTGGTGCTCCCAACGTTAAACAGATGTTTTAGAGTGAGTCATTACAGCTGAAGCAGCTTTTGCACATTCTTGGGAACAGAAAATGCTTTTTGTATTCTCCTTGTTTGGAAGAGCCGGAGCGCAGTAAAAAGTAACCCTTGCAAAGTTAATAGCATTTTCAAAGGTAGCAGCACTGGTGAGCGTGCTGGAGAGTCCCTAGCTTAAAACACCACATGCTGAGAGTTAGAAAAATGATCTGCATATTAGCATTTGGTCTCCGAGGAAACAGCATTCAGTGCTGACTGTGCTCTGCTGTGCCCTCGGGGCTCTGACTGTGGACTGGGCTACCTGTGTAGTACGGGCACACAAAGGCTGACATGGATGAGAAGGCGCTGATTAAGGAATGGAACTAAGAACGACAGTACATGTGTGCACACATCAGGTACTTAATTTATCACCGTGTGTGGGTGGTATGTTTGTAAGGAAGTGCACAACAATGAAGACCAGGGAGCAAATGGGTTCAAAATCCCACCAATCAGCTATGAGGTACCCAGTCATAAAGTCGTCAGGATTATAGTGCAGTAAAAAGCGTGCTGTGAAAACAGCATGACTGAAAAGGCTACTGGAGAATCATAGCGTGGGTACTACAGCGCTATACAAGTAACTCTTTTCAGTCAGGCCAAGTAGTCTAAGGCTCCAATTGTGCACTGGGTGAACATGCGAGCTGTGTGGCTTATTTATTTATTTTATTTAGTTTTTGTTGACCGGGTAAGTGCATTAGACAAATCCTGCCTATTTTCAGGCACGACCTGGGGGAGGGGGATACAGATGAATTCCAACTGACCTTGAACCAGATTAAGCTGTTGGTGGTATTTTTAGTGAATAAGGGAAATTTGGCCAGGACACCAGGGAAATTCCCCTACTCTTTTCGATAAGTGCCATGGGCTCTTTAATATCCACCTGAACTACCACCAATCCAGGCAGATGGGACCTCGGTTTAATGTCTCATTTGAAAGACGGCACCTCAGAAGTGCAGCACCCTTCTCATGCTGCACTACAGTGTCAGTACTGGGATATTAACCCAAGTGCCAGATGTGGGAACTGAACCCCCTCTGATCTCCCGGCCTCAGAGGCGAGTGTGCTACCTACTGAGCCACTGACACTACTAAAGTGGTTTAGTGCTTAAAGGTATGGGCTATGCATGACTGGTAAGTCCGGCTGACCCAGGTTTGAGTCTTCCTCTGGGTTATTTTTGTGTGTGTGTATGTTTTTGCGATCTCGAGGATGTAGATTTAAGCTGCCCCCCCCGCATAACATTTTCATTGCCTTCCCCGCTCAATCAATCAATCAATCAATCAAAATCTTCATTTATTCAGGCGAACATCATTGAGCAAAACTTATTTACAAGATGGACCTGAGTGGTCATACAAATGAGGATACAAGTATTATTACATAGACCAGAATAGAATAAATAGCAATACAATGGCATGAAATGATTATATACAACAATTTACATATATACAAGTAACAATAAGAACCATTTAGCCTGTAGGAAAAAAGAGGACAAAGGGTATAGCAGTCATAAAATATAAGTTATATGGTCTAACTAGTTTTATGAGAATATAATAGGTGATTCGGAAGAAAAAATTGAATTAATATAATGGATAGACAAGGGAGGTGGGTCAGATAGGTAGGGATTATGCTTTATAAAAGCAATTGCAGAGCTCTGGAAAAGGCGGGAGAACAATCTTTTGAAGGATGCCAGAGGTAGAAGGCTATCTAGCTTCATATATTTTGGAGAGAGTTCCATGCAACTGCTAAGGAATAGCTGAAAGCAGCCCTCCCATACCGGGTGCAGGCATTGGGGACCTTTAATGTGATGAGTTTACTGATCCTTAAGGTGTATGGCCTAGTTGTAATTTGGGTAAAACAATCAGTGATATAGGTTGGTAGTTTGCCTGTTAACGTTTTGAATATCCAGATAACAGCATTCCTATTTCTTCTGTGTTGCAATGATGTCCAGTTGACTGCCATATAAAGGGAGCAATGATGGGTGTTGGAGGAAGGTCAGTAATAAATCTTATGGACCTGTGATACAGGGTGTCCAGCTTATGTAGAGATGACTTGAACAATGGCAGTAGAAAAATCAGCATAATCAATGAGGGATAGGAATGAGGCCTGAATTAACCTTTTGGAATCACTGTTTAGGTAATGTTTTATTCTAAAAATAGTCCGAGCCTCTGTCTTAGCTTTTAAGTAGCTCTTCAATATGGACAGAATAGTCAAGCCTGTTATCTATCCAGACTCCAAGGTATTTGAAGTTATCAACAAATTCAAGTTTCTCTCAAGTAAGGTGGTTATATGTAGGGTGTTGGATGCTGGGGTAGTGGTAGTACAACTCTTTGTGGCAAAGAACATAGCTTTTGTTTTTGCATTTAGAAGTAGTTTTGTCAAGTAGATTGTGCTGCAGAATGGAGAATCGGATTGTAGCAGTTCACAGGCTTTGGAAGGTGAGGATTGCTGACATATAATACAGTATCATCAGCAAACAGATGAATGTTAGATTGAGTGAGTTGGCATCAATATTATTTATATAAATAGCAAAGAGGATAGAGGCCAAGAATAGAGCCTTGTAGTCGCCCCTTAGCAGTGGTTTTGGGTGGATAGGTAATTTCATTTCTAACCAGTTGCGACCTATCTGAAAGGTAATCCTTAAACCAGTTGAGTGATAGGAATCCAGGCCTAATGAGTTAAGGGAGGTGATTAATAAGTCATGATCCACTGTGTCAAAGGCTTTACTCAAATCCAGAAACACAGCACAGGTAAAATTTTTCTTGTCCAAGTTAGTCTGCCAATCGTTGTTACCTTGGCTAAGGCAGTAATGGTGCTATGCTTTGATCTAAATCCAGATTGTGCAGAATTTAGAAGGTTATTGTTATCCAGATAGTCCCTTAACTGAGAGTTTACTAGTTTTCTAGCATCTTAGATAGTACTGGTAGGATGGAGATAGGTCTGTAATTGTTGAGATCCCTAGTATCACCAGATTTGAGTAATGGAACTACTTGAGCTGTTTCCAAGTAGATGGAATGGATCCAGTAGTTAGGGAAAGATTGAAGAGATGAGTAAGGGGCAGATAAGACATCGAAGCAATTTTCAGAAATAGGATCAGGAGTCTGCACCTGCACTTTTAGTTGTGTCTAAATTAGAGAGAGATCTTCCACTTCTTTCACGGATATTGGGATGAAGGAAAAGTTGAAGTGGCCATTTGTCCCACAGTAGTTTGCAGGTTCAAGGAAGATCTCAGGATATTTGCAGGTGATGAGTCAAATGCTAGGCCAGCAGTGGTGAAGTGAACATTGAAGGTATTTAAGATTTCTTGTTTACCTGTAATTTCTGTATCATTTAGTAGCAATTTGGTGGTTAAGGCAGGAGTAGAATTTTGGCCCAGAAGTCCTTTTATTGTGCTCCAGAGTACTTTTGGTTGGTTGTCCAGTGCACGGTGTTTTTCCTGAGTGGTGTGAGTGTCACAGTGTTTTTGTCACTGCGGTTTTTGGTCGTTTTACTTTTATATTGCTGTTATGACCCCATGCCCAGCTAAGCAGGTTTCAGTCAGCTGGGCAAAGGGCAGGTGAAAGCACTGGGCTAACAGCCCTTTAATCATTTTTTTTCCTGCAAACAGTCAGCACACCAGCAGTAAACCTGTTAACTCACACTAGTGGCACCCAATAGCAGAGGAACTATTTTACATTAAATATAAACATATTTCTATTTTTTTAAATTGTTTTAAAGTGTTTAATTAAAATGTTTTGTTTTACTTGATTATCCATTATATAAATTCAATAAGAGACTCGTGACCTGTCGCCGAGGCAGTAGGGCCACTGCTACTGATACAAATGACCCACATTTGGGAAAAAGCCTGGGTGGTCTGGGACTGGCTAAGGGGGATGCTCTCCATTTCTAGGGAGGAAGGCAGAGTGCTATGACTGCACCAACACCATCCGGGTGACTACAGGTGGAGCTGCGGGCCGGTGCACATTAGGGGTGGGGAAATGCGGGCTGATGCCACATGATAGCACCTTCTGCATGCATGCATGCACACTTGCCATCCTGCCTGCAACCTCATGCCTTTATACGCCCCTAAGGCATGCGGTTGTGGCGCAGTTACTAACCTGCAGCGTCTTACTGCATACGTAAAAGGCTCTTTATTGAGCCACTTTGATTGGCCAGCCAAGTCTTCATGTGGGAGGTTGGGTGGTTGCCATCAGTAGACAGGGGGCGTTTCTATGGTCTGGAAATATTAGGGGCTTAAGCTCCACACCATTCTTGCCCACTGAAAAAAGAAGCGAATAGGCTGGGGTCAGTTTTAAGAATTAGGATTTTTTTATTCAGGGTTTATGTATGAAGGTTCAGGCTTCAGCCCCTAATTCCAACCCCTTGTGATACCCCTGCACTAGACCTGCAGATAGCTTAGAGGTGTGCAGAAGCCTTGATGTGAGCCCATTAGTGAAAGCCTAGACAGTTCAACATTGTCCCTAATGACACGGTGCCAGGGCTTCTAAAGGAATGCAGTTTGTCAGGGATTATTACTAGGATAAACCCAGCACACACACAAACAAACAAGCATGGCAACCTTAAAACAAATACAGTTTTCCTCTTAATGCATACTGTCACACCTAGAAACTGCTCGTCTGGGGGAAGTCCAGTGAACAAACAGTGCCATACTTCATCCAAACTGCCAGCACCAGTAAGTACCAATGAATAAAAGTAGGATTCATTCAGCAACTTTGCTTACAGTTCCAGGTTACACAAAAATTACTGCACATTGCCATGGCTGGTTGATTTACAACAGCTGGAAGTGCCTATGCCACAGAAATAGCGCACAATTTCAGCTCTGCCCAATTTGTTGGAACACTTCAAGAAGGCAGAGAGGTCTACATACTAAATGTCATCTCCCAGGTAAAGGGCTGCTGTATACATCACACCTAGTGCCATCATGTAGAAAGAATTTTTAACTGGGAAAAGAAAAAAAAAAGAAAAGTACTTTAGGATTACAAAGTAAAAAATAGCCTCTGATAACAGTTAATGACATTTCCTGTCTGCTACATTTCAAGGCACTGGAGCTTAAATGAAGTGACTCTGAGAAGGGAGTTTGGGGTGCTCTTCATCACTGGAGGGGGGTTCCAAGTCATGACGGCGATCACGGAAAGGCGATCGTCATTAGGGCGAGTGTACATCAGCAAAAATCAATTTGGACGATGCACACTACTGGCGCACAACAAAAGGGTGCCAGAGACTTAGATTTTTTTATTCATGCAGGCGGTTGTGCCCCCACACCCCCCCACTTAAGTATTTTTGACTCCGGGGGGTGCATGTCGGGGGGGGGTGCAAAACAAAAAAAAATCAAATCCCGGATCGGCGCACAAAAAAGCAGCCATGCCTAGAACCAAACCTGGTACTCTCCCAGCCCTAGCCTGCCACCAACCCACCATACCACCGCCAGCTCGGCAACCAACTGCCACACTACACCTAACCTTCCTTCCTTCACTTCCGTCCACCACGGTAGGTACCCTCCCAGCATATATACATATAGCGACATCCTATCACTATATTCATGGACCCCCCATCCGTTCGCCCTCCCTGCCCAGTAGCTCTGTGCACAGGCGCCGTGACTGAGTCACTCATTTTAAAAGCGCTCAGTCGCAATCGCCATTGTCATAGGCTACTGGAGGGGTTACAAGAACTCAGAAAGCGCCAGAAAATAGAACACAAAGAGCTCTATACTTATAATTTGTTGCTTGTAGGTCCTCATCTGAATACTTGTACAACCACATACTTTTTTTTTTTGTTAGTGTTCTTTCTCCTTCACCACCTGTGTCTTCCGGGGGTTCCATGTTACAATAGCAATCGTAAAACAGCGATCACTATTATGGTGAGTGTATATGGCCGAAAAGCAAATCAGCAATATACACTTTAAGGTGACCCTTCTTTTGCATATAAAAAAAGTGTTTGTGTGGGGGCGCACCCCCCCCCATGCCCCTCTCATGGTGGGGGGCTTTGCCACCCACACTTCCATGAATTAGAATTTTCAACTCCAGGGAAGTGCATGTCGGGAAGGGGGCAAAATCCGGATCTCAGAAACAATTAAATAACCCGCTTCCAGTCCCGAATCCAGTATCTGCTCTGCCAGACCTAGCCTCCCATACCACCACACCACATGACTAGCTCGGCAGCAGCAGGTACTCCAGTCCCTGAAAACCCCTTCCCTGTCCCTCCCCTTCCCCTTGCTATTCCCCCCTTCCACTTGCCCTTCACCAAAGTCGCTGTCCCATACCCTCGCTATTCTGCAGGGTAGCCCAGAATAATAGTGCTCAAAATGAGTCGCTGTTTTTGTAGTTGCTCATTTTGGGTCGCTATTATTACGTGATACCCTTCCGGGGATATACCCAGATCCCAGGGATATACCTCATCAGGTCCATAACATCTGGCCCTCCCAGACCGAGGTAGCCCAACAGTAACTGGTTACCCCCCACAGCTTACCCTTCGTGGCTTAGCAGGGGCTCTAGGGGAAGGCCATCCTCCCACCTGAGTCATCCGCTATGTGGACAAGACCCGTTGCTGACAAACACTAGAACCCATAGGAGTTGCAAAGACCCAGGTCATCATATAAATGGAAGTGGGGAGTTTTCTTCCTTCATTTTGTTGGTCCCCTCCCACCTCCCCCAATGTGAGCATGGCCTAAGGCCTTGCAGGCTCACAGCAGACCCTGCGGCATGGGCACAGCTTCCCAAGCCCAGCTGCAGGGGTCACTGCGGAGCTGTGGCTTGTGGCCAACCGTGCCTCGTTGAGGTGCACCGCCACGCAGCAGTTGCCTTGGCCTGACCTGCCTCCCTGCATGGCAACCCAAGATCTCTCCCAACCTCTGGTTGGCTGCATGGTCGCACAATGTGTCACAGCTGTACCACCATGGTGGCCTACAGCTGCGCATTTTTTTTCCTTCGTATACTGTTTCAGGTTTCCAGCTGGGCCTAGCCTACCATCAGCATGGCCTCTCTCTTCACTGCCCACTCCTCTTCTTGGCGACCCTCCTGAGTACTGTTTATTGGTGTTCACCCCTGTGATCCCCCCATTACAGCATGGATCCTGGGTTAACAAAAACCCAAGGGAAGAGAACACAATGAGGGAAGGGGAGGTGCTAACAACAACAAAAATGGAAAGGGACCTGGGGGGTAATCATATCAGATGACCTAAAGGTAGGCCAGTAATGTGAGAAGGCAGTAAGGAGGGCTGGGGGGATAGTGCGATGCCTAGGGAGAGGCACTGCCAGTAGGAAACAGGAAGGTGAGACCCCATCTAGAGTATTGCGTACAGTTATGGAGACCCCATATCCGCAAGGACATAGACAGGATGGAGGCAATCCAGAGGAGGGCAACTAAAATGGTGCAGGGTCTGCACCAGAAAACATATGAAGAGAGACTAAAGGAGCTTAATATGTATACCCTTGAAGAAAGGAGGGAGACAGGGTACATGGAAGAAACTTTGAAGTACCTCAAGGGAATCAACAAAGTCCAGGAGGGTAGCATCTTTCAGAAAAAGAGGTGTGCAAGAGCAAGGGGCACAGTTTGAAGATAGAGGGGGGACTGCTCAAGGGCAATGTGATGAAGTATTTTTTTGCAGAGGGGGTTGTGGATGCATGGAACGGGCTTCCTGAGGGGTTGTGGGGTCAAAAACAGTGGGGGAATTCAAGAATGCATGGGACAGACATAAGGCAATTATAATTAAGGAGGCAGTATAGCGCAGTGGTCTAAGGCTCTGAGCTGCAAATCTGGTGACATCCGGCAGACCAGACCTGGGTTTGAATCCAACAGCTTCCACTTGCATACTGTGTGACCTTGAGCAAGTCACTTAACCTCCTTGTGCTCCCAGGTCGCTCCTGTAAAAAAGCTTTCAGCTTAGTGTGCTATACCTGGTTAAACAACTAAATAAAAAAAAATAACGGGGGGTAGGAAGAAGTAGGCTGTTGGTTAACTAGGATCTGCAGCTTATCCAATAGGTAAGGAAATGGGCAGACTGGGTGGGCCAAGTGGTCCTTATCTGCCGTCAAAGCCAATGTTTCCTCTTGAGTCATCTGGACCCAGTGTGTTGGGCATGACCTGCTGGGAGTGCTGGGCAGGTCCACTGGGCATGGCGGAGGAGAAGTATGTCACTCAGCAGCAGTCTAGAATGCTTGAGACCCTTGGTGGGGGGGGGTGTCCTGTATGGGGATCCAGCAGTGTTGTTATAGATCTCCTTTTCAAAAAAAATCCTTCACTAAAAGATTAACTGCAGAGCCTTTTTAAAATAAAGTGCTAAATTACTTTTTTTAGTTTCCTGTTTTTAGCACCAAGTTTTTCATAAACTGTAGGACACTGTGCTCTGAGATCCCACTTCAGTTTTGCTTCATGGCCACAGCACAGAGTTATGAACCCGGAGACCTGGTTTGAATCCCACTTCAGATCTATCTGGGAGGCACCAGTTTTGCTTTGTCTTCACAGCACAGAGTTATGAACCCAGAGATCTGGGTTTGAATCCTACAAATGCCCCTTACTCACTGTGAGACTCTAAGCAAGTTGCTTAATCTCTCTCTAATCCACTGTGTCTCAGGCAAGGCCACTGTGGATACAAGTGGCCACCAGCATAATATTTTTTTCGGCCACAGAGCTCTTTTATTTTTTTTCCATAGAGGTTTTTAACCCCCAGAACCCTAGCAGGTGACTATGGCCTTCACCCAGAGGGACTCATCCTCTATGCCCGTGCGTTCCCCACTCAGACCAACCCACACAATTCCCCCACGGCATACCCACCATGGCGGGGCTAGGAAAGGAAGTGCTGGCTTTCTCCCCTCCCCAGAGCATAATCCAAAAGCTCCTTTTTTTTCCCCTCTCAGCCCCACCACTGACGTAAGCATGCTGGTACATGCCTCCTGACCTATACTGCCCTCTAGCCACCGCCACAGGGCAGTCAACAAGCGGGATGACAGAAACTCTCTCCCCCGAGAGATAGCAGTCCTCCAGATGCTCAGTCCTGTCTTGCCCCTGCTGACCCCCAGCGGCCTGGGCATGTTCTCGAACCCGGGTCACCGGCATGGCACGAGGTGTAGCAACCAGCACCTCAACCTCCAGTGCCACCAGGCTAACTCACAGAGCTCTTTTAAAGTTCCAATTAAAAATGTGATGCAGCTGACAATTTTTACCTTAAAAAACATGGGAAATGAGCCTGCCTGGTGGCCCTGAGGGTTGAGGTGCTGGACAGCACACCTTATGCTATGCTGGCGACCCGGGTTCTGGAATGACCTCGGGTCACTGGGGTGCCAGCACCGGGAGGAGCAGGATTGAGCACTGGCTGTCCTCTCCTGGGTAAGGGGTGGAGTCACCCACCCGTAGTCCCGCCAGCACCAAATGCAGATGGTCAACGGCACAACTGGAAGGGAGGGGCATCCTGAATGGTGTGCGCATGCGTACCTCTACACGTATACACTACGTCGGGGACATGTGAGTGTAGGGGCCAGGAGAAAACCTGCAAAAACTCAGAAACTACATGCGAAAAAAAAAAAAAAACATGGGAAATAAATCTCTATAGAAGACAGGAGGCACCAGCTCTGTGCCACTAAGTGGTGAAACACCGCTCTGGTATGCTGGCATCCAGGGTTTGCACCTCTAGCAGGGAGGACACAGAGCGTCCCCTCAGACACTCTCCTCTCAGAGGAAGAGCACAACACAACATGGCACTGCTCATAGAGTGATACTAAAGCCAAGTCACCATCTGACACTGCATTCCTTCGATGCCAGACCTCCCCAGCTGCCAGTGATGCCCCAGAGTTTGCCCCTTCCAGTGGGGCCCAGGTTGGCAGCCTGTGTACCCTTCCAGTGGGGCCCAGGTTGGCAGCCTGTGTACCCTTCCAGTGGGGCCCAGGTTGGCAGCCTGTGTACCCTTGCAGCGGGGCCCAGGTTGGCAGCCTGTGTACCCTTCCAGCGGGGCCCAGGTTGGCAGCCTGTGTATCCTTCCAGCGGGGCCCAGGTTCGCAGCCTGTGTACCCTTCCAGCAGGGCCCAGGTTCACAGCCTGTGTACCCTTCCAGCAGGGCCCAGGTTCACAGCCTGTGTAGTATCTGGCTGCTATACTGGCAGCAGGAAGGGGAGGCACCCGAAGTGTTGGGACTGATGCCATAGGGCATAGAGCCCAGGCTTTATTGATGACCAGGTAAGTATTTTTTATCCCCATATTTAGCCCCCTCTTCCTGTGATGACTGTGTATTGTGGTAACACTTGTGCCTGGCCTCTGAGGGGGTGAACTGACACTACATGGTCCCCCACGATGTCAAAACTGACCACTAACTACAGAAGGCACTACAGAGTAAGTGTCCCTCACTCTCCCCTCCTTGGCATTAAAAAACACAAATCATTACTTAGCTGCGAAAGTCAACAGCTTTTATTTTTTTCCATAGAGGTTTTTAACCCCCTGGAACCCTAGCAAGTGACTATGGCCTTGACCTGGAGGGACTCATCCTCCATGCCCGTGCGTTCCCCACTCAGACCAACCTACACAATTCCCCCAACTTGGGCTGGCAGTATAGCCTAGAGGTTAGCATAATGAGCCATGAATGAGCTCAGTACATCCAGCAGATCTGAGTTTGATTCCCACAACCTCCACTTGCATACTGTGTGACTCAAAGCAAGTCAGTATCTTATAGTTCTCAGTTCTAAAACATGTGTACAATGCTAAATACAGGGTGACAGAACTGAGTAAGTCCTCCATCTTGGCGATCTTTTCTGAACTATTCACTGGCTCTTTAAACACTAAAGCCACAAGATTGTTTTTTTAAGGGCAGTTCAGAGGGCCAACTAAAGTAATAAAAAAAGCCTCATTTGTCTGATATCACACCTGCTACCAGATTCAACTGCTATCATTCAGGTCAAGAAAGTAATGTTTCCCCTTCTTGTGTCCCAGACTAGTTCAGAGAAGGGGAAAGCAGATTGTTTAAACAGCTAGAAAGTTGTTAGGTTAGTATTTAAACCCATAGAGGCCAAGAAGCTGCGATCGCCTGCAGTTAAGTTGGCCATTGCAGTAAGTAATATAGAGAACAGTGGTAAGTTCGGTGAGGGCAACGGAGAATATAGCAGCAGACAGAAGCTGAACAAGGCATCCAGTTTTGACAAATGACTATTAGAAGCCATGTTTGTACATCGGTGTACGGAGTGCTGTGCATGTTTTCCTATTGGGAGACTCGTATGAAAAGAGATGTTGCCAAATGCAGAAGGTAAGGCCTGATCCAGGAAATGGAGGTGAGACCATGCTGCTGTCACATGTATGTGGGGTAGGGGTTATGGAGGGGCAGCTCAACAGAGACCAGCACTGTATATCAAAATGTGCTTCAGTTCAGGTGATGGTGGAGGGGGAGAAAATGCTACTGGTGTGTGTGTGCGCGCGCATATGTGTGGGCATGTGGGGTGTGTGCGTGTGCATATGTGTGCGCATGTGGGGTGTGTGTGTGTGCATATGTGTGGGTGTGGGGGGTGTGTGTGTCACTGTGGCCAGCACTGTATCCCAAAATGTGTTACATTCCAGGAGATGGAGGGAAGAGAGCAAGAGAGTGAGAAAGAGATCCAATAACAGAAAGAGCTGAAGAAACAGAAGGAACCATGACACTGAATAAACTGGAGAAAACATGAAGCCAAGGTAAGAAACATGAAGAGGCAATGCTAAAGATTATGCATCCAAAATGTGGAAAGTGAATAAGGTAAGACTGAAATAACTAGAAGAGGAAATAAATCACACACTGATACTTGCAGACTTCTTTTTTTAATTTTAAAAAGTTCCTAGCCAAATTGCTTTAAAAAATCACTACGTTGATATTTAGCTTTTAGAACTGCATGAGTAATCTGGGTACCTGAACAACGTCATTTGTAGGGAGGGCATAGCAAGACGTTATCTGGCTAGTGACATCCTAACTTGAACGGTATATGTGTATGTCTATGCATGCTGTGTATGTGTATGTCTATGCATGCTGTGTATGTCTATGTCTATGCATGCTGTATATCTGTATGTCTATGCATGCTGTGTATGTGTATGTCTATGCATGCTGTGTATCTGTATGTCTATGCATGCTGTGTATGTCTATGCATGCTGTGTATGTGTATGTCTATGCATGCTGTGTATGTGTATGTCTATGCATGCTGTATATGTGTATGTCTATGCATGCTGTGTATGTGTATGTCTATGCATGCTGTATATGTGTATGTCTATGCATGCTGTGTATGTGTATGTCTATGCATGCTGTATATGTGTATGTCTATGCATGCTGTATTTGTGTATGTCTATGCATACTGTATTTGTCTGTGCATACTGTATATGTGTTTCAACGGCAACAACAGTTGCTGCACTACTGTGATGCGTACATTTTGTGTTCTGTTATTGAAATTAAAGTGTGGGGTTACTGTATCACAGTTAGACAAGTAAAGTACAACAGCCTCATATTAATCCAATATCTCCTGCGTTGGCAGTCATTTTGGCTCTGACCAGAGTTTCTTTTAATTATGTCACCAAGTAGCTTAATAAGCAACTTGAGCTGGCAGTATAGCCTAGAGGTTAGCATAATGAGCTGTGAATGAGCTCAGTACATCCAGCAGACTTGAGTTTGATCCCCACAACCTCCACTTGCATATTGTGTGACTCAAAGCAAGTCATTTTCCATTCCAGTGCTCCTGGGTTGTCCCTGAAAACAGGCACTGTGCCTAGTGAGCTTTACTTGGTTACCAAAGAATGAAAAAAAAGGAAACTTGCAGGTGGTGTGTACTTGGACTTCAGCAAAGCTCGCAACTCCATGCGCACTGCAGACTACATCCTGAAATTGAGAACCTAGTGATGACCATTTCTGTAATGCAATGGATTAGAAGCTGTCAGCAGGACAGGAAACGAAAGGTTATTATGCAGCACTGCAGTACCTTCTTCCAGTACCGGACTACTGGGACCTAGTTCACCAGGCAGTGAACAAATCTGTCCTCAGAAAACTAGATAGTCTGCACAACAAATGTTATTCCTTCATACTTTAGTGTGATTACAAGATACCCCACTGCACTGCATATGCCAGTATCCAGTGGCTGAGAAATGCAGTGCATTGGAACCGACACTGGCTAGCCTTCCTGGGCAGATGCACCTTTGGGTCACCTGCAGGTTGTATCTCTGAAATCTCGTCTGTTTCATGGTGCCCAGGACTAGCAAGGACATTAGCAGACACATTTACATTTAGGGCTCTGATCGGATGGGATGAGCTCCCCGTACACCTAAAACAATAGACTACCTGCACCTTCAGAAACCTTGGCACCTGCTCCCTCAAGGAACCATGTACAAACTTTGTGGTCTGGCTCAGAGTATGGGATTATTGCCTGCCTGCCTCTGATACAAGTTCATAACCTACATACCTTGGGACACTTATGTAAATGAGATGCCCCATCTCGGAGGCATATCCTAATACAAAAACCAAAGTCTCTGCACCATCTACCAAAATATAACTCATTGCTTTGTACAGCACTTCAAGATGCATGTACGTTCTCTGTTTTACTTATTTTAAGATTTTCACCAGAAGGGCACACTGAGCTGTGTGCATCTCATTTCCGGAAGAGGTGGTGGTGACATGGGGAGCATCGCAGAACAATGAATAATGATACAAAGTTGTACAGATGAAAGGGCCATAGAAAAGGAAATGTACAAAATATATTCAAATAGTGAATAGTAATACTAAATATAGGAGCACAGCAACCATAAATAGTTTCGGAAAAGGAGATTGTGCAGCATACAATGGTAACATAAAATACCAAGCACTCATCAACTCCGAATGTTTCCTTGCATTTTGTGTTAGGTAGATTTAGGTTGTGTTGTAGAGAATGACGAAAGCAGAGTAGTACTGTTGTAAGAGAGAGTATGCAATTCTGACAGTGCATAGTAATGTTTGCCTTATGTATTTTCATTTCTGAAGCATGATACAGGATTTTGAAGGTTGTAAAAAATCCCCAGTCTTGCGCCATCGGCGCTAGTTAAAAATAAAATATATTGGTACAGTGCGGTAGTATTTACCATCACAAATATGTGATGACACCATCCTACTACATCCAGAATATGAATCTAGCATGTACAATGAACCGGTAAGCACAAGAGAAGAGATTTTTAGAAACTGTGAGTGGTGGTCATGTTTAATGACATGAGTAATTAATTATGAAAGTAGGCCATGACACACACGGCGACCCCTTGTGAGGGAAGGCTCCCTGGCATAGCACAAGGTACTGCATGTGTAACACAGCTCTGCACAGTACCTTCCCAGGCTTGGAGCAGTGGCACGTGACAGTGCTGTCCCCCATCCTCGTGCTGCCCAGATGGCTCCCCGTGTTCATCCCCCCGAACGTGAGTCACCGGCACGGGAACACATGCTGAGCCAGTGGCTGGCCCTGCACACAGCGTCTCTTCATAACTTTATTTTTTTTTTTGACATTTTGACCAAAAAGTTCTAATATAGTTTTTTTATGAACCCCCACCTTCTGAACATGAGTGTTATTTATAAAATACTGACTGAAACGTCATTTCCTGTCACAATTGCGAAACCCCATTTTAGGCAGGATTTGAAAAACAACACCTGCCACATTCATGAGGTGGTATGAAAAAAAAGAACGCTTTGTTGAAAATGTGGGGTTCAAATTCTGAAAATTACTAAAGTTGTGAGTGAACACTGAAAATTTCAACATACCTTCATAGCGTTGGCGTTTTTTAAGATTTTGACCCCACATTTTCAACCTAGTCTTTTTATGACACTACTTCGCGAACCTGGTAGCTGAAATGTTTCAAATCTTGCCTGAAAGGTGATTTAGTGGAGTGACTGCGAAATTGCCTTTTGGGTCAGATTTGAAAAATTTCACCTACCTTGGTCATGAGGTTGGGTCCCAAAAGGGCCGTGCTGAAAGTCTGGTGGAAACATATTGAAAAATAAAGTTGTGAGTGAATGTTGGAATATTTCAACGTCCACTTGTAACATGGTCATTTTACCATATTTTTCACCAAATTTTCAACATAGTCTTCTTAGCTGTTATCTATACATTACTCTGTTGTGCCTGAAGTCTCTTCTGCTGTTAGCTACCTATTAATTTTCTGTTAGGCCTGATGTTCTTGTATGTTAACTTTGACTCTTCCTGATGTTCTTGTATGTACCTTGTATTGTACCTTGTAATTCTCCTGGGTCGCACCTGAAAATAGGCACTTGGCTGTCTAGTGTGCTTACCCATCAAACAAAAGCAAATAAATAAATAACCCCACCTCATGAACCTGGTAGGTGAACTTTTCAAACTCGCCTGAAAGTGATTTCGCAGAGCGACTGCAAAATCATCTTTCGGGCTAGATTTGAAACAATTTACTTACCTTGTTCATGAGGTCGGTATGGTCAGGATCAGTATCAGAAGGCACTGATGGACATTTTTTTACTTTTCAGATAAATTACAAAACAAAACAAAAAAAAGACTATGAGGTACCTTTTATTTCTTACAATATGAGTGACACTGGGGATTGGGCATCCCAGTGTCACAGATGTTTGGTGGCACCGGGGGTGGGCACCCCGGTGTCCACACATTTGAAGGGGGTTTGCTGGCACACTAGATTGGTGTGGGTTACTTGAAAGATGCCATTCATGGAGGATCTCAGTGGGGTGGGGATGGGGGGCAGAAACTGATAATGTGCTCTGAGCCAATGGCACAAATGTTTGCTGGCACCGGGGGTGGGCACCCAGGTGACCACACATTTCAAGGCTGTTTTTTTTTTAACCAGGAGAGACACACTAAGCTGAAGCTTGTTTACAGGTGTGACCTGGGAGCACAAGGAAGTTAAATGACTTGCTCAGGGTCACAAAGTATGCAAGTGGGGGATGTGGGATTCAAACCCAGGTCTCCAGGTTTACAGCTCAGAGCCTTAAACCACTGCACTATACTGCCTCCTTATGAGGTTTGGGGCACACTACATGGGGGGTTATTATATGCAAGATGGACATCATGGGAAATGTGCTGGAAGAAGTCCAAGCAGGCTGATTATGGTGCTGCTCAACTGGCTCATTTTGTAGATGAAAGGAGACAGCTGTTATAGGTGTGGCTGCCTCCTTTCAACTACAAGAAGTTTCTGCCTATCAACCAGCAGAACTGCATCATAATCGGCCTCGCTGCTCATTAGCCTGTCACTGTCAAGCCTCCTGCAGCCGAGCTGCATTGAATCCAACAATGACATGCTTCTGAAGGCCGCTTGTGCGTGCGTGCAAGCGATCATAAAAATTACTAAAAAGATTAAATTGCAAATGATAAAAGGAGTTAAATAAAATCAAAATGCATTCAGTCTTTCAGTCATTCATTCTGAACTGTTCTCAGCTGAAAAGACATCCTTGTATTATAGTAGCTGGGCAGCATTCTTCCCTGTAGGGAAACCTGGTTATAATTCGCTGTTAAAACCAGCTGGTTATAACAGTGAACATGCGGCGAGGTTTCCCTCATTCAATGTATGTGCCAGCTGTGGTCTTCCCTTCATCACCTGGGACACTTCATCAGCTCTCGAACTCAGCCTCTTTCCTTCCCAGTGGTGCTGCGGAACTTGGTGCTGAGTGCTGCTCCCACTCTCCGGCAACATGAAGTTTGTTCCGTGGCTATCCCCACCCCTCTGCTATTCCTGCTCACAAAAAAAACAAACAAAAAAACAACAACATCATCTAAAAGTTTAAACAGGCGCTGCAACCTGACTGTGGAGGGTACTTCAACCCAACCGCAGCTGCACAGAGATTGCATATAATTGTTGTGGTGAAAAAATGCTCCCTAGCACTTCTATAAAACAAAACATGGGGTACTGTGTCAAACTTGAATTTTACATTCACCCTTGGTCTTAGATGCTTGTATAAACCCCTCGAGCTTCCCTCTTGGGGTTTATGTAGCTCCAGCACCTTGGGTGTGTATAAAATTCTGGTTATGCACACTACCCCATAATTTATTCTATAGGTATTGTATTGTAGTGCAATGTATTGTATTCTATTGCATTGTCCTGTACTGTACAAGGGAAGGGAGCAGGGAGGAACCTGGAAATCACAGGCCCATCAGTCTTACCTCCACTGTAGGTAATCTAATGGAGACAATAGTTAAGCAGAACCTAGTGGACAACCTGAAGAGTAATGTGCTCCAGGACAGTAAGCAGCAGGGGTTCGTGGCAGGGAGGTCTTGTCAACCAACCTGATAGTATTTTTTGACTAGGTAACAAGGGCAGTTTATAAGAACAAGCAGCAGATTGACTCTTTTGATTTCAGCAAGGCATTTGCCTCTGTGCCACACAGAAGGCTGCTGAAGAAATTGGAGGATCTAGGAGCCGCAAAAGACCTAGTTCAATGGGCAGGAAGCTTTTAAGGGGGCAGACTGCAGAGGATGGTGGTGAATAGGGTCAAGTTAGGGGAAAGGGAAGTCACAAGTGGGTTACATAGACAGGATGGAAGCAGTCCAGAGGAGGGCAACTAAAATGGTGCAGGGGCTACATCAGAAACCATATGAAGAGAGACTGATATGTATACCCTTGATGAAAGGAGGGACGGGGGACACGATAGAAACTTTTAAGTACCTCAAGGGAATCAACAAAGTCCAGGAGGGTAGCATCTTTCAGAAAAAGAGATGTGCAAGAACAAGGGGGCACAATTTAAAGTTAGAGGGGGGACGGCTCAGGGGTAATGTGAGGAAATTCTTTTTCATGGAGAGAGTGGTGGATGCATGGAACCGCCTTCCTGGAGAGGTTGTGGGGTCTAAAACAGTGGGGGAATTCAAACATGCATGGGACAGACATAAGGCAATTATAGTGGGAGGCTGCAGGAAGTAAGCTGTTGGTTAACTAGAATCTGTAGCTTATTCAATAGGTAGGGAAATGGGCAGACTGGGTGGGCCAAGTGGTCCTTATCTGCCATCAAAGTCTATGTTTCTATGTTACTGCCGGGGTCTGTCCTGAGACCAATCCTTATCAATATGTTCAAAAGCAATAAAGGAGAAAGAATGAAGGGCAAAATGTGCCTTTTCACAACACTTAGCTCTGTAGTCCAGCGAGGTGGGGTTTAAGATGTTACAGAGAAACCTGCAAAGATTAGAGAGGTGATCCAAGGTCTGGCTGTAGAACTTCAGCACCAAAAATGTAAGGTGAGGCACGTAGGGAACAGGAATCCCAGGAAAGAATAGCAAATGGGTGGGTTAAGATGGCCACTACTTCAGAGGAGAGGAACCTGGGAGGTCATCATAAGTAACTCTCTAAAACAAACTGGCCAACGTAATAAGGCTACAACAAGGCAAAGCGAATGTGTGGGGTGTACTGGAAGGAGTTTCGTAGCAGGAGGAAAGAGGTTATGCTACCTCTCTACAGCTCACTGGTGAGAACCCACCTGGAGTACTGTCTCCAGTTCTGAGTCCTCACCTGAGGAAAGACAGAGACAAGCTGGAGACGGAGCAGTGTAGAGTAACTAAAATAATTCTGGGCCAACAGGGCAGAGACCATGAGGAGCAGCTTAGGGCACTGAACATGTACTTGCTGGAGGCCAGAAGGAAGAGGGAACATGAGAGACACGTTCAAGTTCCTGAAAGAAATGAACAAGGTAAACTGCGAGGGACTGTTTAGCAGTAATGGGGATCAGAAACAAGGGGACATGAATACAAGCTGGTGTGGGGAAGGGGTCCAGGAAGAATGCAAGAAAGTTTTACTTCACCAAGCGAGTGGCTGAGCTGTGGAACAGCCCACCAGCAGAAGTGGTGGGTGCAAAAACTATTAACGGGTTCAGGCACAGCTGGGACAGAGTAAAGAGACTGTTACTCAAGGGCGGTAGCAGTAAGGCAGGGAGTGAGGGGAGAAGAGGAGGGCAAAACTGGGTAGACTGGATGGACCAATGGTCTTTTTCTGCCCACATTGCTCATGTATTGTATTTATTTGTTTTACCTGGAAAAAGTTCCATTGAGCAGTGCTTATTTACAAGGAGGTCATGATTAGGACAGTCAGTGGTACAGAAAATCAAG
This sequence comes from Neoceratodus forsteri, assembly GCA_016271365.2. Taxonomy (NCBI): domain Eukaryota; kingdom Metazoa; phylum Chordata; order Ceratodontiformes; family Ceratodontidae; genus Neoceratodus; species Neoceratodus forsteri. The sequence continues at coordinate 283,716,381 of JADMNL010000027.1, read as the reverse complement.
GACTTTGTAAATTGCAGAATACAGAGGCAACAAATTAGCATAATATATTGAGGTTAATATACAACAAGACTGCATGACATGGATAAGATTATAATACAGAAGATACAGCATACTGCATAAGTCCAAAACATGACATTATAGTTCTTTGCCAAAAGCAAAGCCATGAAGTATAATTCACAGCAGCATCAACCCACTGAAAGCCTTTAATTTCAGTGGGTTGGGTATGCCTTGCCTTGGGGCTAGCAGCATAGCCTAGATATTAGAGTAATGAGCTGTGAATGAACTTTGTACAGCCAACAGACCTGGGTTTGAGTCCCACAACCTCCACGTTCATACTGTGTGACCCTGAGCAAGTCACTTAACTTCCTAGTGCTCCCAGGTTGTACCTGTAAACAAGCTTTCAGCTTAGTGTGTCTGTCCTGGTTAAAAAAAATATATATATAGATATATATATATATATATGGCTTGGAGATAGCACTTGCTTCTTGGGTTTTCTGTCAGTTATTGATGGGTTGTTTTGTCCCTCAGCTGTCCAAGGGTAAAGAGGTAAGTACTGGGTTGGTTTACATCCTGGCGGAAAACAGACTGTTCACCCCCACTGCGCTGCATTCGGGGATTACCATTATATAACCCACAGACTGAGACAGCGGTTGAATATTAACCAGAGAGCCAGCGATTTGTAAAGCAGACTGACAGGAAATTGCTGGCTTTGTGCTGAAGCAGTCATTACCCTAAGCTTTATTGCTATGTATAAGTTTGCTTGCGACAAAGTAAATTTACAGAGTTGTCCGTAAGTGGTGCTGGGATATTGCTGTGCTAACAGCTCCAGAGCAGGCTATCAATCAGGATAACGGTGTGTTAGAATGCATTAGAAAGCTGCTTTTAAACCCCCACCACTTAGTTACTGGTGCATAAACTTTGTAGGCATCTGTCTACTGCATGTATCCCCTAGCAGTTTAATAATGTAGCTATCACTCTCTCTGCCTGTGGAATGGGGCCTGCCCGTGTAGTTTGTTTCCTCTTTGGATGTGCAGTTGTGAAGGTTCATTGGCATGCCAGTGTAACACCGTGCCCCCCAACAGTGGATTATAATGCCAGGGTTGTCCAAGCCAAGGGCAAGTGTGGTCCCACTGCACAGAAGTGGTAATAGGGAGGAGGCAAGAAATTACAGACCAGTCAGCCCGACTTTGGTAGTAGGTAAGGTAATGGAATCACTTCTGAAGGAAAGGATTGGAGAATATCTTGTAACCAGTGGATTACAGGATCCAAGGCAACATGGTTTCACAGGAGGGAGGTTGTGCCACACAAACTATTTGAGTTTTTTGACTGGATGACCAGGGAAGAGGATTAGGGAGCCACAGCAGATGTAAAAGACAAAGAACCTCTGTGCGCAAACACTGAGGCAAGGGTTACCCCAAAGGGCACTTGGCTGGGAAGCCAAGTTTCAAGAAAATACAAAACTCGATATGCCTCATTGTCGTAAAAGAGTCGATAAGCGTATAACACAGGTCGCTGCTGTCTGGCTCCAGACGATGGTACAAAGCTATTATAGCAAAGGAAGCAACAGAATCTGTTAGCACCCTTTGCAACCGTGCGAGAGGCCTTTCAGCACCATGCACTCTGCTTAAAGTTGGACCAGCATAACATTCTGTGGTGATTTGCATATGCAGCCCATGATGCTTCACACTAGATGTAGCCTACTTAGATTTCGGTAAGGCCTTCAACACTGTTCCACTTAAAAGCCTGGCAAGCAAGCAGAGCAACCTAGAAGTGGGTCCAAAAGTATCCAAATGGGTAAGAAATGTTATTTATTTTTATTATTTATTTAGTTTTTGTTGACCAGGTAAGTGCACTAGACAAATCCTGCCTATTTTCAGGCACGACCCAGGGGAGGGGGATACAGATGAATACCAACTGACCTTGAATCAGGTTAAGCTGTTGGTGGTATTTGTAATGAATGAGGGAAATTTGGCCATTGCACTGCGGAAATTCCCCTACTCTTTTCAATAAGTGACATGGGATCTCTAACATTCATCTGAACTGCCACCAATTCAGGCAGATGGGACCTCGGTTCAATGTCTCATCCGAAAGACGGCACCTCAGAAGTGCAGCACCCCTCTCATGCTGCACTACAGTGTCAGTACTGGGATATTAACCCAAGTGCCAGGTGTGGGAACTGAACCCACAGCCCTCTGATCTCCCGGCCTCAGAGGCGAGTGTGCTAAGCAATTGGCCAGCAACAGAAGTCCGAAGGTGGTGGTAAATGGGGTCCACTCTGGAGAAGGTAGGGTGACCAGTGGGGTGCCACAAGGGTCAATACTAGGTCTGGTTCTCTTTATTGTCTTCATTAGTGACTTTGCAGAAGGGCTGGAGGGGAAAGTACGCCTGTTTGCAGATGACACAAAAATCTCCAACAGAGTGGACACACCAGGGGAGTGGAAAGAATGAGTGACAATCTCAAAAAGCTGGAAGAACGGTCAAGGAAATAACAGCTGGGTTTCAATCAAAAATATGCAAAATCATGCACTTGGGGCACAGAAAACCAGGGGCAACATGCCACTTGAGCGGGGAGATATTACTCACCACAAAACAGGAATGGGACCTAAGCAGTGTGATGAGGCAGTGGAGAAAGCTAGCAGGAAGCTTGGGTGCAAATCACTAGCAGAAAAAGGGAGGTAGCATTACCCCTGTACAGATCACTGGTAAGACCCCACCTCGAGTACAGTGTCCAGTTCTGGAGGCCCCACCTCTGAAAGGGCATAGATAGGGTGAAGATGGTACAAAAGGAGGGCTACCAAAATGGTGCAGGGCCTGCATCAAAAGCCCCTTGAGGAAAGACTCAAGGAACTAAATATGTTCTCTCCAGAGGAAAAGGGGGGACATGATAGAAACATTCAAATAACTCACAGGTATTAATAAGGTACATGAAGATAGCATTTTACAAAAAAAAAAAAAAAAAAGATGCTCGATGAGTGGACAACGGGTCATGCTATGAAGCTGGGGGGACGACTCATATGAGATGTGAGGAAACACTTTTTCATGGGAAGGGTGGTAGACACCTGAAACAGCCTCCCAGCAGAGGCGGTGGGTGCAAAAATGGTAGCAGGATTCAAGCATGCATGGGATAAATGCTAGGGGACCTTACAAATAAGACAAGGGGACAAAGACCAGAGATTGAGTAGGGTCTGTGGAGGCACTGTAGGTAGGGAAAATAGGGCAGACTAGGTGGGCCAAGAGGGCCTTATCTGCCGGAAAATTCTATGTTTCTATGGTAAGAACTCATCGTGGGTGAATGTATTCTTCCCTATGACCTTCCTTATCTCTCTCCCCCCCCCCACCAGGTCACAACTCCAAACAAGTCTTCTGGGAGCTATTTGTTTACCTGGTAAAATATGTTTAGATAAATAAACAAGCACAACCTGTTACCAATATGTATTTCCTGATAAAATATTTGAAATAAATAAATTGACAAAGTTAAGCATTTCATATTACGTCATCTTGGGACCACAATCTCAGAATCAAGGTCACGGGTTCAGTGCCCTCCACTTCCTGAACTAGGTGCAATTTCCGTGTTGGCCAGTGTGCCTTCATTGTGGCCAGAGGGGCCTTGACAAGAAAATGACCTGTTACCAGGAATGCTAACTTTTAGGAATCTTTGAGGGTGCTCATTTCCAGTAGGTAGTACTTTTCCTGTGACCAGGTTCCCTAATAATCCTTTGTTGCAGGCTGCGCTCAAAATATTGAGGGTGCTTATGTCAACTTTGTGGGTGCTAGAGCACCCAAGCAGCCATGGAGTCGGCTCCTATGCTTCTCTGAGTATAATACATGGGCGAAACCCTGGTGACACTGTTGATGGCAGCCCGGGGGGTGGGGGGGGAGCATCCCCCACTGCAGATTTGGTAGCTCCTTTTCTTCTACTCCATCTGCATATTCTTCACTTGGCACTCCATGCCATCCCCCAGAGGGGTAGGCAGACATGAAGCCCTGCTCTTTTTAGTACTCCGTGCTCTTGTTAGTTTTAATTCTCCATGCACTCAAGCACACTTTAGCCCATTGCCATCCCCTGAAGAGGTGTACTGACAGGAAGCTCTGAACCTGGAGCCCCAGGCCTTTGCAGAGCAGGTGCCCCCACTTCCTGCATCGAGGGTGGTACAATTCAGCAGCCCATGCCTAGAAAGTATCCTCCCTAATTAAGACAGATGACATTGTTTCTTCCACCTTCCACCCAAATTTGCATTTTAATTTTCATTTAAATACTCTGCTGAACTGAGAGACAGTACTGAAAAGTTTTTAAATGTTTCTGCTCCTCTGCTCCTGTACCATCCCCACCATGAAAAAATGAAATTGTTGGATGAACTATTGTATTAAAAATGTCCCTCTCAATGAGGACAACATTCAAATGGTACACTTCTAATGCTTTTCATTTGGAATATTTTTTTTTTTAATTACATTTTTTATTAATGTTTGAACAGAACACTAATACATATACCACAAGACTGTAGAAACAAAACAGTGCAATACAAAACAAAACAACCTACCCCCGAGCCATCTAACCTCTGAGAGTGCCTTATTGCTTAATTATAAAACACTGGCTGCAAATGGAGCATTCTGATTGGCTGACAGCATTCTAAATGGTTTAAGTTAACATCTGGAAACCTTCATGCACAATTGAACTATTAGAACTTTTTTTTCACATTTCATGTATGAATTTTGTACAAAAGCATACAAAATATAGATGGTGCAGCCCCTAATAATAGCAAGAACATGAAAGTGCCATTTTAAGTGTGTCGCACGCCATGCAACTTGCAGCAATTCAAACACTTGCATGACAGTGTCCAATACATGAGTTTATTCAGGCCGGTATGTACAGCCCTCAAATGAAGCCTGAGGAAACAGGTGAACTAACTCCCTAGCCTTGAACCTGTATGTAATATACCATTTCTCACAATGCTATAATGTTATACCAGATGTGACCTGTCGGGGTGGAGGTGTCGGGGGGAGGTAGATAGAAGCAGAAATCACTCAGTAAGGTTAAATTGACATTTAGCCCAATGTTACTGAGTTCATGGATAACCGGGTCACTGCGCCTTTAGCTGGAAAGATGCGGTCACAACTCCTGCCTAACTTTGCACACACAGAGTGAGACCTGCAAGGTTCAGGGGCCTGGGTTCTTTGAAACTCCTTGTGGGAGTTTGTATCCAGAAAGAAAAAATAGCATTGTGCCTCCACCCAGAGCACAGACTGGTGGGCCTGGGGGTAGGTGTGGCAAACCCCACTGGGATGCAGTACCTACTGATCTCCCCCCCCCCGGCCAAACACCATACTGGATCCCACCCATGAAGCAAACCTAAGTAGACCATGCAATATAGTACCAGTAATGAGAACATAAGCATTACGGACAGGAGGGAGTAAACGCACATCTAGCCTGACTGCCACTAGTTTGGCGGGTAGTAATACCAACCACCCCCCGTCCCCCAGTAAAGCCTACATTTGAATATGTTCATACTTTTACTGTTTTCCACCTCTACTGATAATGAGTTCCAGTACTTAACCACCTTTTGTGTAAACCAATTCCTTCTTCTGGATGTTCTAAAGTGTCTCCCATTAAGTTGGAGCTCACAACATCTTGAGTCCCTGATATTATGCTTAAATTCCAGGCACAGGCAGTTCCTTAGGTCTAGGCTATACACCGCATTATATACGGTTATCAAATCCCACGCGCCCAGCCTCCTTGTCTCCAAGGAGAACAGACCCAGAACTGAGACTCTTTCTGTATACTCCTTATCTTTCAGGCCTGTAATCAGCTTTGTAACGAGACAGTGCAGTATACCGTGCTCACACAAGATATAAAAACGGACAACAGGGCTTCATTTACTGGTCCTGTACGGAAAGGGGGCAGCTGGATAACAACAGTGTATACCATCAGGCTGTGTCCAGCATGAGTCCACCCTCAGTACACCTTCTCCCTCTCCCTTCAAGTGCACTTTAGGTGGCCCAAGCCAGTAGACCTGGGTGTTACCAAATTTAAAACTAGCCAGTTAACTAGGTACCACAGTTTAGCACTGTGGCACATGCGCTGCTCTCTTCCCAATGCATCAGCTGCATTCTCGTTTACACAGCCCACCCTCACAGTGCTGCAGGTCGCTCCGAGGCGGGGCTGTGAATTCACCGGAGGCTGATGAAAAAACAGCCTTTATAGCAGAGCAAGCACAGCAAAGTGTTCACACTGCCATTTAATGCGCTCGCCTCGCTACTGAGCCCACAACTGAGTTGGATAAAAAAAGTGATCCGATGGGGCACTTAGGGCATACCCGAGAGTGTTTACACTGCCGATTTTGCAGCGCATCAACCCGTGCGCATGGACTGATGCACTGTAAAGTTTGCAGTGTAAACAGGGCTTAAAATGATTGTTGCAAGCCTGATCTTGCTTTACCTGGGGTCTGTAGAGGTGATGCACAATTTAAAATTAATTCAAACCCCAAACCCGAATGATTTTGTTGTTACTGTGCTAGCAACTACAGCCCAACTATTTGTATTGCACAAACAGGGTATTCCAAGGGTAATTCCAAAAGATAATCCACAAAGATGTCAACACTTCCTAGCCCGGCAAAGTACTTACGGATTCTGAAACCCCACAGCTGGGAAAGATGGGTCTCTGCAGCTCCAGAAGTGGACGAGCGGCAGGTTTGTAGCTTCTCAGAGGAGCCTCCAGATGTCACTGGCAGATGGTCACAACAAGCTGAACAGGGTGATGCTGAAGTGTTTCCAGAAATTGACAGTCTTAAACAATGGCAGATAATTAAACACCAGTGAGCTTTCTGGTAACTTTAACTGTATTACAGCTGAACTGGAGTGGCTACCCCTAAATTACTGATGCAGGCTACACTGCTGGCTAGCCAGAGTAGCAGCAGCAACTGACAAAAAGAAGCTAAAATGGGCCAAGTCCGCATTGGACTATTCTATAGCAGGGCAGGAGTACAGCTGGCAGCCTCTGCCTTCTTCAATGGACCAAGCAAGACTTTCACTCTTTCAGAAGCTTCTGATGTCATGGGGGGGAGACTACAGGCTTTGATTGGCTGAGAAGGGCTGTCAAGCACATATTTGATGCCCTAGTGCCTGCAAGCTAAGTCCCAGCTGGTGTCAGCAACTGGCTGTGATTGGCTGAAGGATGGGAAAATCAACAAGGCTGTCCCCCCCCCCGTCATACAAGCAGCTTTGCACATTTTATTGATTTTTATTTAACCATTTGTTAACGGATAGGGACACTGGACCGAAGCCCTGTTTCAGGTCCAACCTGGACATATTAAATATATTGCCCCAGTAGTTTGTAAGTCATACTACACACCGCTTTGATCTGATGGCCCCCCATCAGAAGAATTGGGAGCCCATCCCCACATGCACCACTCCTTAATGCCCTTCTACCAAGGCAGTTGCTGCTCTTGTTTACAGGCACGCCCCCGAGTATGCGCATGTGCACTCGTGTACTTACATGCCCGGCCCCACTTGCCATTGGGCCTCAAGCTTACATACAAGCCCCACTGGCTCTGATCTATGCGGCCCAGCAGTGCCATGAACTTTCCCAGCTCTCCCCCGCCCGCATAATGGAAGACAACAGTAGGTGATGGGGACAACAGAGAATAGGTGCCAGAGCCCAAGAACACCAGGGGAATGTGTCAGCAGAAAGATTGAGGACTTGGGAGGCACTTGCTGGGGTCAGGCACAGCCCAGGAGGTAAGCTCCAATTTGAGGGTGGATACACACGCAATCAGTGAAAGCTGGGGTAGACTTACTTAGTTGGAAATGGACTGGCAGGTAGTAATCTGTTATCATCATTTGTATACAAGTCCAACAGAGCCTCTGCCACTGTGTTTGCCACTGCAATCCATTGCAGATTTTTTTCAGTGTCTTTAAGGGCAGTATAGAGGTATTGTTCTCCACCCCATAATTCACCCTCAGTTTGGCTGGGAAAGCAAAGGAATGTTTGACCTCTAGGGCGGCTAGCTTCTTTCATACTGTGTCAAGGGATTTCTTCTGCTGGCAGGTTGTGAAGCTCAAATCAGGGAAGAGTTGGATCACTAACCCTTCATGCTGGACGGCCCCATGCTGCTTTGCTGCTGACAGCAGCTTGTCCCATTCTGCTGCCAACCACAAGACAAGGAATACAGTTTGTGGTGAGGGACTGGGACCTTGCCAATGCCTGGGGTGATACGATATAACTTGACCATTATATGTAGTTGTACTTCCTTTGTATGTATGAGAACTCTGTTGTAAGCCATTGCTACAAAAATCGTTGCAGGTCCTGACCCTCTGTTTCCTCCAGCAAGCCAGTCAGACTGACGTGTCCCTCTTGCCCAATTTTCTAGGTACTCTAAGCAGAACTTGAGTACACTATCCTCCTAGACCAGGCCAGCTGCCAACCTTTGAGCCCCCCTCTGCCACTGCAAATGCTGCTGATAACCAGGGTTTCACGTCCAGCATATCGGTCACTAACTTTTAACACTTAATTGTTCAAAGCATTCATTTTCTTGCCTCATTCTGCCACCACCTTGCAAAATATTTCTAAGAGCTAGTGGAACCAAAATGGACAGACACGGAAATTATACAAATTTCAAGAAGTAGCCAGTTGTAACTTTTTATTTCTGAAGTGTTTTCCTTTTTCCTTTTGCTCATCAGAAAGTCTTCAATGCGATAATATTGTGCTAGATGTGCGGAATAGCTCTCAGCCTGGCAGATGACATATCTATCTCTAATTATACCTCCCCCCCCACTACATCATCAGCACTGTGGTCCCACTGATAATGATCACAGAGAACAGACCTGGCAGCTACTGAGTGGCTGTTCCTAAGCAGCAGTAATGTCACAATGAGGTCATAATGCTGATGATGTAGTGTGGTTGGGGGGGGATAGGTAAGCAATAAGACACGATGGGGTGATGAGAGTTCTAATGCATGGCTAGGGGACATAGTGAGCACGAGGCCACAGGCCGAAAAGCGCCTAGTCCCCTAGCCATGCATTAGAACTGTCTAATGCACATCCCTGGAGTGGCTTACTGCACTTATAAAATGGGCCTGTGTATTCTAAATGGGGGTTCTAGTTTTAGCTGTGCATTAGACACACCTAATGCATGGCTAACAACCAATCAGATTGCTTGAAATCCTTTGCCCATTTTATAAAGCTAGATATGTCATCTGTCAGACAGAGTGCTGCTCCACACATCACACCTACTAACATCAGGTAAACAATCTTCTAATTAACCTAAGGGAAAAGAAAAAGCACCTCAGATTTAAAAGGTACTGTCGGACTGCTTTTAAAAACTAATATTAATTTTACGCAGTACACAAGCTCTTTAATGTTGTGGTTAACTGTTGTTAGTGTGGCTTCAGGGGTTTCTCCTCCTCCTCCGATGCTGACAGCCTCATGGTCTGCTGGGCTGGATCCCTGCTTCATCTTAAAGTCTTTCCCTGCATTCATTCTTGTTGATTTGCTCCTGCCGACTCTTTGAATCAGTGGTGCCTTGAGCTCTATAAGCAAAATTGTTCCAGTTGTTGTAAAATCATTTTAAAGAATATAAACTGACAGTGATGGAGCCTATATCTTGCTTGTTGCTCCACTGGCCACACCCCATTTCAGAACCATTAGACTTTTAGCTGTAAAAACATTCATTTTAAAACTATAAAAAACTATTTAGTCTAACAGTAGCATCCAGACACTTTAGAGGTTGTGTTACATTTGTTAATCTAATCCAAGGGCATAAGGACTCTGCTACACCTCGAACCTTATGATTCATTTAGGGTTAGATTAGGGATGGCGACCCAGACCCTGATCGTGCCTTAATGCTGGAAATAACTCCTTAATACTAGTATAATTAAACCGTGCTATTTATGTGTTTAATGTCCTGCTATTGTGCATTGTGTCCTCATTGGTCCTGCCTGAAAACAGGCAATTCTTTGCCTGATGTACTTACCTGGTTAACAAAAACTAACTAATATTTTATTGTGATTAAACAAACTGCCTGCTGCCTCTATTGGTAGGGTGTTCACACCCTCTGGAAGAAATATCTCCTAAAGTTACTTTTACATTACCACCACGGAACTTCAGGGCCTGTTTCCATGTCCTTCTTAAAGGGGAACAGTCACCAGTCACTGCTATTAAGAGCCCCACACCCAAGTGTGGGGCTGGTCCCAATTTGCACTCTGTGTGCAGAAACCATTTTTTACTTACAGTTTACTGCAGTGTGTATCAGACTGATTCCGCTAACTTGCAAGCTGACATTTTCTGTAACTACAAATCCCAGAATCCCCTGCAGCTGACAGCAAAGGAGGCTGCAGCAGTAGGAGATTCAGTATAAGCTCAAATCAGATGTTTGATAGTCCTGCTGTTCTCCTGTGGCTAAGTACTGTCCTCTGGGACTGTACTTAGCCCAGGGAGGACAGCAGAACCGGCAAACAAAAGATCAGAGCTTATAAAAACTCTAATATTCACTGCAGGCTACTGAATCTCCCACTGCCGCAGTCCTCCTCTGATGTCAGCTGTGGGGGATTCTGGGATTTGTAGTTACAGAAAATGTATTTATTTATTTATTGATTAAAATACGACCTGGGGGGTAGGGGAACATGAGGATAGTTTACAGAGATTTGGTCACAATATAAATGTACAGTAGATTACATTCAAATAATTTGAGCAGACTGTACAGGAGTAATGAAATAGCGGGATGCTAACAGTTTTGAACTAGAGATATACTACGCCAACACTTTTGGACTAGATGGATACAACAACACAAAATAACATTTAGGCATACACTAAATGACACATAACTGTGTAGCTAGACAATGGCCGGACAGAATTGTTGTAGTTTGATCTAGGGAAGTTAAGGAAGTTAGTGAGGGGTAAACACAGGCAGAACAAGTTGGCTAAGGTATAAAAATGCGCATGTTAACTACAAGTGCAGTAGAGGTTAGGGGGTCAGCCAAAACAGTCAATGTCAGCTTGCAAGTCAGCTGAATCAGCCTGATGCACTCTACCATACTGCAGTAAACAGTAAGGAATTAGTAAACAGTAAGGGAACAAAAATATGTGTACAAAAAGTGCAAATTAGGGTCAGCCCCACACTTGGGTGTGGGGCTCTTAGTTTTGATTGCTCCCCTTTAAGGAAACCAGTTTAAATATTAGTCCCTTCCATCTCACTTTGATACGCTTAAGTATGTGGAACACCAAATGGAAAAAGATTTCAACTGCAGAGGCAAAAGAAAAATTTTTATTACCATGCAGAATGGCCTTTAAAGATTGAAAAGAGGTCATCATGCACTATGTAACAGCTTTAATGTAGCATTTTGCTTAGATAAACTGCATGCATTTTTCATGCTCAGAGAGAGCATGAAAGAATGATATGGTTACAGTAACGCAGAGCAAGCACTGCAGGAAAAAAAAAAAGACTTGCCGTGTAAACAAAGCTCAGTCACGGCCAAACATCAGGCATTTAACGCTCCATTTACATACACTTGCAGAGTCACGCCAAAGTGACTTCTAAATGATTGATTCCCTCGCAGTATCAGTTTCTGTCATGGCTGCTTTAAACCTTCTCTGCTGCCAGTCAGTGTAATCAGGTTTCGGTTTCCAGAGATTAGATTCAAGTAGGATGTGTCCTGCAATCTGTTAGAGAAGGACTGGAGGGTGCTACATTAGCCAGCAGGCAACAGACGGAACAATAAAGTATGGTTTTCCTTGGTAGCGTCGCGAAGATAGCTATATTAGGCGTTGCTCGGTGTGTGGCAGCAGCCGAACAAAACAAAGACAGACAAAATGCTGGGATACATACTAGAGGGATGGCAAGTAGGGATAAAAAAGTATCCTTGCAACTGTACAATGCCCTGGGGAGGCCACAGGAGTTTACATCTGGAATACTGTGGGCACTTGTATGTGCCACACTACAGGAGAGGCAGCCAAACTGAGAAAGATCCAGAGAAAAGCCAGAAAGATGAGGATATCTATAAAAGGACATAAACCGGCTTGAGGCAGTACAGAGAAGGGCTACAAAGAAAGCCCACAATCGACACGATCTGCCATATGCAAGGGAAGGCTGAAGAATCTAAACATGTCCACTCTTGAGAGGAGAGAGCAGGGTAACATGGTAGAAACCTTCAAGTACCTCAAATGCACAAACAAGGTCAAACTTGGGAATCTCTTTAGACTCGGTGAGAATAATATGAGGGGCACAACTACAAACTGGCAGGTGCTTTCAGGAAGGCAATCAGAAGACATTTCTTTGCAGCGGAAGTGGTGACAGGGAGGAATGAAGTCCCAGAGGAGGTTGTCAGCACAAAAATGGTTGAGGGGTTTCAACAGGGGATGGGATAGAGTCAAGGTGAAGGTAAGAGTGCAAAGGGGGGGAGGGGTGGAGCACCATGTTATCGTAAGTTAGTGAATGTACATGGACTCCGCATTGAGCAGACTGGATGGACCGTATGGCCGTCTTCAGCTGGCCAATTCATATGTTCATATGCTTATATTCAGTTCAGTCTTTGTCTGCATTCAAAATAGGTTTCTATTCCAATGTACTGCTTTCTGGTGATCAGGACAGAGCCCTCCCAGTGCCTGCTGATGACTGGTGGGACCAGGAGGAACTGTAGTAAGTCAAGAGTACTGTCGGGGTCTTCTGTTATTTGGTTTCAGTTGGGTGCAAATCCATGATATGAGCAGCTCCTAAACTTGTGTGCACTCAGCGGCAAAGAGAAGCTGGCTGCTGGAATGGTGCTCTCTGGCCCCGCTTGCAGAGTCCCTGGGCTGAGAGGGCAGAAGAAAAGTACAGTGCTGCTTACTGCCCACAGAAGCTTCAGGTGCTCGGGGGGGGGGGGTGCCAGCAATGCTTCTGGCCAGGAGCTAAGGTAATCCCACCTCTGTGAGGGTGGTTACAAATACAACCCGAAAGTTAAAACTTACTATGGCAAAACATTATGTCTATGTAATTTCATAATTAGGATATTTAGTAACTGGATTGGCAGCACGTTCAAATGCCATAATAACCAACTTTTGTCACTGTACATGGCCAGTTATTATAGTATATATGTCAATCAAACCCATTTAAGTAAAGAAAACACTTTGGGGAGGGATTTTCAAAGGGGCTGGATGCAGACACAAAGGCATCTACGTCTGCATCCATTTTCCTGTGTCCAGACAGCCTGGCTGCTATTTTCAGGAGTTGCATCCGTTTACGACAAAGGTCACAATTCGGATGCAAATTTTGGATGCTGTTAGGCAATCTAATAGATAGTCTAGCAGGTTTGGATGCATTTTCCTTTTGAAAATAGTGGTGGATGCATCTTGGATGGATCTTTTTAAAATTCTGACCTTTTTCTCATGCTTTTAAGAGTGTTGTTCAGATAGTATCCTAGACTTTAGAAACTAGGATAGCAACAGACTCCTCCCATTTGGCCAGATAGTTGCTGTGGTAGGATAGCAGTGCTATCTGACCACGGATCCTACCCGCTAGGATCCAGTGCATGGTTCCTACAAACGTCGTGGATCCCGTGGATCCTAGAAACCGATCCAGTGCTTAATTTGTGCTGGTGCTTGCCGGGGCTCAGGCCCAGAACTTCTTTTCATGCCAGGACTCAGCCCCAGCATCTCTTCTCCCTGTCAGTGCACTTTAAACAGGGACAGTATTTTTTTTGTGTGTGTGTGCGTGCACTGTGTACTGACCGACTCACTGTCCAGAGCCGTGGTGCAGATCGTAGTCGGCTCCACCTCCTCACTCGTCCTCTTCTCTCAGCAGAGCTGCTGCATATTGTTTCTTTGTTTCTCCTAATGCTTGCTCCCATCCCAAGTTGAACTTGCTTGCTTTCGGGGGAGAAGTCGGGTTTACCGCGGTGGCGCCTACAACCTTTCTTTTGCGTACTCCATTGCTAGACATTGTAAAGGACCACCTGGCCAACTGTTCTGTGGTCAGGTGTCTCAGAGTCATCTCATGTTGTGTGGGAACATGGGGAGAGGAGTTAGCAGTCACCGACTTTTGCAGTCTGTGGCTGCGTCTCTCGTCTCGCTGTGGAGACTAAGTTAAAAAGAAATCTGTGTGTGCACTTAAAAATATATAGAAAAGTGATAAAACTATGTGTGTGTGTGTGTGTGTGTGTGTACTGAGATTGGGGATTTGGAAAGGCGTTGTGACTGTCTAAAAGGAAGGCCTGTAGTCAGTCTGGTGGATAAGGCAGGGAGTGGGACCAACTAGGAGCCGACTGAGGGTTCGTGAGAAAAGCCAGGCTGCAGGGAAGAAGGGTAGCTGGGGTTGGGAGGGACTGGGAAGTAGATAGCTGGCTGGCTGGGGGAGAAGATTCGGTGACAACACATTCAGAGAGGCTGAGGCCAGCCAGCCAGCCCAGGGCTGACAGAGTAAGTGAGGGAAGCTTTTCACCAGGGCCAGAGACTAGTCCAGACTTAATACTTGGAATGGTTGGAACCTAAAACAAGAATTGAAAAAAATGAAAACTTTGGCTGTTGGGAGGGTTTCATTCCTACCATATATTTGTGATTAAACAGGACAGGGACTCTGGTGCTGATAACCAGTAGTCCCCCCCCCAAAAAAAAAAAAACCTAAATTCATACGTATAAAAGCAGAGGAGCTGTGTATCTGTGCGTTTGGTACATCCAACAGACTGACTATGTATAAATTTAAAATTAAATAAGTTGCCCAAAAAAGGCTAAATAAGAAAGCCAAAGGAGCAGCAGTGTGTGAGCTTGGAACATACCGACTGTCTGGGGTTCATTCATTCTTATCCATCAGGTGAAAAAATAAATATTAAACCCCTGTCCCCTAGGCTACAGGCTGTGTGAAACTGGGGCAGTACAGCCAGAAGATTGCTAGGGTTTGAATCCTACATTCTTAAGACTGTGCTGAGTACTGTTTGTCTGTAAACTTAAGGGGCTCTACTGCTGATAACTAATAAATTACACCCCCTCCAAAATAAAATCTAACAGTTAAACCAGGAAAGCAGAGGAGCTGTGTGAACATAGTGGAACCACTAGACTGACTGGGTTCGATTCACACAAGCTCCCCTTGCATACAACACATTTCTGTGTGTTTGAGTGAGTGTCTCTGAAGGGGCTGTAACTAAATAATTGAAAAAAAATTAAGGCTAACACAGGCAGAGGAGCAGGTGTGTGAGCTTGGCTTTGATTCCCACAAGTTCCACTTACATTCAGCACATTACTGTGGGTTCGAGTGACTGTCTCTGAAGGGGCTGTAACTAAAAGAAGTAAAATAAATAAATAAATAAATGAATAAATAAATAAGGCTAAATAATACAGGCAGAGGAGCAGGTGTGTGAGCCCCAAAACTCACCAGAGAGCATCTAAAACCCAAGAGCTTCTCGGGGCCTAGTGGCCCCCGGACCCCTGGCTTTTGGCCCATAGCACCTTGCCATTGCAATTCACATGCTCACAACCCTTTACCTATAAAAAACTTTTCACGCTTCAGTTTTAATGGGTTCCACTACTTGGACCACGCTAGATGCTCTGTGGTACATTCTGTTGCTTAATAAGGTCAGCCAGAGTCTCCAATAGCCTGACTCCAGTGGGAAAACAAACAATTTCTCCCCCTGGATTCAGGGGCATGGAACCTGTAACATAATTGTGTTTTTTCTTCAATATAAGCCCCAAAACTCACCACAGAGCATCTAAAACCCCAGGTGGCCCCCAGACCCTTGGGGTTTCAGTCATGGCACCTCTTTTTCTACAAATTAAGCACTAAACAGATCCAGCTCAGATCCAACTATCTGACCTAGGATCCTTGGATCTGACCTAGGATCCATCGATATCTGACCCTGGATCCTAACGATCTGACCTAGGATCCCTGGATATGACCTAGGATCCCTGGATATGACCTAGGATACATCGCTATCTGACCCTGGATCCTAACGATCTGACCTAGGATCCCTGGATATGACCTAGGATCCCTGGATATGACCTAGGATCCCTGGATATGACCTAGGATCCATCGCTATCTGACCCTGGATCCTAACGATCTGACCTAGGATCCCTGTATCTGACCTAGGATCCCTGTATCTGACCTAGGATCCATCGATATCTGACCCTGGATCCTACATCTGTCTTTGGTAGGATTTCTGGTAGGAGCCTAGGTAGGATACCAGTGCTATCTGACAGATAGTGGTAGGATCTACAAAAGCACTATCTGAGCAACACTACTTTTAAGCCATCTAAACACACAGCTGTTTCTTGCAGTCACATGCTACATAGCTGCTATTCTCAGCACAAAAAGCCTTTAAACAAACTATTGTCACAAAGTTTTTGAAATGTCATACAAGAAAGTAAAACTATTTCTTAGTGGACTTACTTTTCTTTTTGGTGTGAGTTTCTCGGTACTCGTCACATTTTCAGAACAGGTCCCCCCTCCAACAGTTTCGAAATGTCTGTTTTTTCTCAAAAGAAAATTTTTATACAGTTTGAAAATGTTTGTGTATGTATGTAACATGCTCATCATTAAAGGGCTAGTGTACTGCCAAAAATTAATAGTATCTCAGTATTATTTCTTATGTCTGAAGTATATTTTTCATTTTCTGGTTTGCTAATCAGAAGATTTTCGACCTGACAATACTAGGTGTAATGTGTGGAACAATACTCTACCTGGAGGCAAGCAAAGTCAGTTCTGTTCCTCCCTGTACATCATCAGCATTGTGACCTCGCTGGCTATGACATCACTAGTAACCAAAAAGAGACAATCTCTTGCTGCTTGATTTGTAACTTGTAACACTTTTTTTTTTGTTCCTAATTCTCTTTCTGGCTCTCTGGCCAGGGTAGAGATATACCCCATATCAATTCAGGACTTCACAAGCCACCCACCACTCTAGCACTCCCCCCAGCTACCCAGTCTGGGAGGACTGTGATTTACCCATCACGGTGGGGTCTCCCGAAGGGAAGTCCCTATTTAACCCTTGGGTCCCAACTGAGACTTATGCTGTGACACTGCTTCAGTGTGTAGAGCTTTCATGGTCTCCCTGGCGTCATGCTGCTACCTGCCAAAGGAATTTTCTTGGAAGTTTTCCCCTTGAGGCTTGAGAGTACAATGACATTCAAGGCATGCCATGCCATGCACACTCCTGTGCATGGCCATGTTGACTTCTGCCAAGCTGCAGACCCAGATGCACAGGAGGTACCAGGCGCGCTGACTCCTGGCCACTGCCAGGTGTCAGACTATAGCTGACATCCTCACGCCACCCCCCTGGAGGAGGAGGATAACAATCTTTCGGATGCTCATTCTTCTCCCCCTCCAACTGACCCTCTGACATTCTAGGCTCTGTCTAGAACCTGGCTTGTTGGCCCCACAAGTGGTAGCACTACTGCTTGTGTTGTGGGCCGGCCTCTTGTGTATTGGATAGCAGGGCTTGTGATGTAACAAAGAGTGAGACCACATGCTGATGATTTAATGGGAGGAACAGAACTAGACATGTCTACTTAAGCAATAATGCCCAAAAGGGTGTGTGTTGTGCTGGAACAACGTCATGCCTCAGGTGGTTGGGCACGAGGCCGCAGGCCGAGTGCATCCAACAACTGAGGCGTGACGTTATCACAAAACGCATACATACCCTGAGGACATTATTGCTATTATACAATGGCTCGTTGTTATATATAAAATAAAAAAATAATTTTAAAGAATGTTTTTTAGTGTGGAAAAATATTTTTGTTTCCTAAGAGGAGGTGCAAAAAAAGAGGTGATCTAGCTCATCATATAGCTCATCTACAGGTTCACAGTGAGGCTGAGACTAGAGCCGTGATGTTGTACTGGGATAACAGCATGGTTCCAGCCCACGACTGACCAATCAGAGACCAGGACATTTTCTTGCCATTGTATAATTCCAGGTAAAGCACTGCTTTTCACATCACACCCAATATTAGGTAGAAAACCATCTAATAAAGACACAGTAAAAATAAAAACACTTCCTAAATAAAAAGTAACAAGGAACTACTTTGCAAAACTCCTAAAATGTTCTCCTATTCTCTGGTGCTATAGGTCTTTAAAGACAGTAAATGGCAAAGCAAATCAGTTCTTTAAATTTTCACAAAGCCTTTCCGGCTACTTTTTGTTTCCAATCAAAAAAAGAAAATCAGTTATAGAAAATAAACAATGGGGTGTTGATATTCTTTTTTTTATTTTTTTACGCACTCATGTTTTATGTGGTATCACACAACTTGGGTGTGTAAAAAAATCTCAGAAAGTATAACACCTCATGTATTGTCCTGTATATAGGCCCTGTTACAATAGCTCTGCTTACACTACCCAAGTTGCAGTGCATTGACCCATGCGCAGAGGTTAATGTGCTGCAAATGTCACCATGTGAACACCCAGCGTACTGCATCGGTTTGCCTTTGGTTCCATTTTTTTGCTGTGATGCAGGAGAGGGGATCCCTTTTGAACTGAGCACGTTTGCCACGAATGTAAACACACTGCTGCGCTCAAGTCACGGCACTGCCCATTTTCCCATCCACGCTCCCATTAGGGAACATTATAAAATGGGCAGGCTAAATCCAACAATGTGATTGGCTAGTTACCCATGCATGAAATATGTTCCATGCATGGGTAAAAAAAAGGGCTGGCAGTAAAAAGGCCAATATCCATAAGCCATGGGACGTTGGCGTTTTTACTGTCTGCCATCTTTACATTTGCCAAGCAGGACAAAAAGCTACAGATTATTGTAACAAAAGCGAGGCGTAGTGTGAAAAAAAGAAAACAAATCAATAAGCCGCTCAAATGTTCCTTATGCAAATACTGCCTTTTTTAATTATTTATTTATTTTACACACACACACACACACACACACACACACACACACAGACACACACACACACACACACACACACACACACTCCCGTACGCAGCTCATCAAGCGCTCGCCAACCGATCGGGGAAACTCTGGTGCCTCTGCCTCATGCTTCACAGGCTAAAATGAACGTCCCTGATAACAGTTTAAAAAAATCTACTGACTTTACATTTGTCACATGGTCTCGCCAACCCATCGGTAACCTTAGTTGCAACTCTGCTCTCCGCCTCATAGGCTATTTGAGCAAGGCTGTGATGTGCTGTCTAGCGTAACCGAAAAAATGTGCAGTTTCAGGCTTTCAAGAGTGGCGCTTGGCTGTGGAGAGGCAAGTAGAGATCGGCATGTGTGTGCGCCCATTTAGACTCTACAGTTTACAACACCAGGACTTGTGGCTGGCCATGTAAACTGTGGTGCAGCTTCTATTTATCGCTTTCCTCCGTGGCAAAAGTACACTTTCTTCCTTAGTAACACCAGTGTGTGTGTGTGTGTGTGTGTGTGTGTATATATACCGCTAGCTGATACTTCTGGGGAAAAAACAGTTGTCTCTCTCTCTCTAGTTCTCTACTTTCAAAGAGCTCCTTAATATTAAAACTCCAGAACACTACATGTTAATAAACAAAGCAAAAAAACAAAACAGTACTTGTTTGGGGGGGAGTGTGCTTGCATCACTTTGTCCAGCACAGACATAATTACATCACAATGATGTCATTATGTGGTAGGCGGAAGGACTATTTTATCTTAACTCTACATAAACAAATACTGTTTTCCACATGTAAAAACAATTTTTCTAACTGAAAAAAAGTTGTAAAGCAAGAGGCCCCATTTTATAAGCGCAATAAGACACTCCAGGTGTGTGCATGGAACATATTTTACCGCACACCAGGGGCTAAAGGCACTCGGCCAAGGCCTTATTACGCCCCTGGCCGTGCGGTAAAATATGTTCCATGCATACCCTGTCGTGTCTTATTGCTTACGTAGCTGTGTGGTGCGACTTGTGGCGGAGCGAAGGGGGGCTGTGGAAACTCAGATGCACCAGTGGATAGAAAGAGCAGTGGACGAGGAGCGGCAGAGATTTCACAGCGCTGCTGCAGTGTAAACAGGGCTTGTGCATCTCACTCCCCACTGATACGAGAACTGTTGCTACTTTTAAAAGAATGGTCACAAAACCCTTTGAAATATAAAATCCTATACGTTTCAGCTTGGGAACACAGAACACTTACTGTTCACAATGCCGGTGACTAGGGTTCAGAAGCGAGCCCTGAGCACTGGGGGCCGGCTGGATTGAGGAGGATCTAGCATCTCAGGGGACCCTCTCCTCCTCTGAAGAGGGTGGGCTGCTTCCCTTGCCACTACGCTGCCACCTGGGTGACCACAGGTATTGGTGCGGTAAGGAAACAAAACAGAGGAAGAGGCAGCTGACTGCCTAGCATGATGCTGTGACCCACGCCACCTCAGGACCATGGAAGAAAACAGAGAAAATGGGCCTAGTACAGCGGTCTTCAGCTTTGGTAAATTTGGCCCACTAAGCTCGTCGGCGATGTCTTCGCAGGTGTACCGGGTCATAATGTTGTACGCATAATAGCGCATGACATTATGCTGAATCCCAAACCTGTGTGTTTCCGTGTTGACCCCCAGAGTTAGAATAATTAGTGAGGGGGTCCGGGGGCAGCTCCCCCATATGGGGTGTGTGGGGTCAGAGCCCCCACAGAAAAAAAATACCGGGGAAGCGCACAACGTGCTTCTGCCACATGACATTCTGTCGTGCGCGGTTTTGACCCAGTGCCCATCGAAGGGAGGCCAAAGCTACGTATCCAGCTGGGAGGGGGGTCCCTGCAGTCCTCCCTGGGGGTATCCATGGCTACAGTGAGACATCTGAAGATGACCAGCAGGTAAGTAGCAAAGAGGGAGACCCAGATGCCAGTGTGAGAAGGGGGCATAAACAGAATGAAAAAATAAATAGATAAATAATTATAATGAAACAAACAAAAATAAACAATTTGGGGCTGGCAGGATAGCCCCCAGGTTAGAGCAATGAGTTGCAGATGAGCTTGTTACACTCAGCAGACCTGGGTTTGATTCGCACAACCTACATGTATCTATGTATCGCATTGTTTAATACTGACGTGGAACCTTTGAAAATGAGCACCTTGCTCAAAGGTTATTTTCAAAACATGTAATAAATAAAAAATAAACCTGCACTTGCATACCGTGCAACTGTGAGCTAGTCACTTAACCTCCCGTGCTCCTATGTTGTCCCTGAAAACAGGCATTGTGCCTAGTGGGCCTTACCCCCTTATGAAAGAATTAAGCAAATAAATAAATAATTTAAAAAATAATAATTTGGGTCTGGCAGTATTGCCTAGTGGTTAGAATGACAAGCTGTAAATTAGTTTAGCACTGTACATCTTGCATATCTGGCCTTGATTCACACACAAACTCGACTTGCATACTGTGTGACTCTGAGCAAGTGAACAAGTCACGTAACCTCCGCCATGCTCCCAGGTCACACCTGGAAACAGACGTTGTGCCTAGTAGGCCCTACCCAGTTACCAAAGAATAAAAATAAATAACTAAATTAAATATGTTGGAACTAGCTGCCAGTAATACATCTCCAAGAACAGACTGCACATTAAACAGCAACCTAATAAACAGAAACGGCTCTTCTTGCTGGGCCTCTAATAATCTGCTAATGTTGTATTGTCTGGAGGCAACAGCAACCAAGGCTAATAAGCTGGCAGTCAGAGACAACAAAACTTGTCTCTGTACTATAAGAATGTATCAGCTACTGGCCACAGTAGTCCTCCAGGAAAAGAAACACTTATCTTTTGTTATAATTTGCTTGTTTACATGGATTTCTGTTTGCCAGTCAATGGAATCTCTAGTTATTTGATTTTGTAAGCTAATAAACCATTAAGCCGCAACTCATTTATAACAGTGTCTTGGCAGATAGCGGCAGCAGTGGTAAAAATCCATAGCATTAAATAACATTGAATTCAATCAATGGATGGCGGCAGATAACTCCATACACATCCCCTGAGCTGTGTCTTGCAGGCAAATCAACCAAAATATGTTTCATATATTTGTATTAGAGCCCCGAGGCTCTGGCTGCAGATCCCACGTGGGGTTCCTACTCAGTACGATGACATATAGTATGAATTTTTTTTTTTTTGAACTTTCTCTTTTTATCCTCCTGGTCGCCCTCGCCACTCTACTCCTTCGGGCTAGCTCAATGCCCTCCAGTCCCTACTGAGTCTGCCCCTAGAGTGCCTTCTGGTGACTCCCTACCTGTCTCCTTCACCTTGCACAGTGGGGTCTGCCCGTAATTTGTGGACTGGGTGGCTGGAGCGGCCGTCATCCAGAGTGCCGCGAGTTGTTTTTCCAGTTTTTCTGTCCCTCCCCTCCCTCCCACTGAGGATGCCGGCTCGGGCGGAACGTGCTTAAGCACGCCTGCCAAGTGCCGGATGGCGTCCTCCCCCTCCCCGACTCCCTATGGGAGTCGCCGCCCTGAGGGTCGGTGCTCCCACTGACTCTCACGGGCAAGGGTGCGCTAACACCCCCGGTATCCCTCCCGAAGGAGGAGGAGAGCATCCGTGGGGGCGCTCAATCCTCCTTCCTCCTGCTGACCCCTGGCAGTGACAGGCTCGTTTCCCAAACCTGTCGCCGCATAGCCAGTGTGCATGCCCAGCGCCTTCAACCTCAGCCTACCCGGGCCACGACATATAGTATGATTTGAGATCCGACAGCTGCATTAGTCTACATACTCTCACATTTGGAAGGAAAGACATCCAGGCAAGCTGCCTTTCCATTTGGGACCCCCAAAAGGTAAACTATCATCCCCGACTCTATTAATTCATTCTCCTTCACTCATTCCCCTGTCTATCTGCTCTGCGTCTTCACCTTACTTCCTCACGTCTCTCCGCCATGACTTCACAATACGCGCCTGCTATTGCTCCTCAGCCCACGTCATTTGATGCCATCCGCCAGTCTCCACCACAGCTCTCCCATACACTGTTTTTGCACTAGAGTATCCCTTCTATACCCGCCTTCCCCAGTTTATGGTATTGATCCTACACTGTATTTGTACTGCTTTAGCACATCTGAACATTTATTTAACATAATGCATCTTATTGTATTGCATTTCTCTGCGCCTGGTGTTTGCCTTTTGCATGATTGTAAATGTGTTCTACTTGGCGGCACCTTGTTTATTGTACTGCTCTCCTACACCCCCTACCTCAGGACGTCCCTGGAAATGAGCTGTTACTAGCTCAGTATGTCTGTTCTGGTAAAAGTTTTGTTTGGAATAAATACAAAATTAAGCAACTGAAGGTGCCAACATTTATGGTGGCCCTGTTGGCACTGCCTCCGAAATGTACAACATTTTGTATGTATGTATGGGTATCACGTCGCAACAGTGACAGGAATATAGCGAAGACCATCACAGTGACATTTTTGGAAGTTTGCTGTGATGATCTGTTGGTTTCCCGACACTGCTGCCTCTAGGTTGTCTGCCCCTTCCCCGAACCAACTCCAAATTAGAGTTGGTTATTTTAAGTCCGGGGGTGCGGGGGGCAGAGCCCCCCCACATGGTGGTGTGGGGGGCAAAGCCCCCCCATAGAAAACAGTTTGCTCCAGTGACAGCACAACACCAATTGGCAGTGTTGTGCCATCGCTGTAATGACGGTCGCTGTACGCCACATCGCCACGGCATGGTGGAACCATATGTATGTATGTATGTATTTATTTATCTATCTTTTTCAAAAGTTGCACCAGGAAAAACATACTGAGCTAGTAACACCTTGTTTCCAGATGTGTCCTGGAGGAGGGGGAAGGGACAAGGAGAAACACAAAGAATAGTAATAAGTGAATAAGCATCATAAATAACACTTGGGGCAAAGACAAGACTTGTGAGAAGTACATACATAACTATGCAATAAAACGCTGGAGGATAACCACATTTGCAATGACAATACCATGAAATACTGGAGGATTTGCAATGTGCAGAGGCAAGACTGAGTTAAGGGTGGGAGGAAACAATGATTGGGGAGGGTGAGGAAGGGACAAAACTAGTGTAGGTGCAGGGCGAAGGGGGAGCAGAGGTAAGAGGGTGGTGCCCAGCAGCCCAGGGACCAGTATCAGGGGCAACAGCAGGAGTGAGTAGTGAAGTCATGGAAGAGGGAAGAGACCGAGCAGATGGTAAGGGGAGAGAACCCCATAGCTTGGGGAAACAAAAGAGACGACAGCTTGATCAGCACTGGATTTCCTTGATAGAGAGTATGGCAGAATGATAGAGTTGCAAAGGGGGTAAAAAGTAGTTGGGGGCAGAGAGAAGAGGGTAGCAAGGTAGAAGGAGAGGGAGTCAAGTCAGTATTTAGAGATGAATGAAGCACAGTGGGGGAGGTATTTGGCCTGAAGGGAGGGGAAGGAAAAGGAGAAGTACAGAAAGGAGTGGTGTGTGTGTGTTGGTGGGGAGGGGGGGAGAGACAGTCCAGAGCAAAGTAGCAAAAGAAGTGAAAGAGGTGATCCAGTCTGACCAGGGTGGACTTGGGAGCAGCACTGTATACAGTCATTATAATCACAGATGGAGAGTATCATCTTTGAGATGATCACTTAACATGCATGAAGTGGGATACACTTTTTATTCTGAAAAGCACACCAAGTTTGGGGTGCAGCTCCTTGTGGATGGGATCCACATGCACTGAGAAATTGAGGTACTGGTTCAGCCAGACCCAGAGGTACTTGAATGAAGGGACATCCTCAATTACTGCACTATGAGCTTGGCAAGCCTCTGCCTAGTGCCAGAGGTCCATAAAGACTGTTTTCATTGTCACAGAGACCATTTTCTTGCCACTGAGGGACCGCTGATTTGCCAGGAACCAGTGCTGCATGTTAACAAAGTCCAGTTGGAGCCTGGCCGTGAAGTCTGAAGCAGAGGAACCAGAGGCAAAGAGTACCATGTCATCTACGTACAGTATGGATGGACATAAAGGAGCAGGCAGCGGGGACGTTGTTCAGGAAGATGGAAAAGAGTATTGGGCAAAGACGGACCCTGTGGGACACCTGAGCTGATAGGGAGTGGGGTGATATGCATTCTCCAATACAGACAGCTTGAGACCTGCCTTCAGTGTAGGTGCGGAACCAACTGACTGAAGAGTAAGAGATCCCAGCAGCCTTGAGCTTGTCCATGAGGAGGGGGGTGGGAAACAGTGTCAAAGGCTTTGACCAAGTCAACAAAAATGGCCAAGGTGACCAAGTCCTGATCCATGCCAGACAGAATGGAATCAGTAGGCTGGAAGAGGGCAAGGGAGATGTAGGTAGAGTGGGACTTCTGGAAGCCAGACTGGAAAGGGGTAAAAAAGGAAGGTGAATCAAGGAATGGGGAGAGCTGAGATAGCACAAGATATTCTTGGATCTTAGCTAGAGTGGGTAGCGGGGAGGTAGGGCGGTAGTTGCCAGGAGAGGCGGAGTCACCCCCTTGGGAAGGTGGATGTTAGAGGCCTGTTTCCAAGTGTCAGGGACACGAGCTAAGGAAAAGGAGAGATTGAGATGGGAGTTAATAGGTACAGAAATGGTGAGGGCAGAGAGATGGAGTTTGAGATCAAGACCAACAGGGCTCCCCTGTTTGTGGTGTTTAAGAGCCAAAAGGGCCTTAAGGAAAGCGGTAGGAGTGGTAGGAGAGAAGGAGAAGGGCTGATGTGGGGTGGAAGGAGGAGGAAGAGGAGAGGAGAGGAGAGAAAAGCATGCACAGCAGGTGAAGAATGGGCTGAAAGTTGAGATGACAGATGAGGGGTCAGAAATATGAGTGTCACCCACCTTGAGGACCGAGGGAAGGGGACTGGGTTGTTGGGGAGAAGAGGGCATGGATAACCTTCCAGAACTTAGAGGGGCAGTGTGCCTCTCACAGGGTGTATTGGCTGGTGTAGCTTTAAGAAGGACTTTGGCATGGCTAACCTAGGTCTGGTACACCTGGCAGTCATGCTGAAAGGGACACTGTCAACCTCCTTAGTTCATACTTTAAAAAAAATACATTCTGTGATTGCTCAGCTTCTGCAGAATTTGCTGATGCAGAAGTTTTTATCTGCTTCAGAGGGTAGAGGTCCTATGCATACCTAGCCAATCACTGTGGAACTCCTCAGCCCTCCCCACTGCTAATCTCCTGGCATCTTCAAATGAGCCCTCAAAGAGCACTGCCTTACTCTAGCCAAATGTAACTGCTGACATGCTTCCACAGTTGTATAGGGGACTGAACTGACCATATCTTATCCAGCACAACTACATACGTTACTGCCACTCCCTCTCTGTAATCTCCCTTTAGGATTTGTTTCCCTTGTACAAGATGTCTAGCGATTAACCGTTAGGACCTGTACAACTCCTGTAAGGTCTAGTCTCCTGTTTTTCTCATGTGCACACATTTTTCTGCAGAACTTGATTTTTACACTATGTCTCTTTGACATTTGATTTCTGTACGCACCGCTCTTTGTAACTAATTCCTGGTTACTCCTGAAAATGGGACTCTTTGGTTCCAGTTGGCCTACTCAATTACCAAAAATCAATACATAAAATTAGTAAAAGATAAACCTCAGCAAATTGGTGTAATAACATCAAAACTTGTTTTATTTCAAAACCTTGGCCTCATCTCATTGTATCTTTCCTGAACTTTAAGAATGCCCCCACACAGTCCGGTCACTCACAGTGAAGTAGTCCTGCTGCACCACGAGTGGCTAGAATACGTGTGTGTGTGTTTTGGGGGGGGAGGTTCCCAACATTCAGGAAGGATACAGTGGGAGTAGAACAAGAGAACAAGTACAACGCAAACAAATGAACGAGGGACAATTTGAGGCCTAAGGAGGGTTGTTGGTAGGAATTCTCGGAACTGGCCAATTCCAATTCGACTGGACTGTTTAGGAATTTAGAAATGTTCGATTCCAAATCCGATTCCTATCTGATTCTGAAAAGGGCCTCAAAATTGGAATCCTAAATTCCTCTGTAAAAACATGTTTTAGCCTTAAATTTTTGAATTACGGTTTTCACATTGCAGTTTCAAAAATTAAGTCAGAATCAGAATCATCCGGTTCCAGGACTATGAATTCAAGCAACTCTAGTTGCCAGTATTCTTTTTGACTGAGTCAGTCAAATATCCTTTCTGGTGGTTCCATATTATCCATGATGCTTTGCAATAGGGAGATATGTATATTTTTGCACCGTTACAGTACCATGCTGGAATATTTCACAGTTTAACAAACGTGTCCTGACTGTGTCTCCTGTATGTGTTGGAAGCTGAGCACACTGGCAGATCCAGCTACAGTATGTAGTGAAGTAACACCTGCTACCCCCTTAGGCCAGCCAGCAACAGCTGTTTCAGCCAAGTCTGAGTTTTAAAAGCAACACTTTTACATGTTTCTGAGCAAATGTTACTCCCCAGTCATTTGTTGCTTTTCAAGGCATGAAGCCCTGTTTGCCATTCAATGTCTTTCAACAATGGGAGTTAAATCACTACAACATTTTTAAAACGAAGTCTGTTGCTACCCAAGCTAATGTAAAGGACCCCTCCTCACAGAAGGGGGAGTTGGTTGTACACAGAGATGTGCCAACAGGGGAATGATGCTCTGGCATCACCCAGAGTAGACAGGCTGGGGAAGGAGTTTGGTGAAGTAGATACGTAGGATGTGAGATGCCCTCATGGGATAATGTATGGGTGTTGGTGTTTTTACTTCTTGCCCGTGGGGCTCTGGCGCTTGCCAAGTCCCAGACACTTGGACAGTTCAAGGCATCAGAGACTGTTTCACTCTGGGCTGGGCAGCTTGCCAGGGAAGGACCTGTGGCATTTGGAAGAGATCTTTGGGATCTGGGAGCATTTCTCCGTGTGCATTGTCCATAGAAGTGAAGTATACTGTGAGACCACTGGGAGAGTGCTGGAACCCCCCCCCCTTTTGGGGGGGGGGAGCTCCCCTCAAAGGATACAGTGGCCAGTTGGCCTGGGAAGGGTTCCCCCAAAGACACTGAGGGAGACTTTTGTGGACAAGTGATTCCAGAGCATGGCCCATGCAGAGACAAATCACCTGAAGATGGCAGGCGGGACTGTGGCAGAATAGAAGCCACCAGACAAGACAGGAGATTTGTCTCCAGGGTATATGGGGGGACTGTAGAAGCCACGTTCCTCTGCAGTGGCTCTTTGGTCTGACCTGCAGGAGAAGATTCTCACATGGGCCAGCACATAGTCATGCTGGAGCACACAAAGATGTGTGTGGATCTAATCAAGCAGACCACTGCTTGTGTTACAGCAGGCGAAGAGTCTGTGGCTGACTGCGGAGAAAGGCACCAGGCCCCTGATTGTCTCCTCTGGCAGACACCGAGTTCAAAAGTAGGATATGGGACCTTGCAACGTGGTACCAGAAAAAAACCTTAAAATATGGTACAGGAAAACTGCAAAGAGCATGTATGAAAGTCACTAATAGGGGATGCACCAGCATCAAGGTTAGAGAGACATACCGATTAAATATTGTCAATTCCAGGTACAGTGAGAATAGAGGAGAGCAGGACCCCAGGCAGAGCCATGGTCTGGTAGACAAGGATTAGCCCGTCCATGCAGTATGAGTAGACATGTTGAGAAAAGACAAAGGGTGTAAGCAACAAAACATTACAGGGCATTGGTTGTCAGGGTTGAAGGGCAGCCTCCACATTTTGCACTAGTCCCTCACTGAAACAGAAATGATAACTGACCTGGCTAGGAGTCGAAATGTACACACCTTTCCTTTTGTTTCATCTATATTAAAAAGTTATGCCCCTTGTAATTTTAGTCACAGACCAGCCGGCAAAAAACAGAGCCCATTCCTGATCCTACGGCCATGCCCCCATACCGACACATGCAGCCCTCTTTTGTGATGTCACTAAACGAGGGCTGCATGTGTGTGCCCCATTGACTTGAATGGGGACGATGTTTCCAAAGGTTTTTTACCTATTTAATGTTGAGATTTTAGCAAATCAAAGAGATTACTCGATGCAAAACTAAAAAAAAATCAAATTTGTTTGTGAATGAGCATACCTTGTGGTTCCATCACCATACCATCTCATAGGACGTGTAGGAGCACCAGTGGTACTTATTCAGGTCAGACCGAAACAATGTATTTTTTTACACATTGGGAGGACTTGCCCAAGGTTCAATGTGGGGAATAGCTCCTCCCACAAACTCTACATAAGCCCTCCGCTGACACACCTCTCTTGCTTAGGGAGTGCTTTCATCCACCACCATCTCCTCCTTCTCCGGTGATCTTCTCACCCTTGCCCCTGGGCCTTCTATTCCCTACAAATTACTACCTACATATCTGCTACTCAAGGGTGGGAATAGAGTATTTATTTTTTATTTATTTATTCAAGTCTAAGATTACGAAGGACCTTTGAGCCGAGGCTCTTTTACAAAGATTCCACGTCAGGGTGTACAGTCTTGGAGTTACAATATCAGCATAAAGCAATCACAAGGGAGGTTTTGACATGTTAATTCAAGGTTTCTTACATGTGAACAACTGAAAAGTCTTGGAGTTACAATATCGGCATAAAGCAATCACAACAAGGGAGGGTTTTTACATGTGGACAAACGAAGAGAGGGTACATGGGGTCAAGAGAGGCTCGGAAGAAATGAAACATTGAAAGCAGGAGGGATACGAGAGGAGGGGTGAGGAGTGGGGGGGAGGTGAGATGGGGCTAGTATGTAGCAGCCGGAGGCAGCTTTGTCAAGGGGAGGATAGGATAAGAGCATAAGTTGGGCAGTGGAGGCATAAGTGCTGGGAGGCGGGGTAAATGGGCAGTCAGTTTGAAGAAGGCATCGGTCAATAGCAGTCACAGGAGTTAGAAGCCAGAAGAGCTTGGTGGAGTTTGGTCTTAAAGGCACCCATAGTTGCAAGGGCAGTGATGTCACTACTGAGATTATTTATCCAGCTAGGTGCCCTATATGCAAAGGACCTTTGGCCTTGGGAAGTGCGACAGTGTGGGATTTGCAGCCGGTGAGGTTTGGATTTCCTGGTGTTGCAGTCATTGGTCTTGAGTTTGATGAGAGAGCAGACTCCAGGGGGGGCACTGCCCATCATTATTCTTTTCGCTGTGATGCAGGTTTGATATTTAAGGTGATTATTTAGTGGTAGCCATCCCGATAGAGAGTAGAGGTCGCAGGTATGGGTGAGACGGTGTGATCCAGTGGCGAGACGGCAGGCCTTATTAAGGGTGGTTGAAATCCGCTTGAGGGAGGAGGCGGTGGCGGAGCCATAGATAATTAATCCATAATCGATTATGCTAATGATGGAGCTCTGGATGGCAACTGTTAGAGCTTCAGAGGTTAGGTGTTTCCTGTGTCGGAACAGCAGGCCCATCCTGATGTTAGCTGCTTTGGCCACAGTATTTATGTGGGCAGTGTAGGAGAGGTGGGAGTCGAGGGTGATGCCAAGGTACGTAAAGGATTAACTTGTTCGATTGTGACTCCTTGCTTAGTTTTGATGGTGAAGTGGAACTGTTTAAATTTGTGGTGAGAGCTGCAGAAGATCATGGATTTTGTTTTTTTTCTGGTTTAGGATCAGTTTGTGTTTTAGGAACCAGCTTTCGACTGAAGTGAAACCATGCTGAAGGTTATTTTGCAGTTGTTGAGGATCCTGGTGGGAGGCAAGGATGACTGCATCATCCACATAGAGAATGATTTGCTGAGGACAGGATTCAGGAAGCAAGTTTAGGAACAAGCTGAAAAGGAGGGGGCCTAAGATGGAGCCCTGTGGGACACCTGAGCGGACTGGTCTGGGATTCGAGAGGGTGTTGGACATTCTAACTCTTTGGGACTGGTTTTCTAGGTAACTTTTGAACCAGGTTACTGAGTTTGGAGAGAGACCCACGTTCTGGAGCTGGGTAAGCAGGAGGCCGTGGTGACATGTATCAAGGCCTTTGTTAGGTCGATGAAGGTAGCACCGGTTAGATGCCCTTTGTCCAAGGAGTGGTGGATGGTGCCGGTAAATTTGAGCAGTGCAGTGGAAGTGCTGTGATTCTTTCTGAAACCGTGTTGCTGCCTGCTCAGCAGGTTGTGTTTGTCAAGGTAGTCGGTCAGCTGGTCAGTGACAATACGCTCCACGGCCTTTGAGAGAGGATGGAGATGGGTTGGAAGTTCTCAGGTGCAGTTTTGGCGCCACTTTTATGGATGGGGGTTACAGTGGCTAGCTTCCATTTATCTGGGAATTGGCTAAGGCTGAGGGAGAGGTTGAAAATCTTCATCAGTGGATGAAGCAATTCATCAAGAGTGAGGGATAGAAGTAGGATAGGAGAAGGGACAGAGTAAAGCCACAAAAAAGTACCACAAAGTTACACAAGCACTATATACCCCATCTCTCCTCATTGCTATTCCACAAACATTGAAATAAAGGCTACCCGTTACTTCTAAGCGGATGTACTGGCATTTTTGGATTGTATGATCACAGTAGTTTGTATAGGAGCACAGATGACCCAAACTGTGGATACTCAGGAAATCATAAAAAAATAAAAATAAAAAAAAGCTAACAGTGTCCCTATAAATTTAAGAGAGTTTACTTTTTAGGGGCCTTGCTGAAGGTTTTCAGTGAGTACAGGTGGCAGCCATGTTTTTAATGGCAGTCAGGCATGAGTGAAGTGCTCATGAATTCTGTATGTGATTGTCCCAAATTCCACATCCTAGCGCCTGAACTTGTTTCAGCTTGTCCATTTCTGGCGAATTAACTGATGGGCCTCTGAAATTAGTTAGCCAGTCAGGAAGCAGAAAATATCGAATGCATTTTATAAGTCAATGAGTACTACAGGATAAACTAGAAAGCAGAGAGACAGGGTTATCATACAACTCAGCAAGAAACTATGTCTGGAAGCCAGCCAAGTCAGTACCAGCCTGATAGCAGGGTCGTAAATTAACCCCCGGAACACTGCCAATAGCTCTGAAGATGAGCAAGGGAAAAGACAGGAATTCTGAATTAGGAGTAAAGGCCTAAACCTATAGCCTGATATACTGTGATCCTTGGATCTGTGCACCATGTGTAAATGCAGTTTATATACCGTTTATTCAGCAGTAAAAAGGAACAAGAGCTAGAAGCTTTTGTGTCCATGGGTTGATCTGCAAAGCTCGTGGTGTGTCCCAGGGAACTGTCTCCAGGCTGAATCTGTATGTATAAACTGTAATTGGATACAAGAGAACTCCCAGTGAGGTTAAAATATTCCCCATGACACGGAGATTCAGTGAATAACGCCCACCGCTCTTTCCATGTAAACAGGGGAGAGTGAACGGAGACGAGGGGTTGCACTAATAATCTGATTAATGTGCTAGTTAAGTTTGTTGTTCTAGCCACCTAGTTGTCCAGCAGTGCCGCATCGTACCCCAATGCAGGTGATCCAGGTTCAGGAGTCAGCCTGTGTCATCTGCAACTGCGGAGGTGTGGATGATGAGGCAGCCGCTGCTGCCTGGATAAATGGTGCCGCACAAGGTTTGCCTTCTTCTGCAGAGCAAGTGGTGTGTTCTGTGAGGCCAGCATGGCACCGCAGCACTGGTGGGAGGGTTGGAACGAAACAAGGATGGAAATTAATCCCATGGATATCAGGATGAAAGCTGGTACTCTGGAACCCCTCTACCACTGAACAGTAGTGTTGGGGCTGGAGGTTGTCTGGCCTGAAACAGGAAGTCTGATATCTTTGGGAGGCGGGGTTGTTTAATGAAACATGCCAATGGAGAACAGATGCTTTCTGCCAATAGGGGACTGACCATGGGGTGGGGGAGAGAGTGGAGAAAAAGGAAAAAACATGTTGCTGGTCTAAGTGTTTCCTACGGTATGTTGTGCAAATCATGTTTCCCTCCTCAGTTTCTAAATCCTGACCCTTTGCCAGAGCCACTGTAGCATTTCTCAGCTGCTTGAGGGTGGTACACAACAGGCCTAGCTGGACAGCTGAAAAGGCCTGGCATAGTCCTTGTCTAGACTATGTGATTTTTAATTACTATACTTACTGCATGTATGATCTGTTAATCTTAAAGAACCTCCCAACCCGCATTCTGAACCAGCAGCGTAAAAGACCTTTGTCAGAATATACCCAGGCACATTGGATTCCATAACTCAATTAGGAAGGCAGCATGGTTTAGTGGTTAGAACATTAACCTATAACACAGGAGATAACAAATTCAAGTCCCACCACAGCCACAGACTCACCGCATGAACCTTAGCACGTCACTTGACCTCCTGCTACATCTGTCCTCCTGGCTGGAGTATTGAGTTGAAGAAAGACCCCAATGAAAATGAGATGCGGCATCTTAGTTGGGCTAACCTACTGCAGGTAAATAAAGTATAAAATAAATTACATAACATTCCTTCTCCGTGCTTTTTTAAAAGTTACAATCCATAGGCATAAATAGAGGGAAGGGGGATTTTTTATTTATTTATAAATTTCCCCCAAAATTTTGTGGTGGCCCAGACAGGACCTCTTTCCACAACATTAAATCTCCTGCCACCACCACCCCCTCGCAGGGAGGCCAGTGCTCCAACCCCCGATCAGCATCCATTCTGGCACCAGCTGGGAACTGAATTAAGCATGAGGAGCGCGGCAGCCAGAGAGAGAAGCTGGCAGAGACAGCCTATTGGGATGTGAAGGTGGACTTCATTTGCTCATCCAGAGTCTCACCTGTTTTTTACCACTTTTTCTCACCTCCCTCAGTGTAGCTGCATAGATGCATTGCACGCTCCAGTGGCACCCATCCCCATTCATATTCCATCTGGTACTGACAAATCCCAGCACACTAGCCCAGGGGGCGATGTGGTTGCAGGATTTGCATCCTTCTCCCGAGGAGGTGAGCGATGACGTGAATGCTCAGCGCTCCTTGGCCAGTCCATTCTTAATATCCCAGGCTTGGGGCACTAACCATGGTGACTAGCATGCCAGGTGGCTACATGCTGCCGGACTCATGGAGACAGCAGGGGCAGGGGCTTTTTGTTGAAAGACCACCCCCTAGGCTACATAGCCTGTTAGCAGGCAGAACTCTGGAATAGGGCGATTCAGGTTCAGAACCCACCAAAGTCACATACTTACAATGTAGCCTTCAGCAAGACACTTAACCGCCCTATACTTCAACTCACATAACTAAAATGGTTAAAAACAGGACCCCACTGAAAATGAGATACTGCCAGAAGATGCTGCCAAAAGTCCACCTTGTGCAGGCATAATAAAAGGTCTGCCTTTCCTGTTAAAAGATCCCCCACCCCATTTAGGATGGATTTTCCCATGTGTCCACAAGAAAGCTCTGTGATGAAGGCCTTAGTGTTGGGCCGAAGCGCTGGGGATCTGTCTTGTTCCAGGACAGCCTTGGATATGTGCTAAAATAAAGTTTTGCTGGTGATTTCATTCAGAGTTTCTTGGATTTTGTAACCTGGCATGCTGCTGACCTGATTTCTGTCTATAAGAAAGCAGCAGGGAACTTCCTGCCAAAGTGTTCCCTCTTCCTGCAAATGCTGCACCTATGGAGCAAACTGGTCATGGGTGCATGAAGTTACTTGGGCATAAGGTTAACGTGCAGAGCATTATTCAGTTGGGTTTCAGCATTCATCTTCTGGTGCCTCGTACTGTGCACATATGTGTCCAGCTTCATTTCTGTTTCCAGTCCTAGTTTGTCAAATACAGAGTCAGTCTCTCATACCCCCCGCTACCTCATCCAATTCCACCCCAATGCCCCTTCAAAATTCAAATGGTTCTCCCTCCAGTAACCTCTCAGCCGCCCCATCCTCTAACAGCCATAAAATAGGAATTAAATTACCCTCCCACATCCCCCAGTTGCTCCATCTACCCCCACCCCTCAAGAGCCGTAAAGTGGGATTAGTGTAAACAAGGTCACCTTCCTGCATCCCCTCAGCTTCCCCAACCACCCCACCCCATTTCAGCCTGACATCAATTGAGTGGAAGCTCACA
The DNA here is from genome assembly GCA_016271365.2 of Neoceratodus forsteri. NCBI lineage: Eukaryota > Metazoa > Chordata > Ceratodontiformes > Ceratodontidae > Neoceratodus > Neoceratodus forsteri. Next base: position 283,681,627 of record JADMNL010000027.1, on the reverse strand, counting down.
GTGAAACCACTCACTGCCTCCCTCTACTCAAGTTACTCAGCTGGATGTCATGGACTCTGAAATTGATCAGGAATTTAAAAAATAAATATCATGCCGACCAAGTGTTGCAGAAATCTGAGGCGCCTAGCGCCTTAACTCTCCCAACACTCACGACCTGGGTTTGGGAATGGACTCAGGTCACTGGGGGTTGGCCAGGCAGGGAAAGGATCGAGCGTCCAGCAGACTGCTCTCCTCTCCTGAGGAGGGGAGGTATGTTGGCTCAGCTTAGGACTGCCCCCCAGGTGGAGGCCTGGGGCAGAGCAGTGCTAGGGAGGCTGCAAGTGGGAGGGACCGTGGAGGAACGATTGGGCAAGTGCGACTCCGGGCATGAGCCTGACATACCGCCGTCAGGGTGAGGAGAAAATGGAGGAAAGATGGTGTCTGAGGGGCTTAATGAAGCCCAGCACAGCCAAGCACCCACACTGCTGCTCTGCCACTGACTTGGTCCACCTCGGATATGTTAATCGGGTGGGAGAATGGACCTCCCCTCTTGTCCCTGCCATGAGTGGGGCAGGGGACTGGGCTAAGAAGCTGTCCCGCCAGATGTGGGAGGATAGGAAAAAAAAAAGGAAAAAATATCAGGCGGAGAAACAGCCAACATTAACAAGAGACCCTAAAAATTGAAAAAGCAAGATTATTTCAAAGGAGACGAAAGAAAGTGCTTCGTAGCTTCAGGACCTGCAGGACTGATTCAGGCTATTGCGCACCCCTTTTTATTGATTTTTGCCACTCCATCACTATATTTTATCCTTGCCCCGAGTGGCTAGACAGATGAATGAACTCCCCCCAATAATTCAAAAGTTTCTTACATTTCTGCATACGGGTAACATCACACTTTTGATTTCTGCACAAGCACAAGGATTACAATCAGCGTGGACTCCACAATGGTAATGTGGCCTACAAATAAAGTGTGAGGAATTTCTATCTCAAGCAGCAGTGGGAAACCACATACGAATGTATGGATGATTGACAGCGTCCCACCAGTGGAGAGACTATAGCTGTAAATAAATTATCTGCTATTTTAGAACCCCTGTCATCTCAGCCCACTCTGTTGGCACCCTTTGCAAACTGTGTGAGAGGCCTTTCGGCACCATGCATTTCTGCTTAAAGTTGAACCAGCATAATATTCTGTGGTGATTTGCATATGCAGCCCATGATGCTTTGCATTATGGGGGCATGTGTGATTTTGTATTTCTTCAGCCCACTAGCTCACTACCAAAGATGCTTCGTGTTGGCGACAGTGTAGGAAACATGCACGACATATATGCATCTGGTATAGGGTTGCCCGCTCCTCAGCCCATATTTTCAAAATGTGACAGCCGAGCTTGTAGAACTGTTCCAAACATCACTAGAACCCACCTCAGAGATCCACAATCTTCTTCTCCATCCCAGGGCTTCTGAGGAAAGCACACCCATTATTGATTAGGGATACACCTCTTAGCCAGTAAGAAAGTTACCACAAGACTCTGGCTTCACCCCCCCAGCTCCCTGAGATTGACACCTGGAGGGTGACTGTAAACTGAATCTATAGATCAGAAAAAATTACATATCCATTAAATAGTCAGATTGACCTATGTAATATTTGATGGACAGGCTGGGTGAGGTTTATGGTGCAGAAGGATGGGGACTTTGTCCCCATATATCCTCCCTCAATAACACGACATTAATATACAGTTGAGTCCCGTTGCACACATTCAGCCCTTTTATCTTTCCAGTAACCTTTGTGAATCTTGATGCTGTCCTGGTAACGCCTGGGTGGGCCACTTGTACCTCTCCCCTAGTAAGCCCCCCCCACGCCCGCCATGTAGGGCACCTATGTTGGTTCTATTGGAAATAATTAATCCAGTGGCAATACACTGCTTCTTAGTTCTCTAAATTGGGTACCCTGAGGACTGCACTGGATCTTGGGGGGGGGGGATAGAAACATAGAACTTGCTGGAACATAAGAACCACTTGGCCCACCTAGTCTGCCCCTTTTTCCCTGCCTATAGTATCAGCGCAGATCATACTTGATCGCTGCCCATTCACTTCCCTTCACTTTCTCTAAGATTCCCTTATATCTATCCCATACCACCTCAACACACAATGTCCTATTTGTTTATAACCAGCGGGTATCTTCAATCTGTCTGCAGGTTGCCCTAGAAACCCTGTCTGTATATTGCCAATTTACTGTAACTATGCATTGCTTGGCCACTTGCCAAACTGGTTTGAATAAAAACTTTATTGACAAAAACAATGCTTAGCAGGGAAATTAAGGAGGCTATATAAACATGCCTAAATACCAATTATTTTTTAAAATGCGAAATATGTTCCCTTTAAAGGTAGAATTATGAAAGCACTTTATTGCAGAAACTTATTTTGGAAGTGATTGATTGTTTTAATAACGGCTTTACTGATTCATGACACTTTTTATTAGATGCATTCAGTTTCATTTTTTGCTTTCCCCATCTACATACTTTTTTTCTTGTATTTTTGAGGAGGTGGGTCGGTGCACTTGTGTTTTGACAAAAAGAGGCAGTCTAAGAGCTGTCATTGTGCTGGGGAACCGCTGAACCATACCAAAACATTTCAAACGCACTGTTACCGTTCCTTAGCTCCCGCAGTGAAGCGTGGAGAAAGGGGAAAGTTCAGGGATCTTGCAGATGGGAAGTGACTAAGCGACGCTGTGGGATCGGTATGCTAATTGCATATTTCTCTTTCACTTTCAGTCTCAGTCTGCAGACTTTCCAGGCCAACGTCTGTGAGATCGAAGGATGAATGACCTACTCTCTGGGCACTGTTTTCCTGTGAAAAACATTCAGAGGGTACTTCAGCCAAAGTGCTGTTTTTTTGTTGCAGGTTTGTAGTGCTGTGTTAGTCTCAGGGAAATGTAGTCAATTTTTGTTTGTGACAATATCTTTTGTTCTAACTAAAGATATGCAAGCAATACCCAAGAGGGTGGGCGGTACCGGGCTATGCTGGACCGCCCAGGGGTATAATGAGGCCTAACGCCGCAGGCAAAGGACCTTATAGCTCCTGAAAGGTCTGGCACAGCCCGTGACTCACACCCTGGAGGATATTATTGTGCTTAGGAAATAGGTTTTGGGTTGTTACACAAAATTGTTTCTTAAAAAATTGGTACAAAAGTGCATAAAATTCAAGAAAAAAGACTTTGGGTTCCATTTTAGAAGAGACTCTAGATTGGTGCGAAATGCACTGATCCACAGCTGCAGTAAACTCTGGGTGCATCAGGGACCCCGCGCCCTATTCCGAAAAAATGGGGGTCCCTGCTACAAAGTCCAGAGAGTTGCTGCAGCCGCAGGGTTACATCAAACCTTTGGCACACTTGAGGGGTTTGATGGAGGGTCCTATCAAACCTCCCCAGCCTGGTGCAACCGTAGTGCAGCTGGGAAGTTGGGGGGGGGGAGAGAAGATGTCTGCAAGGTCGGGACTGGAGGCAGAGGGACCAGTGGGGGTGCCATAGTAGGTGACGGGGGCATGGTAGCAGTGGCAGGGGTCAGAGGAGGCACCTGGCAGAGGTACCACGGTCAGTGGAACAGAGCTGCTGGGCCCAGGCCCAGGGAGGTAGGCATGGACAGAACCTGTCCTGGACCCCCCAGGTGGCAACATTCCTGGCACCTGCCCCATTGGTGACATGGTCACCGACAGTGTAGCTGGGCATCAACTGGGCTCTGCGTGGTGGGTGTTTAGCAAAGGAATGTCACAGTGCTTGGGGAACATTCCCTTCCACCGAATGCCCCTTGTACCCTGCAGCCATTGCCACCTGGTGCATGTTGGAGACTGTGTCACCTATGGGGCAGGTGCCAAGGCTTTTGCCACATGGGGGTTGGGGACAGGTTCTGTCTGCGCCTACTTGCCTGTGCTGGGGCCCAGTGGCTCTGTTCCACTGGCCATGGCACCTCCACTGTGTGCCACCTCTGAACCTTGTTACTGCCACTGTGCCCCAGTCACCCACTATGGCACTTTCACTGCTCCCTCTGACCCTGGTCTCAACTTTGCAGGCCCCCCTTACCTCCCTCCAAGGCAGTGGTACAGGGCCCTTAGACCAGCTTATTTCTGGTCTAACTTCAGCCACCTCTTGTGACCATGGTGGGGCTTCTAAAATCCCAAATAAGGGATGGTGCAGGTTCAGGTGGCATCCTGATTGGCTGCAGCTTGTGTTCTAAAATCAGATTGCCGCAACATTTGGTGCAAGGTACCAAATTTTGGCTTTTTAAAATTGGACCCTTTGTGTAAAGTAGTCCCTCCACTACTGACTGCTGGAATAAGAAGCAGAAGGCACTGTAGCCATCCTGTTGAAAGTGCTGTTCCTAGCAGTTCATTCCCCCTCCACTTTCCTGCTTGTGATGCACCTTGTTTTTGCACCCCAAGTATAACTTGCCAGTTTGATTCTGTAGTTTGCAGTCTTGTTTTATAACCCAAACGTCTGTGTTTTTTTAAAAACTGCAGTCAGAAGTGCATGCACTGTCAGGCAGAGCAACGGCCGAAAGAAATGCCATGAAGCAGCAGTGAACGAAGTTTTTATTTTATTTTTAAATTGTAAAAGAATGGTTATTCATAGCTTTCCCATTTATTTGTTTTTGATGAGTGGGCAGTAGAGCCAGGGCCTGGCAGAGGAAAAGCGAGCATGAGACCGTTGCGCTGACTGAAAGAACAGCCACGTCTATGCTAGTGGTTACATTTTGAAAACAAACTACAGGATTTGTGTGTGGATACAATAAATTGATAAGAGTAGATATTTATGTGGGTAGTGGGGGAAGACAGGGCCGCAGCTGATTGTGAAAGGGAAAGGGGGGGGCTGGTTCGCTCACTAAGCGAGCAGGAAAAAGATTTTTAAATTCAGAGTTGGGGCACAGTGATTTGCATTTTGGTGAGGCAGGTTGGCATGGGACTTGTTACTTCCTGGTCTCTGTTGCACACATAAATGCCCACCTTGGCAGGGTGTTCAGCCAGAGATTGGAAATTGGAAGCCCATTTTCTAAAGGCATCATGAATATAGGATAAAGGGATTTCTCATTGTTAGTGGCTCAGCAGGTTGCACTCTCGCTTCCGAGGTTGGAAGATCAGAAGGTTGTAGGTTCCAGCCCCACACCAGGAACTTGGTGTAAATCTCAGTACTGACACTGTAGTGCAGAATGTGGGAGGTGCTGTAGAACTGAAGAGCTGTCTTTTGGATGAGAGGTCAAACCGAGGCGCTGTCCGCCTTTTCTCTGGTTGTTCAGATGGTTCTCGAAAAGAGTAGTGGAATTTTATTAAAAAGGTAAATATCATACAATTTACATACACGAAAAATAATAGAAATATACTAAAAGATAAACACATGTTTAACAGGAAAAAGAAAGCATTGGGGAGAACAGAAATTTCAGACATGAAATGATCTCTTAAGTAAACAGACAAAAACAGTATTGTTTAAAAAAGAAGAAAAGAAACAATTCTGTCACTTAGCACACTCTGTGCCTTTAGGTGAAGCTCAAATGGTTTCACCAGAGATCCAAAAGTTGGAACCTAGAGTACCTTTTTTCATCCACTGAATAAACATTTTGCAGTATAATGGACACATTATTCAGAATTTCACAATGAGAGATTTATTTTTGCTGAAAAATCCAGGTGCATCAGGCTTGCCAAATATAATATTTCAGGACTGCAGAAATAACTTGTAATATATTATCATGATATTTCAGCCCAGCTCCCAGAAATAAACCTAATACTTGTCTGTTATATGTGATGGAGTTATAGAAGGGCTCCTGCCATGTTTGCACTACACACTTCCAAAATACGGTGGCATAAGGGCAGTCAAAAAATGACTGTTCCTGGGTTTCAAGTACGGCACAACAGAAGGGTCTGGGGACAATTCTTTTCAGTTAACTGTTTATGTGTATGAATGTTTTTTTTAAACCCCCCCCCCCCGGTCTCTCGTGGCTGCTGAGTCACTCACTCCACGTCCCAGGTAAATTTAGGTATCCTTCGGTTAGTCAGCTGGGAGAGAACTACTGTTATATGCTACGTGTTGGGCATGAAGGGAAACTTAAGTTTTACCTGAAAGGTAGTGTCCATGACATTGATATAAAACACACCTAGAGGATGTCAAGGTATGTGCTTAAGGGCAGATCCCACTTTTTTATCTTCACAAAGACATGTTTTATGTAGTCTGGGATCCTACTGTTTGTAGGGGGAGTTTGTGATCTGTCCTGTTTCCATGAAGAAATATAAGGCAGTACCCATTCTGATACTAATACAAACCCATTTTTTTCTCCATGTTTCATAATTTCAACATTATTTTAGATAAACACGCTGTAATACAAAATTGAGGGGGTTTATCATACCTAGACTGCCTTTCTCACGTGAGCTCCTACAGGGCCTGAGAAAAATGCCATATAACCGTGCCTCAAATGCCAGGGGTTGGGGGATGTAACTCCAGCACAGACAGCATAGGATCATCCGTCCTGCCGGTGCAACGGTAGTGCTATTGCTCGTGATGCCAATGACCTGGGGATGACAACGAGCCTGAGTTGTTAGAGGGTGGGCCGAGGGAGGTGAGATGAGCATCCCATTGGACACTCCGGACCTCAGGGAGTGGGTAGTACTCAGTCTCCGCTACTCTACTGCCGCCACCTGGCTGCCCACTGGAGCCGACAAGCTAGATGGAGGCCTCTGCCATGCTCTGATGTGAGTGCGTGCCAAAGCGTGCGCATGCATTGTGTAGCTTCCTCGATGTCCCGGTGAGAAAAAAAGAAAAAAAACACTGGCTGAGCAGTAGGACGTCCATCCCACCACCACAGGCCCCACATAGCCGACCGCGGTACTCCATTACGGAATACCAACTGAGTCTCCATCTGGGGGTGGCTCCCCCGACGGCACCACCTTGGGGGCAAGCCAGGGTGCACTCTGGAGAAATGAGAGAAGTCCCGGAGTAGGTGGGTGATGGGGCTGAGTAGAGGGGGTGGGACTGATGGGGACCTACAGGCATCAGGGGATAAAAGCAGAGTAAACAGAAAGTGTGGGATCGAAAGGGATTTAATCAAAAAAACCTGCTTCAGTTTAGAAACCTGCTTATTTTTTCAAGCTTACATTTTTATTTGTTGCATGCTGGAGACAGATCTCCCAATTCTTTTACGCTAGGTCTCCTTGTCCAAACAGAAGATCCCGTATTTTAATATCAGTGGCTTTTATTGGGACATGAGCCTGGCTATCAACAGGAGTAGTTATGTTAGTACCTAGTGCACAACCTCCACTCTTCTCTTAGTTTATATGGGATCCAGATACATCAGAAAATATACACCGATTGTCAGCTACCACAATGCCAGAAGATTCATCAGATACAAAGAACACTACATTGTCTGCGCATGACAAATTCTTTATCTGCGGGAACTCAGGATGCATGCATGAGCTTTGTATTCTGGATGCTTGTTCTGTGTATCTCAGAAAGGGGCCTAGGCTAAATATATATGGCAATGGACTTAAGGGGCAGACCTGTCTAATCCCTTACAGACCCAGATTGGCGCAACCCAACCAACCATTTATATTTGGTATAACCACTACTGTTTTGTAAAAGGCTTCTAACCATTGGACAAAAGGGTTAGGTATACCATATGTTCTTAAAGTCATAAACATGCAGTCGTGGGACAGCCAGTCAAAGCCTTTTTCCTGATCTAAACTGGGCACATATCAATTTAGGCTTCCTGAGTTCCCCCCTTACAAAGATTGCTCTGACTGATATCAAGTCATCTTGAATCCTCTTACTGGGCACAGAGCATGTTAGGCTTGGTCTAATCAAATGTTCTGCGACTACAGTCAACCTGTTGGCCAGTACTTTGCCAGAATGTTAAAATCTAAATTGAGGAGGCTCAAGGGTCTCCAGTTCATCCCTTGGGCCTTTTTTTGTACAAAAAAAAAATACATAGTCTGTAGACATGGAGTCAGGTAACATTTTTTTTTGATTCAAGATGTAATTAAATAGCTGTACCAAAACTGGTGCTAAATGGTGAGGTGACAGAATACATTAAAACATTCCAGGATTAGACCATCCAAACCTGGCATCATATTATTTTTAACGATTGTACTGCATGTACCCTGGACTTCGTCAGCAGTAATAGGTCTAGTTAGGCTGGATTCGTCAGTGTCCAATAAAGTCGGCAGATTTAAATGTTGGAAAAAGGAACAGTCTTGAGTTATGTCTGCAGGAGTTCCAGTTACGCTAGGTATAAATGCTGATGCTAATTGCATCAAATTGGGGTGAGGGAGGATATAACCTTACCATTTGGTGCCCTCAGAGACTGCATGGTTCTATGCGCCACCCAGCCCTGGCAATCTGTAAAAGGATCAAAGGTTTCTTTTTTATTTTGGGTAGCAAACTACATTTCTTGGCAAATGGATTCGGACAAAGAGAAAGAGTTGCACTCGGATCTGGATGCTCACAGCAAATTACTGAACTACAGCAAAAGTCCGTAGCTGGGCACTCACCACCAGAAGAACCAGATCAAAGGCAGAAGTCCATTTTATTTCATGCTTTGTTTGTAATCCATAAAAATCTGCAAAGCGCTTCCAAAAAGTGAAATGCAAACCCCTCAGGCATGGAGGTGCATTGCCTGATGCATTTCACATCCAAATGATGCTTTATCAAAAGCTGCCCATTTGGTAATGATGCTCTGAAATTATACAAAAAGTCTTAAAGAGACAGGACATTAGTTATATGCACCATGACCTACTGACCTCTGTAGACACCAAAACATGGACAGCACACACATAAATATCAATAAACATGAAGAAAATTACTAAAAATATTAGAAAACTTAAGTCTAAATAAAAAAACTATACATAGAGAATAATACAGGTTGATATAGTTTTTACAATCTCCAAGGTGTGTGATATTAGAGAAACCTTGAGAGCGAAGCTCGAGAGGTTTCACTAGTATCACACACTGAACATGTGTAAAAAAACTGCCTATCAACCCCCTACCAATGTTTTATTTTTTATAATAATTGGTGCAAAAAGACAAGAAACTGTAGTAGCTAGCAGCACACTTACTCAACCTATGGAACGCAGCACCACCAGAAGCAACCGACGAAAGAAGCCTGCCACAGACTTCAACAGGTCTCTCAACATCTCCGTCCAACTGACTGTACCTTACTCCTGATTTCTTCCCACACCAGCCTGAGTTGAGCTTACAGATATGAGGCGGACGGACTTCTCTAAGTTCCCCGGTTCGGAGAGCGTGTCGGCTGAATCGACAGTTTTAGGCCGAACTAGAGAACACGACTGGCTGCTCCAAGCACAGCGGCTACGTCAGGCTCAAGGCAGACTGAGTCATGACGCAATTCTATCCAGTCTGTTTGATTGGTCTGACAGCTGCAGGTCTTTGGCCGAGAAAGTCGACAACCCACAGGTTGATATTTAGTTTTTCTCGAATCAACCAGCGGGTTGATACGACTTTTTAAAGTACTCAAAAACGGGTTTATAACGGGGGTCACCAGTTATTATATTCAGGTTAATGACTTACGTTAAAAAAGTTAAATAACGTATTACTGATGTTGCTAAATACTGTTTTTCAGGAGTAGCTTAAAGAGACTCCATTTTCCTCTTTAGGGTGAGTACTCCAGTAAAACCAATCTATTGCAGCATGGAGCAAAACTGTTCGGCTGACACTATGAAAGAGAAAATGAACACAATTAATTGGTAACACATACAAAATCAATCAGAACAGAAACAATGGGTTATCACCTAGCTTAAATACGGTAAAAGGTGAAAGCCCTTATAAATCCTAGCCACTCAGTGGCAGCTAAGGAAAAAAATCCAAAAGGCCTCTGCTTTCAATATTGCATAATCAAAATTACCCCCTTGTGTGTAGGGCAAAACTTTGTCTATGCCCATGAACTTAAAACTGTGTGTAGAGTCAGGGCTCTGACTAACAATATGTTGTTTTGGCATATTCTGGGTCACCTTTGCTATGGTCCTACATGTTAGCCCACCCTTTGTCTGAACTGTCCGACAGTTTTAACCACATAGTAAGAACCACAGTTACACATGGCTAATGAAACAAGGCCTTTTGTGTCACAAGTGATCAAATTACGGATCTAATATGTTTTGCCATCTTTGAGATTCTGACAGCTTTTCCCTTTCTCAAATACTTTACAAAAACAGCATCTGTAGCACTGGAAACACCCCTTACTCACCTCATGTAACCATATTTCCTGAGTCTGGTTACTTTGTCTACTATATACGAGTCTATCTTTAATGGATGGTGCCTGCCTAAATGCCACTTTTGGTGGGTGAGCTGACATTTCGCTAAGACCCTCTTTGTATGACAGCACAGACACGTTTAAGCAATAAGGCACAACAGGGTGTGGGTTATTGGGGGATTTACCCATGCCTTGTGTGGTGTGTCACGAGGTGCAGCCGAGTGACTTAACCACACAAGAAGTGAATAACTTCAATAACCCACACCCTGGAGTGCCGACACATTATACAATGGACCCATGTATAAATTAAATTTTAAATGTGTTTAAGTATGTTTTTTATAAATGCCATTTCTCAGCCGGATTATTAAGGGAATAATGCATGACAGGGTGTGTGTCGTGCTGGGATAATGCCACACCTGCAGGGGGTTGGGCACGAGGCCGCAGGCCGAGTGCATCCAATGCCCCAGACATGGCGTTATCCCAAATGACACACACCCTAGAGTGCATTATTCCTATTATACAATGGCTTGTTGTTATACATAAATTAAAAAAATACTTTTAAAGAATGTTTTTATTAGTGTAGAAAAATATTTTTGTTTCTTAAGAGGAGATGCAAAACAAGAGCATATCCTCATGCTCCATATGGTCACCCAAATGGGTTCACAGTGCTGAGACTAGACTTGTGGCATTATGCTGGGATAACCCCATGGGTCCAGCCCCAAACTGACCAATCACAGTCCAAGATTATTTCTTGCCATTGTACAATACAGGTTAGAAAATGGGTATTAAAAATCAAGTAATTTGATTGGTCAGTTGGCACTGCACAAGCGTGGTCTGTGTGGCAACAGACCCTGGGCATGAAGTAGTGCCAATGCCAACTGCCCAATCACCCACCAATATCACGGATTCAGCTGTTTCTGTACCGCCGAAATCAACATTCCACTGTCAGTGTCAGCAAGCGATAGTTTCTAGCACTAGTTTTTGTGGGCCACTAAAAAAACTTAATTTCAAAAATGTCGGATGTCTCACCCATCAACTTCGACCTCTAGTTCGACCAGCAGTTTTCAGACGAAGAATTGGAGCAGGAACCTGATGTGCGACCTGCAAACAAAAGAAAAAGGAAAAATCCTGTCAGCGAGGAGGCGGAGCGTCACGTAAGTTTGATAGTCGATCAGCTTGATCAAATTGAAACTGACAGGGATGAGAAAAACACAAGAAAGAACACAGCTTGGGCTGTAGCTATTTTACAGGACTGGGCAACCGAACGAAATCTGTCAATGCATTTAAAAACTGAATACTTAAATACACTACTTAGGCAGTTCTACGGAGAAGTGCGAACGAGCAGCGGCAGCGAATACGCAGTGTCAGGGCTGTGTGCGATCTGAGCGGGCATAAACAGATATCTCAACAGCCCCTTGGTAGCACGCTCTGCAAACATAATACCGGATGCCAGGTTTAAAAGCAGCAATAATGTTTTCATTAGCATCCTGAAACTGTACAGAAAGCGGAACAAGGACAAACCAGCCCATCATCCTGCGATTACAGAGGCGGACCTACAAAAACTCCGCTCCTCACCTTCTCTGTCTCCTGACACTGCGCCGGGCCTAGTAAATCGTGTGTAGTTCAAGATACAACTACACATGTCCCAGCGTGGTCGGGAGGGATTACGGGAACTGACGCCTCGGTCATTTATCGTGAGCACAGATGAGAAAGGAATGAAATACATAAGCCTTTCTCACAATGCCCACACCAAGAATCACTCGAATCCTTTGGAAATCAACAAAGAAAATACCAGGGGATTTATTTATGAAGAGCCCAGAACTCCAAACTGCCCAGTAAAACGCATACAGAAATATCTTTCAAAATTCCCCCAACAGTACAGCATTCTATCTTCACCCACGACGTGTTGCACAATCACTTCTAGACAGCCAAAGTACCTGGTATAGTAAAGAGCCGATGGGTAAAAACTATTTAGGGTCTCTAATGTCCAAACTGAGCACCAAAGCTAACTTAAGCAAGAGATATACCAACCACTCAATCAGAGCAGCTGCTGTGCAGATTCTGTCAAACGCAGGGCTCTAGTCAAGAGAGACTGTATCAGTGACAGGGCACAGATGTGAGGCAAGTTTGCAAAGCTACTGGACAGCATCTGTGTCAGACCAAAAGGAATGAAGCAACCTCCTAGGTGAACAGTCCACAGCAATGACACAGGAAGAAGAACATAAAGAGCAGCAGAAACCAGCAGAAATGCAATGCAGCATTGAAGATCCCTGCAGCTCATCACTGCCACCAAGAGGTTCATCAAACTCACCCTTCAACTTAATCAACTGCACATTTAGTGCTCCAGTCAATTTTATTGAAATGCACAAATAGTGACCCACAGTTTATTTTTTTGGCCATACCCTTAACAGAATGTGCATCGAGCGAGTTTAAATTCGTGTTCTTGTTTTCCCCACCCTGTCCTAAAATTGGACTATTTTATCTCCCTTTTATCTTCTAACAAAAAGATTTCTCAATGAATTAGTATTCACTTTGTTTAAACCTACATTTTTTGTCTGTCTCTTTATTCATAGCTATTACCATTTCTAAGCGATAATACCCTCCAGGTGGGCAGTATTGTGCCATACCGGACCTTCCAGGGGCTATAAGGCCCTCCGCCTGTGGCGTCAGGCCTCATTATGCCCCTGGCTGGTCCGGTATGGCACAATACCGCCCACCCTGTCAGGTATTATTGCTTACATATACCACGGTCATGTGATGTGTTTTGACCAATGAGGCTACAGGATTGTCATACCCCATTGTATAATTGTTTATAATGTCCTCTACCATTTGAAAGTGTGCTGAAAAAGCACTAACAAAGTTGATTCTAGTTTCCCCATTGTTGGTGTGTTGCTTACCCTTAATAAGTTCTGTCCTATCTTGACCATTAGCAAAATTACATACATGTTGTACGTTGTTCCTATTGCAGTCCCTCTCTATGAACCTATCTGTCAGATCCACAGCTCCTCTTTCAAAAGTCTGTTCAGTATCACAACTCCTCTTCAGTCTTAGACACTGGCCCTTTGGGATGTTATTACTGTATGCCTTGGATGGCAACTGGATGCCAACAAAAGGGAGTGTCTGTTAGTGGGCTTGTGATAAATATTTGTGCGGACATTGTTTGCTCCCCCCTTTCTCAATTCCAAGTCCAGAAAATTAACCTTCTCAGAATCACAAGTAAAAGAAAATTGTTCCGTGGGGGTTGGTACAATGCAAATACTCAACAAACTCTAGCAGTTCCAATCTGCTGTCTTTCCCGAACATGATTACGTCATCAATGTAACATCTCTACAGCATCACTTTTCCAATAAAAGGGTTGTTATCTGGGTCTTGCACAAATTCAGCTTCCCATTTGCCAACATACAAGTTAGCCAAACTTGAAGCCATAATAGCCCCCATGACGTCACCTTTAACTTGCGAATAAAAATCATATACAAATGTGAAGCAGTTACATTTGAGTAAGAATTCAGATCATTTGAACAGAAATTCAGTGGGTGGATTTGCTGGGCACTCACCACCAGAAGAACCAGATCAAAGGCAGAAGTCCACTTTATTTCATGCTTAGTTTGTAATCCATAAAAAAGTGCAAAGTGCTTCCCAATGTAGTTTAAGTAATGGGCTAAAGCATCACGTGTACCCTCGTGGGGGATATCTGTATACAGAGATTCAATATCCATACTTACTAATAGGGTACCTTCTTCCAGATCTACACTGTGGTTCATACTGCGGTGGTATCGGAAACCAAAGGCAAAACGCCTATTATAGTTTCCATCCCAGTACCCCTACCTAAGTGGTTCCCTCCGATTGAGAATCCACTTATCCCGTCTATTCTTGAATGTCATTTTATTTTTACTGACAATTAGGTCTAATGGTAGACTGTTCCATATTCCAATGACTCTGTGAAAAAAGCCACCCCCCACACTGTTTATTTTATACTTAAATCTATAAAGTTGCAGTGGGTGCCCCCTGGTTTCCACATTGTCCTGTTTGTATGCGAATCCCATTTTTACAAATATATAGGGGTCATTTACAACATCCCACAATAACAAAAGGCCCCCTCTTTTTCTTTCCTTTTCCAAAGACATGAGATTTAACAGTTCAAATCTGTTTTGGTACTCCTTGTCATGTAAACCCATTATTTGTTTGGTGAATTTTCTCTGTATCTTTTTTAGCTGTAATATGTCAGGTTTTTTTATGTGGTGACCTAATTTGGGAACAGTAGTCAACACGTGGTCTTACACAGGCACGATATAGTGGGAGAAGTACCCTAGCATCGCTGGAGACAGTGTTCTTCCTTATGTTCAATAGTATGCTGTTTGCTCTGCTAACTATTGCATTGGTTTGGTTTGAAAATTTAAAATCATCTGTTATCACTATTCCCAAATCTTTCTTAAGTGTAGTGACAGAGAGTACACCCCCTCCTAGGCGATGCTGGTGTCAATTATTTTTGGGACCCAAGTGCATAACTTTGCATTTATTAATGTTTAGTGCTATACCCCATTTCTTTGTCCACTCAGAGATATTGTCTAGGTCCTTTAAGATTAACAAAATGTCTTCTACAGCACTTCAGCACCCCCCCCCACACACACACATTTTGAGGTCATCTGCAAAGTTGATATTGTCATTGTTTATATAGTGTATAGTACAGCATTCTTCTGTACAGAAATCCATCCTTTTAAAAATGCTGTTGTACCACAGTTCAAATGTCATGGAATGTGATTCTACCCTTCTGTGGTACAACAGCATTCTAGAACCTCTAAAGACTGCATGAGTCAGTTTCATTCTGAAAGAGAAAGAACCACAATGCACACATTTCACATAATACTATACACTATAAAAAATATAGGATGAAAAACTTTATGCATAACCAGTATGTCCTGCCACCTCAGGGCTGTGATTCTCATGGACCTCTCAAGCTTTGCTCTCGAGGTCAGAGGGAATCAGAACTCCTCTGTGGCAGAACACACTGGTTGTACATAGTTGTCCATCCACTATTCTCTATTTTATCAGTTAGATCAGCAACAAAGGCTTGGAATAAATAGGATCCCAACACGGAGCCCTGGGGGACTCTGCTGGTTGCTCCTGATGTCACAAAACGGTGCCCGTTAATAGTTACCCTCTGAGTTCTATCTTCCAGCCAGTTATGTATCCACTGTATGAATCTGTGGTTTACTTTTCTCCTCTTCAGTTTAGTATATCTATATCTTGCATAATTTGCAGCAGTGTTGGTTCAATTACAGAACCCTTGTCAAAATATGTTGATCCTTACCTCCAGCCTAATGTATTAGAGCTACGCTCACACATAAAGGATATTAATAGCGTCTTACAAATTATGCAAGATCTAGATCTGGAAGAAGGTACCCTGTTAGTAACTATGGATCTTGAATCTTTGTATACAAATATCCCCCATGAGGGTACACTTGAAACTTTAGCCCATTACTTAAACTACATATAAATAATGTTCTGTTTAAGACTATTTCTTTATAACTAAGAGCATCATTACCTGGTGGTTAGCCTTTGATAAAGCATCATTTGGATGTGAATTGCATCAGGCAATGCACCTCCGTGCCTGAGGGGTTTGCATTTTACATTGGGAAGCACTTTGCACTTTTTTACGGATTACAGACTAAGCATGAAATAAAGTGGACTCCTGCCTTTGATCTGGTTCTTCTGGTGGTAAGTGCCTAGCAAATCCACCTACTGAATTTCTATTCATATTATCTGAATTCTTACTCAAATGTAAATGGTTCTTCTGGAGATGAGTGCCCAGCTACAGACTTTTGTTCAATGGAATAGAGAAATTTCTACAGTGTCTTGGCCAAGTTTCCCCCGCTCACTAAAAATGCCTGTGACAGGGTGACCCCTGTCTTAGGTTTAACACCCCCTCCCCCCCCCCGGTAAAGGAAGAGAACTAGGTAATGTGCTCTTTAAAAATTAGAAGCCTCTGAACTAGAAAGTGTCTGCCCAGAAAGAAGGCAGGAGAGTCTATTGTTGTGTGAGAGAATATGAAAAAGATAATAAGCACACAAAATGGGAGAAAATAAACAAGAGCGGAGGATGTGTTCTGCAGTTACTGAGTTAGCAGGAGAAGGGAGAAGAGGAGCGCGCCCTCATTCTTCCATTCCCCTTGCTATCCCAGAAACTGCAGGACTGCACAATGCTGCTTTATATGAATATAAAGGTTCCATTACCTGTGGTGCTGTATTGAATGTTATAGAGCTGGTACTCACAGTCTGGAAAATGTATAACATTAACTGGGGACAAAACTCCAACAGGACACACCCAGCCAAACTAATACAGGCTACTATATCTTGTCAGCATATTGTCATGTTGTATAACTAGGAATTTACCCTGCTCAATAAGTGGGTCTCTAGTGAATGGAAGGAGCCCCAATGTAGCAACTTTATCCAAAGGCCCTAGCATACCTCTCTACCCTTTGTCCCCCAGATGTGGAACATTGCCTCTCAAAATGTGGAACAAATGAGCAAAATGTGGAACACTTAGTCAAATCTTTACCTAAGAAGCTCAGAACACTGTTAAAATGTTTGCATTTATGTTCAGAAAGTCTGTTATTAATTGAATAATGTATTTTTTGAATCATTTACTACAGATTTTTGCTTTAAAATGTTAACACTGAATGTGAGACGAGTCCTCACAATGTGGAACAGGGAGCTTTTGTGAAGTAAAATGAGGAACGTTCCTCATAATGTGGTACAGCTGAGAGGTATGGGCCCTAGGTCACAAACAAGTGTGGACTCCGCTGTTTCAAGGGAAAGCCTCCTGTGGAACTGAGCCCTATAGGGCAGCAGCGGCCCCTAGTGTAGGAATTTATAGTGATCCTAAGATGTGAGGTCACTGTCCAAGGGAGGGGCTTAGCCCCATTATAAGGACACAGATCCTATTTAAGAAGTTAGCAAGCTTCTGAGTAATATATGTCTAGAGAATGTTATATGTCATGATGCAGTCAGTTGGTCCACAGCAGATAACAGATTGTAAAGGGACTTTAGTAAGGTATAAAAGAAGAAATTACAGGGAGACAGACAATTACATGGTCACCTGATGGTGATGTCACTCTTAGAAATGTATTTAGGCCCGCCACTAGAGCCTTTTTTTTTTTTTTAAGACAGGGTGGTCAGTTGCTGACAGGCAAGGGAAGGTGTAAGGCATTTAGGGTGTTCAGCAGGGAGGCTAGAGCCATGTCATGCTAAGCTGAGACATGCTAACCTTTATTTTCTGTATTTTGCCTTATTTTTGAGTTCTAATAAAATGACAAATGCCTCCAAGCATTTTTTATGCGCCTTATGATTTGTCTGCCTGTTTATATGATTTGAAATCCTACACCCTACGACAATGCCACTGTGTTTTTTTTTTTTTGGCTTAGGATTACAAATACCTTTGAGCCAAGGCTCTTTTACAAAGGTTCCACATCACAGGTTACAGCAGACAACACGAAAAGCAGTATAAACATTGAAGTTGGTTCAAAGAGACCAATTAGCAGCACATAAACTAGGCAAGGAACTAGTGATGAGAAGAAGAGGGGGAAAAAGAATGGGGGTTAGCACGAGGTCTGGGGGGTCATGAGGAAAGAGGTAGCAGGGTGTGTGTGTGGGGGGTAGGGACAAGGGGGTTTGCAGCCAGGTGGCATTGTCAGGGGATAAGTGCATAAAAGGGGGCCAGGTGTAGGCAAAGTGCGAAGGAGGCAGTGGCCCCTCAAGGTAGACACAGGTGGTGGGAGGACTGTTGATTAGTCAAGGCAGTCACAGGTGCTGGAGGCAATGAGTGAGTGGCGGAGCCTGGATTTGAAGGCACCGAGCGAGGCGGTTGAGGTGGTGTCACTAGCAAGACCATTTAGCCAGACAGGGGCCCTATAAGCAAAGGATCTTTGACCTTGTGTTGTGCGACAGCGAGGAATTTGAAACAGCTCTGGCATACATGTATACTAATGTTTTAGTACAGTAAATTGGCTGACTGGTTGAAGTGTCCCAGAAACTACCAGGAGGTCAGCCAGGACAAATTCTGTAAGTCTGCACATGTGGCCAAATGGTTCTCCTGTTTATCTCAGGGTTTACACGGAGGGTCATTTGGGTAACAAACGCAATCTCCTCCTGGGGGTCTATTGGCAGGGTGCCACGTTGGGCTAGTGAAACTGTTGACAGTCATTTGATACCAAAAGCAAAGCAAATTGGAAGGCTATCCGAGTGTATTTATTTATTAATAAAATATAGGAACTGAGATTTTCTTAATGATGTGAATAAAGTGAGGGTCTGGTTTCCAGTAGAAGCCAGTATAATCCCTCTTACAACCAAAATGCTATTTGTGAAAAAATATGCCTTAATGAGAAAGGTAAAAAATAGATGTGTCCTGAGACACATCAGAGTTTTCTCTATAAAAGGAGGATCTCACTGTGAACCAGGAAGAAATGGGTCGGTGTGTAGTGCAACAGGCTAACTGATGGTATAGGACTGGAAGGGGAGAACTGTGATGTGGTTCAAGTTCTCTGAAGACAAGAGACTACTATTTCCATATTTTCGTCTGTAAGTTTGACCTAGCTATAAGAAAGCTAAGTTTGCAATTTTATGGTTTAACTTCTATTATTTTCAATGTTTTTTCCTGTAAGCACCTTTGTTCTATTTCAGCCAATGTGTAGATATACTGTGGGTCAGATATTCAAAGGGGTTGCGCCTGGCGCAACTGAGTTGTGCCGGTGCAACCCAAGTAATGCGCCCCAGTGCGATACTGAACAGGGGGGGACTTGTGAAGTGCAAGACCCGATGTGCCAGGGTGCAAAGTAAATGTATGCAGTGTGGGTGTGGGCAGGACAGTAGTGTGGTGGGTAGGTAACTGGCTGGGTGGCAGGACACAGAGGGTGGTGGTAAATGGCTGTCACTCCACAGAGGGAAGAGTGACCAGTGGGGTACCACAGGGATCAGTGCTGGGACTGGTCCTATTCAACATCTTCATCAGTGACATTGCGCAGGACCTAGAAGGCAGAATTTCACTGTTCGCTGATGACACAAAGCTCTGTAACAGAGTAGACACACCAGAGGGTGTAGACAGAATGAGAAGCGACCTGCAGAAATTTGAAGAATGGTCAGGGGTTTGGCAGTTGAAAGTCAATGCAAAAGTGCAAGATAATGCATATGGGGCACAAACACCGGCACAATATATCAGTTGGAGGTGAGGATATAGCATGCACCAAGCAGGAAAGGGATCTTGGGGTTATCATCTCTGATGACCTCAAGGTAGAAACAGTGTGACAAGGCAGCAGGTAAAGCAAATAGGATGCTGGGATGCATAGGCAGGGGCATCACCAGCAGGAAAAGGGAGGTCATAATTCCACTACACAAGACACTAGTGAGGCCCCACCTGGAGCACAGTGTACAGTTCTGGAGACCTTACCTACGTAAGGACATAGACAGGTAGAGAAGGTTCAGAGGAGGGCAACAAAGATGGTGCATGGATTGCATCACAAGTCCTATGAGAGGATAGGTTGAAGGAATTGAATATGTACTCCCTGGAGGAGGAGGAGAGAGGGATATGATAGAGACATACAAGTATCTTACAGGGAGGAACAGGGTGCAGGAATACACTATTTTTAAGCAAAAGATGTTCCAGGACTAGAGGGCATGGGATGAAGTTGGAGGGAGGACGATTCAGAGGAAGCGTAGGGAAGAATTTCTTCACAGAACGGGTGGTGGACTAGTGGAACACCCTGCCAGAAGAAGTGGTGGGGGCTGAAACAATCACAGGATTTAAGAATGCATGGGATAGACATAAAGGAATCCTGGAGGTCAGGGTTAAGGGGCAACAGACTTCTAGGAAAACATAAACTGAACTTACAAGCTCAAATGGGCAGACTGGGTGGGCCATAGGCCCTTATCTGCTGACACTGTCTATGTATCTATGTATCAGTGCAAATGCAGGGGGCGTGCTCATGCATATGCGGCACATCCCGATATTCAGCCCAGGATGTGCGGCGCATATGCTGGCACAACCCTGAGTTGCGCTGCAAATGGGGGCTCAAAGTTGAGCCGGAAAACAAAGGCTCAAAGCCAGGCCACCCACAGGTGGGCTGCTGTATTGCAGGGCCCAACACAGCACCCACCAGCCATGGGTGGCGAACTGCCCAGCAGGGACACTGTCCACAAGCACCCACACCCTCCTCGGTGGTCCAGTGGTTCCCCCCTCCTTCCCGTATGCCTGATTGTGGCCAGTTGTAGAAAAGAAAACCCCATGGTGGTCCAGTGGTTCCCCCCTCCCACCCATATGCCCGATCATGGGCATTTGTATACATTAAAGAACTCTGGTGGTCTAGCAGTTCCCCCTCCCCTCGGTATGCCCGATTGTAGGCGGTAAGCAACTATTATCCAACCTGGTGGTCTAGGTGGTAGCCCTCCTCCCACCCACAGAGGACCCCCAGCCACCCAGCTCACCCCGGTCATTGGGCGGCTGCATCCCACCCGCCACCTACCGACGATAGCGCATACAGTATGATCTTAGGTTTATTGGTCCACAGTGTGGACCAATGGGTTTGCAGACCATACTGTACCACACAGGCACAAATATGTGAATGCGGACCAATAGGCTTACAGATCATACTGTACACTATAATTTGGCGGGCGGCCGGGTGGTATGCGGGCGGGGTGCAGCCGCCTGCCGATGGTGGTGGGGGCTGGGTGGCCGGGGGTCCTCTGTGGGTGGGAGGGGAGGTGGTTACCACTAGACCACCAGGTCAGATAATAGTTGTCAACTGCCCGCAATCAGGCATACCAGACAGGAGGGGGGAACCACTGGACCACCATGGGGTTTTCATGTCTACAACTGGCCATGATCAGGCATACAGGTGGGAGGGGGGCACCACTGGACCATCATGGAGTTTTCTTTTCTACAACTGACCGTGGTCGGGCATAGGGGACGGGGGCCACTAGACTACTGGGGACTCGACTCACGGCAACAGCGGCTGCTCAGGGCACCAGACACATTTCGCCAGGCTGTCTTGTGCAACGCATGCAAATGGGGCCATCTGCACCATGCATAAATTATGGCCCCATTTGCATGCCCAACTCTGAATATTGCAGGTGATGCGCACAGCACAACTACATTTGCACTGGAGCATTCCCAGTCCTCAATGTCTGGGGAATGCGCCAGTGCATTGTTCTTGCATCAAGTACATTGTGTGCCATATTCAATGGGGATACGCCTTTGCACATCACCTTTGAATATTGCCGTGTCCTGGCCCCGGCGCATCTCAGTTGCGCTGCACCCCCACTTGCGCCACTGCCTGGCGCAGTCTGAATATCCTGCCCTGTGTAAATAAAGTAGTTTTTATTTAGCACAATATACAGAGTGGTTGTGCATTTTAATAAAAAAAGGTATGGTTTATGAATTTCTGGGGTAACTATCGTTTCGAAGAGGCACACTAAATCTAGTTTAAGCAGTTTGAAAAACACACTCCTTCCTGATACAGGGAAAGGAGTGGAGTGAAGTTTGATAAGACAGAACCCACATTTCACCTGGGGTTTGAACAGACAGCCTTGACTTGATCCAGGTGGAATGGTGACTGGGATCAGAGGGTCCAGGGGCCCAGGGAGCGCAACCTGTGCAGAGGGTTGAGCGTCAGTGCAAGGACACAGTGAGGGGTGCAGAGAGTCCAGGTGCCCAAGGTGTACCACCTCTGCAGAGGGTTGAGCTTAGGTGCAAGCACACGGTGGGGGCGAACACTGGTGAAGGCCTGCAGTAGCTGGCTGCAAGAGGGGGAACAGATTGGGGTGCAGACAGGTGGGCTTGTCACATCCGCCAGCAGCTCAACCCGATTCATTATGTCTGTTTGCATCTGTATCTCTCTCAGCAGCAGTCGCCAGGTTAACATCTTCCAGCAGGAATACTGACATACGGGCTAAAATACACAGCATAAAAAAACAACCTACCTGTAAAGGTAAGTACATCCAAACAGTAATCAAAGCAAGCAGACAAAGTGGAGTTACAGCAAACAAGGAGTGCGTGAGCATCGCTATACAACACGATCATAGACAGGAACAGGGAGAGGAAGAGAGTGGACCAAAACAAATACAGGGAGTTCGAAGGTGGCAGGAAACACTGGATGTTACCACCTGTGAACTAGAAGCATTCCTCAGCTGAAGATGGAGTTTGTGCCAGGTATCTGTGCTGCAAATAGCCCTTACATTTCTATTAATGATCTGTTATTGTCTCCCATATGTGGATACCTGTTCCTTGCTGTATATGCTTACAGTACATTGCTCCCCTACCTGTGCTACTGTATCTAGTCTAATACTTTATGCTGAGAGCTGTCACAATGTTATGTATGCAATATGTATGCTCATCTGTGATGTTATCTCCTGGGTTGTACAAGGAAAAAAAGGCAGTTTCTGCCCAGTGTACCTACCCAGTTAACAAAACTTAATAAATAAATATAGAGACCTTGGTACCAATTTCATGCTCCATCCTGGGAATTCAGGAGGTAGGTGCTGCTTGACTGTGTGATGTGGGCTAAGACGTAATAAGGGGATTTTCCTTGTGCGCAGTTGTACAACAAAGAAAGCTGGTGATAGTCACACTTGCTTGAGAGACTTGTCCAGTTAAGCTAATCATACAGCAGACGACAATAGGTAGACTATCCACAGGATAGAATCAACCTGCACGACTTGTACAAATGATCCAGGGGCAGCAGCAGATTTTGTTTGCACAGCAGTATATAATGTTTCCATAGCCAATGGAAGGGAGCAGGAGTAGTAGTCGTAAAAGCCTTTATTTTTTTACAGAATAAAAACTTTAGGGCAGATGGGCCCTATTTACAAAGCTGTCCTGTAAGGAAGCATAAATAACACTGCGTTTAGTATCAAAGACAGTTGTACTTAGGTAGAGTGATGCAGCAACGTTAAACTTTGTCGTCGAAGTTGCCACGAGAGTTGTGAAACTTTCGACATCACAAAGCTTCGCAAAGTTGCTACTACAACATTCACTGACTTTTGCTGACTTTGCAGTATTTGTTCAGGTTAAGTGGTGCTTTTTTCCAGGAAGTGGCAACTTCACGAACAACGTTTTGTCACTCCACAGAAAAAAAGGGTTGTCTCACCTGGCAAAAAATATTGCGAAGTCAGCACTTTGAACTTTGCGAAGTTCTTTTGAAGCAACGTTTTCTCAGCTTCTCACATCTCCACACTTAAACAGAAGGCAGAATATGCAGTGGCAAAGGCAGTAATATTGTAAATACGTACATACATGGGACTGAGTGCACTATGTGGGGAGCATGTAGACCCCCGTGTACCGTGATTCCTTAGAATACAGCTGTCAGGTTATTCTTGTTACATATCACATTAAATGGGAAGTTTGGCGATGGAGTCAGGGGGTCAGGCGACCCCTCACTTGTGTAGCTGAAGGGTCAGACATTGAATTGAACAGTGCCCTGGGCTGAGGTGTTATATGCAATTCTGACCCCTCAGTTTTTGGTACACTCCTCTGTCACAGACAAAGTTTATATCTGTAGAGAAAGTTGAATTAGGACACCACCAGTTGTAATGATGTGATGCATTATACCTACAGTAAATCCCAGTAATGTAAAATAAGCAACACCATTGTCATAGCGATAGGAAAGCTGATAAACAGTATAACAGCAAGAATGATTACTTTCCACACTATCCCCCACGACTAGCAAGAGCCTAACCAGTAACAAAAGTGCAGGCTCAGTAATTATCATGTAACTGAATTTTACGGAGCATTCAGCAACATAATTCCAGATAGATAGTGAGCACTGTGACTTAACATGAATGTACACATATACATCAATATACGGAAAAACACTCCTCACTTAACAGATAAACTGTCAGTCTCCCAGTCTAGTTTCAAGTATCTTGAAATTAAGTCATTCAAGCATCCAAGAGGCAATAAATCAAACAGGACAGAAACAAAGTCATTGCACCTCGAACATTTGCAATGAAAAAAACCAAAAAAACATGAAACAGTCGACAATTTCAAGAGCAAAAGGCTGTGCAAGTTTATTGGGGGCAGCTCCTCTCCCCATCTGACGAAGCCTTTGGGTAAGGTAAAGAATGCTGGGAGGTACTGTGGCAAAGATGCTGTCCCAATAAATCTGTACAGATTTTGAATTTCTAACAAGTGGCTATGTTCATGCTGTTTTCTTCACTGCAGGAGTTTGAGTGCAACAACTTTGTGACTGTCTTTTGTTTTCATCCTCTGTTTATCCACCTGCCCCTCCTGACCTGCAGCCTGCCTCCTTCCGACAGTGACCCCCAGCCTGGTCACCCTTGTCTTGGGTCTTACCCCATCCTCTTATTAACCACCGTGGGTGTGTGGGTGCCACAGGTGGGTGTGCAAAGCCTGCAGGGTCGCCATCCTCATCGTGCTCAGTTTGAGGTGTTTCCCCCCCATTCTTGGTAACCCCCAACCCCTGAGGCTGGCACACATGCTCTAAGATGGACATGTGATGTGAAGACATCTTAGAAGCTTGACTTGTGAGCCTGCCCCTCTAAGAGGCAGCTATTGCTGTGTCACCTAGTCTCCACTATGTTGGTTGAGCAGTGGCATGCACTGTGCCCCTGCCCTGCTGGAGGAGAGCCATCTATGCATGCTTGATCTAACTTCCCCATCCGGCCCCCCCCCCGAGTGGCCTGGGTTCATTCCCAAACCCCGGTCTCTGGCCTGGTGTGGGGCACCTCAGCCCACCATGCCACTGGACCGGGTTTGTGACTCTCAAGTGGATTTTGTGCTAGCCACCCAGTTCAGCAGAACAGGGCACTTTATTTATTTATGACTCTGATAACTGGGTAAGTGCGCTGATCCCAGGGACCGTTTTCAGGCATGACCCGGACCATGGCACAGGATGGCAGAGAATACAAGGTGAGCAAATAATTACACATGTAGGAGATCAGACTCAGATACAGCAACTGAAGCACAATACAATTCCATGCAGTTTCCAGCAGAGTCTCTTTGATTTCTGTAATATACAAAACAGGTACTTGCAGATCAATGACATAAAGCAAATCCTGGTGTACCTTTATCAAGGAACAAAGAACAATACTGTTCCTAGATGCAATGTAACATCGTTGATGTCTACCTGCAGATCCTCCCGTTCAAGCCAGTCCCTCATGTTCTGACTCCACATTGTCGTACAGTCTGTGCAGCGACTGTAAGACCTTTTCCACTAATTTCTCAGCATCCACAGGATAATTGATTAAGTTGATTTTGTTGTCCCAGATGGTCCTAAACGTTGCTGGTGGTACAATGGTGTGGGTAATTTTGGCCTCTCAAACAGTCTCTTTAACGCTGTCAAAACGCTTCCACCTCTGTCTAATAGCATAAGAAACATTGGGGAAAAATAAAACATTTTTTTCCTTCCACCAAAATCAATTTCTGACATCTTACCAATGTCAGTATTTGGTCTCTGGCACCTATGCCATCTGCGATCAGATCAGAAGAAGGGTGCTGAACAGATCTACTAATGGCCACCACCTCAGGACAAACCAGTATAATTTTGCAGCTCCAGCAGTTCTTCAGCTTCAGGAAGGCACCAAACAGTCTAAAAAAAAAATTGAACTTGAACTGAGCTCTGTCCTTAGAGCTCAGACTCGCCAATTCCGGGTGGGTCCTGCTTTTTTTGTCTAGAACTGTTCTTTCACTCCTACTAATTGAAATGAGGTGTGATGGAGGCCGGTGGGATAAGACTGATTTTATTCCACCCTGAACCCTGTGCCATTATTTAATGGGGTGGGGTGGACGGGGAGGGTCGATCTAGGCACCAGCATAAAAACAAAACAAACATAAAATCACAGTAAGCATTAAAAGAACTCAGCTGTATTGCATTCTGAAAACCATGAATTTCCAGTTATTCTGTTCTTCAGTACTAAGATGGTTTATTTATTTCGTTGAAAACTAGTAACCGGGAGAGGTACACTGAGCCAAGGCTCGTTTCCAGATGTGACCCAGGGGAAATGGAACAGGAAATACAATAAATAAAAACATTCACAGTATTAACGAATGGTACAAAATACAGTATAAACAGAGTACAGTTTAACACAGTACAAGTGGACGTAAAAGTAAACAGAACTAAAAGTAAACAATGCATAAAATGAATGAAGGAGACTGATACAGGTGAAGGTTAAACCCAGGAGGAAGCCCAACAACAGGGACAGTAGGGGCAGGTTTCAGGTGCTGTGTTAGTGCTGTATTTAAGGAGCAAGGGCAAACTATGTAGATGAAAAACACACTAACACTGCCAATCAACAGCATGACCAAACGGCACCCCCTACATATCGAGTCTCCCTGATTCTTCTTGTGTTTTTCTCTGTATAAAACACAGAACTTTAGAAAGTAGCAGCAGAAAAAAGCCCACCAGCCCATCCCAGTCTGCTCAGCCCTCCCTAATACTCCTGCAGTGGCCCTATTCAGGGTAATCTGTTATGACACCCCCTGTAAACCCATGCTGTCTGACATCCAGAAGTCTGTTCACGTCCAAGAAATTCACCAGCCTGTCCTTTTTTAAGGGATTCTAGCATCTTCCCCACTATTGATGTTAAACTGAGAGGTCTCACACGAGTTTTTCTGCACTTTTGGCTGTAAAGCACATGAAATAAAGCTGCTGTTTTTCACACCTTGAGTGTGTCCTGCCTATCTTTATAGTTTGCAGTCATGTCTCAGCCTGGGTTAGAGGCAGAAGGCAGTACCTGCAGACCTTAGCTATCCTGTGTCTTCACATTTTTTTTTTCTCTTCCAGTGCCCCTGACCAACCACTCCTTCGGGCTGCCAAAGGCCCTCCTACACTGCAGGTCCATCCCTCTTGCTGCCATCCACCTTCCCTTATCTGCTGTGTCCTGGTCATCCCAGACATATCCCTTTGCAGGGGGGGGTCCCCTCCTGGGGCGCACAGGAGGGGAGAGCAGCTCCATTTCCAGTCTGGGCACACAGCACGAGATTGGCTCTGACCGCACGCCAGGGCTTCTTGATGTGAGGGGACCCAGGTGGACATCATCCAGTTGGTTGGGCGGTGGCTTTCCACTTTATCTTTCCATCCCCCACCCACAGCAGTCACATATGCAGCGCTCTCCTGGCCTGATGCGCAGGCAGCATGTGGTCACCCATGCCACATCATGTGTCGTCGCCAGGAGTCACTCGAGAGCAGTGCAAGCCTGCGCCCACCCCCCCACGGGAGGAGTGCGTCCCTGGGATGCCATAAGCCCTCCCTGCCGGTCTCTGCTCGTGACGTTCAGGGCATGAACCCGGGTCGCCACTGTGCCAGGCGATCTCCTATTGCCTGGTGCTATGGAGTCAGCCAAATGTTTTATTCAAGGATCAATTCAGTATTTCAGCATGCACTTCACCAAACACAATAATTCAACCATGACAATTCACAAGTGAACACTTTTTGTAATTTACTTTTTATACTCCCATTCAGCCAGCCCCATCTACCAATCCTCCCAGCCCCATTCTTATCCAGCTCCCGGACTAACCACTACCTCCACTGAACTCCACTGGCTTACCAGCCATGGTGGAGCCATCAAGGCACCACTTACTGCACATGGTGGGGCCATCAGAGTAACACTTACTCCCCATGGTGGGGACATCAGGGTATCGCCTACTGCACATGGTAGAGACATCAGGGTACCACTTACTGCCCATGGCAGGGCCATCACAGTAATGCTTACTGCACATGATAGGACATCAAGGTTCCATTTACCGTCCATGGTGGGGCCACTGGGTTCCTGCTTACTGTCCATGGCAGGGCCAGGGCCATCAGGGTACCACTTACTGCACATGGTGGGGCCATCAGAGTGACACTTACTCCCCATGGTGGGGACATCAGGGTATCGCTTACTGCACCTGGTAGGGACATCAGGGTACCACTTACTGCCCATGGCGGGCCATCGCAGTAATGCTTAATGCACATGATAGGGACATCAAGGTTCCACTTACCGCCCATGGTGGGGCCATCGGGGTACTGCTTACTGCCCAGGGCAGGGCCAGAGCCATCAGGGTACCACTTACTGCCCATGGTGGGGCCATCAGAGTACCACTTACTCTCCATGGTGGGGTTATTATGATACCACTTACTGTCAACAGTGGTACTGTCGGGGTACTGCTTACTTTCCATGGCCAAGCTATTAGGGTACTGCTTACTGCCCATAGCAAGGCCATCGGTTTACCACTTACTGCCCATGGTGGGTCTATCAGGGTACCATTTACTTCCCATGGCGGGGCCAGCAGAGTACTGCTTACTTACCATGGTGGGGTCACTTGGGTAATGCTTACTCCTCATGGTGGGACCACCAGGGTACTGCTTACTCCCCACAGTGGGGCTATCGTGGGAACCACTTACTGTCCACAGTGGGGCCATTGGGGTACCACTTACTGTCCTCGGCCAGGCTATCAGGGTACCACTTACTGCCCATAGCGAGGCCATCGGGGTACCACTTAATGCCCATGTTGGGGCTATCAGGGTACCGTTTACTCCCTACTGCAGAGCTAAAGGAGTACTGCTTACTTTCCATGGTGGGGTCATCGGGATAATGCTTACTCCCAATGGTGGGGCCATCATGACCTTTGGCACTAGGCAGAGACTCTCAAGGCTCCCCTCCTTACCTCACTTCCACACCCTTGATGGGACTATTCTAGAGGACTCCACCTCTTTTTGGTACTTTGGTGTTTGGCTTGACCAGCATCTAAACTTTTCGGTTCATGTTGATGACATCCTAAAAAAACTGCACCCCAAGCTAGCTGCCCTGTACAGGAACCGCAGTTGTTTATCCCTTCTGGTAAGGCGTGAACTAGTTCAGAAAATGATAATCCTCATTTTTGACTACTGTGACGTAGCCTACAGTGCGGCTCCCATGACCTTCCTGTCCAGATTGGACACCCTCTTTAACTCCTTCTGCTGCTTTCCTTGGATTTCCCACTCCACACTCACCACTGTGCCTTATACCATTCACTGGCCTTTCCCTCACTTGACAAGTGGTGCCTATCCCATATCGCCAGATTTGTGTCCAAATTCTGGCTCGGTTCTCTCCCATCCCATCTCTCCTCCTCTATAGGTATCCTTCCCCCTCCTCCCACTCACTCAGGTCTCAGGACACACATAACCTGTCTATCCCTCGCTGCTCTACTTCAGCAGGGCAATCAGCATTCAAGTACCATTTCCCTGAATTCTGGAACCAACTGCCTCCTCCAATTAGGCACTCCTCTAGCCCCTGCTCCCTCTCTTCCTCCCTTAACTTTTCTCCCAACTGTTCCTGCTTCTAAACTGTTCTATCCCTCTCTCCACCCTCTGCCCTCAAGTTCCATCCTCTTCAGCCTGGCCTCTGCTCTCTCCACTGTCTTCGGACTTTGTATTTACATTCTGACTGTGTAACCCCAATAGGCTAGTACTACAGCTTAGCCGACACTTACAACATTGTTTTCTTAATTTATTTTTAAATCATGTTGCTTGTTAATGTACTCCTACTAGTTTAATTTGCTTGCTTCATCTGTTACTGTAATTGTTACTGCACTGTACTGCATTTTTACTGTAATTTGTCCCTCCTGTCCCCTTTTCCCCCAGGATGCACCGGGAGACGAGCAATTGTTTTTGCTCAGCGTGCCTTTCCTGGTGAAACTTTTCAATAAATGAATAAATAAAATCAGGGTACCACTTACTCCTCATGGTGGGCAGTGGGGCCATTGGGGTACCACTTACTGCCCACAGTGGGGCCACTGGGGTACCGCTTACTGCTTATGGTGGGACCACTGGGGGTTCCACCTACCGCCTGTGGTGGGGCCACCGGGGTACTGCTTACTCCCCCTGGTGGGGACACTGGGGTACCACTTACTCCCCCTGATGGGGCCACTGGGGTACTGCTTGCTCCCAGTGGCAGGCCCATAGAAGTACCATTTACTTTCATGGTGGGGGAGGGTCATCTCGGTACCTCAGGTTCCTTCAGTGGCAAAATCTAGCACAGAGGAGGGTGAATTTGGTTGGAAGTGTGGGGCCTGTGTGGAACTGACTACATCCTGCAGTTGTCAGTGTTTCCTCCATTTTATTCCTCCTCACCCCATTCCACATAACAGAAGGCCTTATATGGAGCCAAAGTCTCAGTTTGTGTGTGGCAGGGTAAGTAGCAGAGATTGCTCTGGTAAGGATAGTATGGATATTTCTCATGGTCACTAAAGAAACATCCGGAATTAAAACTGTGAATAGAACTTCATTTTTTAAAAGTTGCTTATGTATATAAGGAGGGGGTCATGAGAATGTTTAATTATTTTGTACATTTAAGGGAGTTTAACTGTTTAAGGACCTTGACAAATGTTTTCAGTGACTGAAGGTGGTAGCCATGTTTGTGATGTCAATCCAGATTAGTGAGGTGGGTCATTAATTCTGTATGTGATTGGCCTGAATTCCACTGCCTGAACTTGTTCCAACCTGTACATTTATGCGGGGTTAAAGAACACCTTTCTCAGTGCTGCACACAAATAAGTGGAAGTTCCCATACCTCTATGGGAGCTCCTCTGTGGTATTAGCAGAATTTTTTTTAATACCCCCAGAGGAAGGGAAGGGAAGGAATCATAAATTGCCCCCAAGAAGCTAGTCATGTGATCCCTTTTCACTTCCCAGTTGCTGGACACGCTCCATTTTATGATGTACGTATAGGGAGAGTGCGGGAGTGCGCTCCATTCAAGTCTATGCAGAGTGATTTGCAAATACAGTTTTTGGCATTTAAATAGCTATTTGGTAAAAGCAGAGCTAGGGTTCAACAAACAAGACCCTTGTTAGTTGAACCGTGGCTCCAATTTTAGCAAATGGTTACTTTAAAGGCCAACAACTGTATTTGCAGATCATACTGTATAGACTTGAATGGAACATGCCCCTTTGCTGTTCATATATATATATATATATATATATATATATACATACACACACACACACACACACACCCTAAAACACCGGAGGGAGCACGGGAGCATGTCCGGCAACTGGGAAGTGGTATCTACAATCTCTTCCCTTCCTTCTGGGGTATGAAAAAAAATTCTGCTAACACCACAAAGGAGCTTCCATGGAGGCAAGGGAGCTTTCTCTTATTTCTGTTCGGGTTTCAAAAACAGCAGGAAAGGGTCTCTTTAACATATGGGTCTTGGAACTTATTTAGCCAATCAGGAAGCAGGACATTTCCAACCCATTTGATAAAATAAAGAAAAGAGTGACTGAAAATGTAGATATTTTCAAATGTTTTGTAACTGAGTTTTGTTGAAGGCAACTGTCATTTCCTCTGCTGTTGACCAGTTAAATCTGGCTTTTTAATTGACTGCTTTATAAGGTTTCAGCCCAGGCTCCTGGCAAAATAGAAAAAAAAAACTCAAGGGTTGCCAAGGAAACTGAAAGGCTCCCATCCCCACCACCCTCTGGGCCTCAGAAACTGGTGTCAGATGATCTAGCAGCGCAGAGCTTCTGCTGCCCGCTGGCACGTATGCTAATCATAACGCAACGCTAATGTGCAGTACACTCAGAAACCTGTCTCGCAGAAATCTCGCTGAAATGGAAGCTCATTTGCCCTTCACACTTGGACCGCTACAAACTGGAAACCAGGAAGGCTGCCACAGGGAGAGACAACAGATCAATAGGAATCAATTTGTACGTCTGTTAGGTAATAACAGACTCCAATAACATGCTTCAAGGCCTCTTTAATTTGTCATAATACAACAGCAGGAAAACTGAACAAGATTATCCAGTCTTATCATGGTAATCCTTCTTTGTGGCAGGTAAAAATAGAAGGATATTAATCTAATTTGGAGACAAGGTGTAGGACTCCCCGACTGCCTAGCCATGTGGAATACACAGTGAATCAACTGAAAATAAAAACATGACTGTGTTTCTTGCAGACAGGGATGGACATGAGCAAGAGGAAGAACAAAGGTAGCAGAAGAATTAGCATTTTGGGCAGTGCTTTTCATACACATTGTATCCCAAAGTGCTTTACAAGCAGTGAGAGACTGATAATGAAGTGACTATAAATGTGTAGCAGCAGTCATTTTGCTGATCAACAGCCACACACAGCCTTGGACAGTTGCATGAACTGATTTTATGGGAAGGAGAATGTTGGCCAGGACAACAGAGAAAATTCCCTACCCTTGCAGAAAGTGCTTTGGGTTCTGTTAGTTTCAAATGGACACCCACCAGGATAGTACCAGAGATGGGCAAAAGGGACCTTGGTTGAACGTCTCATCGGAAGGATGGCACACATCGACAGTACAAAACCACCCCTAGTACTACAGTCAGGTGACAGCGCTAATCACATAAGTAAATACTGGTGAAGGACAAGAACTCATTGCCTCATGGCCGAGAGGCAGATGTGCAACCGACTGAGTCATGCTGACAGCTAGATAAATGAAGCTGTAAGGCATGATGAGGGGTGTGTTATCGAGAGGTATTCCACCCCCTGCCTGATAAACCACATGGGCCAAAGGTGGGTGTTGTTTGCCATGAGGGTGGGCTTACTGATGGGTATCCCACTCCTCTGAGTCGCCTTACTGCTACTGAAGAATGAAATGCAATAAGGTGTTTCAGCAGTATTTATAATTTTAGTAATAAAAAAACCCTTACTGACAGCTTCTGTGTATGCATCTCTGCATCGCACAACAGCAGGGTACACATAACTTATGTGAATATCGCGTGGTATTCGCATGGGTACCAGCCAAGCAGAAGGCTGGGATTTCCCTCTCCAGTTTTACAATAGGAATTGTAACCCGTTTAGCACTTTATGCAGGGATTCCATGCTAACAGAAAATGTTAGGTGCAAACTAAATGCAAATCCATGGCTTTTGTTCTTTATTCTGTTTATTCTCCTGGAGTAGGCTGGGGATATACCCCATATCTGCCAGTATGCTCCTTTCAAGTTCACATCTGTGCTGTGCCAGATCTGGGGACCTAATGGGGGAATCTGGGAAACTGTGACTTGCGCCCCCCCCCACCATGGTGGGGCTCCTCCCAACCTCAAAGGGGAAGGCCAAGATGCTAATCTGATCCCCCCAGCATCCCCCAGAGCAAGCAAGAGGCAGAATGTTTAAGGGCCCTGGCATCACTACATGGCTGCTTTAGGGGTTTCTGTTTAGGTTACCCCTGGAGACACAGACATGTAGTGATGTCAGCGCAGGGCACGCGCATTCCCGCACACACCCTATAGAAGACTGCCGACATCTCCTCTCAACTGCATGGTCCCAGAATGGTGTTGTACTTCCAGCCTCCATTAGGAGCTGCACTAATGCTGGGAACCACAGTGCCCCCCCCAGAGGAGGAGAGGTGTCCTGCAGATGCTCATCCCACCTCCCCCCAGCCAACCCTGTGACGTCCTGGGCTCGTTCCTGTTGCCAGCGTTGCAAGTGTCATCGCTACCTCTGCGCCAATGAGCTGCCTCATTTTAATTAATCCTGAATGTAAAAAAGAAATGAAGAAAATGTCATTTTTTAAATCAAGCAAGTGTATGACTGATGAGCTGCCTCTGGAGATCAGGACACTGGATTTTAGAAATCTTGGAATTGCATGAGATAACATACTGAGTTTCCAACCTCACATAGAGATTGTTTTGAAATCTGCATATGCATGTTTTGGAATGCTTTGCAGAATTCGGGTATGTTTGACTGCTGATGTTAGGAAACTGGCTGCACAAAGTTTGATTTTATCTTTGATTAAATATACGATTGTTATTTATACGGCAGCAAGTAAAGCAAGTGTCTCTAGGATCCAAGTTCTTTTTAATAATGTTGCAAATTTGTTTTGGATGTTAATCAAAAAACGGATTACTGCAATTTATATAACAGCCTCAACTGGCTCGCTTTTGAAATGCATTGTAAATTCTCTTCTGTCTGACATATTGTAAATTGATACTTTTCTTTTTTTCAAGAAGGCTGAAATGTCATTTGTGTGCTGATTTTATCTGTAAATGTCTTTAAATTGTATGTTGTGCTATTTGTATTCTGGGTCACACATGAATATTGGCATTTTATGCCCCTGGGTCTTACCAGGTTAACAAAATAAAATCAAATATTTGTATTCCGGTGTCACGCATGAATATGGGCATTTCATGCCTTTGGGTCTTATCCAGTTAACAAAATAAAAACAAAAGCAAACAAACAAAACAAACCTTTGTATATTTAAGCAATAATGCATGACAGGGTGTGTGTCGTGCTGGGATAATGTCACACCTGGGGTGGTTGGGCATGAGGCCATAGGCCAAGTGTGTCCAATGCCCCAGGTGTGACGTTATCCCAGCAGGACACACCCTGGAGTGCATTATTGCTATTATACAATGGCTCGTTGTTATACATGTAACCCCCCTGCAAATGGGGGTTCCCAAAAGACTTCCAGGAGCTTGCTTGAATGCTCCAAGCCTGAATGGTGTTTGGCGTTTAAGCCATTTATCAGTGAGTGTTTTACAACCTCTGGTACTGTCTTAAGAGCTGTCTGCTTGCAGACATAATTAGTTTGTATGGGGACTGTGTGTTTCTTTGATTGAGTACCACTCGAGCTGCTGCCAATTCACTCCATTTTGCAGTCACTAGAGTGCAAAGGGAACCTATCTGAAAGATGTAACTGTTTGCCAGAAATCATTTAGAGTAATAATGAAATTACAGTTTGTCTAACCTGCTTTCTTTGCAGTCAGAACTGTGTCTGCCTAGTTCCCATTCTGGTTTTGAACTGCTGAACTGGACCAATCAGTGTGGGGTAAGCTAGCTCTAAAATGGTGCCTTGGACTAATCAGAACTTGGACTCATAATCTGAGCCAGCCACAAGAGAATTGTATGGGCAGTGACTCTGGGAGATGTAGTTTAGACTTGCGCCTTTTGGACCAACAGGAGCAGTCTATTGTGAGGACAGCCAATCCAGTCAAGAACTGGGAGGAACTCAAAGGAAGTGCCCGGTTTTGTCTGTTGGAGTTTCAGTTTTAGCTCTGGCAGTGAAGAAGGAAGGAGCCCTGTGCTTTTTCAGTGTGCAGTTTTAGTCGGAAGCGTGTGTAAGGCCCAGAGTTCGGTCTGCAGCTTGTGTAACTGCTTGTTAGGACTGAATCCGTCCTGTGAAGAGAATCAAAGGATATCTGAAGAGTAGAAACCAGGCCCACCCTGAGAAGACTGGAGAAATTGCTGAATTGCACTCGGTCTGTCAGGAACTGAATCTGCTGTGTGTTCTCCCGGTATTGTGCAGTAATTATGCATCGGGATAGAGAAGCAGCCTGCCTGGTATAGTACTTTCTTTGCCATATAAATGTGTGAGGAGTCTCGTGGAGCTCAAGAGTAGCCCTGCTGACATTGAAGGACCCTATCTTGTTTGGAGGTCGTGAGTACTAATTCAGGGTCGCTCCCTGTTGAATTGCCACATTGAATCCAAATAGAATTACTGTACTGCTGACTGTTTAAATAATTTTTCTTTTCTCTGTGTGAAAGGGCCCCTACCAGCTGCCAAGGTTTGGACTAGCCACTAGGGCTTGGGTACCCAGGGACAGTAACTGGTAGGGATAGGCCTGTGCACAGAGCCATAAATAGATGAGTAAAGTGATAAGCTAATTAACCTGATTTCCCCTGTCCTTGTTATATTCCCCTAAATAAATCCGAGCTGCTTGTTTCAGCAAAGTTATACTGCCTGAGGTATTTGTCTATGTTAAAGTATTGTACTGTGATTGTTGCACTGTATCTTATTTTACAGGAGGTCCCAGTGCCTGAACCAGCCCTGGGGGTAAGTGTATACTGTGAAGATAATTCTGATATATTGTGTGGGCCACTAGTGGGAAGAAAGGGGGGTTGCAGTGTCCCAGAGGGCTGTGACCAAGTAAGTTTAACTATTGCAAACCCTGACCTCTGGGTGGAGGCACCCGCCATTGGATCCAGGCCCCTCAACCTGTTAGTGGCAAATCAGGCAGGGGTAGTAGCCCCTGGGATAGCGCCATCTAGGGGTTACATACAAAGGAAAAAAAAACATTTAAAAAATGTTTTTAGTAGATTTTTAGTGTGCAATGTATCTTTGTTTCTGAAGACGGGACACAACAATGCAGCAACTAATCTATACAGTGATGTTATACTCAGATATCAGCACTGTGTCAGGCACACATTGACCAACCGGTGTCCAGGATTCTTTCTTGCCATTGTACAATAGTCAATAATGATATTTTAAAGAAAATTAGTACTTGACAGTACACTGATGGATAAATTGGACCTAACCTTTAAAACCAAATATCATAATACGAGGGTGTACAACCATCCAAAAACCTTTAATATATACCTGAGAGGATCATACTTCACTGTATGGGCAGCCAGGGAGTGGAATAACCTGCCACTGAAGGCGGACAGTGCAGGGGCAGTGAATGTATTCAAGACCAGACCGGATACTTGCATTGATTCAAACTATCACAGAAGAATACGTTAATCAATCATCGAGACATTTGATAGACAATGAGTCCCCTGATGTCTTTATTACCCTAGTATGAACCTTAATATGTTGACTGCATACTAATTGCTCCCTCACATTTCAAACCACTCAAAGTGTATTTGAAGGGAGAGTCTTTCCACTGAATATTAAATAAAAAATAAAGCCAAGTTCTAGGAATTTTTTTTAAGATCTAGTTAAGAACAGGTACCGTGATCAATTAGCATGTGATATGCCTATAATTTTATGTAAATATATGCAAATAATATCAAAAGTGGTAAACAATAAGAAACTTTTAGAACTTCTGGAGTTGCAATCGAAACCAGGAAATATGAGAAATCATGTGATGCGTCAAAGCTAGCAGCAGCATCCTAGAGAGACTCTGATGGACCCAGGTCATTAACTCTTAAAAATCTAAGCAATCCTACTTTTTGATGAACTTTTGAACAGTGCAGTATACTTAGCTACACCAGTAGACAGTGGTGTGTGAAAATGGCAGCAGACATGGAAATGGAAAGAGAGTTATCAACCCTTGTTTGTACACTGCCTCCGTTGCTTGGGAGAGAGCCCGGACCAAAGCATCACAAGTCAGACGACTTGCCACTGCAAGCAGAGGGCCCTATGGCTGAGGTGCTTTCACTGGAAAGGTTTTTGAAAGAGCTCAAACCAATTAAGGAAACCATGCTGGACCTTTATGGGAATCTCAAGGCCATTAAACTGGCCCTGGAAGATCTGTCAAGACATGTCAGCAAAACAGAGGCCTGAGTTAGTTCCATGGAGGATAGATAGAACCGCACTAAGCCAGAGGGGATTGCACTCTGTCAAAAATAGTGAAAACAGTGGTGGGTTTCAAGCATGCATGGAATAAGCACAAGGGTATCTTAGTGGGAAGCAAGGGGGAGCTGGAAACTAAGCAGTGTCTGTTGTGACAGCATAGGTAGAGAAAAAGGGGCAGAGTGGGTGGGCCAAGCGGACTTTATCTGCCGTTAAATTCTATGCTTCTATGTTTCTAAAGTGACCTGCCTTGAGGAGCACCTGAAAGATGAGGTGGGATGAAGTAGGCATATTAAAATCGTTATCATCGGGCTCCCGGAGCGATCGGAAGGCACAGACATGATTGCCTGTGTGTAGAAACACTGTGAGAAGCTGGCTGACTCTTCCCTAAATGGTCTGTCATACATTATTGAACGGGTGCACAGGGATTCTGGCCAATGCCACCAACTGGGGAAAAGCCGAGGACAGTGATCTTTTGTATTTTGAATTACCTAGATAAAGTGCACACATTCTGAGCAACATAAGGCAAATCAAAGAAATATTTTTTTTTTTGCACTTGCCTGGCTCCCACGGCTTTCAGAGGAGGCCTCGTACCCCCTTCTACTCCATCCGCCTGGGCTATTCAAGGCCACCCCTACCCTGACTTCATTGTGCTTGGGGGACCGGGGTTGTATGTGATTTTTCTCCCGTTTTTCTCCCTTTGACCCCCAAGAACACCGGCATGAAGGACGTATGTCCAAGCAAACGACGTGCTGACGCATGCCGTTGCCAAGTGCCCAGAGCGTCCTCCCCTCCCCGGCTCCAGAGAGCAGCCACAGCCCCTGTTAGCCCATGCTTCCACCGGCCCCAGGAACGTCGGGTGTGTGAAACACCCCCAGTAACCCACCCCTGGTGGAGGACAGCATCCGTTGGGATGCTCAATCTTCCACCCCCTTGCTGGTCCCCGACAACCCCGAGTCTGTTCCCGAACCCGGTCGCCGGCGTAGCGCGAGGTGTGGCATCCAGCGCCTCAACCCTCAGCGCCACTGGGCCGGGGAAATCAAAGACATTTTGTGGGAAAGAAAGAAGTTGTTCATGTTTCAAGGCCTCAGCCCCCAAGTGACAGAAAAGCAGGTGGCCTACAGGGAAATAAAATCTATGTTATATGCAGCACACATCAAGTTTTGTGTCGTGTACCGAGCAAAGCTGATAATACAAATGAGGGGAGACAGAAGCAATTCAGAATGGCTGACGGAGTTAGAAAAGAGCTCCTACTGCTGATTCCCAATTTTGTTTAAAGCGTCCTAAGTGACTGTCAGGAGGAAAACGCTGAGCTATCACACACTGCTGATGCCAAGGTTATATGTTTGTTGGCAGATCATTCTCTAAAACAAGTTGCTCACATTAAATCATGTTCCCCCATCTCAGTTACAGTTTCAAGATGCAATTTCCATTAAGTGCCAGACAGAATCTGAGAGGGTTGTGGTGTCACGAAGCCCCCGCTAATGAAGGGGAGAGCTGAGCAGAGAGCTGTAAAAATGTGTGCTTACAACATCCGGAGGCTCCCTTGTCCGCTGCATGTTTTATTACAATACTGATGCCATGGGAGGTCTCCAATATTGTCATCCAGCAGCCTCAAAATGTGAGTAGCAGGACAGCCATGTGAGCGAGACCTGACACGTGGGGGTACACTCGACATGGTGGGCACCTTGATGGCGCAGTACAGTTTCGTGCCATCTCAATGAAAAAGCCAACATGGGAGCAGAAAGGAACAGGAGATCTTGAAAGGAGAACAGATTGAGTAATCATGGTGAAATAGCACAATGGGGTGAGTTCCAGAACAACAGCATAACTAACTGTCTGCGTGATATAGCTGCATTTACATGGGACCAAGAGTCCAAGTACACATATAAGAACTAGAGACTAGCGCAGGACTGTCTGTACTTGTACAACAAACGTACAGTACTTGTGCATCCCAACTTGTAGGAGAGTTGGGGGGGGTTCCATAATTATTGACTCTATGTAACATCATGGAAAGAGCTCCCCGGCTAGAGAGCTTGATCAACATGGGACATTGAAGCACTTAATGGCTGGTAGGAAGCAAAGATCGAGGTGTGGGTGGATTTTCCTTAACTCCAGAACATGCAAACTCTCTCTGGACTAGTCCTGGAAGGGAGCATTTTTTCCTTACATTCTGCGTCAGAATGACCATAAAGTGGATTCATGTCTTTATACTGGTATTGCAGGAGGGGAAGGGTTTTGGGCAGCCCCTGGCACACAGAATGAATGGCGTTAAAGGATGAGAGGCAGCAATGTGCAGGCTTCAACAGTATATATGTTTGACCAGAAAGGAGAGGCGTGTCAGACCAGTTTGGGGAGTCAAGGACTCAGTAGCACGGTTCTAGCATTGCGGTGATTTGGTTATGCGCAGGGGGTATGCTCAGAAACCTTGGGTGAATTGCTTAATTAGTTGTCATGTGATGCATTCACAGAGTCTGCTCTATGGAACTGTGCGAGGAACATTCCGGAATAGTAGGGAAGGAGTACAGTCTCCAGGATCAGGGGAGATGGAAATAAAGATGAAGTTCAATGTTATACTGTTTTGTGATGTTGTGGCGGTGGGTCTGTGGGTGCTGGGGAGGGGGGAGATTATACTCTGGGACATAGTTTGGGGTACCTATTATATATGGGGAGAGGGACTGGAGTCAGAAGGGTAAATGGCTTAAAGGGAGACCAAACCAAGTCACTGGAGAAAGAACTAGAGAGTAACATGTGGCACATATAATTTTGTGTCATACAACATCAAGAAGGGGCAGGTGAAAGCGTTGCAGTATTCTCAGACATTTA
Organism: Neoceratodus forsteri; assembly: GCA_016271365.2. NCBI lineage: Eukaryota > Metazoa > Chordata > Ceratodontiformes > Ceratodontidae > Neoceratodus > Neoceratodus forsteri. Next base: position 283,641,367 of record JADMNL010000027.1, on the reverse strand, counting down.
CAGAACTTGTATGCTACTATTGCTTATATAAAGGAGACCCTTTGAAAAGGAACCAAATATCCTACTTTAGAACAGAATGGGTAGGACAGGGGTATTGGGCAGGGGATAGCAACAAAAAGAAAGGTGCATTGATCCTGATGGCTAGGAGCACAGCATTTCAACCTGAGTGACGACTGTGGGATCCAGAGGGCAGATACATATGAGAGGTAGTATAGCATAGTGGAGAGCACTGAGCTGCAAATTTAGAGAACTGGGTTTGACTCTCACAGCCACCACTTACATACTGTGTGACCATGAGCGAGCCACTTAACTTTTCCATGCTCCAAGGACACACTTGGAACTAAGCCTTGGCACAGTATGCCTTTCCTGGCCAAAAACTGTTTTAAAAAAAATCCTCTACATGGAAGATTGGGCCAGCATGAGGTGCTACTAGGAACAGTGTATGGCCCGAATACTGACTTCCCACAATTTTTCAAAAAAGTAGGCACTGCGCTGGCTGCATGTGTTACTCCGTCAGTCCTCACAGGCAGAGACTGGAATCTGGTCTTCCAGCCTGATTTGGATAGATCCGGGAGCAGCAGGAAATGCCTTACTCCAGGTCAGAGAGGACTGAGGTAGCTGATGGGCTTGCAAGATTTAACCGACCCCTGGAGATGGTTACAGCCTAACAAAAGGAGCTAACAAGTTTGCTCCTGGCCTCACTTCTTTTTGAGGACATATTATTTTTTCTTTGTTTTTTGTAAAAGTTTATTCCTCAAAGAGATCCACTAAGATTTGCCCCTGCACACGATGTATGGGTGCCTTACCTCCACATCAGTAGTATAATGTGACGCTGCACCCAAAGAATTCCTCTAGTAAAAAGTTATTTCACTCACAAAAAATCACAAAACCCGGGTCCCAAGGATGTCCTGGTTTGTTGCCTCTCTCACTCCACCCCGTGCTCACCAGCTTGATGACGAGATGCTAGGGAGAGCACGGGGGCGGAGCGTGGGTGGCCGGAAAAAAATTGGGACGTCCTTGGGACCCGATTTTGTGCTTTTTGTAAGAGAAATTACTTTTTATTAGATGACTTCTTTGGGTTCAGTGTTACATTATACTACTGATGTGGAGGTAAGGCACCTATACATCACTTGCAGGGGCAGTAGAAATTAAATTGGTGGATCTCTTTAAGAAGATTCCAAGGAAAAGGATGGCCCATTTGAGCGTAAACTCATTTTCAATGGGGTCCACATTCATTCATAACAAATGTTACAATAAATATACAACATAAAATACACGTTTCATGAACACTCAAAAAATTCACAGGACTTCTTTTCATGCAACCTATCAGCAATGGTATTATCAGATCATGCCCCAGTCTGTACAATACATAACATTACAGGAGGGGTGGAGATGGACAGGATGGGGTGACTAAACACCCAATTATTGAAGGAGAAGGTGATATGGGACAGACTAAAATAGTGTATTCTGTCCTTCACAGCAGAAAACATTGGATGTGTTGTTGGGGGCAAATGTACCATCAGAGGGAATGTATCAAATTAGCTGCCAAGCAGAAGAAAGAGTACAGTGAACAGGCAGAGGATTTCCTAAAGCAGATTAGGGAGATAGAAAAAACCCTTAAGCCAGATACAAAGAAACACATAAGCATTAAGCCACGATGAAGGTGGCATCTAATGGTGGATTAATGCATGGTTGTACAACGGCCCAACCATGCATTAATCCCATTAGATACCACCTTCGTCATAGATTAATGTCCTTGTAACATGGCAAGTGCAAGGGAACTATTACTTGGATAGTCTTTTACTTCCTTTGACACAGAAATGATGATGACTATACGACTACTTTGACTTCTATTCCTGGTTCAGATCTCTTACTTTTCAGCCTGTGTTTAATTACAAGCATGCGCGTGCACGTTGCAGAGGCCACATTCAGTAATGTGGTGTGTACCACTTTCTGCACGGTTACAAGATTTGCTCTACATTCTTGCATTCCGATTTCACAATGATCAGACCTGCAAAGTTCGTGGCTCTGATCGGCTGCTCTCTTGATGACTGTCCGTTTTCACCTAGCAGTCATGCCATGTTGCATTGTGGGGAGACTGTACTCCTTACATGCTTCACCTTGCCCGAACGCTCACTGCACTTCTCTGAGCTATCTTTCTTCCACCAGAGTCACTGTGATGACCAATAGGTGGCGCTTTTATGAGGGATACGACTCTCCTTCTCCACTATATATCACTGTGTGTCGTCGGGTCCTACTTTTCAAATACAGCTCTGCTGAGGGTAGCAATCGATCTCTGGCTTCCGTCCCTGTACCGAGAACAACGCTTCTATTACTTGCATTTCTGTTGTGTGTCATCGCCATTCTCTCCAGTGCTTCACTTTTGCGCTACGATAGAAAACAGCAGCTTTTGCAAAACTGCTTCCTCGTTTTGCCGACCAATAGGTGGTGGTCTTACAGACGAAGAAAAATGTTCTTCTGTTTCTACATCGTTTCTTTCCCTGTTACCCCTGCCACTCATGTTACTCGGTGACAACAGGTGCCTGGCAACAGGGCGACATTCCCCCCTCACTGCTCTCTCCACTTCTTTACCGCTCCTGCACCGGGAACCAGCCCCCTCTACTAACTGTCTTGCTAGGATCCCTTGTACTTCGCGCTGTCTGTCGCTCGCGCCACTTATTGGTCAACATCACGCTACTCTACTTAATTCTAACTTTCTGAGCGCGTTCATGAGCTCTACATGGCATTATTGCTCTCAAAGTTCTAAAGCAACACGGAATTATCATGCCATAATGCCGTGTTGCTCTTCTACCACATGAACCTCTTCTGCCAATCATGTTACTAGGTTTTGGCTATCTTGTTTTAGCCATGTTACAAACTTGGTTAACTCTTTGTTGAGACAGATATGCATAGCTTATGAGCAAGCAATCTTCACAGCAAAGGTTAAATATACAGAATAAGGTGAGAAAGCCAGCAAATTGATGGCTCTTAGGTAATAGTTTGTAGTTTGAGAGAAGGGGGAAGAGCCCACGCTCATTACTAAACCTAGGGAAATAGCAATGGTGTTACAAAGGGGTTCTATGTCATAATGGCAACCGCGGAATAGCGATTGCCTTTTGGGCAAGTGTACATCACTGAAAATGAATTTTGGTGATGCATACTCATGGCGAATGACAAGAGGGCACCCGAGATCTATGGTATTCTTTTTAATGCAGGAGGTTGTGCCCCCCCACAGCCCCCCTACTAAAGGATTCTCAACTCCAGTGGGGTGCATGTTGGGGGGGGGGGATACTTAAAAAAACAAAACAAGCTGCCTACAGCAAAAATAAACTGCATCGCGCCAGACCTGAACCCTACACCTCCCAACTGACCACCCTCCTCACCACTCTTGCAGACCAGCTTGGCAGCTGCCCATCACACTGCCTCCCACATACCTTCCCCCCTTCCTCCCCCACGAAACTTCCCATCACCCTACCTCGCCCATCCAGGTATCCGGTCGCTGTCCTGCCAAGTAGCCCTGAACACAGGCGCCGTAATTGAGTCGCCACTTTTGTAAGTGCTCAATTGCGGTCGCTGTGTTCACCGGATACCTTACAAAGATTTTACCAGGCACTGTACCATGATGAACAAGAAAGGACACAGGTAGAACAGGAAATAGCCGAATACTTGCAGTCAATGCATTTACCCTCAACTAGGGGAAAACCAGTGAGCAGTACTGTTGGGAATTATAAGGGAACAGGAAGTAGCAGAGGCAATTAAGCAACGGAGCTTGGACAAAGCACTAGGACCGGATGTCTTTCCGGCCAATTTTCATAAAATGTTCGGCCCATACCTCATACATCTGCTAACCAGAACCTCTAATCACTTACACTCAGAGGGCCTGGTGGACAGCCCCCTTACAGAGACATGCATTTCCCTGATCCCCAAACCAGGGAAAGATGACACACTGGCTAGTAGTTATGGACCTATCTTGCTAATCAATTTGGACCTTAACATTCTGGCCAAAGTCCTAGCCATTAGAATGGGGAAAGTATGGATTGTCTTATTGGATAAAACATTTATGGTGGGAGGGTCTCCTGTGACTATCTTAGGAAGTTACATCACCAGATTTGGGTCTGGGGACGACAGGGTCCCAGAGGCCCTGGTCTCCCCTAGACACAAAAAAACTTTCAGTCAGGTCCCCTGGCCTTATCTTTTTGCAGTATTACCAAAGTATAACATCCTAGAAGACGATGTTAAATGGGTAAAGGTGCTTTACCAGAATCCTACGGCATAAATCTACTGCAGTGGAGTACTTTCTGAGAAGGTAGGGCTAGAGCAAGGCATGAGACATGGGGCCCATTGTCCCCCATTGTAGTTAACTTATATTTAGAGTTCCTGGCCCTCCAGCTAAAGAAGAACCTATTGATTAAAGGCATAATGAGTGGTCAGCACAAATACAAGTTTTCGTCGTCTGGAGACGACATCTTACTGCATGTCAAGGAGTCAAACATTTTAATACTGGCGGCTCTCAGGGAAATAGACAAATTTAGTAAGGTATCTGCTTACAAAATGTGGGTAAGTCCAGTGTATTACCCCTGAATGCAAAAGTATTAAAGCAAGATATACCTGACATGGGGCTTCAGTGGGAGATGAAAGCTTTGACCTACCTGGGTATTAAGGTGTTCAAACATCTACCTGCCCTTAAGAAAAATAATTTGGATCCTCTGATAGCGGTAGTGAAGCAGGATTTGCAGAGGTGTAAATCATACTACAAAGCTTCATACTAAGGTGTAAGGAGCCTAGAAGGCGGTGGGGCCCATACTGTCTCCTGTCACATTACCTATAATACCTCAGCCAATTGCCCTCTAATATGTAGGAATCCAATCTATTCTTAAACTGGGTTTGTTGGTACTAGTTATGACTTCCACTGGTAGTTTATTCCAAGGGTACACCACTCTCTATGTGTAGGGTTCTACGATGCTGGTTCGACAACTATGTTGTCGACTGACATCACAGTGACGGATTTATGTTGACCGCAAGTTGCAGTTGACATAAATCTGGCAGGAGACCCTGGTACTTTTTCAATCGCTTCCCCTGATCTATAGGATTCTAACTCCGAGTCGGAGTTGATTTGGGGAGGGAGTGCAGGACCGGGAGACAGGCGGACCATTACAGCGAACTGTCAATGCTGTTGGCATTGACGTGTTTGCTGTAATGGTGTCGCCATACAGTTGGCATATCGTGTGTAGAAGGCCTTTCTTTTTTGTTAGTACTGAATTTCTTTGGTCTTAGTTGGAGTGGGTGCCCCCCTAGTGCTCATTCTGCTACTTTTGAAATCTAGATTTAACTCATTTTAGTAGGTAACTGTCTTGCAGTATGTCATAACATAGAAGATCTCATCATATCCGTCTAGTCTCAAGTGTCATAAGGTTTAGTTTTTGAAGGTGATCGTTATATGACATGGTATTTAAATTGTATATTAATTTGGTAAGTTGTCTCTGTATTTATTTTTCAATCCTGTTGATACTGCCCCTTGCAATGGGCCCCACACTGGGCTACCGTAGTCCAACAATGGTTTAACGTATGATCTACACAATGGCATTATGACTTGTTCACGTCTGCTTCAAATTGACAATTTATGTACTCTTTTAGTCTTTGCTATCTGGTTATTACAGTGTGCATCATAGGTTAGATTTTCCATCGATTGTTATTCCCAAATCTTTTTTTTTTCCTATTGTTTAACCAGGAGAGACACACTAAGCTGAAAGCGTGTTTACAGGTGCAGCCTGGGAGCAAAGGGAAGTTAAGTGACTTGCGCAGGGTCACACAATATGCATGTGGGAGCTGTGGGATTCAAACCCAGGTCTCCAGATTTTCAGCTCAGAGCCTTAAACCACTGCACTATACTGCCTCCCTTTTTCTTCAATTGATTCTCTAAGGGGTCATCTGTTTAGGAGACATGTTCCTTTTTTGTTATGTCTCCCCAAGTGTATAACACAACACTTATCCTCATTAAAACTCATCACTCTAAGATTGACCCATTTCTGAATGTCATCCAAATCATTTTGGATAGTGGCTACGCATTCACTAGAGATTACAATGCCTGCTAGTTTTGTATCATCAGCATATTTACTTATCCAGTTAACTGAATGTTCACCCATGTCTGACATAAATATCTGAAAAAGCACAGGACCCAGGACCGATCCCTGCAGCACCCCACTTGTCACTGGTACTGGGGTCGAGTAGTAACCATTTATACACACCCTCTGTATTCTATCTCCCAACCAACTAGTGATCTAGTTCACTAGTTTGTGATCTAATCATTTGTTTGTTAGACTTTTTATATTATCTCTGTATGGGACTTTATCAAATGTCGTAGCGAAATCTAGGTACTGTATATACAGGCAACCAGCTCTCCACAATCAACCCTGCAGATAATTTTTCATAGAAACATAGATCTGTTGTACATGATCTGCCCGATACAAACCCTTACTGATCTCTATCTCGTTAGTCTCCACCCTCAATGTATTTATTATATCTTTTAGTATTGATTCTATTAATTTCCTGGGAACAGATGTCAGACTAATAGGCCTGTAGTTAGTGTGCTCTGCCCTACTTCCCTTTTTGTGTATCGGTATGTTTGCAGTTAACCAGCGCGGGGAACTTTATTATCGGTTAACGATTTTTCAAATAGTAATTGCAGAGGGGTGGCAATACGTGGTGACAGCAGTTTTAGCATTATAGGGGAAATATTATCTGGTCCTGCTAAGTGTGAATTTTTAATTTTTTCTGTAATACCTTCTGAAGTAATTATAATGTCAGTATTCTTATTAATGTGGATGTCTTTTGTGTATACTGTCCTTGCTGTGAATACTGAGCTGAAATATGAAGTGAATTTATTAGCTATTTCTTCAGGTTCTGTGACAAGTCTGTTGTTTTCCATTATGGAGCATACGCTGGAATTTGATTTACGTAGTGAGTTCACATATCCATAACATTTCTGCATGTTATCCTTACTTTGTTAGCTATCCCTTTTTCCCATCCTCTATTTATTTATTTATTTCATTTTCTCTTTATACTCCCTGGGCCCGTGGCACTGCACTCTCTTCAGGAGTCGCCTACGGCCTTCAGTCCCCACTCTCCTACTTGTTCCCGAAGTGGTCCATCTCCCATGGAGCCTTGGTTCTACCCCCCAGGTGGGGTTGAGGTGGGGGCCCGTACACCCCGTATTCCTTTGTTTCGTTGGGATGCTGGTTCTGAGGCAGGTAGGAGGCACTGAGGATCGGGGCCTGGCGCTCCATCTACTAGGGGCGCTGTAGGCCATTTTATCATTTTTCCTGTGCGGTGTGCGCCCTGACATCAAGGCGCTGAGCGCCGACGTCCATCACGCGGCTCCCTTACTATTGGCTGGGCTTGCTGTACCTCGGGTCTTTACCAGGAGTCAGCCAAGCACCGAGCCTTGGTTCCCCCTTCCCCCCAGAGAAGGTGAGCAGTCCCTGGAACACTCAAGCCTCCTCCACCGGCCAGCCCTCCAGCTTCCCAGGCTCGTTCCCGAACCTGGGTCACTGGCGTCATGAGCGGTAGCACTACTGCTGTGCTCACGGGCCGGCTATTTATTTTTCTTAATTATATTTTTATATTGTTTTTGGACATCTTTGAATTGTGTCCATGTATCTCCAGATCCTGTACTTCGAAACTGATCATAAAGTGTGCACTTCTTCTTTATAAGCTTAGTTAGACTTTTAGTTAACCATTTTGATTTGATGCCTCTGTTGTTGTATTTCTTGATTTTTTTGATGGATCTATCACATACATTGAATATCTGACTTTTAATGATGTCCCACATTTCAGTTACAGTTTTGTTTTGTAATATAACTTCCCAGTTGATTTTCTGTAGATCTGCTTGAATGAGTGGTTTGTTTGCAGTGTTGAAATTATAAATCTCCCTTAGTTACTGGGATATATTCCTGGAAAGAAAATTTGACATAATCGTGGTCACTATTCCCTAGTGGTGTGATAACTTCACAATTTATAACGTTGATCTCATTTGTGGTTAGAACTATGTCAAGAACATTTTCTCCTCTTGTTGGTTCCTTAACATACTGTCCTAGTCCAAGTTGTTTAACTATCTCAAGGAAGGAATTACTACGCGGCTTGGTTGTTTCAAGCTTGTCCTAGTCTATAGTGCTGTAATTTAAGTCTCCCAAATATATTACTCTACCAAGTTCACATGCCTTTTCAATTTCTCCTTTTATTTGTTCAGTTATTTCACAGTTTATTGCAGGGGGTCTGTAACACAGTCCAATTATGATATTCCTATTATCACTGGTATCGATTCTAATCCACGTTGATCCATGCATGCCATCTTCATGTTTTATTCTGGCAGTAATATTTGTGGATTTTAATTTATTTGATATATATGCTGCTACCCCTCTTCCCCTCCTTATCGAGTTGGTATAAGGTATATCTTGATTATTTCCCTGCCCCAAATATAGTTTCCTGTCCACCAGGCTTCACTTATGAATGCCACATCAAAATGATTGTGCGGTACAAGCATTGCCTCCAGTTCCTCCTTTTTATTATGGATACTTGAAGCATTTATTAGGTAGCTGTTTATTATTTTCCCTGGATTATTTCTGTTATTTCTTTTATGGGTACTTTTTGGCTTGTTACTGGTTGAGAAGCTAGTCCAGCCCCCCGAGTCAGTTTAAATTATCTATTGCGGTAATTCATTTCTATCATAGTTGCTAGTGTTTGATGCTCCCATGATACTCTCTGGCATTCATAGGCTTCTTTTGAAAACAGTATCCCGGGTGTCTATGAATTTAACTTCCTCCTCCAGGCACCTGTTTTGTAGTAGGATATTAATCCTTTGAATTGTATTATTTTTTTTCTTTGTGGCAGTTTAGATTTTGCAGTAGTCCTGATACCATTGGTATTTGTCCCCTACTCTATCATCGTGCACATGTCCATAATTTCTTCCACAATGTCCTTTTCGTGGTCCTTCCCCACATTATTATTACCCACATGTAGTACAATTATTTGGTTCTCTGTCCCCTCATCAATAACCCTAGGGAGAATGCCTCTTATGCCTTTAATCTGTGCCCCAGGTAAGCAGTTTACAACTCTTATTTGTTTTGTCAGCTCCACAAATTATGCTGTTAGTTTTCTGCACTATAGAGTCCCCACTAACCAGTATGGTTTTGTTTCCTGCTACATTTATTTTTTCCATTTACAGCTTTTTTGCCTTTTTCCCAGTTTTGGCCCCTTCCCTCATGGATCCGAGGCACTGAACGTATATGTGTGGAGACACGTGCATGCCAGGCACTGCAGAGCGCCACACCCTACTAGCTGTCCCTCTCCGCCTGTGCCACCACTGGACCTCCACCCGATGGTGACGGGACTACGGGAAGGACAGAGTCCACCCCAGGAGAGGTTAATCCTGCTCCTACCCTGCCTCCCCAGCAGGCTCCCTGGCGACCCGAGGTCATTCCCGAACCCGGTCACCGGCATGACGCGAGGTAAGGCTAGATGCCTCAGCCCTAAGCGCCACCGGGTCGGCGTGCTTCATGCTACATTTTGTATGTCAGCAGATGTTGAGTCATCACTTGCAGCCAAGGGTGTGTATTTATTAAATAGTGCTAATTTGGCTGTACCTAAAGCTCACCTTCCCTTTTTTCGTGGCACTTTACTTACTGTGGGCCAATCTCAGTCATCATTATCTGTTATGTCTGTAGTGCTTTTGTCAGTAACTATCTCATCTACTGATGAGCTGCCATCAGATGGTTGGCCCCTCTTCCTTTTGTCTTGTGAAATCCCTTCCATTAACACTCTAAGGAAGGGTGAACATTATAAAAATGAATGTTCTGCCACGACTGACGTATCCCTTAGGGATGCTAAATATAGCACTGCCCCTAAAATGATTCAGACAAATACACAGAGTAATAGACTTTGTTTGGCAGGGGCAAGTAGCCGGAATAGCACACTTTAAGGAAACAAATCCAAAACAAATAGGAAGATTAAGGCGTCCACACTTCTTTTTGCATCATCTGCCATTACAGGTGGACACTCCTCCTGTCTGGGATGAGTTTGAGCTGGTTGGGGTGGGGAGGTAGTGGGGATAATCTCAAAGTTGCGGACTACACAGTGTGATCTGGACCCAGGTCTGACCCACCTTTTGGCTGGGTGTTTGGACCTGTGGTTGCTGAAGTTGTCTGGAGTTCATTGAGGAGTGGGATCTTCCCATCTTCCCTGAAAGAGGCCTTGGTTAGAACCCTTCTGAAGAAGCCCTCTTTAGACCCGGACTGCCTCAGCAACTACAGGCCAGTCTCGAATCTCCCAGTTTTAGGGAAGGTCATAGAAAAGGTGGTAGCCGTGCAGCTTGAGAAACATCTCACCTCTTCCTTCACCTATGAGCCTTTCTAGTCTGGGTTCCATGTGGGGCATAGTACAGAGACTGCCCTGGTGAGGGTGCTAAATGATCTCCTGATGGCGAGGGACAGGAGAGACTGTACCATTCTGATCCTCCTGGACCTCTCTGCGGTGTTTGACATCATTGACCATGAGGTGTTACTTGACCACCTGCGGTTCTTGTGTGGCCTCTCCGGTAATGTCATCAACTGGTTCAGGTCACGCCTGACAGACAGAGTGCAAAGGTTGAAAATAGGACTTGTCTCATCTAACCCGAAGCCTCTGTGCTGTGGGGTTCCACAGGATTCGGTCTTGTCACCCTTACTGTTCACGGTGTACATGCTGCCATTGAGGGACATTATCAGGCGGTACAGGCAGGGTTTTCACTGATATGAAGATGATACCCAGCTGTACGTGTCCTGTGCACCCAATACTCAGGTGTCGAACTCTGTATTTAACAGGTACTGTGAGGAAATCCAGTCGTGGATTACTCACAACTGGCTTAAGCTTAACCCAGACAAGACTGAGGTACTGGTTGTGGATCGGGTGGAGGAGTGTGTGTGGTGTTACCCTCAGCCTAGCATTGGGGGGTGTGCCCCTAGACCCTTCTAGACAGGTGAAGAATGTGGGCATGACCCTGGACGAGGGTCTGACACTTGATGCTCAGCTGTCAGCCATGGTTAAAAGCGGGGTTTTATCATCTCAGGAATATCGCCCGGATTCGAACCCTGAACATGTCTGAGGACCTGATCACGCTGGTACATGCTTTCATCACTTCCAGGCTGGACTACTGTAATGCCCTGTCCCTAGGGTTATCTGGAGGCAACCTCCACAGGCTGCAGCTAGTGCAGAACGTAGTGGCAAGATTGCTGACAGGGGTGAAAAGGTGTGAGCATATCACCCAAGTTCTCCACGAACTGCACTGACTGCTGGTCCTGTGGAGGGTTGTCTTCAAGATAGGGCACCTGACCTATAAGACTCTGCACAAAAAGGGACATGTCTATCTGCAAGATCTCCTTGTCCCTTACCGGCCACCACGGGCACTCTGTTCTGCCAGGGGAGGCCTCCTGGGAGTTCCCAGGGCTAGGTTGCAGCATTCTGGGGACAGGGCGTTCTTGTTGGCCATGCCTACCCTGTGGAACTCCTTGCCTGGATATTTAAAGGAGGGTCCCTCAGTGGAAGCCTTTAAAAAGGGCCTGAAGATGTATTTGTTCCAGCAAGCGTTTACTGATTGATTTTCTGAAATTATTATTTTGTTTTATATGAGATAGATAGATTTAATTGCATGCTCCCAATTGTATTTTTATGTGTGCATTTGTGCATGATTTTAAATTGTATGGTTTTATATTATATAGCGCCCAGAGTCCCAAAAACTGGGCACTTTAGAAATAAAATATCTATCTTTTTTTTCCCCCAATTGTTTAACCAGGAGTGGCACACTAAGCTGAAAGCTTATTTACAGGTGTAACCTGAGGAGCACAGGGAAATTAAGTGACTTGCTCAGGGTCACACAGTATGCAAGTGGGGGCTGTGGGATTCAAACCCAGGTCTCCAGATTTTCAGCTCAGAGCTTTAAACCACTGCGCTATACTGCCTCCCTAAATATTTGCACTGGGTTAAATCACACCCAGTGGGGGAAAGTGAGGGCTACGAGCCACAGTGGTTGAAAATCAAAAGAGATCTGTGCAAAGCACAAGGGCTAGAAACAGGGTGCTGTTTTATGTACCATCAGCCTATAGGGCTTACAAGGCACCCCACTTTATTGGTCAGTCAGAAGGCATCAGCAGCTATGCAAATACTTGAAAGTACACTTGTGTAAGGATACCACACAGGCTATACTGAATAATCCAAATGTGCAGACGGCCAACAAACCCATCACAAGGGGCTTGTGGAGTACTCTACAAATCCCAGGCACTATGCATGAAGCAGGCGGGGTTACGCGGAAAAGCTGCGTACCCCACCTGTGACCCTGCACCCCATGGATCGGTCCGTCTATACTGGTGTTCACCAATGCTAGCCACCTGTCCTCGGCTCCTCCTCCCGGTGCACAGGACTCCACAGGGTGGTCAGGGGCGGAGTCACGGACCCAGGTGGGCATCCAATCAGATGCCCATCTAAGAGACCAACCCCCACCCCCTGCACGGTGCAGCCATGGCCCAGGAGTATGTCGGCGGACCCCCCACCCCATGGTACCAACACCCCACGACACCAGACATGTTGCTGGTGCTGCAGCTAAGCTGCCCCAGCCCTCCCGATCTACCTCGTGGGCTGGGGTGGCACTGCGGGACATTCCCCGGTCCTCTCGCGACCGGTGGGAGGTATCCGTGGGGGTGCACAGAGGGTTACGGCAGGGTCTACCCTGGTGTACCCTGCACCAGCCTCCGCACCCATATGGCCAGCACTACGCTGTTTAGTGAATACCGTGTAGTGCTGGCATGCCCCCAGTGCAGTGCTGTCCTCGGACGTGGTGGATCGAGTACGGTGGGTATGCGCACCCGTTTGTGCATCCCGCACGGGGGGGGCACACTGGGTGCAGGGTGGCTACACACCCAAGTTATGTGGCACATAGCCCCTCTGCATGTTCATGCATAGCATCTCCCCATTTGCAAATACCTGGTACTAGGAGATCGACGTACTAACTTTGATACCTTTCAAAACAGATACAAGGTCACAAATTCAAAATGTTTCTCCTTTTTACAATTGGCACATGCATCTCACTTTGCCCCCAACCTTGGTCAAAAGAGGGTGGCTTGGTTTTAGAACAGCTCATGGCAACTGCTTCTTTGCCCCTTGCCCTTTCTCTGCTACATAGTAAGTAAGTAATTATTTCTCAGGCGCCCAATCCCAGAAGCTCTGGGTGCCATACAGAAAATTTAGAAGTCATAATCAACAATAAATATAAGCCGCTGCATGCAGTCTCGTGCCACTAAAAGGCTGGATGGTAAATGCCTATCTGGCAAAGAGAGCTGCAAATAAATTTGTCAATAAGACAATGGCAGCGAATCTGGCTTGACGTATATAAATACATTAAACAAGATAGATACAGGCCTATGCAATTTAAAATTCTTCAGAATCTGTATCGTACACCCAGTACGTTTTATAAAATGGGCAAACTGGATTCGGCATAGTGCACTTGGTGCAGAAAGGCGCATTAGTGCACATTCTATGGTCTTGTGAAAAAGTGGCTCCCTTTTGGGATGCCATCAAACAACATCGGGACCTTCTCTTATGTTTAGATGAAGCATTTACACCAGAAATTTGTCTGACAGGTAAATACTAAGGTATAGTGATGGGTCCAAGGGGATGGGGCATATAGCTCCAATTGTAGCCACAGTCAAGCCTGTAATCCTCAGGCACTGGATAAATAATGTTATTCCCAGAATGGCAGAATGGCATAAAGAAATTCTGTTCGCACTAAATGCAGAAAAACAGATGGCCAACCTGAATCATACTGTAGGTATAAAGCGTACTGCAGGAGATGGGAAACTCCACACCCTGCTACCCATAATTTGAGCAGCAGATTGTAAAAAGCAATATTGCATTATCATTCTACTGTGGAGAGTACTGAACTCAGGGGCAGGGGCAGTGGAACTGAGATGCTATTTCATTGCTTAACTTTTTGTTGCTTAGGTTTGCAATACCCGAAGACTGGATAATGCTGACTCTGGGGCACGTGGGGGACTGTGCTATGGGATGCTTCAGCCTGTGGCCTTGTGCCTCACAATGCACCTGGGGTGCGTGGTGATCTAGCATAATGCACACCCTGTTGTGTGTTATTGCTAGCACAATTAGAATATTTTACTCACAATGCCAGCCTCATAGCGCCACAGCCCCATCCCTAAAATAAGATTTTGCTGATGTGAAGCAGGGATCTGGGTTGCAGACGCTGTATATACATAGCAATAGGATCGGGAAGGGGGCCTGTCTAAAGGCATAAACAGTAATAGTGCTGGTGGTTTTACGTGTGCAGCAGATGAAGTAACATTTGGTCACTTAGGTCCAGCCAATTCGGTTTTCTATATAGCATGCAATGGTGACTATCACAGGGTGCTTTTTCAATTCTATTTATGCACTGTGGCACATCTATGGAGATCTACCCCTTGCTCAACCTGCGGACCCCACAGACCCCTCTCCCGCTCGACATCCACCAGACCACCTGAACAGGGAGGCCCATGATTTACCTCTCATGTCGGGCTCCCCCCGGGAGGCTGGGAGAGAGACCAAGATTCACCTGAATTCCCCACCAAGACTTACATCAGGCATAATATTGGTGGAGAAGGCTGTGAGTCCCCAAGTGTCATGAAGCATAAAGTACAGAGGGTTTTCTTCATTAGTGTGGAACCCTTGATGGCGTGGATGTGCAATAATGCCAGTGCACCTCGGGCGCTTCCACACCCGATGTGCAGATATCTGCTGCAACCACCAATCACGGCTGACATACTGGACCCTGGTGCACCTGCCTGTAGCCTCCGCTAGGAGTCAAGGTATTGCTGGGCGTCAGATCCGTCCCTCCCCAGAGGAATGCAGTCCACTGGATACTTATCTTCCTTCTATCAGCTGGAGATCTGGCGACCATGAGTTCACTCCCGAAACCCCATCATCAGCGTCACAAGTGGTAGTGCCATTGCTTCGCCTGTGGGCTGGCTATTATGGGGCGCATTCCAAACAAAGCGAGAACGCCTGTTGTGAACGACAGCCTGCTAAGGATTGACTTATTGGCTCCACTATAGAGGATGTCCCTGTAGTCCAGAAAGGGAATTATCACTATGCCATCGGGGGTCCACAGAGAAGCAGGACACGGGAGTCCCCCGAGGGCCGTCATGTACAGTGATGGGGGACACAGGCATTTTCCTGGTTTTCTCCCTCTTCCCCACACTGAGGCATGCGCACGCCCTGGAGTCCCACAGCCTCTCTCTACTACTACCCTCCTAGACCCACACTACCATCTGGCCTCCACCAGGGGGCAGTCATTTTGCAGAGCGTGCAGGCCCTACCCCCCCTCGGAAAGGGGAGCAGCCATTGGGGGCTCAATCCTTTCCCTCCCTTGCTGACCTCCAGCAACTCACGCTCGCTGCCAAACATGGGTCGTCAATGTGTCAAGAGGTTAGGTGCCAGCGCCTCATTCCTCAATGCCATGGGGCTGGCTTCTATTTAGATTTCTTTTAATACAGTATTTATAGTAACACATTAAGTTCCCCAGTATTTTTAAAAGTGAAAAATAAATACTCTGTCACGAAACATAATTGATAACTATAAATCAAAAGTAAACAAGTAGCTTTTGGCTTGATATTACTGTTTCTTCAACTGGAGGCCGATTCTATATTTTCCAGTTAGCAAGTAAACAGTAATCAGGGGTTCAGTTTCAGAAACAGCACTGAGAGAACTACGCGACAGCCACCGGAGACCTGCACACACTGTAATTTAGTAGGAGTGAACAGCTACAGTACCCGTTTCAGATAGATTGCATGGTGTAAACCTGATGCAGTGCTGTCCCTTTGTGTGTGTGTGTGTGTGGTTGGGGGGGGGGTTAATGCTGTATTTGCAAAGGTTTGTCAAAAGTGACGGACAGAATTGCCCATGCATTGAGCAGTTTTCATTTTTCTGTTCCCCAGTGAGGCTTGAAGACTTGATATTGCTTCTCGTGTTGAGTAAGGACTGTGACAGGACAACTCGCTCTGGCAGTGCACTCCGCCTGCATAATGAGACTATCTTTCACTTGTGCCAAATAAGCACTTTCGTTTGCCAGCACTGTCAGTCTCCAGATCACAAAGACATCTTAGTGAATGTGTGCTTGTTTGGCAGGCATGGAAGTTTGGGGGCATGTTCTTCCACAGTGCAGGTGTGACCAAACCTTTTTTGATGTAGATCCATTTAAATGTGGATTAAAAAAACCTGTTAGTTTCCAAACCTTGTTTAAACAGGTAATCCACATGTAACTGGCATGAAATGAATGTTTCATTGTAGGATTATTTTATAGTTTGCACACCTGACCATTTAATGTTGAACCCTTGCTGAAGAGGAATTCAGTCTGGTTTGTAAATATAGTACCAACTGACTGTCTTCATTCCATGTCCCCTCCCTTACTTAAGAGGCCATCACTGACCACTAGATACCCCCACAGGGGCACTGTCTGTCCCCTCATGTAATGCCCCAGTCATAACCCCTCTGGGTGAAGCCAGCTGACTGGGAGTAGAGATTTTCTGACTGGGGTGGTGGGGCAGGAGACCCAGAGGTCTCTGCTCTCTGTCTGGGTCAGGAAAGAATGACAGCATATTTAGCCTGAGTGCCATCGTTGTTTTCTTCTGCTTCTCATCCCCCCCCCCAGGTGCAGCCCAAGAACGTGTAACCCCCCTGCAAATGGGGGTTCCCAAAAGACTTCCAGGAGCTTGCTTGAATGCTCCAAGCCTGAATGGTGTTTGGCGTTTAAGCCATTTATCAGTGAGTGTTTTAGAACCTCTGGTACTGTCTCTTTAAGAGCTGTCTGTCTTGCAGACATAATTAGTTTGTATGGGGACTGTGTGTTTCTTTGATTGAGTACCACTCGAGCTGCTGCCAATTCACTCCATTTTTGCAGTCACTAGGAGTGCAAAGGAACCTATCTGAAAGATGTAACTGTTTGCCAGAAACCATTTAGAGTAATAATGAAATTACAGTTTGTCTAACCTGCTTTCTTTGCAGTCAGAACTGTGTCTGCCTAGTTCCCATTCTGGTTTTGAACTGCTGAACTGGACCAATCAGTGTGGGGTAAGCTAGCTCTAAAATGGTGCCTTGGACGAATCAGAACTTGGACTCATAATCTGAGCCAGCCACAAGAGGATTGTATGGGCAGTGACTCTGGGAGATGTAGTTTAGATTCGCGCCTTTTGGACCAACAGGAGCAGTCTATTGTGAGTGACAGCCAATCCAGTCAAGAACTGGGAGGAACTCAAAGGAAGTGCCCGTTTTGTCTGTTGGAGTTTCAGTTGAGCTCTGGCAGTGAAGAAGGAAGGAGCCCTGTGCTTTTCAGTGTGCAGTTTTAGTCGGAAACGTGTAAGGCCCAGAGTTCCGGTCTGCAGCTTGTGTAACTGCTTGTTAGGACTGAATCCGTCCTGTGAAGAGAATCAAAGGATATCTGAAGAGTAGAAACCAGGCTCACCCTGTAGAAGACTGGAGAAATTGCTGAATTGCACTCGGTCTGTCAGGAACTGAATCTCGGTTGTGTTCTCCGGGTATTGTGCAGTAATTGCGATCGGGATAGAGAAGCAGCCTGCCTGGTATAGTACTTTCTGTTTTACCATATAAATGTGTGAAGAGGCTTGTGTACTTCAAGTGAATCCTGCTGCCATTAAAGGACTTTTGCCTGTTGCAGTTTGCCATATAAATGTGTGAGGAGTCTCGTGGAGCTCAAGAGTAGCCCTGCTGAAATTGAAGGACCCTATCTTGTTTGGAGGTCGTGAGTACTAATTCAGGGTCGCTCCCTGTTGAATTGCCACATTGAATCCAAATGGAATCACTGTACTGCTGACTGTTTAAACTAATTTTTCTTTTCTCTGTGTGAAAGGGCCCCTACCAGCTGCCACAGTTTGGACTAGCCACTAGGGCTTGGGTACCCAGGGACAGTAACTGGTAGGGATAGGCCTGTGCACAGAGCCATAGGTAGATGAGTAAAGTGATAAGCTAATTAACCTGATTTCCCATCCTTGTTATATTCCCCCTAAATAAATCCGAGCTGCTTGTTTCAGCAAAGTTATACTGCCTGAGGTATTTGTCTATGTTAAAGTATTGTACTGTGATTGTTGCACTGTATCTTATTTTACAGGAGGTCCCAGTGCCTGAACCAGCCCTGGGGGTAAGTGTATACTGTGAAGGTAATTCTGATATATTGTGTGGGCCACTAGTGGGAAGAAAGGGGGGTTGCAGTGTCCCAGAGGGCTGTGACCAAGTAAGTTTAACTATTGCAAACCCTGACCTCTGGGTGGAGGCACCCGCCATTGGATCCAGGCCCCTCAACCTGTTAGTGGCAAATCAGGCAGGGGTAGTAGCCCTTGGGATAGCGCCATCTAGGGGTTACAAACGGAAACCTTTCTGGCTTAGAAGAAACACTACGCTAATGACCTGGGTTTGTGCTTAGAGTCTGGGAAGTCAGGAGCGGAGGCCAACATGGGGGTGCCATAGTGTCAGATGGAAACTTTTCTCCCCGGGGGGGGAGATGCTGTATCACTCTGCAGCTGCTGCTGCTGGTAGAGGTGTGTGGTGGTGCTACTGACAGCACAGGTGAACTCACACCATCAGGCAACCCCTCCCTAGGTCAGTCGCAGCGTGCACGTCTTTGAGGGTGGTGGGGAAAAAAATGAAGGAACCTGCTCTACCAGGTATGCCTGATGACAGCCATGTGGTCCCTCCCATGCCAACGAACCCCCAGTGCACCACCATCACATCGCCACTCAGCCTCCGCCTAATTTCATGTGTTCCCCCTCTACTCAGTGGGGAGGTCCCCAGCAGGGACAATCTAGCCAATCACAGGAAAGGAGGGAGGGAGGCTCCAGATGTCATTCTCTTCATGACGCTCAGAGGAGGCCCACGGCAGGGACAAGCTGGCCCAGGAGACGGAAGACTGAAGGAGGACTTCAAGTGAAGCTGGAAATGCAGGGGTGAGTCTAGCAGGTGTTTCACCCATGCCGCGGCAACATACATTTTGCCGATGCTGATTATGGTGCAGGCAAAACACCACGTGGCATTACAGCACAAGGCATTTCATCTCCGGGAGTTACAGTGCCAACTCTCGGCACCCACCTCCAACTAACACAACCCACCGGGGCAGGCATGCCCCAGAGGGGGTAGAAACTGTGTGGGTGCAAAGTGTGACATGAGTGAGGGGCGCTCTAAAATCAAGACTGCCTCTTTGACTGTTGTCCTTGTTGCAGCGCCGTAATTGCCATGACCAAAATAAGTCAGCAACTTGGCGGACTATGCTAGCAGGTAGTATAGGCATCCTGAAAGAGAGGGGGGTGACAGTGCTGTGCATGGGAAGGCACAAAAAAGAAAACTGAGACACCAGATTGACTCAAGTTCTCAAAGGGAAAAATGGCACTGTTTTCTTTGTGAGAGTGGTGTCCGAGTCAGTCAAGTCCCAGAATGCAAAAAGAAGGATGCCCGCCCAATTCACTGGAATGAATTATTTTGCTCTTTCTTTAGTTAGTGTGTTGAATGTTCAAACTGCGATGGAATGGAATTCTGTGGAATGTCAGAAAGTTCTGCGAAATTCTTTCTGTAGCATAATTATGACATTGATTTTTTCCCCCTACAATCCTTGGAAAAATACTCTGCGGTTTATGTGATCCACAGAATATTGTTCCATAGTTTACACAGAGATGCTTTTTGGAATGCTGCAGACTTTAAAAAAAAACAACAACTCCAAAAAGCCTTTTGGAATCGGAATTGACGTTCTGTGCCAGTTTGAACAGAAGAATTTCACATTCCGCACAGCCCTCACCAGAAAATATTTGACGTTTTTAGCTGTTAAGGTTAGTCATGAACAGCAGTCTGTGTTATAGCCAGTGATTCCATATTCAAAAATTGTGTTTATCAGATGCCCAAAGGATACCTATGATGCCTTGATACCTTTATAACCCTCTTGTTACCTGGGGTTCCTAGAATCCCACTTAGAACTAGTGGCAGGCAGGGAAAGGCAGCTTGTGAGACACCAGTTAAATGGGTTTCACACTGTCTCACTCTGTCCTCAGTCTCAGCTGAGCTGGAGGAATGACATCACCATAGAATTCTCGCAGCAGCATAAGCCACATTGGAATGTTGGCTGCAGGGGTTAGCTGTAGAACGTTGGGGAATTCAAGTCCGTGTTCATTGGGTACTGGAGAGAGGAAGAGGTGTGCTGCAGTTGGCAGCCCCTCAGAGCCTAGCTCTGATTCAGAGCTACATCAGAAAGTGGGTTGTGTGTGTTCTCAGCCTAGAGAGGAACGCAGAAAAGATCAGAAAGAAGTGGTAGAGACCGCTCCCTGTGTTGTTACAGTGCCCCATCCCTGGAGGGATGGGGGGGGGGGATTCTAGTATTTCAGGAGCAATCCCCTGGCCTTGCCTGGAAAGGGAAAAGCTGCCTGAAAGAAGACATTGTACTGAGAATATCAGAGAATGTGTGTTTTCCTTTGAGAGAAGCCCTGGGGCACCTGCATACCACGGTGAGTCTGTTCTGAAATAGAGCCTATGTTCACCAAGACAGAGAGTTGTGTAAAAGCATCTGCCTACTGTGGGGTCAGGAGACGACTAGCCAAGTACAGTGCTTTTAAATGTGTGTATGGCTTGGAAGCATCTGAGACAGTGGGGGTCTAAGGAATGGACATAGCCAGTAACAGAACTTTTTGAGTCAGGACACCACCTAAATACAGTGTAGAATGTTAAATGTGCCATACATTTCGAGATAGCATCTACAACCAGTAGTTTCAAAGAAAGGTGTTGTTCCAAATGAATGGCCAGGTATAGATTTGGAAGCAAGAGGTAGGAGACCCCCATCTGGAGTAACCAGGTTTACCTCTACGGGTTCAGTTTGGGCACCTATAGCTTTCTCCCAGGCACTTGGCCAGTGTCTGCAGAAAGTACCCAGATGTGGGATTAAGGATGATTTTCCCTTTAGAGCTAGAAAGTGCTCATGGGTGGTTTAGGGAGCCATCATCAAACTCCATGCATATGGAAAAGTGTCCAAGTACTGGCTAGAGAGCCATGTCAAGCAATCATGGAGAAGAGTACCAGTGCGGGCTGTGTGAGCCCAGATGTGTTCAGAACCTGAGGGTTTTCATGTAGTAAAGAAGATGTGCTCTGACCTCTGTAAATCTGCTTTGCCAGTGAGTGTAGCCCTGTGGGGGTCCATCTTGCTTTGTTATTCAAGTGTTGATGTGAACAAAAGCCACACTCTAGAATCCCATTCCTGGTTTGGACATTTCAGTTATCGCTTCCTGTGTCTGGAGTTACTTGGGCACCACTGACCAGAAGTACAAACCTAGCCATGATGCTGAGCAAATAGATTTTCTCCCCATACCGAGGGGGGTTACAGTGTCCCAGAGGGCTGTGACCAAGCTAGTGAGACCACTAAAAACCCTGACCTCTGTTTGGAGGTACCTGTTACCGAACCTAGGCCCCTTAACCTGCTGCTGGCCAAGCAGGCAGGGGTAGTAGCCCTTGGAATAGCGCCACCACATGGGCTACATCTTGATTTTTTTATTATCTTTGCAGTGGCACGGCTAATAACTGCGCATTTCTCAAGCCAGATGCTGGTGATCTGTCATGCATGGCATCAGAGGTAGCTTTTGGCACCTGATAAACACTTTGTTGAGATGTTATCACTAACTGTAACACAGACTGCTTCTCAGGACTAAGCATAGTGAAACAACTAGTATGTTCTGGTGGCCAATTGAAAAAAAAAAAGAGAGAGCTACTTCCAATGATCTGGGTGGTGTACTTCTCTTTGCATCCTAAACCTTTCTGGTCTGGTGTAAGTATTTGGGGCCTGAGACCAGTAGTCCCCCCCCCCCACCACAGTTTGATCAGTATAAGACTGGAGATATAACCTTAAGGCGGGGAAACAGTGTACAAGGGCAGTGGGGAAGGCGTATGGGATGCTGGCAAGTATCGGCAGGGGATTCACCAGCAGGAGGAGAGAATTCCTGGTGCCCCTGTACCAAGCTATGGTGAGGCCGCAGAGTATGGAGTCCAGTTCTGGAGGCCTTACTTGTGCAAGGACATAGACCTGATTGAAAGGGTTCAGTGAAGAGCGACCAAGATGGTGCAAGGGATGAAGGGCAAACCTTATGAACAGAGATGCAGCGAGCTGAGGCTGTACACACTAGAGACCAGAAGGGAGAGAGGGGACATGATAGAGACTTTCAAATACATCAAAGGCATAAACACAGTAGGCCTGGGGTGCTCATTCCAAATGAAGAAGGACACCAATGCAAGGGGGCATGGCCTGAGACTATAGGGGGGACACTTCAGAGGTAACATGAAAGAGGGATTCTTTACAGAGAGGGTGGAGGATGCCTCGAATGGGCTTCCGGAGGAGGTTGTGGGGGTGGAGACAGTGTGTGGTTTCAAGAGGGCTTGGGACAGGTATAAAGGGTTATGGGGAGTGGGGTGGGTTCTCAAGGAAGGAGATGGATATTTTAGCAGGGGGGTATAGGCAGACTGGACGGACCATGGGGTCCTTTTCTGCCGTCAAGTTCTATGATTCTATGATAATGAGATGCATAAGTCAGTGTCCTGTATCACCTGAGAAGCCCCACAAAGGGCAGCAAGAGTTGGAGTGTGGGGTAGTGGGGGAATAAGCAGCCCACGAGGGCAGTAGGTTGGTGGGGTGAAGTAATTTACTAAGGGCAGACTTGGTGGACTTTTAGTCCCCTTCTGCCGTCAAATTCTGTTTCTGTGTTTCTATGATTTCGCCTCCTGCCTGGATCCACTTGTTCCTTCCCTCATGACTCATTCTCCATGGGCTATCGGGAAGGGGGGGTAGCTGCATAATGGCAGGAGGCATCCTTCTAAGATAGATACTCAGCACTGCCTCACAATGTGTGACACCCTAGGCTCAATACTCAAACCCGAGCCATCAACATGGTAAGTTGCACTACTTTCCTTTAGGTCACCAGGCTGAATCCACCAGCTTTGTGGGTGTCTGCAGTTGTTCTAATAAGTTTGTCCCTCTGTACACAGGACTGTCATACTTTGGACCAACAGATCATGGGTTCAAATCCAGCGCCAGCAGAACACATATGTATAGGGGGCATGCCATAGGGCATCACAAATAAGCTTCCTATTTAGTCTGGAATGCTGCCAACAATGCACCCTAGCAATAAGTGGCAGAGTGAAGCAGAGTCCTAAGATCTAGGTCAGCACTGTTTGCAAAATTCCAGAGTGAATAAACAGCTCCGGGATGCCCTACTGTATGCCCTGTTTATACTATGGAACACAGAATACCATTGTGATGAGGCTACAGGGAAAATAACATGGGATGTAGGGCAAATAACAATACCATGCTATTTCCCCCGGAGATGAATAACAGGGCTGAATAACCATTTGTAGTCAGCCCTGTTCTTCACCCCTCCCATTGTATAAATACTTACTTACCTTATTGTTTTCGGTACCCAGGGAACTCGTTGCCATCTGTGATTGTCACTAGCACGTATGTATGACCACTAGCTTGTTGGAATCTTTTTCTAAAATGATAATGTTTTTGTAATGTTTTGGGCGGTTTACTACAATAACTGTAATAACACATCTGTATTCAATGTATCTGCATTTAGTAGTCACAGTTGTAAAGGAGGTTTCCCCTCAATTTTCTCACTATAATAAACATGAAACTTGGCTTCTATGTTGACTTCTTTGTCCCACTTTCTGCCTTTTGCTTGTTTTGTTTTTCTTTTTATGAACTAGGCCATTCTGGAATTACTTGGGCTTACTTTTGAGAATGCAGGTGGTAAAGAAAAATGAAATCAGTTGGGCCTTTCTAAGGAAGTCATAAATCAGTTCTAAACAATAGAAGTGTCCTCTTGTCAGCTAGCACAGGCCATAAACCTACTTTCACAGCAAATGCATGGACTGAGAAACTCATAAATTGATGTTTGGGAAACAGAATGAACCAGCACCCCTGGAGGAGGACATTCTCTTGGTCCTCCACTCCATCTCTGTCATCTCTTGCTTGCTCCCGTCCTCCCTTTGTCCAGTCTGTCTGGTATTGGGAGGCACCGCCTTCTTTTAGTGCAACCCCCATCACCTTTGGGTTGAAGTCAGCTGATAATCGGTGCACATTAACCCTGTAAGGGGATATAATGCTGCAATAGTACACCCTACCTTTTCGGCGGGGGGGGGTACATCATGCACACACACACACACACACAGTATGTAACCCTCAGGTGGCGCTATCCCAAGGGCTACTACCCCTGCCTGATTTAGACTACTGACAGGTTGAGGGGCCTAGGTTCTATGGCGGGTGCCTCCACCCAGAGGTCAGGGTTTGCAGTGGTTAGACTAGCTTGGTCACAGCCCTCTGGGACACTGAGACCCCCTTTTATTCCCTCTAGTGGCTCGCACAGTACACAGAAGTTACAGTCCCAATACCCCACATATACACACTGTTCACTCATAAGGTACCACTTACCCTCGAGACGGATTCTGCTGCACGTCTCTGAGGACCCCCTGTAAAATAAGGTTAAACAACATGCACAGCAAAATACAATACTGTTTCCATAAGCACCAACACCATAGACAGTATATAGTATAACAACAACAAATCTGATTTATTTAGGGGACAGTAACACGGGAGGGGGGAATCAGGTTAATTGGTGGCATTAAATCACAGTACTGTGCACACATACAGGGTCTGAAAAGTCACAATCTGGGTACCCAGGTTGGGGCTAGCCAGGTCCATTGGCTGGCAGGTGCAGATGGATAGGGCCCTGTAGAAGAAAATATATGCACAATACCCAATTGTAATCGGAGCCGGATGGCTCAGTTCGTGAAGAAATGAAACAGCAATAATTAGATGACACACTTACGATTTGATAAACAGATGGCAGGAAGCTACCCCGATTTGTACTCACAATACCCAAGCTAAGTATCAGATGGAGAACACCCTTCTGTATTGCCAGAAGAACAGGGCATGGAGAAAAGGTCCTTGTGACTGGACCCACTGCAGCTAATAGCAAACGGATGTAGTTCGAATTAAGCTGGGGTTTACTTCCAGCTTCAGCACACAATTCACTGTACAAGGGATTTGAAATAGCGATTCCCCACAAGCACTATGCACATTTATATGTAAAAGGAAAGTACTATACTAGGCAGGCTACTCCTCGATCCCGATCCCAATTACTGCAAAATACCCAGGAGTACACACAGCAGCTTCAGTTCCTGACAGACCGAGCGCAATTCAGCAATTTCTCCAGTCTTCTACAGGGTGAGCCTGGTTTCCACACTTCTAGTGCTCTTTCTCCTCACAACTCGGATTCAGTCCAAACTGGCACTCACAAAGGCTGCAGACCGAAACTCAGGGCCTCACACGCGCTTCCCACGCGAAACTATACACCGCAGAAGCAGACAGCTCCTTCTCTCTCTTCACTGCCACAACTGATCTGATCTTTCCAGTCACAGAGCAGGGCATTTCCTTTAGCTCCACACTATTCTGTTGGCAGATTCAGCTGCCACTCACAATAAGACTCCCTCTGTTGGTAGAAAAAAAGCACCAAGGTCAAAACTACATTTCCCAGAGTCACTGCCCATACAATCCCCTTGTGGCTGGCTCAAATTAAGAGTCCAAGTTCTGATTCGTCCACAGGCTCCATTTTAGGGCTCCCTTAACCCAGTTGGCCCAGCACAGCAGTTTAGGTCCAAAATAGAGAGGTAACACACACAGAGTCCCAGCTGCAATAAAGGCAGGTTAGACAAACTACAATTTTGCTAATGCTTTAAATGATTACAAACAGTTACAGCTTTCAGATGGGCTCCCTTTGCACTCTTAGCGACTGCAAAAATGGAGCGATTTGACAGCAGCTCGGGCAGGATTCGAGCATTAAATACACAGTCCCCCCCCATACAAACTAATTAAGTCTGCAAGCAGACAGCTCTTAAAGAGACAGTACCAGAGGCTCTAAAAGCACTCACAGATAAACGGCTTAAACGCCGAACACCATTCAGGCTGGGAGACTTAGGCAAGCGCCTAGAAGGCTTTTTAGTAACCCCCATTTGCAGGGGGGTTACATGTACTTTCTACCTAGCATCAGCTTATTGTAAGAGATGTGGTGGGAACTCAGCTAGCTGCAGGATTTGATGACTAATAATAGGAAAGTTGTGATGTGAAGTTAATTCAGGTAAAACAGTTAAGGGCCAGATTCACAACACTGTGCCAGGGTGTAAACCTAGTTTGCCCGGTGCAAACTGGGTTTTGCCTGTAGTTGGTATTCACAAAGCCCAGTCTGCCCATGCAAAGTGGATTTGCACCCGGGCAAAGTTGCGAGAAAGGCCGCAATGCAAATGAGGGGAAGGGGACCTGCATATCCCTGCAGTCAATTCACAAAGTTGGGCCTTTTACGGCCCCTCCATGGAGAAATTACACTACCAAAACCCGGTGGTAATCCGCAATCCTAGCGGTTGGCGGAGGTGCGCGCGCACCCTCCCAGTCACCGATCGCTGTCCCCAAAGCAATCAATGTAATACCTGGTAGTCCAGGGTCCCTCCCCTCCCTGATCACCGACACATATGTAAAATACAGATTCTGTAGTGTAGTGGTCCTCCCCCCAACTCCCCGGTCACTGACTGCCATCCCCAAAGCAATAAATATATTCCCTGCTAGTCTAGGGTCCCATCCACCACCCCACTCCCCCCCAATACCAATCCGTGGTCAGCAAGCAGAACAGCTCTCCTTTCACCACCACAGCTGGCCGCCGACTGAGCCCTCATGGAGCACGTACTGTATACGGTATGGCTCCTGGACTGTGCTTGACCAATTATGTGCTGGTGGGAGGCGGGCACTGTGAATGTTTTGGTTATCCAGATCAAGTGATCTATTGGTGTTTTCAAATGCTGAAATGTTACTTAACCTCTACCTCCATTTTCCTTTACCTAGCCCTCCCCCTTGTAAATAAATTGTTGGTTAACCTTTTTACAAATGTCTCATGAGCACATCATTAGTGAGCATATTAGTAGCTGAAGTCAGTAATTGCAAGCATGTTAAAATACTGTTTTAGTTTATGGTAATCTATGTGTGAGGTGACTGTAACGGCAGGTGGGTAGGTACAGCATCCCGGGGGTTGTACTGCTCAAATATCTGGCCCACTATATATTTATTCTGGGTGGAGGAACCGCGCTATTCACTTTACCAGTGGGGTCCCACAGGGCTCCGTGCTGGGGCCGGTGTTGTTCAATGTCTTCATCAATGACATTGGGGATGGCATTAAAGGCAAAATGTGCCTATTCGCAGATGACACCAAGCTCTGTGGGAGAGTGGACACAGCTGAAGGGATAAGGGACCTACAGGAAGATCTGGAAAAGCTGGAGAGGTGGTCCAGGATCTGGCAACTTGGCTTCAATGCCAAGAAATGCAAAGTTATGCATATTGGAGCCAAGAATCCCATGAAAGCGTATTACCTGGGTGGAGTCCGAGTATCTATATCAGAGGAGGAGAAATACCTGGGAGTGATGATCACTAGTGACCTAAAGCACTCCATGCAGTGCAAGAAAGCAGCAGCAAAGGCAAACAAGATGCTGGGATGCATACCTAGGGGGGATCAGTAGTAGGAGAGAGGAGGTTATACTGCCCTTGTACAGGTCACTGGTAAGGCCGCATCTAGAGTATGGAGTGCATTACTGGTGCCCACACCTCAAAAAGGACATTAACCTGCTGGAGAAGGTACAGAGGAGGGCTGCAAAGATGACAGCTGGTCAGCAGGGCAAGGCATACGAGGAGAGGTTGAGGGCACTGAACATGTACTCCCTGGGAGACAGGAGAGAGAGAGAGAGAGGGGACATGATTGGGACATTCAAGTACTTGAAAGGGATAAATAAAGTTGATAAGGAGAGTCTCTTTAAGCTGAGTGGCAACCATATCACAAGGGGGGCACAGTTTTAAGCTGGAGGGTGGAAGGTTTAGGAGGGAGGTCAGGAAGCACTTCTTCACAGAGAGAGTGGTGGACACTTGGAATGCACTGCCAGAAGAGGTCATCTCGTTGAATATGGTGGGCAGCTTTAAGAGAGGCTGGGATAGGCATAGGGGGAAGGTAAGAATCATGGGTAGGGAGCATACCTCTCAACTGTACCACATTACGAGGAATGTTCCTCATTTCGCTTCACAAAAGCTCCCTGTTCCACATTGTGAGGACCTGTTCCACATTCAAAGTCAACATTTTATAGCAAAAATCCGTAGTAAGTGATGCAAAAAATATAATATTCAATTAATAACAGACTTTCTGAACATAAATGCAACATGTTAACAGTGTTTTGAGCTTCTTAGGTAAAGATTTGAGTAAGTGTTCCACATTTTGCCCATTTGTTCCACATTCTGACAGGCAATGTTCCACATTTGGGGGACAAAAGGTTGAGAGGTATGGTAGGGAGGATGGGAGGAGTGGGGAGGGAGGGAAAGGACATTAGCTCAAGCCGTGGACCCTGCAATACGAGCAGACTTGATAGACCAAATGACCTTCTTCTGCTGGCTTCTTCGTATGTTCGTATGTTTGAAAGAAACCCTTTTTCCACCTAAACAAGAGCCCAGGCCCCTCAACCTGGTTTATGGCCACCTAGGCAGGGGTAGTAGCTTGCTGGTTAATGACGCCTGGGCTACACATCATTTGCATACCTTCTGTTACCTCATCCCGCTGTCTCCCACTGCTTTCACTGACTCAGCGGCACTCACTTGCATGAAATTAAAAAAAAAGTCATCCGACAGTTTTTGACTGACCAAGAAAAGTTCGCCCTCGAGCAAGAAAACAAAGAACAGCTCAGAAAATGGCCTCAGACATGAAACTCCTGCCCTGCATATCTTCTTTTGACACTACAAGTAGGATCCCTCTTTTTCATTAAAACGTGGCCTCTTAAAGAGCTACTGACGCCTCAAAGAAAACTTTGAAAAACATAATACTTAGGTACAATTCTGCTTGCATACCACATATATTATATATATTTCTCTTCCCCATTATTTATTACGGAATACATTTTTTTTTTTTTTTGGTACTTTTTTCCCTGGTCACCAGTCTGCTTACCTCACACTTCCAGGCATCCTCCTGAGGTTTTTCCAGCCGCCGTCCCAAGGACCCCCAGCTCCATATTCGGGCCCACAGCATACCCCCCGCGGCAGGGAGGTGGAGAGCTCCCCTCGCACTCTCACACCAGGACCGGATCCAGTAGAGCCATGCACCCTCTGTGCCGAGCAAGTCTCCCTCGGAGACGGCCATCATGCCGCCGCGGCTGGTGCCCATATTTTCCTTTTTCTCCCCGTGGACGTCTGTGGTGTGCAATGACGCCCAGGGACAGGAGCGCGCATGCTACTGCACGTGCCCCTTCCTGGTGTCTGCCACTATACATCCCCCAAATCTGCCTATGGCCTGCCATCGCCCCCAGCCACCGCTAGAGGCCAGTAGGACACCGAGGCATCCCGACCCCCTCCCCAGAGAAGGAGAGCAGTCCTATAGATGCTCGATCCTTCTCCTCCCCTGCTGACCCCTGACGACCTAGACTCGTTCCTGAACCCGGGTTGCCGGCGTGGTGCGAGATGTGGCATCCAGTGCCTCAACCCTCAGCGCCACCAGGCCGGCTTGTTACAGAGTACATGTGCATGACTACATGATCTTTATCCCTTAGAGTTCCCTTAGAGTTCATCTGCCTCTACAGCTTACTCTCTACTTCAAGTCATAATCCTCCGTTGTGACATCACAATGTGTTGCTGTGAGAGTAACTGTGAGGTCACAAGAAGTTTATTATGACCTTAAGTAGGGAGAAAGCGACAGGGATAGATGAACTCTTCAAGAACAAAGATTTCTTTTAATGCAAATGACCTTAGTAATAAATAATGGGGAGGAGGAATAGAGAACTAATGTGAAACAGAAGCTGAACCGTGTCTAAAGCCGTGTTTACACGGCGGCATTTGCACCGCAGCAACCCAAGCGTTCAGGTTGCTGCAATGCAAATGCCGCCATGTGGACACTTACTGAATTGTGGTAAGCTGGTCCCTTGCTCCGTTCTGCATTCCCAGAAAGTCTGGGGATGCGTTCGGGAGCGAGCGGATTATGCGGCCATGTGGACAGGCTGCACCACTTGCTCCCACATAAAACACCTTGCGAGCACTTCCATCAACCAACTCCCAGCCCCTCTCCAGCGTGTCTTACATCAGTGCTGAGAGGGGGCTGTGTAGATGCGTGAGACAAGCATCTTTTGAGTTGGGGCAGCTCTGCAACACTCCACTGAAGGAGCGAGGTCAGCCGTGTAAACACGGCTTTAATATTATGGTTTGTTAAAGTTATCCTGAAGGCGTCAGCTGCTCTGTAAGTTCATTTTTTTTTTAAACCATGTACTATAACAAATAAAATATGGGTGATACACTACTCACCATGTGTGTACATCTTGGGGCTGAGATAACAGCATGGACCTCTCAAGCTTCGCTCGCGAGGTCCTTGTGCTTTTATCTCAACCCCTCGATGGAAGCACAGTCTCGTTATGTGTGATTGCCCATACATTATTCCTTATGTACGGCCACTGAATTCTACTGTTCAAAATATTCCATCATATACTATATGAATCTGAATTGCAATCTTATGTTACATTTCAACCCAAAGGTGGGTTTATGTACACAGCCTCAGGTACCCTCCGATAGCCTGAAGACAGCCCACAGAAATTCAAGTTGCTAGAAGTGAAATTGAAGATCTCAGCTAGACAGCTTGACCTACAGTATGCGTTCACATGATAAAAGGGACTTGCCTATCAGACAGTTAATGATCTGGAACATGAAAACCGGACATTTCTCTGTCACCCAGACAGCTTTATCAAGACTGACTCTTGATAAAGCCATCTGGGCGACAGTGAAACTTTGGGTCTGCTACTAGCTGTGCCTGTCTGCACCCACTGAACACTTTTTCACGGAACAAAGATGCCCGGCTGAAGCACTGGGTATTGTTTGTCTGCAGCCTGTGTGTGCTCACTCCTGCTATTATGGATGGCTTCTGAGGGACGCACCACCACTGTTCAGGAGCTAACAGTCCTGCTTTGAACTGAAGATGAAAACTGTACTAAAGCAGGTGTGACTCTCTTTACTTGTGCCATATTTTGCATACTGCGCAGGGCCTTGGCTGGCAGTGAGGGCAGGGCCAGATACATTATTATGATTGCAGATCTGCTGACCTTGTCAGCTTAGGAAATATGCATCACCAAGTGTGCGGGGAAACAGAAACTTGCTGACGCTTACAAAAATGAATGTTGGATTGTAAAAGACAGGGGTAAGTAATGCATAGTAGGCTGAGGGCATAGGTCTTACCATCTAATAAATCTGTCTGAGATTAACCCTATACTGTACTGTATCAACTGAGAAGAGAACTGTAATATGCAAGCTTTCAGACCCCCTGCATAGCCAATGCATGCAAGAAAACCAGTAAATACTATAAAACAAGAAAAAACTTAGAATTATTCTATCTTCAAGACTGTAATTTTTTCCCATTCTGAGCTTAGCAAAGGAAGACATTTTCCACCATCTGAAGAGGCTTTTGACAGAAAAAACATTAACTTGACCTTGGAGGGATCGGTGACACAGGATATAAAGAATTGCAATAACAGAAGTTGCATCAAAGTGTAAAACCCAAGTCACGGATACACCACAATGACTCTAAAGCCCTGTTTACACTTCGGGAGCGCTGTACTTACTGCTCCATCGCCACCCCACTGCGCTCCCACTTAGTGCTGCAATTCACAGTTTACACCTCCTGTGGTTCAAGCACCGCTGACTACTTCAAGAAGTGTCTCTTAAGCCTTCTTTACACACTTACACCTCTTTGCAGCATCCAACTTATGTGTTCAGTTGATGCGCTGCAAAGTCGCCATTGTGGATACTCACTACATCATATTATGTGCCGCTCCGCTCCCACTTCTGCTCCAGTGAAATTGTGGGGATGTGTACTGCATTGAGCGTTATCACCCCGCGGTATAAACTGCTGCAGCGCTCCATCCACATACGATCCCGTTTCTCCCAGTATCCCGGCCACTAAGGGACACTCCTCTCAGTGCGATCTGCAGTGCTTGAGCCACGGGAGGTGTAAACTGTGAACTGCAGCACTAAGTGAGAGCGCAGCGGGATGGTGGTGGAGTGGTAAGTACAGTGCTCACAAAGTGCAAACAGGGCTTTAGTGGCTGGGATACTGGAAGAAATGGGACCGCATGTGGATGAAGCGCTGCAGCAGTTTACACTGCGGGATGATGTGCTCAATGCAGTACACGTCTCCACAATTTCACTGGAGTAGAAATGGGAGCGGAGCGGCACATAACACAAAGTGGTGAGTGTCCACAACGGCGACTTTGCAGTGCATCAACCGGAACACACGAGTTAATGCGCTGCAAAGAGGGAAGTGTAAACAGGGCTTTTGAAGCAGCAGGAGGGTCTGCTCTCCTGTAACTAGGTGCTAGTGGTAATGAAATGTCCATAAAGGACTACCACATGCAAGTGAGCTGTGAGTAAACCCAGTTTCAGCAGTAGCCAGAGGTACAAGTGAGGGGGCACGTTGCCCTATGAAACGGTCTCTTTTCAGTCCATCATTTCTGTAGTTCTGGAATGACTTATTTTTTTGCTACTGGTACTGATTTACAAATGCAAAACCATTTTTTTTTTTGTACTTGCTCGGCTCCTCGGCTTCAGAGGGGCCTCGTACCTCTCCTACTCCATCCGCCAGGTCTTACCAAGGCTCCCCCCCCCCAGTTTCATAATGATCGTGAGGCTGAGGGTGTATGCATTTTTCCCCCATTTTCTCCCGATCCCTTGAGGACGCCGGTGCAGAGGACGTTCATCCAGACAGATGACGTGCTGACGCATGTCACTGTCATGCGCCCGACAGTGTCCTCCCCTCCCTGACCCCGGAGAGCCGCATGCTCCTATTGCCCATGCCTGCACAGGCATAGGCACGATGGGTGCTGTGAGCACCCTGGTAACCCACCCAGGAGGAGGAGGAGGAGAGCATCCGTTGGGATGCTCAATCCTCCTTCTCTCCATCCGACCCCTGGCGACTCGAGTCCATTCCTGAACCCAGGTTGCCAGCGTAGCGCGAGGTGTGGCATCCAGCACCTCAACCCTCAGCGCCACCGGGCCAGCCCTTTAAAACATATTTTATTGACATTTCAATACTCAGTTACAGAACAGAAAAACAGCAATAACAAAACATTACAGAGCATGACACAAATGGTGCACCACAAGTGAGTACATGGCAAGAATTGCAAGAGACTATAAAAATAAACATCACAAATAGCAAGATAATAACCTTGAAATATGTCTCATGTCCTGCCAGGTACAGAAAATGCTGACATTTGGAGAGCACACACCCCACAACCTCTAACCGAGGACCTTGTATAGAGCTGCAGATTTTATCAAGAAGGGCACCTGCATTGTAGGAATCGTCAGCATGAAAAATTGAGCAGTATTTTAAAATAATACAGTAACTGCTAATAAATAAAAACAAACATAAAATAATGCAAACAACTTGATGTTTTGGCTCGTTCATCTGAGATATATAGCGTGCAGTATATGATTTAACAGGGCACATATCTCTCCCAGCAATCCCATTTTAAACTATATGCACTAAAGTGTCACTTCTCTGTATATATAATTTTTTTGGGCACAGCACATTGTCTCATTTCTGATTTACATTTGTAACCCCTATAACCCCCGATTACTAATAGTGTGCGGCATGCCACCTGATATCCAATCTGCAGGCTTCTTCTGGCATGATGTGAGGCAACAACCACTAGAGTCAAGTGGAAGGGATTTTCTGCAGCAGCACACGCTCCAATGGAATGCTACACCGTGTATTCCAAAAGTAGTCTTTGGAGGGCTTTCAGAGAAACAGGGAACCCCTAGCCTCTCTTTTTGTCCTGTCAGACTTTTCTCTGCAAGAGAGTGGTGAGTTTTGATGAGCATGTGAAGTGATGGTTGCTGTTCTGTAGATTCCCCCCATAGAGGGGATGAAGGAGAAATTGAAATGTCTTAGAATGCCATTGAGGGCGCCTAAGTTGCCAAAAGGTGATCACACCCAGCTAAGGCTGCAGAATTCCCTATATGCTTATAACCCTCAGGGGTTGAAGTTTGTAAGTTCCCCCAAATGCAGCTCACTGCCACCTGCCAAGAGGTGAGGAAAAAAGAAGGGATGAGAAAGGACAAGGATTTGTAGGGATCAGAAAGAATTAGGATTTGTAGGGATGAGGAAGGATGAGGATTTACAAAAACTGTACATATCTGGGGAGTTACTTGCTTTAAGACCATTGATTCTTCTTCTTCTTAAGTTAACCAGTTCCAAGCGATCCGATGTAAAGTTAAGTGAATTGCACCGTGAAAGGAACCGTGAATTATGCGGATACTGCTCGACTCTGTGTCCTGAATGGACATTCAAGATATTTAGAGTCAGAGAGTTGTTTAAGGTGCCCCTCCAGTCATGGTCTCATCCCACAAATTGTTTTAAAACCCTGGCCAACCTCCTTCCCAAGGTAGAGAGCTTCACTGCACCAGACTATTGGGGTATGGCCGCACATTTCCAAACTAAGTCGATACTTTCACCTAATTAGTGTAGATTCCTGTTCAGCCCTGGTGCAGGTGATGCTGTCTTATCAGTCGTTTATCTTTGGTTCATTGCATTTGAGGAAGGGAGTAATCACATTCTCTATTCGAAGAATTCTCAAAGGCCTGTGATACAGTTCCTCTTAAAACTGTTGATCAGGTAAAAAAAAATGCGGCATTTCTGGTTCATTCAAAAAAATGTTGCCTGTCTATATTTAAAATCATCCTTGAAAACCATTTTATCTGCTAGTGTGCTCCAAAGCATGCTGCAGTGCCTTCCCTCCGTAATTCTTTGTAGATATTAACAATAAAATAATTGGAATTCTCACCCAAGTCTAAAAGTATCCTGTTTACTGATGATGCAACTTGGGATGGGTAAACATTTTCTGGTTCAAATGGGTTTTAAAGGGTTCTTGCTTTAGAAACTCTTTTTGAGCCTAGTATTGTATATGGATATGTTTGTATAGTATAGTAATAATAATTACCAAACTGAATTTTGAATCACTCAGGCAGTTTTTTTTTAAGGAGGGATTTTTTGGTTCTAATTTTTAGAACCAGACAACAGTTTCTTGGACTGGAGGTTCTTTTAGTTAGAAGAACTCATTTTGTCTTTCCCTAGATTCAAACGCCAATCAGTAGTTCCATAAGAGGTGTGACCATCAGTCTGAGGCATTTCTTCATCAGCTTCATTGAAGCTATTTATCCACCAAAAGTGGGTTGGGGTGGGAGGGGCAGGGCCTGCAACTGGACTGGCAAGCCATGCCTGCTTGTGCTCCTATACGTTCGAACCAAGTACAGTACCTCTTTTCCTAGTTCCACTCAGACATTCATCAGGTTCTCCAGTTTCTTCACATGTACTATAGCAGACCGGTCTGGGACACAGTGGCATTGTTCAAGGTTGTTGTAAGAGACCATGGGGTGTCAGATGTAGAATGTGGGCGACTCGAGAAAGCATAATGATGCAAAAAGCCTGGGTGTTAGTGGAAGTGACGTGACCAAAGCAGAAGCTTCATCCTCAGGCTGAGTAGCGCCAATCTGTAAACTGTGCTTAATACAGTCCAGTAGCTGGACATAAAAGTGGTCACTGCAGATCAAACAAATAGATTATTTCAAACCCTGGGTTACAGTCCTCAAAATTAAAATGGAGGCCACCGGGAGGTCCACTTTTTATGTTGTGTGTACAACTAGTAAGGCCCTGGTTCTGCTGACAGGTCTGGTAAAGGAAAATAAATTGCTTTAGTGCTGTATGGAGTATTTTGAATCCGTTTCCCCACTTCATGAAATTCTATGAATCTATCTCCCGAGACCCCTGTCTGTAGTGTTCAAAGATGTCATGACAGTACAGTTTTAAGCACTAAGCAGAGTGATATAATGCATCAGAGCCAGTAGCAAGAAATAGTTGTGTGCAGTGCACTCAGTGCATAAGGACTGGGCTGAAGAGATGAACAGCTCACTCAGTGCGTGAGGGCTGGAGTGAGGAGATGTGATGTGTGCTGTATAATCTGTTCAGCTATTATAAGAAAAGCAGAAGTTATTTGACTACACTGAAATGTGCAATTCTTTCTACAAAATGAAACTGCTGTTTGCAGTAATAGAAGACTAAGACACAGCACTCCTGAGGACTCTGAGAGATGTTTGCTATAAGTGTCCTATCTTGCCTTCGTCAGCTGGAAGTTCTAGTCCAGATTTGACAGGCTTACAAGATTTCTCCTAGCCACCGTCTGGAAAACTTTTAACAACCCCTTGTACTCTTCTTCTGATTACAGAGGGACCCCCAGACAAGGATATACTGCAGGCAGCCATACTGAAAGGTCATCTCCAGTTGGAGTCGGGTGAGTCACTATTTGTGTTTCCAGATTTAAGCCCTGCCACCTGTGAATGCTGCAAACACTTTGACTCTGTCAAGATTGCTATGCAGGAACTACAATAGTCACCCACTCCTTTCAATGCCTAGACAAGCTCTGAGTGTTACACATTAGGAAAATATGTTTGGGGATCTCACTGATGTCAGGAAAATATGCCGGCCTGCCAGTGCAGTGGCTGGTTTTCTGCTTGCGATGCCAATGACTTGGGTTCAGGAGCAAGCCTGAGAGTCTGAGGGCGGGCCGGGAGGAGGATGCCTGAGCATCCGATGGACTGCTCAGCTCCTCCGGGGGGAGGGGATGTTCCTTGGCCCAGGTGTGGCCTGACCTCTGGTGGCAGCCAGGGGTAACGCAGCCTCAGTGCCTCCACCAATGGGGAGGCATGGTGGACACTGGGGCACGCCACGGTGTCATGTGGCACGCCATGCTGGGGGGAATGTACACTGAAATATTACGCCTCTCTGGGCATGACACTGGCACGGGGACCCGATCGTGGGCCCTCCTCCTGAAAGCCCCGAAAAGCAGCCCCTAGGACCCCGACAAAGACTTGGAATGCTGCAGCCCTTGCCTGGGAGGTAAGCCATGGCTCCATGGGGAGGTCTGGGGGCGGGCGAGTACGGGGGTTAGGGGAGTTGGGTACAGTGCATGAGAGAGCTGCAGGGGGCAAAAAGAAATAATAATAATAAAAAAACTAATGTCAGAAAAATGTTGGCAAAAATTAAATCAAAGTTTGAGTGCTGGGAGACAGAAGGCACCTCAGACTAGAATACTTAAGGTCCGGTTGCTTGGAGCTTTTTTCCTGCGTATAACTGTGCTGTGCATGGTAAGGGGGGCTTTACTGATTAAACTGGAGGAAGGAACATTTTAGTTTTTCAGAATTTTTGACCAGTAAAGGCACACTATGCTGAAGCTTGCTTCTAGGTGTGACCCAGGAGATAATTAAGCACATGGAGATTAAGTGACTGTTCCTCCTCCCCTCAGAAACTCGCCCTCTCACAACTCCAACAAATATCAACTTTGTCAACTCCCTCTCCCCACCTGTACCTGCAACTAGCTAGCCCCAGGTCCTGCCTTTCGCCAAATGTACACGGCTTGAATATCAGTTCCTCTGTGTTGTATATTTTATATATATATATATATATATATATATATATATATTCAACTGAATGTAAATAACTCCTTTTGTAAAAACTTAGGTGACTGCATATAATAATCTCATGTATCTATGTATGTGTTTTATTCTGTTGTAAACTCCCTTTCCCCTCACCCCCGGGTCACACCTGGAAACGAGTCTCGCTTAGTGTGCTTTTCCCAGTTACCAAATGTTTAAATAAAAAAAAAATCAAAGCCAGATCTGCTGGGTTTCCAGGTTCACAGCTCCGTGCTCTAACCTCTAGGCTGTACTGCATCCCCATCATTGTTATATTTATGGAAATCCAACAATTAACTTACGTTGTTTCAAAATTGCTAAAATGTCATTCCCTATGTACATTAGTTGTCTCCCTGCTTTCCTACAATGGGGAGGGCACCATTTCCATTCTAATATGCCTTCACTATTATTATCCCCACTGGCTAAGTGCCAAAATAGCTTACAGCCTGATGTTTGGGCTTTCAAGTTGCTGTGTTTCCCTCCTACTACTAGGGGCTCATTCTGGCACTTATAAATTTCAGTTTGTTACATATTTGGAATATCAAAGAGCATTAATGCCTGTTACGTCACTTTTTGGACAATGGCCATCTTACTGCCACAGTAATGTGGGATGATGTACCATTTCTGGGAAATGCTATCAAATCAAAACACATGAAGCATTTAGGGGGAACACTGTGCACGCTCAGCAGCAGTCCCATTCCCCCCCCCCCCATTCTACTCTTGGAAGTAAGTCAGACTTGTAATTTCTCTCCTGGAATTGAGTTCCTGCAGGTTCCCTCCATTTCTATTACTGAATAGTAGGGTCCAGTCCACAAAGGCACCACAAACACATGTGAATCACGTGCATCTGTGGTGCATACCACTACACCCTCGGATGCAGGTGCATATGTTGACATTCATGTCTCCAATGATTTTACTTCGAGAGGGTTCCTGCAGTAGGTCTTCACATATAGGACTGTGCTCCCTGGCGTCAGGTCCGCACGGCAAACTTAGATAGCAATCATCAGGCGGGGACCGCCCGATGTCGGGCGTGAAGAGCGTCAGCCCGACTATAAAAGGCGGTCCCACGCCTCCAGTTCTTTCCTGCCTTCGCCTCAGTCACGTTCGGCTCGTGTCAGAACAGCAATCTAACGTCCGCATTATATTTGTCAAAGTTTCTTCACCTCTTGCAACAGTATTTCCACAAAAATTTTCTTCAATTTGAAGTCTTCTAGACAGAAGAAAAAGTGCTCAAAGTGTGGCGCTCAAATCCCGCACAGGGATGACCATTCCCACTGCCTCATTTGCCTTGGTTTGAAGCATGACAACCAGGAGTGTTCCAACTGCCAGGCCTTCAACAAGGGGACCAGAACCAGGCACAAGAAGTCCCTCAAGGCCCATCTACTGACCCGATGCTTGGCATCTATGGAAAAGGAGCTCAAAAAAACTCAGAGAAAGGTCGTCGTCGTCAGCCCCGAAGAAGAAGAAAAGTAAGGAAAAGCATCGGGACAGGAGTCTGTCACCGCCGGAGAGGCCTGCAACCGTGAGTACTTTTTCAGGTGCCCCATCCGCTTCTTTGGGTCGAGTCCCCTCTCCCCCTCCTGCCGAAGTAAGCAGGCAGCCAGGGGTTGCCTCTTTGGAGGTTGTAATTTTTTGTCGACTGATCCTGCTGATAAGTCACCCCTTGCCTCCAGCGAAGGGCGCATGGCCTCCGCCAATCAGTCTAACGGCGGCCTTCAAGCCACCTCTAGCCCGACTGGATCTGTAGCTTTGGATGTCGGCTCCTCCGACGCCCGCAAAGATCCGTCCACTCTCCCGTCAGGCTCCAGTTTGGCCCCCGATGTCAGACAGAGTGAGGGACTAGTCGATCCGTCGTCTCC
This sequence comes from Neoceratodus forsteri, assembly GCA_016271365.2. NCBI lineage: Eukaryota > Metazoa > Chordata > Ceratodontiformes > Ceratodontidae > Neoceratodus > Neoceratodus forsteri. The sequence continues at coordinate 283,601,842 of JADMNL010000027.1, read as the reverse complement.
CAGGGTCCTCCACCCTAGAAACTCGCCACCCGATTCTTTGCTGTTTGCTTTAGCAAAGTCGCGTTTGGACCTGCCGTCAGGGGCCCTTCGTGTTTCTCACCCCTCACCAGGCCTTCCTCCATCGCCGGATTTTATTCCGCTGCTGAAAGAGGATCCGGGCATGGAGCCTCCACCCCAGTACTTGGCGTGCTCGGACCCAGCCGCCACCTTCTGGCGCCCGGCACCTCCCCCTGCAGGGCCTTCTACTGGGTTCATAGTCCAGGAACCCTCTCTCCTGCCTGTGGGCGGCCCTCCATCAGTCATTCAATATCCGATGCTGGGCCAGGTGCCTCCATCGCCGGGTCTCCCGACGCCGGGTGTTCTGATGCCGGGTTATCAGACACTGGGCTATCTGATGTCATCATTCCCGATGCTGGGTTATCCTACTCCAGGGCATCCCACGCCGGGTTAGTCAGAGTACTCGTCGTATTATCCATCCTGGCATTATCCTCAGTACCCGGGATATCCGAGTTATCAGCCACCTCCACCTCCTCCTCCTCCTCCTCCAGTACTGGACCATGAGTCCACCCCTCTGTGGTGGAAAGAGGCTAGAGCGCAGCTTATGTCGGAGTTAAGGTAGCCTGTGAGGGAGACACCCTCCGCCAGGGTGGCCTATCCACCGCCTCCTCGTGCTAGAGCCACTACCTCTACCTCGGTAGGCATTACAGAACCAGACCCCTCTGTTCCTAGTGGCTCCGACTCCTCTGACACCGACTCCGACTCGGATGCGTCGTATCCCAGATCTCCCATAGAGGTTCCTCCAAAAGACTCCCCAAAGTCATCTCTGGAGGATCCTTCTTTCAGAGACCTGTTGCGTTCTATTCAGGCAGTTGGTGGTTGGCCGTCCAAAGAGGTTGCTCCACAAAGAAAACATCTTGCGGGGCACCTGGATCTGGCCACCTTGGACCCTATTCCCATTCCACCATGGATGGGACCATATGAGGACCTTGTGACCACAGTCTGGCAGCAACCGTCCTCCAATCCAGCGGTCTCACGCAAAGCTGACCGCACCTATTATCCCCCGGAAGGGATATCTCACTTGAATTCCCATCCCAAGGCTGACTCTATGGTCATCACGGCCGCTCACGACCATTCAGCCCAGCCCAAACATCTGAGTTCTTCACCTCCCGACAAGGACTCGTGTCAACTCCACCAATTTGGTCGCAAAATTTACTCTTCTTCATCTTGTGCGATACGTTCCCTTAATTACGTCTCGCACATGATTGCCTTCCAAAAAGCTTCTCTTTTGGATTTAGAAATGGACCTCCAGGACCTTCAAGATGAAACCCTGAGGAAGAAGCTCTTGGAAAAAGTGCGGATGGGGAAATCCTCATGTCGCCACGCCCTTCGGGCTACTTACAACTTGGTGGATTCAGATGCTAGAGCGGTGGCCACAGGGATCTGCCTCCGATGCCTCTCCTGGCTCCGTATAGCAGGACTGGCGCAGGATGTGCAGTCCTCTCTATTGGACGCCCCTTTCAGGGGTTCCATCCTCTTTGGCAGCGATGCTAAAGACATCATTACCAGGCTGCAGGAGAGCAGACGTTCCTTACGGGATGTCCGTTCCTTATACAAGATGGGCCAGAAAAAGCAGCCTTTTTTCCGCCAAAGAAAGTGGAACAAATCCCAGGCTAAGCGTCAGGCAAAGAAGCGCGCACCTGGCTCTGGAGCTCAAACCCCACAGACCAAATTTCAAAAACAGGCCTCTGGGGCAAAAGCTCCCCTCCCCTTGGCATCCTGACTCTTTTCCCCTCCTTCTGCTACCTCCAGTACCTCAGGAGGCACCAGTCGAAGGGAGGTTCGGCCTCCACCTGGAAGGTTGGAGGTCAGTCACCGCAGAAAATTGAGTGTTTCAGCTCATCCAGCGAGGTCACTTGATAGAATTCAGTGAAATTCCAGCCCCTCAACCGCCAGGACGGTCCTTCTATTCCTGGGATCAGGTCCCCATAGTCTCTCAGGAGATCCAGGCACTTCTTCTAAAGAAGGCCATAGAGCTCGTCCCATTAAACCAAACAGGAAGGGGATTCTACTCCCACTTCTTCCTGGTTCCAAAAAAAACGGGCGACCTGAGACCGATCCTGGACCTCAGCACACTAAACATCTTCGTCGAGTACAAGAAGTTTTGTATATGTTGACCCTTCAGGGGCTGCTCCACCACAATTCTTGGCTGTGCTCCCTGGACATGCAGGATGCTTACCTGCATATCCCTATCCTCCCGGCCCACCACTGCTTTCTCTCCTTTGTTTTCCTGGAGAAGCATTTCCAATTCAGAGCACTCCCATTTTGCCTTTCTTCACCCCCGGGTGTTCACCGAATGCCTAGCGGTGGTAGCGGCCTTTCTGAGCCGCCAGGGCATTTATGTCTTCCCGTACCTGGATGACTGGCTCCTCTCAGCACCCTCTCCTATCAGCCTGAAAGAGTCTCTTTCTTTCACTCTGAGCTTGTCTGCTGTACTGGGCATCACGGTCAATTTTTCCCAAGTCCCAGCTAGTACCCCCCCCCCGAGGCTGCAGTTCATTGGAGCTGTACTAGACACAGTTCAGGGAAAGGCTTTCCTGCCATCGGATCGGGCCGAGACCCTAGCTTCTCAAGCCACTCTCATGGCACAGGCCCAATGGATCCCAGCACACTCTGTGCTTCGTTTATTGGGACTGATGGCGGCCACCATTTCGACAGTCCCAATGGCCAGGCTTCACATGAGGGTCACCCAATGGTCTCTTCAAGTCCAGTGGGACCAGAGGACAGACGACATGAACCAAAAAGTCATGATATCCAACAGCCTTCAGAGAGATCTTCGCTGGTGGCAGGATCTCTTGAACTTATCAAAGGGAATTCCTTTCCTTCCTGTAGTTCCAACTCAAATTCTCACTACGGATGCCTCAGATCTGGGCTGGGGAACTCATCTGGGGTCTCACAAGACACAAAGTTCTTGGTCCAACCAGGAGCTGATGCTCCACATCAATGTTCTGGAGACCAGGGTGGTTCTTTACGCACTCCAGGCATTCCAGTCGCTGCTGGTTCTGGGATCTCTCTTAGTACAGACGGACAACATGTTCACTATCTGGTACATAAACAAACAGGGAGGAACCCAGTTATACCCTCTTTGCCGAGAAGCCATGAGGGTGTGGTACTGGGAGATTTAGCACAGCCTTTATCTGACAGCAGTTCACGTTCTGGGCATCACCAACGTCCTGGCAGACAGTCTCAGTTGATCAGTGGCCAGGGCCCATGAGTGGGAGCTAAAGTCAGAGGTAGTCGAAGATCTCTTTCTTCGATGGGGTCGGCCAGAGATGGATCTGTTCGCCTCCCCATACAATGCAAAACTACCCATCTTCTGTTTGCTCATTCCTGGGCATGGTGCTTTTTGGCGAGATGCGCTGTCTCTTTTGTGGACAGGGAGGTTTCTGTACATCTTTCCTCCCTTTCCTCTCATTCAGAAGGTCCTGGTGAAACTTCAACAAGAGGGGGCCCACGCAATCCTGACTGCTCCTCTCTGGCCACGCCAAATTTGGTTCTCTCTTCTGCAACACATGGCACTGGAACCTCCGGTTCCTCTGCCCTTTTCCCATGACCTTCTGACTCAGGAACAGGGCACCCTGGTGCATCCAAGCCTTCAGTTTCTCCACCTTCATGCGTGGCACCTGTGGACATAGCAATTTCTCTCTATGGCGTCTCTTCGCAGGTTGCGCACATTCTAGTGGAGGCCAGAAAACCCTCCACTAGATCTACTTACGCTATGAAGTGGAAGAGATTCACGATATGGGCCCAAGCAAGGAGCTGGGATCCATTTTTGTGCTCGGCTTCCCAGGTTCTAGAGTACCTCACACACCTGTCTGAGGCGGGCCTTAGCTATTCCTCCATTAAGGTCCACACCTTCTGGTGTTGGCTCCACACCTCCGGGTGGAGGCAAAACCTTGCTCAACTGGAGGTTACTAAAACCTTTTGAAAGGCATCCTTCATTTGAAACCTCTGATCCAGAATCCTTGTCCTCCCTGGGACCTGAATTTCATGCTCGAGAAGCTGATCTTACCACTGTTTGAACCAGCTTCTTCTTGTGACTTACGCTTCCTTTCCTGGAAGACCTTATTTTTAGTCGCTGTTACTTCGGCAAGAAGGGTCTCTGAATTACAGGCCTTTGTCTGTAAAGAACCTTATTTGATTTTCCATAAGGACCGAGTAGTCCTTCGGACTAACCCTTCCTTTTTGCCCAAAGTAGTTTCAGAAACCACCTTGAACCAGAGCATGGAATTACAGGTGTACTATCCACAGTATTCCAACAGGGGGGGAACACCTGCTGCACACCCTTGATGTGCACCAGATCCTGAGGTTCTACACGAACAGGACTAAAGAAGTTAGGAAATCTAGCCAACTGTTCATAGCCTTTGCCCCTCAGTGCCAGGGCAAGACTATTTCCAAGCAGACCATCTCCCAATGGCTTGCTAACTGCATCCATTTTTCGTACACGAAATATGGGAAGTCCCTTCCGGGGGCAGTCAAAGACCACTCCACCCGTAGCGTGGCAACCTCTACTGCCTTTTTTAGGAATGTGTCCATGGCAGAGATCTGTGCTGCGGCCACTTGGTCGTCTGTTCACACCTTCACTAAGCATTACAGTCTGGACATTGCCTCTCGGCGCAGAACTGGCTTTGGCCTTGCGGTCCTGCAAGGCCTTCTGTCGTGATTCCCCATGGCGACTTCTCCTCCTCCCGGATGCACCAATGCCTTACTTTTCTTTGGGACTGCTTGTTATTCAGTCCTATATGTGAAGACCTACAGCAGGAACCCTTTCGAAGTAAAATATTGCAATTACGTAAGAACTTACCGTAACAGTAGATCTTCGAGAGAGGTTCCTGCAGTAGGTCTAGTTTCCCTCCCTCCTTTCCCCAGTTTTTGAATGTTTTATCCTTATTTTCCATCCTATCTAGTCCTTCAGGACTAGAGCAGAAGCAGGGTCTGAGGAGCGTTCACTCCATTTTTCTCCTTACCTATCTATAGGTCTCTGTTGGAAAAGAACTGGAGAGCGGGTGCGGGACCGCCCCTTTTATAGTCGGGCTGACATCACTACGCTCCAACGTCAGGGGTGGTCCCCGCTGATGATTGCTATCTACAAGTTTGCCGTGCAGATCTGATGCCAGGGGGCGCAGTCCTATATGTGAAGACCTACTGCAGGAACCTCTCTCGAAGATCTACTGTTACGGTAAGTTCTTACGTAACTGCAATTTCCCAGGATCCATGCAGGGAGTGCAGATCGATGGGGCTGTGGGAGAGTTGGGAGGGACTGTACTGCATACTGGCATCCAACTGCATGCATGGGTTAGATCCACAGTGGTACACAGTCTCTCCAAGAAGCAACAGGAGGCTGTACTCTCCTGTAACTGGGTGCTAGATCCAGAACGGCTGTAGAGAATGGCATGCCTCCAGGGACTGCTGTATCCCTGTCAGAACGCCACTCAGTTGCATGTATAGCTGGGTTGTGCTGAAATGAGCCCCACCAACCCCTCTGTACTGGCTCAGAGGGCTGGGGGCAGGTGGAGGAGAAGCTGATCAGGCCTCAAGGGAATATCCAGTGACCGTGTGGATGGGGGCGTGAAAGCTCAATGGTAGCCCCTTGAGATGTGTAGACTGTACTCCCTCTGCTGACCCTCTGCATCGTGGAGTCCATTGCGTGAACTGGGTATTTGCATGCCCCCACCTCAGTGCCATCTTCCAACTGGGTTGTACGCATACTTATACCAGCAGCATGGACATACACCAGCAGTGTGGGATTGGGTGCAGAGGAGGTGTGCACCACAGGTTGTGGATATGCAGAGGTCACCCTATGTGCGGAGCAGGACCTCTGTGCACCCCCAACTGCACAGGCACCCCACTACTGTTGGGAATCCTTTCATAGATCAGGCCCCAAGTCCTTTGCCATATGGCTATCCTGGGCTCATTTTTCAGTGAACATACTGCTTGTGTTTCTTCTTTGTTTACACTAACCCCATAGCACAACAAATGGACACGAGACGATGCATCATGCTATTATGTATTCCTGCACGCTTTATTGAATTTTCTGTGTTGTGCATTCCTTTGTATGAGGCATTTTACAAACGCAATCAAATTTAAGGTAACAGGGAGTCTAGAGGGTGTGGATGGCAGGTGATGCGGGGGAGCAGGTAGGAGGGCAAGGGCAACAGCAGAAGCAGGAAGGGGAGGGACTGGGAGAGGAGGAACAGGGGAGGCAACTGATAATGGTGTGCCAATAATGAACAGGTATGCAGCACTGACTGGTAGAGGGGAGGGTGAATCAGGCAGTGGGGAGGAAGGTTGGGACAAACCAGAGTCAAAGGTTGGACGGAGGGGGAGGAGAGAGGGGTTTAATCTTGGAAGGCACAGCAAAAGAAGCAGTCAGGGTGGAGCAGAGGATATGGGGAGTGAGAGATTAGGGTAATAAAAGGGGAGGGAAAAGGTGTAGCAAGTAGGGCTAAACAGGGAGGAAGGCACTTAGGGGGAAGTGAAGCAGATGGGGGGGACAGTAGAGGAGGCAGCAGAAAGTTAACTGGAGTGGAGGGGGCGCAGATGAGTTGGGGAGCTGCTGGTATCCCAGGTGAGGAAGGGAGGATGGGAAGCACAGTTTCAGTGGACGGAAGGGTGGTAATCATTGGTGGCTCCATAATTAAGGGTACTCCCTGGGGAAGGAAGGGGAACCCAAAAGCAAGAAGGAGGGTGGTTTGTATGCCAGGGATGACAGCCGGGAATACAAGACCATGAATCAGGGAAACTGTAAGGGAGGTTGGTGGACAATGTAACCTAGTCATCCACTAGGGAACCAATGACATAATGGGGAAGAGGTGAAGGTAGTCCAGGGCAGATTCAGGGAGTTAGAAAAGACCTGCAGAGAGGTAGAAAGCTCTTTGGCATTTTCGGAGGTGATACCAATCCCCAGAGCCAGCAAGGTCAGGAAGAAAAGGATAGGCAAGCTCAATGACTGGCTGCAGAGCTGGTGCAGGGAGGAAGGGTTCAAATGTATTGGGGACTGGGGGGGAAATGTGGTTGAATAAAACGCTGTACTCAGCAGACAGACTGCACCTCAGTACAGAGGGCTCAAAAGTACTCGGAGACAAACTGGGGGAGTACATAGCCAACGAGCTGAGTTTAAACTACTGGGGGTGGTTGTGGGCCAGCAGGCCCAGGGCCTCCAGGATGAGGAGGTCCATAGACAACCCCCCCATACTGACAGTTGTAATCAGGAGGGTGGGTGTGGAGGGGAAGTGAGCAGTTAATAATGAGGAGTAAGGGGAGAGTACAGGAGAGAGGCAAGTCAGGGAAAGAACAGAAGGAAGGGAAGGAGGGGCAGAGTCAGGTTGGAGGGTGGTGTCACTGGACGCTTGTAGTCTTGGTAACAAGGTGGCAGACCTGCAGGTGCTGTTAGCTGAGGAGAAGGTAGACACAGCAGCAATAATTGAGATCAGGGCCACACCACACCATGATTGGGACCTCTCGATCTAGGAGGGACAGGGCTATAGACAAAGGGGTGCGTGGTGGTTTATATCAGAAAGGGGATAACATGCATGAAGGAGAAGACTGAAGTGAGGGTGGAAACATTATGGATTCAACTGCCGTCCAACAGAGGGAGAAGGGTGAGATTGGGGTGGTCTACAGACCACTCAACCAAGAAGAGGAAAGGGACAGGGAGCTGAGTTCACAATTGCTGGAAGATGCAGAGAAAGAAGAGGTGGTGGTGGTGGGGGACTTTAACCTACGCAAGATGGACCGGGGTGTACCAGCCACATCTTGTGCCAGGATCCAGGTAATCCTAGATGCAATACAGAGTGGGTTTCTGACTCAGGGTGTAACTGAGCCCACCAGGGAGGGGGGCAATCCTTGATCTAGTGCTCACAAATGAGGAGCACTTACAGGAAAAATTGGTCAAGGAACCCCTGACTGGTAGCAACCATAGCAGTTTGGTTCAGGTTGGATATGGGCAGTCTAAGCATCCCCACTAAGGCCAAAATCCTGGATTTCAGGAGGGCGGACTTCAGGAAGATGGGCGGGGTACCAAGGATGCACCTAGCAGGTGTCGGGTTGGACCAAAAATGGACCATCATCAAAGAGGGAATACTGGCTGCCACAGTGGGGTGTGTTAGGCTCAGGGGAAAAAATCCCGGTACCAAAGCACCCAGCAGGAGAACAGGTGAAAGGCCGAGGTATTGAATGAATACCCCTGCTCTGGGGGGGGAGAAGGGGAAAAGTGCAGACAGATGCGATAGAGGAGGACAGAGTGAGGGAGGGGCTGCTAGCACTAAAGATGGACAAGTCACTAAGATCAGACAGCATACACCCAAGGGTACTGAGGAAGCTGGCAGGGGAGCTCGCAGGGCTGCTGGCAAGTCTCTTTAGTAATTCCCTGGAGGTAAGCATGGTGCCACAGGATTGGAGAATGGCACATGGGGTGCCCCTCTGTAGTAGTGGTGCCAGGGATGACCCAGGGAACTACAGGCCGGGTCAGTCTGACCTCAGTTGTGTGCAAGCTCGTGGAGACCATGCTTAAGGAAAGGTTAGCAAGGTATCGAGAAGAGAATGGTCTCCAGGATGAGAGGCAGCATGGATTTGTGGGAAGAAGATCATGTCAAATTAATCTGATTGATATCTTTGAGTGGGTCACCAGGGCAGTGGACAGGGGCCAAGCAGTGAACATCCTTTACCTGAACTTCAGCAAGGCTTTCGACTCTGTACGCCACAAGAGGTTGAACAGGAAGGTGGCGGATCTGTCCAATCCCCTGAAGGACACTGAAACAGGTGTGTGTGCAAGCTTGACAGGTGCAAGCATGCTGAGCACATCGCTGTTGGGATTTCCCCCCACCCAGAAAGCCACTCTGAGCAAAACACTTGCACCCATGGTCACCTAGGAGGCAGTGTTGCACCGGAGCGGACTGTCCTTCCCTCCCTGGAAGAGGAGCGCATCGTCTGGTACGCTTGTTCCTCCTCCTCCCCACCCCCTCCCCGGCCAGCCCCTGATGACCTAGGTTCATTTACGAACCCAGGCTGCCAGAATCACCAGCTTTAGCACTTCTGCTGCAGTGACAGGCCAGGCTGGTGTGAAATGTTAAAATAAAAATGGTACACTAGCTCTTAAGGTAAATATTATAACAAAAAATAAAATAACTAGAAAAGATTGTGTTTATTCTAAGATAGAACAACCACTAGTATCTTCCAACCAGTTCCAAAAATAATCTTGTATGATATTTTGGAATGCTTGAAATATAGACTAATGCATAGGGAAGTGTGGTTTAGGAGGATTTTATGCCCACACGAGGTGTGTGATGCCCCATAAACCCCGAGGGCGAAGCCAGAGGGTTTATCTGGGCATCATACACCGAGGGTGGGCATAAAATCTGAGTCAAAACCCACATTTCCCCATGTTTTATTTTTTACATTTACTGACTATAGCAAGAAATGAAGAAAACAAGCCTCACATAGACCATCGCGGGCACTTGCAGCAGGGCGTTGTTGCCAAGGTTCTGCACCTCTACATCGCTGCTGTTGTGTGGCAGGACAAGCCCCCTGCTCCTTTTCCTTCCAAGTCAGTGTTGGCAGTGGTGCTGAAAGTGAATTGGTGGAATTGGCGAGCAAAGAGCCAGCGTGAGGACAGTTAATATCTTAGTGTTTGTGGTCTCCTCCCCCGATTACCAGCCCATAGTAAAAAAAAAAAAAAAACTCCCTGGTGCTAGTGGTCCCCGCCTCCCCGGATCGCCAACCTGTATTAAAAATAAACCCCTCCCTGGTGCTAGTGGTCCCCCCCCAATCCCCAGCCCATAATAAAACTTACACATCTCCCTGGTGCTAGTGTTCCCCACCCACCACGGGCATTGATCTGGTACCGCCGGTCACAATTCCCTAATCCTTCGTGTCTAGCAGCCTCCCCCATCATGGCACCGAACCTCCCCCAGTCACCTTACCAGTATCCTTAGTGCCACGGGTGTGCATACAGCGACTGGTGCAGTCCTCTTCACACCTCCTCAGCTGGCCGCCGTATGTCCAGGCAGGGAGCACGCATCTTATTTATAGGATAGGATGAGGCACCCTGTCCTATGAATATAAATATTTTAATAAAAAATATCTCAATGTTTTCCAGAATTTTGGTATTACTACACAATATTTAATGAGTAACTGTGTAGTTTTCAACTTAATTTTCATCTTATGACCTTAATTGCATGGAAATATTTCAGTCTCTCCCCTCAGCAGTACCAAATCTTGCCTGTGAAAGCACAGGAAGATAATAATGGGATGGGATGGAATGAAAAATACCTCTATGGAAGACAGAATGTTATTATGTTTATGGCTGGGGTATCCAAATGTCCAGTGCCACACCACAATTTACTACACAACACTCTGGCACACCACACCACACCGCACCACACCACACCAGGTCACCCCTGGTGAGAATGGCAATGCAACTGCTTCACAGGCTCTTACAAAACTTTTCTAAGAAGCAAAATGCCAGCTCATCACCCAAACGTAATCACTATTGTAAATAAATTCTGTTGTTGTCCCTGGAAAATGCTGGCCAGTTACTTTTCTTCTGCCAAAAGAACAGTGTTTTCAAAGTGGCATGAGCAGAAACATTGTACGTGGAAAATGTTTTCAACACCTGTCTAGCACTGTCTGCTGCGCCACGGATAGCATCACGAACTTAGGTCTGTGTAGCCAGTCCTTGTGAAGCAGATATCACTGTGTCACGGTCATACCCTTGCAATGACTTACAGTCATGTTACTCACATATTTCTGTGCTGCTGTCACCCCTTAGTAAACATGAACTGTTGTATCAGCAGGCACTGTCCAATGGTCTGTGTCCAAGATGGCTATTTTCTTGAGGGGGGGAGGTGCACTTTGGTAGTGTTTTTTCCCTGAATTTTTTGCCTGGCCCATTAAATTACTTTTGAGTAGCTTAGGCCAGAGATGACTTTGACTTTCGCACCTGGAATAGTTCCATGTATAGATACACCAAGTCTTACACTGAAGCAGCTATGAGCCAGGGCAGTCATGCCCACAGAGTCAGGGGGCATACGCCCCCCTAAATCCCCATCCAAATATTGCATTTTGTATAGAGGAAGGGACACAGAAGTGTAAATTCATGCTCCTCCCCTTTATTTTTAATTGTGTGCCCCCCAAGCATTCTTTTGGCTTGATGCCCCTTCTGTGAACCCCTAAGTAGACACTTGGAGGTAACATATCAGAGAGACAAGCTGGAACACTGTGTGTAGGATCTGTAACAGATACAAGGAGAAAACACAAATCCAAATAGTTTAGTTTCTGTGCATCTCTTCAAACCATACATACATATTCTCTAAAGCCCAGTGCAAAGCATCATGGTTACGTACATCCTTGTGTGTGGGGGAAGGGGGCAGGGTGGTAGGCTGACAAGACTTCATCATGGTGCTGGAACATGGAGAAACGGGCGCTGAAGTTCAAAAGGACACTGGATAAAAAAATGTAGTTTTTGAAATCAAAGGGGCACTATGAATGCTCATGGCCAAACGTGTGTGTGTGGGGAAGGGGGGGCTGCTGCACCCCTGAGCCCATAGGTTCCAGCATCTATGCTTCATTAGAACAAAAGTTGCCATTTAAACAAACATTTACATTGTTCCAGTTTAGACTGAGAATGACAGACCACAGAGGTGGGTCCTGGCTGGGATTCTGCAGTGGGGTTGGTATCTCAGCCGGGTACCAAGCCATCCCCTAAAACAGCTGTGAGGATAACTTTTCATTGGTATTCATACCCCCCTACCTTACTTGGCCCACTAACACTGCCACTCTTGCATCTGAGTGTAACTGCAAATGCAGATTTAATTGCACCTGGCAGAACACAGTGCTACTGACCCACTTAGGGGGTGCAAAGTGACATTTTTCACTGGCAAAGTTCAGTAGCACAATTCCGCTGGATCTTGAGCCCAGTGTTGCTGTGACTTCCATAGGTGGAAAAGAAATCCCTTAAAGGAAAAATGTCACAGATACAGGTTATTCCTGCTCCCAAAAATACCCTGCCAATTGGGGGCCCCTAATTGGGGCTTAAGGTATAAACCAACATTTTTTCTCAGTTAAAATGTCCCTTGGGCATTTTTTTAACTCCTCTTCCATAACTCCGATTGTAAAGTGCTGCCCACACCTCTCAACCTTATGTCAAAGTCACTGAAATGATGAACAATGACACTAAAAGTGAGGGACAATTCAGGAGATCCTCAAAATGAGGGACTCATTCTCAACTATCGGTGTGTAAACGCAGGCTCACAGCACTGAGGATACCAGTGCTGTTATTTACCCAACGTTTAATGTTGCTTTAGCATCGCAGAATGTTATGAATTTTAAAGTCTGAATGTACCATGCTTTCTCTATGCGTGTAGCAGTTTTCCAGTGCGAGACAAATGTGGGACAGAGCACTTCGGAGGGGTACGATGAGAGACATCCCTCGTAATGAGGGACAGTTGACAAGTATCGTGCTGATTGCCACCTTCTCGCAGACAGCAGCACACAGCTGCTGCTGCTGCTCTCTCAGTACTAATGTGCACTGCCTGTTCTGCCATTAGTCGGCAACGCAAATTAGCACTGCATGAGTGGCGGAAGTGTGCTGCTGCCCGTGAAATGGGGGAAGTGATATTTTACATATAGAGCTATAGATGAGTAAAACAAAAATAAACTAAGTGACTTTCTCGGTTAAAAAATGTCAATTAATATCATAAACCCATAATCGGCAGGGTAATTGTTTTTTTTTGGGGGGGGGGTGACCCGTATATGGAGTTTTTCTTTAAAAGTGAGCTGGGGTGGGGGTAGGGTGACCTGTATGTGGAGTTTTCCTTTAAAAGTGAGCTGAGCTCTGAAATATTGAGCTGAATAATTCCCTTTTGTCATGAACTGCTCTGACTAGAAGTGTTTCTTTTGTCGTGTCTATTTTATAGCATGTCTCAAGGCCTACGGAATGAGGGTTGCGGCATACATCTTCCTGTCCCCCTTCCCCCCCCATCACTCTCATTCAGTAACATGAAGAACCCAGGAGAAACAGCAGCAGAGCAGTGACTGATACCAAAGCTACGTATCTGTCAACACAGCCGTACTTAACTAATCGCAGTGACAACTGAAAATGACATTTAGATCTCCTTGTCAGCACCGAGACTTGGCTGTGTTAGAAACTTAATCTGTCTGCTTTGTGCAGTTGCTGCTTCGGGGATTCACTTCATCATTAACATTTCCATTTGTTTAATTCACGGAGGATAGCTGAGCAATGTAACAAGAATCCAAGTTAAGCTGCCAGCAATTTTGCTTCTTAAGAAATTCGCTCACTTTATGACACTTTATTTAAATGAAATTATGGCATGGGGACTGGGTGACTTAATGGTCGGTGAGGCACTTGTTTTTTTTTTTTTTACTACCAGTGACCTTGAGAAAGCACTTCCAGCACTATAAGAGAGACAGTAACAGTACATATAAACATATGCAAGTGCGCCTTTTAGAGTTTTTTGTGCGAAAGGACTAGGAAACTAGGCTTCAACCATACACTGAATGGGGATGTATTTGGTGGCCTGTGACAAAAAAGGCACGTTTAAACTGCCGCCTTTGCATCAGCTCCCCTTCCCCGCCCCACACTTAGCCCATTTTGCTTCCTTCTCCCCTCATTTCAACACTTCAATCTTCTTTCAGATTTTTGCTACTTCAATGTATTTGATTACACAACTGTTTAATGTTTTATCCAATGATTTAAAAGTTTTATGTCATGTCACTATGACGTAATCTCTGGCCACCTGTCTGTTGTATGTATATTTTTCTACTGCCGTAACCTTTGATAAAGGACCTCAGTCCGAAATGCGTTAGGCAGGCAGTTGTCTGCAGCTTTCCAATATGTGTGACTGTACCTTTGAATAAAGGACAATGTAGTAAGTAAGTCTGGAACCTGGTGTATAATTACTTGAGGTGGTGAGTGCCTGACTTCTTACGTTTGTTCAGTGACTTTTTTTTTGTCAAGAAGAACCACTTTCCTTGTCCACACTTTTGTTGTTTTGAGCAATGGTTTTCTGTATATAGATGCATAAGTACATGCCTCATGGGGCCTACTCTTTTGCAGCCAGACATTGACGTGCATGTCTTACACCTGTGGCAGAAGTTGGGCCTGCGCTTCTGCAGACAGAAGTACTGTTGCAATTTTGGTATCATGGATTTTGAGCCACCTGCGCATCTGCAGCCAGAGGTCAGTGTGTATGTCTTACAAATGTGGCTGCAGAAGCACAGGCCTCTCAGGGGCCTGCTCCTCTGCAGACACAACTGTGTGCATGTCTCACAGTGTGGATAAGTACCTGTGGCTACAGATACACAGGCCCCGGGGGGGGGCAGCAGACAAAAGAACTCTTGTAACTTGAGTATTGTGGATTTGTATCTGTGGCTACAGGGGATGGTGCTTCTGCACACAGAAACAGTGTTGTGATTTCAGAAATACACAATACTGTCTGCAGCCAGAAGTGAGTATATATATATATGCCTTGTGTTGTGCTTACCACAGATACAAATCCACAAAAATAGCACATCAGTGCTACTGCAGTTGTGTCATCTGGAAACAGTTGTATGTTGTTTGTCTTCCCTGATAACAGCTGTCTGTATTTGTATTTGCTTGTGTGGTCCTGTCGTTTTGCTGCTTGGGGGCGAAGAGAGTTAGGGTTGCAAACTCTAACACCACATTTCCATACTTTTGTGACGTTAAGTTTAATCCTAACTGGTGCATTTTGCAATATATATATATATATATATATATATATATATCTACACACAGACATGGACACACACACACACTATATCCATACATATAATACCAGTGGAGATAAAAATGGCAAGTTAAAAAGTGACATCTTGTGAGTTGGGTGTGTCACAGATGATATCCTGCTCTATATGGTACATCACAGTACATACTGAACCAATTAGAGAGCAGCTTTTACAATGCTGATGACATCACATTAGCCATGTGTAGCACTCTTCTCCAGCTGCTGAAATCAAAAAGAAACAGTTAAATATTCGTAGAAACTGTGGATGTAAAAGCTATAACTAGTAAACTGATGTTGTATAAATCAAATATGCTATGGCCGAACTCAAAATAAGCAGTTTATCATCACTTGTGACTAGGGGCAGGACCTTCACTACTCACACATGAAGATGAACTGCATATTTTAGCCAGCCTATTGTATATCCCCTACTGATACAAAACTAGTGGAGATAAGAATGGTAAAATAACAAATTATAACATTGTAGCCAACCTCAAGACATCATGATATCTTGTTAGCTTTGTCATAATTGATATCTTGAAAGTTAGTTTCATCACAATGGAGTAATGAACCAATCAGACAGCAGATTTCACAATGCTGATGACATCAAAATTGCCCAGTGCAGCACTGAAGCCAGCAGTTGGAATTATACCTCTCAACTGCCCGATTTTCAAGGATGCCCCTGATTTCGCCTCAGAAATTTCCTCTGTCCCTCCTAAATTCAACATTCCTGTCACTGAAGAGTATGGATTATAATCCAAAAAATTTCAGTCTAGTTCTCATTAGGACATTGCTATTCACACTCGGCTGCATATTGTACACAGAATCTTGAACCGATATTACTATTTTTTGAGATGTGACCCCAGTCTTGCACGAATTTGCCCCTGATTTTTTGTAAACCTTGTCCCTGATTTTTGAGGCAAGAAGTTGAGAGGTATGATTGGAATCAAAGAGAAACAGTTCAGTCTTCAAACAAGCAGCAAGTTTGAAAGCTATAACTGTAAACCTGATGTTGCAAAAATCGAACATGCAATGGGCTGACTCAAAATATGCAGTTTATCATCCCTTGTGAGGAGGCAGGATCTTCATAACTTACTTGTGGTTCTACCACTGATGAGTTATGGTCCTGCCCCCTTCACACTTTAAGATCAAATGCATATTTTGAGTTGGTCATTGCATATCCTGGCAGGATCACTGGGCGGGATTTTCAAAGCTCGGCGCAGGGCTTGTCACAAGCCCTGCACCGAGTATTTAGGTTCATGATTACTGCCAAACCATTCATCACAACTGCACCCCAATTTTACAAACTCGGGCGCAGTTGTGACAGCTTCCACTTTTACGGCAGCTCGTGCCAAATATCTGGCACAAGCTCCATAAACAATGTCCTCAGGATTGCCACAAGAAGTTGGTCTAGCTTGTGGCAATCAGTGCACGGAATGGAAAATCCCGCTCGCCGACCAGAAGAATGCCGCAAGCCCCATGCATCATATGTTCGGCGTACCTGGGGCTTGTGGAATTCTCACCGTTTAGAAAATCCTGCCTACTGTCTCTTAGACTACATCTGCTCTGGCTGTACGCCTACACCTGACATTACCATCCTCTGCCAGTGACATTGCAGTCTGCTGCTGCGGAAACGATACTGATGTCATAAACAGAGGATAATGATGTCAGGTGTTGACAAGCAGTGAGATGAGATGAATTCGGGGGGGGGTGGTGGTGATGCTGTTTTCAATGTTAGTGTACATCATAGTAGTGATTATGAAAGAGGGGAAACTATCTACAGAAAATAGATTACATCACATGCTTTTTAAGGACTAAAGCCCAGGCCAGTAAATTTGTTCGATCTGTGACTAGTACTGAAGTCATACCACAGATGTAGACTGCAGCACTCACCCACTGCTCCAATCAGTCTCCCCTGCCTATTTCCTAACAAAACGAAGGCTGCGAGAGTGAAATAGGAGCAGTTTTGTACATAACTGCCCAAGGGAATGCTAATTAGCTGGCAGGCAATTAATAATTAATCATACTCATGGTAATTATGGAGACAAAGTGGTGTTTGGCAGGCTTGTAACATCCAAAGTCTTTTTTTTTTGTGGTAAATTGTTAACCTCATCCTACCAATTGAATACCTTCCAGCCTTGTAGTCGCTTCATGGCTAACTCTAAGTGCTGATGTGGGAATGAAACGTCATGTGACTTCCATACCAAGCTATTCTTCAGAGGAAGATACCTCAGTGCAGACCCTCATTAATCTTATCACACTGTAACACAGGGCAGTTTGCCACGTATAGGCATTGGAAGAGGGAGTGTCATTTTCTTATAGACACTCTCATGGCAACTGGCCAACACTTTTAAGAGATCAAAATTTTAGGTTCCCCCTATAAAAATTAGTTTAAACCCCACCCCTGAAAACATTTCACTAGCCCTCCAGCCCAGAAAAAAAAATCTACAGGCCCCGCCCCTTTCCCTCTGGAGGAGTTACAAGAGGCCCACTTGCTACCAGGTAGAACAGCATTATGACAACAACAGGAAGCCCCCACTCCCTCCAGTTATTTGAGTCAGGGAGCCTTCCACTGGCTAGGCAGGGAGTACAGAAAAGTAAAAACAAGTGGCCTGAACAGATTTGTTTTGTTCTATTCTGGATCTGTCTCAAATACCCAGGCTTCCCCAGAACAAACTGACTCCGGCTAAGCCCGGCAGTTTCTTCTGGTTGGTAAATGGCCAGAGAGGTCTCTCCACCTAATCATCAGAGTCCTTGACACTGGAGACTCCTTGAATGATTTTTAGATGGGCTTTTGTTAGGCAGGTGTGATCCGCCCACCCTGTACTTTGCACAATGCTAGTACTGCAAGGAAAGAAAGCAATCTAACTATACAAAGCAAGCAAAGCAGCTGACACAGCAGCTCAACACAGTCATTGGCTGGGACAGCTCTCCATCCTTTCAAGAGAGAGCATTTGACAGTACAATGTACAGATGAAGTGCAACCAGGAGTAACACCACGCATGTGATATCATACTGCAACTCGGGTAAACTGTTTTAACTCCAATATATATATATATTTTTAATTTATTTTTATTGTTTTCACACACTGGTGCGGTCCCCATCCCTGGGTTTGGGCCCAGTTCTGTCCCCTTGTATCTCTGGCACAAACCCCTCTCCTTACAACCCTACAAGCCTGGCCCTGTGATGGGGCACAGCCATGCTGGACTCAAACCTCCCACCTCTGGAGGGGGATAGAGGGAGGAGAACCCTATGTAGAGCGGATGTCAAGCAGCAGGAGGCAGAGCCCAAACACGCCTGTGATCCTCCTGCTAGCTGCAGGGCTTTTTCTGTGTGAGGTCTCACTCCCTCAGGATGTTGGCTCACTAGGGGCTCCAAGCAGGATGGGCGCACACTATCGTGCCACACAGAGCTTGACTGACATCCTCAATCTGTGTGTCCTCTACTGTACTACTAGCTGTGGGGTTCCACCTCATAACGGCGATCGCGTAATAGTGATCGTTCTTATGGAGAGTGTACATCGCTGAAAACGCTGCAGCAAGGGAGAAAAAGGGTTCGTAACCTATGGATTTTGAGTTTAATGTGGGCTAGGCCCCACACGCCTTATTTACGGATTCTCAACTCCAGGGGTGTATGTCGGGGTGAAAAACTTAAAAAAGTGAAAGTTGCGTCAGGCAAAAAAAAAAAAAGAGAAACACTGCTCTGCGCTGGAAATGAACCCTGTACCCTGCACCTCCCACCCTCCCACCATGCTAGTGGACCAGCTCAGCAGCTGCCCACCACACCCCCTCCCACATACCATCCCTCCCCTGCCTCTCTCCTCCGCGTGTGTGCATGTATATACGCGTAATTCCAGTTGCCATAAGTCGCCCACCCCAGTATCCAGTCGCCGTGAACACAGGCGCCATTACTGAGTCGCCGTTTTTGTAGGCACTCAATTTCGGTTGCCTTGTTCACCGGATACCCTAGCAGTGGTTACCTAGGTTGGCAGTATAGCCTAGAGGTTAGAGTAATGAGCTTGGTGCATCCAGCAGACCTGAGTTTGATTCCCGCAAACCTCCGCTTGTATACTGTGTGACCCTGAGCAAGTCACTTAACCCCACTAGTGTTCCTGGGATGCCAATGAAAACAGGCATTGTGTTCCTAGTGGGAATTACCTGGTTACCAAAGAATAACAAAAAAAAAAATTAGCAGTTTTGTAATGCAGATCACTTACCGAGTCCTCTGGGATGCTCAGTCCTCCTTCCACTGGCCTACCCCCAGTCACTCAAGCTAGTTCCTGAGCTGGGGTCACCAGCACAGCAAGCAGTCGCACAACTGCTGCACCAAGGGGTCAGCTTTATTTATATATATATTTTTTTATCTTTTTCTTCCCTCCTTCACTAAGAGGAGGCTGCCTAGTGCCAACATCCACACTGCCTGTCTGAATGCCCACACTGGCACTGTCACTGGCAACAGACCACTGGAGTGCTCTTTCTGTCCTTCAACTGCTGCTCCTGTGGAGTGCTTCTGTGACTTCGCACCATAGCATGGTTCTGCTCCAGCAAGGGTCTCCCTGGAAGACTCTCTTTCTACACATCACTATAGCACTGAGCCTTTGCGGGGGGGGGGAGAGAAAGCTAGCCCTACATGGTTCCCCACTGTCTGCACTGCTCCATGTTCTCACCAAAGGATGCCCTTAAGAGGCAGGGCAAGTTACTGCCCCCCGGGGTCCAAGTGCGCTGTTCTCACAGTACACACTAGACTCCAGATCAGTGATGGAAGCTAGATTTGTAATGCAAGCCTGGGCCTGCCGCGTGGTAGTGCAATCCACTACCCAGAGCATCACCACTGGGCCAGACTCTTCTTCGTGAATTTGTTGTGTAAATACTACAGACTGGGTTGGCCAATGCTTTTATTTTATTTTTTACTTTTTTTATCGTCCCGTCCTGGTCAGCTCACGTTCATGTCGACCCCCCAGCCCCGTCCCCTGACTGTGCAGGGCTACCCCCTGCTTCCCCCAGCTTACCCCCCATGACGAGGTGGCGGGGATCCCTAAACCCGCTGATACTGGATCCAGTTTGGGAGGTGCCTGCTGATGTTGGGGGCGGTGCCTGCGGGGATCGGCAGTCATCCGACTCACCCAGAACCTTTTCTCCTCCGGTTTGCACCCCACTGGAGGAGGAGTGTGCAGTGCTGGCAATGGCCGAGCTGTATGCTCTTCCACCCACAGCACACCAGCCAGCTGCTCTGCCTCCACCCACTGTGTATGAGACCCTGAGGCTCCGACACCCAGCCACCACTAAATGTCAGACTTACGCTGGTCTCCATTTCCCTCCATCCCCAGTAGAGGAGAGCTGTCCTTTGGACGCTCGATCCTCTCCCATCCAGGTGACCCGCTCACACCCCGGACATGGGTCGCCGGCGTGGCAGGAGGTAAGGCATGATGCCTCAGCCCTCCATGCCACCGGGTTGGCAGCCAATGCTTTTATGTTACACTGAAGGGCTTACTGCCTACCTTCTACCAGGCATTAGTCCTTTTTACTCCTCACACACTGCTGGACAGTCTGTCAGCCTCGCTACAGTGACTCATGACAGTGCTGCAGCATCCTCCTCCCTGCAGTGGGATGACGCAGAATGCCACCTGGTCACTTATGACATCCAAGCTCATTCAGAGGCCTGCTATGGTGGGGTAAACTAAACTCTCTCCCTCTACAGAGTTGGAGAATGCTACCACTACAGCACTGCCTAACAGAACTGGGCTAGGATGGGAGTCGGACTTGTAGTGTGAACCTGGGTCTCCCGCACTGTAGCACATGCTGTAGGTAGAAAGGTACCATGAAATGTTCCTGTGAAGAAAATTCTGTGTTTTACATAGCTTGTAGTACACGTGCTCCAGATCAGATTACAACCCAAATTGCTGGCCTCATATGCTGTGGTTTAACCTCTTCTCCACACTGCATGGAACTGACTTGAGTGCAGCTCTGTGGCACAGTAGAACTGCCCATGAAATAACAAGCAGAAGCCCAGGGTTTGAATCCAAACACATACCGAATGATTTTGTATTTTAAACAACAAACGAGAGTTCAAATCCTAACAGCGACTAACATATTTGTTCAATTATTTTATTTTTTGCTCTCTTTAACTTGAGTGGTGATGCATGGTGGCATGGAATTGGAATAGTAAATTTTATAGGAAACAGAAGTAATAAAGAAATGTGCCCTAGCTGGGATTTGAACCCAAGCTACTATGAATAGCATCTGGGGTTCAAATCCCAGCTAGGGTACCAGGTTTCCAGTTGTCCTGGTAGTGCAGTGGAACAGTGTTCCAAATGATGTGGCACAGCTGGGGCCAGACAGCCAAAATGTAGCCCGGGCACTGAGGGGTGTTTGCCTGCACTAATCAGGTTTTGCACCCAATTTGTTGGTGGCGTCTACATTCAGACACCCCCACAGCATGGGCAAAACCCATCAGTGCCCGAACACTAAGTTACCGCTGTGCCCAAGCAATTAGGGGGTCCTCTCCTGCATATGGGTGCAGCGGGAAATTGAGATTGTTGCACAAGTGGTAAATGCCACCCAAAGAGGTGCAAGTTACCACCTTTGCAAACTCCTACTTAAATGCAGCTGTCTGCCCCCCTCTGCACACCCCAACCCTGGCCCATAGTAGTGATGGATGCCCTGGTGTCTAGTGGCACCCTTTGCCCTCCAATTACCCATCCCAGTACATGTTAGTGTTTCCCTGGTGTCTACTGGTACTCCCTGCCCTCCTATCACCCATCCCCATAAGTCTTAGTGCTTCCCTGGTATCTGGAGCACCCCCCACCCTCCAATCCCCGTCCCGGTTGTAATATTGGTTTTCCTGGGGTCTAGTGGCACCCCCACTCTACTGCTATGTTATAACAGATGTCCCTGGAGTCTAGTGGCAACCCCTACCCTCCAATTGCCCATCCCATTATATGATGAAGTTTTCCTGGTCTGGTGTCCAGTGGCACCCCCCCCGCCCACTGATCACCCATGCTTGAATAATTTATGTATGCCCTGGTGTCTAGCAGCCTGCACTGAGCACAGCACCCTGCCTCCATACCTATATGGCCGGTGTCGCACACGGGATCCAATATAGCAACTGGCACAGCCATCCTCTCACTCTTTGGTCAGATGCTATATGGAATGACAGGGAGCGCACATACCGTCTATGTGTATAGTATAGGGACACGCGTACAGGTCTACTGCAGACAATATGTGCACGCCCTACACTGCAGACAGTATGCATGCTCGCGTCATTCCATACAGTGGCCAGCTGAGGTGGTGAGAGGAGTGCTGTGCTGGTCTCTGTATTGTATCCCACACGTAGCACCTGCCAAATAGATATGGGTGACAGGGTGCTGGGCTTGGTGTGGGCGGTGGGGAGGAGGCTGCTAGACACCAGGGCATACTGTGATGTATTCAAGGATGGGTGATCAGTGGGCAGGTAGTGCCACTGGACACCAGAGAAACTTCACCATGTGCCGGGACAGGTGATCAGAGAGTGGGAGGGTGCCACTAGACACCAGGGACATCTGTTATGACATGGCGGCAGGCAATTGGGTTCCACTAGACATTAGGGACCTCTGTTATGACATGAGAGTGGGCAACTGGAGAGTGGGAGTGGTACTAGACACCAGGCACATCTGCTATAACATGGCAGCAGGTGATCAGAGGGTGGGGGATGCCACTAGACGCCAAAGACCTCTGTTATGATATGGTTGTGGGCAATCGGAGGGTGGAGGGTGCCACTAGACACCATGGAAAACGCAAACATATTCCAGGACAGGTATATAGAGGAAGGCTTTTCTATAATATAGCTGTTGGAAATTTTTAAAAAAGTTACTGCCCTGAGAAGTGTGTTCTAAAACTGTCTGTCTGTCTTTGGCAGGAAACTGTGAAAAGCTAAAGAAACGGAATTCCTTTTCCAAAAAAAAAAGAGAATAAAATATAAATTGGTAGGAACCACCCTATTTTGATAACAATTAAAAATGTAATAGAGCTTACAACATTTCCAGAAATAGTATTTATTTGTGGATATGTGAAGAGGTACTGAGTAATAAATACAAGTTTCTTTGGTGCATTTCAGATAATTTGAACATAGATGACCGCAGAGACAGGGAGCGAAGAGAAATATTAATCTTTCTAAATACTGAAGGTTCTGAAAGTAAGTGCATATTTCTCAACAAATACTATCAGTAACTTATTATTTTGTGAGTTCTATATTACTGAAATTGTTATTTTATATCCTATAGATAACTGGAAGTAATAAAATATGTGGAAACCTTGAATTGATGGAATAAGGAGAAACAGAAATTTATAAGGTGAAAGATGTCACTATGAATATGTTCTAAAGATCTTTACTTTGAATATGTATAATCGAGCAAGGATTTTTTGAAAATATGAAATAGCTGCATTATCTATCCTTATTATGAATGCAAAATTGTTTAAGCAATTATCTTCACTGTGAATGGGCATCATTTTAGATGTGAGCTGAACAATGAAATTTAAGGTGGTGATTTCACGTTCACTGACTGGAATATTGAATAGATTAACCTCCACATGGTGGTTAGATAGTGGACACAAAGGAATATAATTATAGATATTTGGAAATGGAAATTAAAAAAGGAATTTTATGTTTTGTTATAGATGCAACACTGTTATGGGGCCTGATGAAGTGGCGATGACCACGAAACTATCCTAAATATTCAAGGTTTTGAAAATAACTGGAAGTAATAACATATGTGGAAACCTTGAGTTGATGGAATAAGGAGAAATGGAACTTTATAAGATGCAACACTGTTATGGGGCCTGATAAAGTGGTGATGACTGCGAAACTGTCACCCAGATTCCAAAAGTGTGCACTTTGAAATAAAAAGAAGCATTTGCTAGAAGAGTTTTGTTGTCACAGTGGGAGATCATCCCGTTCATGAGTGGACTGAGTGTTTTGTTCTTCATTTGGATGACCCAAACCCCCCTTTTTGGGACAAAAAATGTTGGGCAACCTGAACCAACCAGTGGTGGATATTCCAGGACAGGCCATCGGAGGGGCGTTGGGTGCCACTAGCCACTAAGGAACCAATATGATTACGGGGACGGGGATCGGAGGGTGGGGGGTGCAACTCAACACCAGGGACTCATGAATATTATGGGGATGGATGATCAGGGTGGGAGGGGACAGTTGCCACCATGCCTGATGTGGTGGCCAGCTACAGGTGGGGTGGAAACTTGTGCCACTACCCATGCAGATGAGTCAATGATGGGCATGGATATGGCCCCTTAGCGCCTTGCATGCCCAGTAGGCTCATTTGCATGTTATGGACTGAATATCGTGCCACTGCTCCTGGCACTATCAGGTCTGGGGGTGCAGTTCCCTATGGGCTGCATACAGCCAAGATCCACGTCGGGCCAGCGCTACTCAACTTAGCACTGTGCCAATATGGCCCTATATTCAGTAGGGTGGCACTGACATGCTCTCTGACTGAATATAGCAACTTCTGGGTCGGGTGCAAGGGCAAGCACAGTGCAAACCTTTGTGCTGCGCTATTGCCCATATTTGAATATCAGGCCCCTGGTGTCACAGTGGAACAGTATTCTGAGCAAACTGGATTCACATCCCAGCTAGGACACTAGGATTCCAGTTGTCCTAGTGGTACAGCTGGTTATTCAGTGGAATGGTATTCTGAGTGGTCTGGGTTCAAATCACAGCTAGGGCACTTATTTCTTTCTCACTTTTTCTTTAATGTTATTTGTTTATGCCCCCTTGACGCAACTGTCTCTGTACTCCCTCAGGGTCCCCGAGGTGCCTGGCTCTGCCTGTCCTCTGTCCCCTACAGCTTCCAGCCTCCATGCTTTCCTGGCATCAGCTCCCCCAGGCAGGGATAGGAGTGGCAGGAGTCGGACCACCTCCTACCTGCACGTAACCCTCCTCAGGTGGATGCTGATTGTTCCTAGACTGATCTGTGTTCAGT
Source organism: Neoceratodus forsteri (assembly GCA_016271365.2). Taxonomy (NCBI): domain Eukaryota; kingdom Metazoa; phylum Chordata; order Ceratodontiformes; family Ceratodontidae; genus Neoceratodus; species Neoceratodus forsteri. The sequence continues at coordinate 283,577,053 of JADMNL010000027.1, read as the reverse complement.
CTACTGGGGCCACCATCAGCACTGGCAGTGGGGTTGTTTCTTGTTCTCCTGGTCCCCAGAGACACAGGCATTCATGGGAGGGCCAAGGAGCATCTGCACGTTATTGTGGGCTGCCGCTCCAACACTCAGCCCGTCTCTCACCCTCCCACAGTGTCCTCAATTGCACTGCCACCTGCGGTCACCCAGGAGGCAGTATTGCAGTGAGGATGGTAACCCACCAGCCCCAGAGGAGGAGAGCATTCCCTGGGATGCTTGTCCTTCCTCCCACCGGCCGGACCCCATCGTAATAAGCTAGCTCCCTAACTCAGGTCGTTGGCGTCACTAACAATCACGCTACTGCTGTGCCGAAGCCGCTTTTCTCACTTCTGTCTGTCAGTAGTCTGTATATATATGGGATACACAACAGCCAGATTCAGAATATGCCATTTATCATCATGAGTGAGGGCTCAGGACCATTACTCACGAGTGGTAGAGCCACGAGTGAGTTACGAAAGTCCTGCCTCCTAACAAGTGATGATTAACGTCATATTCTGAGTGAGGCCACTATATGCACAATTGATGCAATGTATTTTAAATTGTAAAGCTTTCAGATTAGTTCTTTTAAAGAAGAATAAACTGTTTCTGTTTGATTTCACTGCTCTGCTGTGAGCAGTGAAATGCAGCAGAAGTCATTGTGATGTCATCAGGCATTGTTCAATCAAGCTGCTCTCCCATTGGTTAAGAGCTCCTTTGTGACCAACTTTGTGATGATAAATAGTGATGACTCACCTTTAGCAATGATAAACAATTTATCATCAATCCAGGTCTTACTGCCATGTAAACATTTAATTTATCTGTACATTTTTGTCTCCCCCTCTTTGTTCAAATATGCACATAACCCCCTTGTAGATTATTTTTTTTTTTTTTGCAGTTATTACTTTTTCTCCACCTACCGCCGGCTACATCAGGAGGGCGTCACCAGCCCTGTCCCCCGGTGTCCACCAACTGACGCTGACCTAGCCCCAGGGCTTACCCCCGTGGGGTTGGCGAGGGTAGAACTCCCCAACTGAGACTGGATTAGTGGCCAGCACCGTATAGCCAGGGCGGATCTCTGCAGGCGCCCCGCCATCCTGCATGGCAGTATCCTTTTCTCCTGTTCTCCCAGGAGTCGGGACCATGCCATGATGTCATTTGGAGTGGGCGCACACGTATCCATCGCGCTCCTCAGACGCTATCTAGCCCTACTCACCTCCCCTGCTTGTGGTGCTTACCGCCTGTCCTCAGCCTCCCTTGGGGCTACCAAGCGCCGACCACCAAGAACCCCCCTCCCTGGAGAAGGAGAGCAGTCCATCGGATGCTCAATCCTTCTCCTCCCCTGCCGACCCCCGACAGCTCATGCTCATTCCCGAACACGGGTCGCCGGCATAGCGCGAGGTAAGGCACCAGCGCCTCAGCCCTCAGTGACACCAGGCAGGTCCTTGTAGATTATATTTGGGTTGGGAGGAAAAGTTCCTGTCAGGAATAATTTGTGGTATGTTTCTGCCTACCATGGTAGCGCACTGTGCTATCATTGGCACCACCAGACCATAAGATTGTTAAAGTGTTACCAGCAAAGGATCACCTGCAATGACCCGCGATTCAAAGGTCTGAGGGTTTGATATCTTTGTTGGCTTCAGAACTAGTTGATATTGGGGCACCAACTCTGAGAGATCTGCCACAGTGCTGGATAAAACCTGTGTAGTTCTGGCTTCGGGCCAGAAGCACTTCAGGTTTAATCTTAGATGTAACAATAAAGGTTAGGTGTGCCAGTAAAGTTCCTGGGAATATTGAAAAAAGCAAACCTCAGCCCGTTCAAGGAGTGCGTAATGTGGGAAAAAAGGAAGAAAGTGATGGGCTCAATGAACACAGACAGATTTTCTTTTTTTTTTTAAAGCTAATAATCCTGAACCTAGCATGGAAGGATTAAATCAGTCAGCTGGCACTTAACGTGCCATCAAATTACTTTAGGTGAAGTGGAATTCCTTGTGCCTTCAGCAAGCAGAGGAAGAAATGATAAAGGATCAAGATTCAGTCATATTACGCTCAATTCAAACAGGCTAATGCAAGCAGAAGGCAAACAAGCCAAGGCTTCGCTAAGACAAGCAGGTGCCTACGTGACGGGTGTGGAACAGAAGCAACAGTGTAAAGTTTGATGTCAGTAGGGTTTCCAGCTAGGGACAGGCAGAACCAGTTCTAAACTTTACACCCAAATAGAACACTTTTAGTGATTTAAAAGGCGTAATATCCATTAGCATACAATGGCAATTTTATGCAAATAGCTAGGTTCAAAAAAGGGATTCTATTTTTTTTTCTCTCGCTCCCTGACTTGCCCAGAGGCACCCACCTAACCTCGTCATTGACTTCCATACACTTACTGGTTATCTACCGTTGCCCAGGACCACGACAGTGGTGGCTGCCATGCCCGTCATTCATGGTCCTGCGTTGGGGATGGGGGGGGTGCCAGCACAAGGGTGGGTCAGGGCTCTTTCCTCCAGCTCTTGGTTTTCTCCCAGAGGGTGACAGCGAGCAATGACACACACACACGTGCATGATGGTGTGTGTGCATGCTGATGTCTGGTCAGTGCCCTTCCCCTTGCTGCAGTCCCAATGTACTACATTCTAGTCTCCAGCAGGTGGCAGACAAACAGTGGAATGCTGTCTCCACTCTCCCCAAGGGAGGAGATGTGTGCCAGGGATGCTCAATTCTACCTTCCCTGGTCACCCTCCCAGTGACCCGAGTCTGTTCCTAAACCTGGGTCATCATTATAGTGCGTGGTGGTGCTACCACTGCGCTACTGGGCTGGCATCAAAAAAGGGATTCTAATCTGGTCTGGTGGCACGGAGGGCTGAGACACCAAGCCTCATCTGCTGCCATGCTGCCAACCTGGGGTCGGGAGCAATCTTGGGGCATTGGGTGTCAGCCGGGGAGAGGAGGATCGAGCGTCTGGAGGACAGTTCTCCCTTCCTTGGGGGCGGACACACCAGCCTTGATATTTGCCTGACCACTACCGGTGGCTGGGGGTACAGGCAGCCTGTACCACAACGTGGGGAACAGAAGAGCAGCATCCGTCAATGTCCTACACATGGAAGTGTGCATAGGCATGTCTGGACGGCATTGCATGTCCACTCCTCCAATGGGAGGAAAGCAGAAAAATGGCCGGTGGCAGTTTGCTTGGAGCCCCAGGCCTTTTCTTAGCAGGTGCCCCTACTTTCTGTATCCAGGGCAGTACAGACCAGGAACCCATGCTTTAAGGTTGCCCCCAACTTAAGGTGGCCCTTCAAATTAAGGTGTCAGTGCTCACTCCCCACCCCCAACTTCAGGTGGCACCCTCTGCTTAAGGTGGACCCTTCAACTTAAGGTGGCACCCCAACTTAACGTAGCACCCCCAACTTGAGGTAGAGTACATCATGAACTGTTCCTCCTCATCTTAATGTGGCATCCTTAACTTAAGGTGGCCCTCCAAATTAAGGGGGTTTACATAATGAATGGTTTCTCCTCCCATCTTGAAGTGGCCCCCCACCAACATAAAAGGTTTACAGAATTTACAGACAGAGGGAGTGCTCCCAACAAGTTGGAGGAATCCTTTCCTCTATGCATGAGACTACAATTCTGTAAACAGTGTCTCATGCACAGCTGCCCTGGAAACAGGCAGATTTGAATAGATTTTTCAAATGTTAAGATAGTACTAATTGATAATATATTAATACCAGCTGATCTTACAGTTGTAAGAGTGGTCTCACTTACATCCTTAGGATATCAGAAACACTCACCTTTGGTTCGCAGTTCTCATTCCCTAAGAATGCACGTGAGACCACTCTTACAATTGTACGAGTTCTCTCAGAGGCGGTATTAACACATAGAATTATTCCTCCGTAACTTAAGGTGGCACCCATCTTAAGGTGACCTCCCCCAACCTAAGAGGCCCTACAACTTTATTTACCTCCTGCCTCACTGACAAATTGTGTCTGCTGATTGTAGAGGTGAGCAGAAAATCTGTTTATAACCGAGCCAGTTTAGATACAGATATTTTTCCCTCCCCCAACATCACTAGCAACAAATTATTTTATTTGTACAATTTCTTTAATTCGTAGCACTGGGTTTCCACGACATTTAAACATTTGTTCACTTTTTGCATATATTATGTCTTTCTGTTTTATTATTTGTACCCTGCATCACTGTATTCTGTTACATGTACCAGGATTTGTCATCATAGTATCGTTACTGATGTTCCAGTCTGTACTGTAACTCGTGTATTTACAGACTTCTTGCTTTCTTTTATACTGCTGTAATTGGTTATTCGTATCTTATATTTATTGTTCCTGCACGTGCTGCTCTTGTCGCTGTGTTACTACTCACTGTGTCTTATAATCCTTCCCCCGGGTCGCTCCTGGCAGCAAGCTCTGGCTCAGCGTGCTTAACCTGGCCACAAAATTTCAAATAAATAAAATAAACAGTGAACAAATAACATGAGCAACAATAACAGAAGGTTTCTGGGGGTCAGTAAAGACAGCAATAGCTGAGTCACCCTCATATAAATTATTACAATATTAATATTATTAAATAATACACAAACTACTGAGAATAAATATCGTCATAATTAATTCATGCACAGAAAAATGCATTAATGACTAATGACAGCTGAATAACACCTAACAGAACTTGTGTTTACACATCGTCTGCAGAAAAAATGTTAACAGTTTAGTTCAGTCCCCAATGATTTAAAGACTTGAGTCGGTTTCTTGTGTCTACATAGCCAGCTGTACATGAAAAGTGCTAGTTAGTGCTGGAAATGGGGAAACAAAACCAGTGGGGGAGGGGTCCACCACCTTTGAGGTAGGCTTGAACATACTGTACCTGACAGGGGTTTGAGGACATGCCATGCCGCCTTATGATAAGTTGCAATTTTGCTCCTGGAAGCTGGTCTTATGCTTCTGCGCCCGCACGGTTAATCATTGGGGCACTTAAGTGGACTTTAGTGAGTGTTCACATGGCATTATGATACACAGTTGAAAGGTTCTACCCAGCCCATTGATGTCCCTTGTGTAATCTTTCAACAGTATGCATGAAATGAAACACACAAATTAAAAGAAACATGACATTAGAGAGACTGATGACCTGCACAGCTTTTCCTCTGGGGCTCCCTATGAATAGGGGGGGCCCAGCGACTGGGTGCTTAAAGCCAGCCCTGGATCTGAGTCTGCCTTAATTTCATACCTGGAACCAAATTCCTCCCCAGTCCTCTCCCCCACCCCATTTCCTCCACTGGCAACAACTGATTTAACTGACAAACGTGCCTTGTGAAATTCCACTTATCTATTGGAACGGAGTACTCTATTGTGTAACCTCTACATGTAGAAAATGGCGACAAAGGCATCCTACTTTAAACCCTCGCCTTGTTGGCCAGACGGCTGCTGCTCCTCCTTCTTTCTGCCTTAGCCCCTTTCACCCTGTGTCAATCTCCCATTCTCTTTAGCTTTAGATACAAAGTATGTTCCATTCCTGTTGTTTTTGAAACCTGTCATTGTCTTACCACCTTTGTGCATTTGTTTACTCTTCCCCACTGATGTGGAACCTCTGTAAAAGAGTGCCTGCGCTCAAAGGTATCATAATCCGAGACTGAATGAATAAATAAATAACATTTCCCAAACCGAGTCAAAAAATAGAGGAATATAGGTTGAGTTAAAACCAGTGACAGCTAGCTGCTGAGCCTCATGGGAACATTTCTAATTTAAATTGTGTCCCAGGCACTTGGGAATGTTCAAACACTGCACTACTGCAATAATGCAGGCATATACAGTGTTTTTAGAGAGCAGAGATAAGTGGTAGGTTCTCAGACTGAAATAAGGCTCTTCTTAGACCAGGCCTGTGCCTTTAACAGATGTCTAATTCTTCTCTTAGCTCTAGGCCAGGGAGGTTAATTGGAGGAAAGTGACTATTCAGTGAATTCACTAGGCCCAAGTGCCTCCCACAGAGACACTTGGCACAAATAAATCAGTCTACCTTTGATGAATAACAAGGCCCCAAAGGCTCTGAGCCTCTCCGCCTGCACAAACTGCAGGTATACATTTCACAGTTGATCACATAGAGTCAGAATTCAATTATCTCTCGGTGTACTAAAAGAAAGGTCTAGATTTGTCTTGTTTAATTAAGCAGTGTCAACATATAGCCTCACACTTTTAGAACCCTAACCACCAATTAACAAAGGGTCACACATAAACACAGTGACTGGCAGCATGGATGCCTCTTGAAGACTATACTGGGATTTTCAAAGATCTAAATGCAGTACTTCCCGATGTGTGCAGCATCCAGTTAAATGCATTAGGATGGTTGCGTCATATTTCCAAACGTCCTGACACATATCTGGCACTTTATGCCCTTTATAGCTAAAGAAATGATGCATGCATCAAAACTTTGATGCATTATATTTAGGAATCTATTTCTGTGCACATCTTTGGTTAAATTTGCATATCTTGCTTTCTCAGTGCTGTGTCTATGATGTATGCTACATATATCTAATTTATAAAATTCCCTGTTGATGTTCTGACTAATGGCAATGAGTTGTACTGTTTCTGTCCTGTACCATGCTGTATTTGTACTGTCACTGTTTAAAATTTGCACTTTCCTGGGCCGTGTCTGAAAACAGGCATTTCTATGTCTAGTGCACTTACCCGGTTATCAAAAAACCAAAAATAAAAAATAAAAGCAACAACAACAAAAATTTGGGGGGAGCACAAGTCACAGCAGTCATGCTCGAAAGTCAGACCAGCTTTTAGGCGGATGCTGGGCAACTGTGTTCGAAAAATGGACCCAGTTTGAAAATCTAACCAGACCGAAGCCTAGCCAGTGGCCCAAATGTGGCAGTGGGCAAGTCATGTAATGTACCAGTTTCAGTTTTGTTTGTGTAACCCCCAGGTGGCGCTATCCCAAGGGCTACTACCCCTGCCTGCTTGACTACTAACAGGTTGAGGGCCCTAGGTTCTATGGCGGGTGCCTCCACCCAGAGGTCAGGGTTTGCAGTAGTTAGACTAACTTGGTCACAGCCCTCTGGGACACTGAGACCCCCTTTTTATTCCTACTAGTGGCCCACACAATACACCATGAGTATCTTCACTACTTACACTTACCCCCAGGACTGGTTCGGTCAGCTTGACTCTGGGGACCCCCTGTAAAACAAGATGATGCACTACGATAACCACAGTACAATACTTTAACATAAATGAATACCTCAGTCAGTGTAACTCTGCTGAAACAAACAGATCTGATTTATTTAAGGAGCTGTAACAAGGAAAGGGGAAATCAGGTTAATTAGGTTAGACACATTAATAATCACAGTACTGTGCGCATACTCAGAGTCCCAATTGTCACTCTTACTGGGTACTCAGGATGGGGGCGGCTAGCCAGGATCGGTGCAGCTGGTTGGGGCCCTGTGATGAAAAAACACCTGCACAATACCTAATTGCAATCCGGAGCCGGATGGCTCAGTTCATGAAGAAAGGAAGGAAGAGAAATCAGATGAAACACTTGCAATTGGATAAAGAGATGGCAGGGAGCTACCCTGATTTGTACTCACAGATTCAATGTTGAAAACTGGATGGGATGCAGATTGTCCTGGATTGCCAGGAGAAACAGAATAGCTGGCCCAGCCCTCGTGGCAGGACTCACATGCATTTGAAAAACAGGCGGATTCAGTCCGAATCAAGCTGGGTGCTGCTTCCAGCCTCAGCACACAATTCACAGTACAGGGGAAAATAAGTTTGCGATTCCCCACAAGCCCTAGACACATTTATATGTGAAAGGAAATTACTATACCAGGCAGGCTACTTCTCGATCCCGATCGCAATTACTACAAGATACCAGGGAGCACACACAGCAGCTTCAGTTACTGACAGACCGAGTGCGATTCAGCAATTTCTCCAGTCTTCTACAGGGTGAGCCTGGTTTCCACATTTCTGGTGCTTCTTTCTCCTCACAACTCGAATTCAGTCCAAACTGGCACTCACAAAGACCACAGACCGAAACTCAGGGCCTCACACGTGCTTCCCGTGCAAAACTATACACCGCCGGAGCAGACAGCTCCTTTTCTCTTCACTGCCACAACTGATCTGATCTTTCCAGTCACAGAGGAGGGCATTTCCTTTAGCTCCACAACTATTCTGTTGGCTGATTCAGCTGTCACTCACAATAAGACTCCCTCTGTTGGTAGAAAAAGGCGCCAAGGTCAAAACTACATTTCCCAGAGTCAATGCCCATACAATCCCCTTGTGGCTGGCTCAAATTAAGAGTCCAAGTTCTGATTCGTCCACACACTCCATTGTAGGGCTTATTTTACCCAATTGGCCCAGCACAGCAGTTTAGGTCCAAAATGGAGAGGTAACACACACAGAGTCCCAGATGCAATAAAGACAGGTTAGACAAACTACAATTTTGCTAATGCTTTAAATGATTACTGGCAAACAGTTACAGCTTTCAGATGGGCTCCCTTTGCACTCTTAGCGACTGCAAAAACGGAGTGATTTGATAGCAGCTTGGGCAGGATTCGAGCATTAAATATGCAGTCCCCCCCCCATACAAACTAATTAAGTCTGCAAGCAGACAGCTCTTAAAGAGACAGTACGTGGAGGCTCAAATAGCACTCACTTGCAACCACAGTTAAGCAGCTCAGACACCGAACACCACCCAGGCTGGGAGCACTTAGGCAAGCTCCTAGGAGGCTTTTTAGGAACCCCCATTTGTAGGGGGGTTATATTTGACCATTTATTTTTTTACTGTTTTTCCTCCTCCTCCTCCTGTCCCTGGCTGGCCCTCCTTCACATTGATCCGCCCACCCTAGCTCCCCCAGGACTTACCTCTCTCCCACAGTTCCCCATGGCTTGCCCTCTGTGGCAGTGAGTCCCTCAACCCACCAGAATCCGGATCCAGAATTGGGAAGAGCCTGAGTTGCCAGAGGTAGGATCTGTGGAGGCTAATGTTCACCCTACCAGCCAGGGTGATTTTTGCCCTTTCAGTTCTCCAGTGAGTTGACACATTTCCACACCCCGCAGGGACACCGGCTTTTGGGACTACATTCCTGGCATGAGTGTGCGTAGGCATGCCCATGTGATAAACAGCTCAGCGCGTCCCTCCCGCCCTGTGTCCCAAGCACTCTACCATACGTACATCTGTAGGCGGCAGTGCTGCAGCGGGATGTGGTACCCCCACACCGGGGGGAGGAGAGCATCCTGTGGGACGCTCGCGCCCTCTCCCCCCCCCAGCTGGCCCCTATGATCCAGGCTTGTTCCCAAACCCGGATTACGAGCATCAAGAGCAGTAGTGCTACCATTACACTGCTGGCTGGCCTCGTTTGACAATTTGTCATTACAATTTTACAAATATATGAAGAAAAGGGGACGTATAACATACAACAAAAACATTCACACACAACATGAAAAAAAGCACTAATGATGTACCTGTCCAGTTCTTGTGGCAGCAGAAGTGGATCAAAGGTAGGGACATGAAAAAACAGTTGAAAAGAGCTAATAAGACCTGGACAGTTCTAAAATTTAGACCCAAAAAGAACCTTCTCTTAAAAATTGTTATTCAGTTATTTTGCAATTTATGTATGCAGGATAACCCGGCTGTGATGCACCACTTGTTTCCAGTAGGGTGCTGAATTTACTCATTTTCACTGGGTGGAATGGAGCACTGGGAGATTAAATGACTTGCTCAAGGTAACTCTGTAAGTATTTGTCTCTGGTGGGGTTTGAACATATGATCTCCGTGTTCCCAAGCCAGTGCTTTAACCATTAGACTAAACTATCTCACAGAAAGTGCTAACTGGCACTGGTCATGTCTAATATGCAAATGTCAGTTGGTCCCCTGGGCTGCCTTAAGAGTCTGAGGGCACTGCAACCTTACAAGGCCACATGTTACCACAGATGTTTCGGTGGCTACTCCCATCTTGTGAGTTCCACAAGGCTAAGGTGGTCTGGGTTCTTTATAGCTCCTTTTGTGAAGGAGGGTTGTATTCAAGTTAAGTTAGAATGCAGCAAGGCGCCTCCACCCAGAGAGGAAAGTTAAAGTGGGTCTGGTGACAGTATATGTGATAGTATGTGTGGTCCGTGACAAGCTGAGTGACATTTAAAGGGACAGTGTCAACCTTTTTTGCATCATATTATCTCTTGTTGAAAACCCACTTTTTAAAATTCACTAATTTTTCTGTTTGTTTTATCTGCTTTCTTTCTTAGTGGAATGGACATGCATGCTAATGGTGTAATTATACCCAACCTTGTTTTGTTTCAAACCCTTGATCTACTCTTACTGCATACTTCCTTAACATTAGGAACACCCCCAAACAGTGCAGCCACTCATGATGCAATAGTCTGCTCTCCGCCCACTGCATCATGATTGGCTAGACTATGCTGAGGGTGTTCCCAAGTCCAGGAAAGATGGCGTGGGAGTTGATTAAGGAACATAAAGACATTTTTGTGTGGCAACACCAGTACGGTAGCCAGTCTATTTTTTACTTTTAATAAGAGAAAAAGGAATTAGAATCAAACTACCAGCTGCATTAACAATCATTACAGAATGTGACAGATCATAGCATGTGTTTTTTAAAACTAGATACAGTTTGAGGCCTAAGGGGATTGACAGCGTTCCTTTAATGCACTCAGCTGGGTGCAGACAACAGCAGATGGTGAAGACCTAGTCTAGTTTAGGTCCTCCAATAAGAGAAATTCATGATGGGTGTAAGGGGCAATTACGCTACTGAGCAGGTACCAGCAGGGGCTGAGGGAGGGTGAAAACACACAGCAAGATACATAAAAGAGTCTGAAATAAACATTTTGATCACAATAATAGCAGACATTGTTGGTATGGATTTTGTAACAACCTCTTGAACGTTTTAAAGTGAGATTTGATATACATAAGTACCCTTCCACCCTGAGAGGAGTGATGTTATTGGAAGAGGTAATAACCGGTACAACAAGAACTGCTTAACCAAGTCCCTTTTATGTTAAGTTAGCCCAAATGACATAACAAGCTACACTTTCCAGAATGATGTCGGCTGAATACACAGATGACTACCCACTTTGATTTAAAAAAAACCAAAACAAAACAAACTTGGTTGAGCCTTTTTTATATACTTTTTGTTTATGAATTATAGTATAGTAATTATAGTATAGTTAGAGGCTCTGAGCTGCAAACCTGAAGACCTGGGTTTGAATCCCACAGCCCCCACATGCATACTGTGTGACCCTGAGCAAGTCACTTAACTTCCTTGTGCTCCCAGGTCACACCTGTAAACCAGCTTCAGCTTAGTGTCTCTCTCCTGGTTAAAAAAAAAAAAAAGTGATTCGAGTAAAGGCACACCATATGAAACACACACAGTCCATGCATATTAGCAGGCTTCAGTCAATATCTGCTCAAAACATCCTAGCCAAGAAACGTACAAGAAAAACTCCGTGCTCAGATAATAGACCTCCACATCAGTAAAGGTCCAGGAGTGCAAGGCCTGGGGAAGTGCAGCCATAGGATATAGCGCTTTCACCACTCAAACTCCCAGTCATCATCTCTTTGCCAGATATCTCCCCCACTCGCAGGTTTAAACATACAGGTGGGGAGGCTGCACACCTATAAGAAAGACACGGTACGAACTAAAAACTGAGCTTGGTTAACTGTAAATCTTGCATATGTAGGTAACCAGTAAGGCACCGTGCAGGGGTCAGGCTATTTTAAGGCAAATTATATAGTTCATAAATTGAGCGGTGTATCATAATACACCAAAGATCTAAATCTGCCCATCCACAGTAGAAGAGAACATGACAGGCATATAAATGTTGTAAAACACAGATTAGTAACAGTGTAGATAAATTTAACTGCCAGCCTGAAAAAATGAACTTGTATAATCAACAGGGTCAAAGGAAGAGCAAAAACCTCCTCAGCCCATCCCAAACTGTCCTGAATCAAAGACAGCAAAAGGCACGAGGATGGTCACTTAGGGTCCCCTTCCAAAGTAGATGCAGCTGGATGTGTTGTCAGTTTGACAGTTTGTAAGAAACCTGGAGAGCTCAGCAAACCATAAACTCTATAGAGTGCTGCTCTGATTGGGCATCTGAAACAGCAAGCTACTCCAAAATGATGTTTGAGCTTAGAGGAAGGTTGATTTCAATAGCGGTTTACAAAAAAAGGGAAAGAGTAAAACAGAAGGAGCAGTTAAACCAGGAACTTAAAAGTCTGGAAGGTCAACAGAAGTTAAAATTCTCTAGAGAAAGGGAAAACCAAATAGCCGGACTTAAAAATAGGCTACAAAGATTACTACAACTACAGACGGAGAAAGCTCTGCTTTATACAAAACAGGCCTATTATGAGGGAGGCCCTCGGGCCACCCGCTTTTTAGCATATAGGTTGAAGCAACAAGCAGCTCGGGCACATATTACAGGAATCAGACATCCCACTACAGGGCAGCTTACAAATAGATGGGAGCAAATAGCGGATGCACTAGTCACGTATTACAAACAATTATATAGCCCTCAAATATTATATAGCCCATTATATAGCCCTCAAACTGTCTGACCTACTCCCAAGGTATTGTACTTATCTCTGAGGACTCTGAAGAACAAAGGAAACATATAGACAAAAGGATTTCACACATTGCATATGCCCAGGCCACAGTTTATCACCTTTCAGGAATTTTAACATATTATGTGATCCTGGATCTCAACAGTTAATTTCCTGTGGATGAAATTAACCTTCAGCATTTTTCCTTTGCTATCTCCTGGTGTGCTTGTTAGACCACCCAAGTGCCACCACCTCTGCTCTACCATGGATTACTCTATCCTCCTAGGTCTTTTATTCGCTATGGGTGCTACAGGCCCACGATGCCAAGCTGGACCACTACCACCCCTGCGAGAACCTGCTCTTGACAAAAATGGACTATATGGCAGCCCAATGCCAACTGTGCTGAAGGAGCTTAAGCTTTCCACCACCTGCATCCCATCTGCTAGCCTGGGGCACCCGACACCTGCCATGGTTATCAACATTACCATTTTCATGCCCATAAAGATCACCCTGGTGAACGCTCGCCTCCCCCACTGCAAGAGCAGGAGGCGCAAGATACGCTCCACCATTTGCATAAACCTGTCAGCCAAGAAAATAATATTCATGCTTCTTCTACTATCGGTAATGTCCATGCCAATCCTGGCCCACCACCAGTATCAAACGCAGGGGAAACACGAGTAAAGGCCTGAAAGTAGCTGCACTGAACATCTGCAGCCTCACAGCAAAGTTTGATCTACTCCAAGCGTGGATGTCCGACCATGTACCCTGACATTCTGTGTCTGACAGAGACCTGGCTGTCAAGCAGGATAAAGACAATGAAGTGATGCTTCCAGGATATCAAACATTCAGGAAAGACAGGTGTGGCAAGAGAGGTGGAGGAGTCCTTATCTATGCCAGGGATTACCTATGCTGTTCCGTCCCCCCTGTTACCAAGGTCGAGGATGATCATGAACTACTAGCAATAAAAGCACAGGTCGGACGGCACAGCAAATCTCTAATCTTAGCGTCGGTTTATCTTCCACCCACTAAAGCCAGGGATGGCCTCCCAAAAATACTGGATACAATTGCTACCCTTTCTCAGGGCACAGAGCTTCTCGTAACAGGTGACTTTAACATCAACTGGGAGGGCAGGGAATCCACGCCTTTCAAGGACATGGTCGCTACTTCCAATCTGACCCAACTTGTAGACAGCCCAACAAGGCGGAACCACAAAACAGGAAGAGACATCCTCCTCGATTGGCTCCTCTCGAGTTACCCTTCTCGGATCTCTGAACTTAAGGTCCTGCCTGACACCTTAAGTGATCACTCCCCGGTCACTTTCACATGGTCAAACAAATTGAGCAAACCCCCGCCTATCATAATTAATAGTAGGGTCTTGGGGAAGGGCAAGCTTGGGTCCCTCTCCTCTGCCCTCTCACAGTATGACTGGTCCCCCATCGATCATGCGCCTAATATTGACCAGGCCCTAAGTTCTTTATAGAGGGCTTCAACAAGATTTGCGATATCTTTGCACCACTGAGGAAAAGAAAAATTCAGGGTCAAGTTAATGGTTGGATCACAGGGAATCTCCTCGCCCAGATGAAGGAAAGGGACAATCTCTGGGAAAAAGCCAGGTCCTCTCACAGCAAACACAACTTCCAATGCTACAGAGCTGCAAGAAACCACTGCACCAACCTTATCCACCAAGCAAAGGCCAACTTCCACAAGGAACAGCTTAAAAAAACTTAGGGCAATGGGAAGAATTTTTGGGATAACATCCAAAACCTTCTTGGGAAGGATGAGAAGAAGATCCCCCACTTGCTCAACATTGACAACAACATGATTACTGACCCTCAGCACATCGCGGATTCTCTCAACACAGCGTTTACTGACCTGACTGGAGTGCTACCCCCTGACTACCTGCACCCTGCTGGGGAACAAACCAACTGCACGCCCAAGAGGGCTCAATCTCGCCTTCTACTTCAAAAGTGTCAGTGAAGGAGGCTTACAAATACATAAAAAATACTAGGCAAGACCAGAATGGGGAGTGATGGAATCGATATGAAACTCCTATCCCTAACACTGGATGTCATCATCGTGCCAGTTACAAAACTATTTAACAAATCACTGGCTCTTGCACAGTTCCCGGATCTGAAACAGGCTCTCGTGGCACGGTGCACAAGAATGGTGATATGACATGCACCAATTACAGGCCGATATCCATCCTCTCTCACTTATCTAAAGCCCTGGAAAAGATTGTGGCCACCCAACTCACAGATTACCTCAACAAATACAACCTGTTATGTCCAAACCAACATGGCTTCAGGCAGAATCATAGTACCTCCACAGCTTTGCTGGACTACACTGACTACTTGCACAAGGCACTAGATGAAGGAAAGCAGGTGGGGTCAGTCTTCATAAACCTCACCAAAGCCTTCGACACTGTCAGTCGCTTTCTCCTCCTGACTCAACTACAGAACCTGGGGGTTGCAACCAATGCTGTCTGCTGGTTCAAGGACTACCTAACACACAGAAGCCAATGTGTAAAAATTGGGCACACAGTATCTAGCTCCAACGCGGTATCTTTAGGGGTCCCACAAGGGTCAATACTGGGGCCCTTACTATTCAGCTTCTTCCTAAATAATCTTCCTGAAGCCTGTGACACTAAACTGATACTTTACGCAGATGACGCTGTGCTTCTCACCAGCAGTTCATCAATAGTTGCCCTCCACTCACAGCTGCAGGCATCCTTCTACAAGCTGGAAGACTGGTTCTGTAGCCATAAACTTCTATTAAACTACAAAAAAACCAAGGTGATGCTCACAGCCAGCCCACAGCACAAAAAGAAGCTCCCTCCCCTCACCATCTCCAATAAAGTCAGTGAACTGCTGGAACAAGTTCAGACCTTCAAGTACCTGGGGGTCACCGTTGATGACTGCCTCACCTTCACCCAACACATCGACACAGTGGTAAAGGCAGTGAACACCAAGCTGGGTGTACTATATAGGCATAAAAAGTATCTCACTCCAGAGGCCCTCCGTCTCTTAGTCTCCAGCTCCATCCTTTCTACCATCGACTATGGATTGGTGGTCTATGGCACAGCAACAGACACTGCACTAAAAAGGATTCACATTGCCCTCAACAAGGCATGTAGGCTCACAATGGCTGCAGATCGAAATACCCACACCTGTTCCTTATACAAGGAGACCAATTGGCTGCCACTAAAGAACAGGATTATATTCCAAACATGTCTCCTTGGAAAAAAGGCACTAATGGGTAAAACCGCCCCATGCATTTCTAGCATCCTAACACCAAGTGCTACCAGCTATACCACCAGAGGCAGGATGAGGGGGGCCCTATCAACACCTTTCCGTCGAACTGTGCAGGGACAGCGTGCTTTCAGCTTTAGGGCCCCCCAATGGCTCAATGAAATCCCAGTGCACATTCTAAACTCCCAATGCATCTCGCAATTCAAAAATGGCCTAAGGCAACACCTTCTTACTAGGACAGTTTGTGACTGCCACTAGGACTCTAACACCCATAATGCCCACTCACCCACACTCTCCTTCCCCTTCCTTTTACACCCACTCTTCCCTATTGCCTTATCCCTCTGTCTTCCTCTCCCCCCTGTGCCTTTTCTCCCACTGGATCAACCTTAAAACCAACATACGACCACTACCTCCCCAACCTCCTAGACAAAGCCACTTCTTCTGGCTGCCCACTCCCCCCCTGTCTCCCCCCCCTCACCTTGACTCCTCCTTGGACTCTCACACTAGGTGTCACACCTGTTTATCTCCTTCGCTACATGTAAACACTGTCCTTTACCCTAGTGGAATGCTCTTGACGCTGTACTATCACCATTGGTACTATGAATGACATTGTAGCCTTACTGTATACTAGTTACCTACTATTCGAGTATTGTATGTAAACTGTTTGTTATTGCTGTCATTGTCACTGTTTGACGTGGAACCTTTGTAAAAGAGCTCTGAGCTCAAAAGGTATGATCTGAATCCCTAAATAAATAAAAAAAAAATAGAAACATGCATGGAAGCTGCACGGGATTTTTTGGAAACCCTGAAATTACCCTGACTTACAGAGGCACAAATGCAAAGACTGGGAGGTCCAATTACACACCAGGAGATAACAAATACAATCAGGGATCTTAAAGTGGGGAAATGTCCGGGCCCAGATGGGTTTGGGGTGGAACTATATAAAACATTTGGTGGGGAAGTCATCCCTATGTTACAGACTGTTTACAACCAGGTATGGTTGGGGGGGGAGGCGGTGCCCCCATCTTAGAAGTATACCACCATAACCGTGATCCCGAAAGAAGGGAAGGACCCGAAGGACTGTGGTTCATATAGGCCGATTTTTTAATGTAGATTATAAAATCTTCACAGCTATAATAGCCAAGAGACTACAGCCCTTACTGACAACCATAATTCATCCAGATCAAACGAGTTTCATAGTAGGTAGACAGGCGCCGAAGGGGTTAGAAGGACCATAAATATAATTGATATCGTCAATAAACAATAAACCCCCACCTGTTTAATGAGCTTAGACGTGGAAAAAGCATTCGACAAAGTAAATTGGAACTTCTTGTTTATGGTTTTAAAAAGAATGGGCTTTCCGCCATCATTTTTGAGGCGATCAAGGCTCTATATGCCTCACCGCAGGCATTTGTCAGGGTAAATGGAGGTATCTCAGGGAGGTTTGACCTGGGAAGAGGTACCAGACAGGGGTGCCCACTGTCACTGCTCCTTTTTGATATATACATAGAGCCCCTGGCACAAGCAATAAGGGAAGCAAAGGAGGTGGCGGGGGTGAAAGTGGGTGGGGAAGACCATAAAATCTCTTTATATGCAGATGACGTTCTTCTTTATATAACCAACCCAGATACGTCTATCCCCGCAATTTGGTCTATAATGGATAGGCTCAGCCAATTTTCAGGCTACACTTTAAATAAAAATAAAACTGAGATCTTGAAATTTCGATACCACCCCCCACCTAATATTAGTCAGTTACTAAGTACAAACTGGAACAGGGAGAAAATAAAATACCTTGGCACTCAAATACCAAAAAAACTGACAATGCTATTTTCCTATAATTTTGAATCCACAGTGGCACAAATTAGACAGGACATTAAAAGATGGGAAGCCCTAAATTTACCCTTATACTTACGGATACAAACCGTGTTGATGAATATTCTCCCCAGGTACCTGTATTTATTCCAATATCTCCCATTAAAAATCCATAAAAATCAATTCCAAATTTGGCAGAAGATGCTCTTAAAATTTATTTGGACCAATAAGAGGCCTAGAATTAAAAGTACAATATTACAGACGAATAAACTATATGGAGGCAGGAATCTTCCCAATCTGGAAGACTATTTCTTGGCCATCCAGTTGAGATGGGCCCTCCTCTGGTCAGCTAAACCGTATATAGCACGGTGGAAGACGATAGAGGAAGTCCTGACGGACGGGGCACCACTGGGGGCGCGTGCCCTAACGCCTGGTTCCCGGACAGTAATGGGGGAATCATTATTGTTTTCAGTAAGGAATACCTTGGACTCCCTGAAACGTCTGTGGGCTAAACATAGACTGGAAGAAGAGCTCTGGCCGCTCAGGTGGTTCGTATGGGATCAGCAGTTTCAACCACCCAGACAGGATCTCACATTTAAAAGGTGGGGAAGACTGGGACTGTACTCCCTAAATCAATTCATGGAGGGAACAGTTGTGTTGGAATTCAACCAGATTAAGGAGAGGTTTTCCTTAAGGCAGGAAGACTATTTCGGATACCCGCAGATAAGAGCCCACATACACTAATTGCGAACTATGTACACACAATCTAAACCCTTGGTAGGGATATCAAACACAATGATTGAAATAATGAACTTAACAAAAGTTAAGAGACAGGTGTCTGCCATCTACAGAGCTCTGAGGGATGGGGGGAAATAAAGTATCTCAAATTAAAAGCAGGTGGGAACAGGAAATCGGGGAGAACCTTGGCGAGGACGACTGGATTGCCGCTCTTGCGCAGACCTCAAAGACCACATATTCTCCAATGTGGAAAGAGTTTGAATGGAAAATTAGAATAAGATTTTTTGTCTCACCAGCTGTTCAATGTAAATGGGATAAAAACTGTACAGGGGGATGCTGAAGGGAATGCGGGGTTGTTAGGGCAGACTATCTCCATGTCTTTTGGTCATGTCCAATCCTCACGAACTACTGGGCGGAAATTAAGCGGAAGATTGGGCAGATCTTATCCATAGAAACCCCATTGGGCCCTGAGAATCTGATTCTGGGAATAAAACCAAAGGAATTCAGAGGGGCTGACAAAAACTACCTGTGGAATGTCCTACTCACTGCTGCCCATAAGGCTTTAACTAAAAGGTAGCTCTCTCAGCATCCCCCTGTCTATTTAGATTGGATGAACATCATAAATGAAATAAAAGAAATGGAGGAGAACACCTATAAAATAAATTTTAGGACACAGATTTTGTGAGGCGATGGACTCCATGTCTCATATTACTAGGGATGAGGGGTGGGGGTGGTACTGGGGAGAGCTAAGATTGGAGGAGAGACATGGACATATGAACGCCCTATTAAGGAATATCTGACTAGATGGGTAAAATCGAATTAGCTAAATAGAATAGAAGGAAATGTGACCCATAATATGAACTAACTCCAGCTGATGGAAATTTTAATATGTATAATGGATGTTCAAGATGTTAACTGTATGCATTTTAAACAATGGAAAAAGAAGGAAAAGACTTAATTACATCCTATGACTGTGCCGAAATATGCAATAAACATGAATTTAAAAAAAAAACAAAATTATGTTTGACTGAGAGGACATAAACAACTCCACTGTTTTCAGCCACTACAGAGCAAGTTAACAAATGATGATTTAAAGAAAACCACAAAACCAAACATCATGAAATTCTCAGGAAACACTAATCATGCCATAGTGACTTGAATTTCAGCTTTTCAGCTTTTATAAAAGAAAATGTAAAAACCGTTGCATATGATCTTTAATAAAACATTGAAGAATATTTTAACAAAAAAATAAAAATTTAAAACAAAAAATGTTTTACTATTTGTTTTCTCTATTTTAATAATTAAATCACTGTATAATCACAATAAACCATGAGAGGGTATGGGTTGGGGGGGGATTTACCACAGCTGGGGAGGATCTGACCACTCGGCCACGTCAGTCATGGTAAATCCCCCAATAACCCACACCCTCTCATGGTTTACTGCTTAAGTAAGCATTCCGGCATCACCCATCGCGGGTGTGTATTAAATATAGGATAAAGTATGGAGTGGTGTATGTAATGAGAATTTTACACCCCCCCCCCCGGAGGTGTTCGATGCCACTTCGCTCTCGGGGTTTATCTCTGCATCCAACACCAAGAATGTGTGTAAAATTCGAGTTTACACACCACCCCATATTTTATTTTATATAATTGTTGAATTTTGTTTTTTTCCACCACAGCAGTTATATAAAATAAATAGAAGAAGTCTCCGTGCAGCCGCCGTCTGACCGGGTTTTAGCAGGGTCAGTGGTCGGAAGTGTCTGCTTGAAGAAAGTCCCCCCCCTTTTGGTGGTTAGAGACTTTTTAAATGATTTTAGTGGCAGCCATTTGTTTCTTAAAAAAAAACTACTTACCTTGAGTCAAGAGTGGCAGGTGCAGTCTGTGTTAGTTAGCGTGAGCTCCTGGCATTGCAGAAGAAGCGGTGGCTGGAACTTGTGTATGTGTAGTAGAGAGGAAACCCGGTACATGTTTGCCATAATAAATACCTTTATTGGCGGCAAATTATGCTACGGGTTTCCCATTGAAAAAAATGAAACCCATTAATTATATTTGAGTAACCACTCCTCACCATGGCTTATTTTTGTTATAATTTCTGGATATTCATTTTGTCCTCCCCATTTCAGTAATTTTTCATTTTCCTTGTTCGTGTAACACTGACTGCTAACAACAAGACTTTTTGCTAACACATCCAGCTGTAAACAAGACTGGTGACAACATTGCAGTGTGCTGAAATAAAGTAGCATTTGTCTTCAGATTGCAAGCAACGTTTTTCAAAGTCATTGAACTGATGATTGGAAGCCTGAGACCACGAACACGTCTGAGGTACAGAAAGTTTTGGGGAACAGTTTGTAAAGTAAGTGGGAGGTAGGTTTTCTCTCAGCACCAAAACTGACAAGTATAAACAGCTGCGTGAGTGAGAGACAGTAATTTGCACTTCAAATAAACAGAACGTATGCATTTTGGCCATAATAACTGGTTGCTTATTACGGCAAATAATGACTGATCTGACTCAGTGGGAAAAAGCGATGGCCAGTTAATATAATAATGATATTTAATACAATTTTTATTAAACTTTTACAATTGTCAAAGCACTTGTACAGCTTGTCAGCAGACAGAAATAATCAAGGCATATTAAAGCTAATCAGTAGAAGGATCAGATTGGTAAGCCGGTCCCACACAATTTATGGCCTTATACCTTAATAAAAGAACTGTGAAATCCATGCAAAGCCACCCCCCCCCCAGCAGCCAGTGGTGCTCGTCGAGCACTGGGGTGATGATCAGAATGACCCGCACCATGCAGGAGCCAAACGACGTGGCGTATTGCTTAAATAATGTCGTCTTGTTACTATAAGTGTTCCGTAAGAATAACAAATTCTACACACTGTGATGTTGTCATTGCTGTGCCATCACCACTGAAGTGTTTTGATGCGAGAGAAAGGGTGTTATTTTTTTCCTGACATCTCTCAAATGTTCCGCAAAGCAGTGTTCGGCTTGCCACACTTACTGCTGATAATACAGTGCACAACTGGTTTTGAAGTATATTTGAAGTGCTCACAAGTAGCAAGTCTAGGCTGCACCTGACAATATGTGACTGAGTAGCTATATTACATGTCTTTCAGAGTTGCAGCATGATCTGTTGCAAGGAGATGCACCTTAGATGTTTGACTAGCATTATGAATTGTGCCGTGAACTACATAATCACAAAGATTTTTAATCCCTCTAGCACAGCATGCTGATACCTTTTAAAAACAGCTGCCAACCAGAAGTCCAATCATCTTTTTTTTTTAGTTGTTTAACCAGGACTAGCACACTAAGCTGAAAGCTTTTTTACAGGTGCGACGTGGGAGCACAGGGAAGTTAAGTGACTTGCTCAGGGTCACACAGTATGCAAGTGGAAGCTGTAGGATTCAAACTCAGGTCTGGTCTACTGGATGTCACCAGATTTGCAGCTCAGAGCCTTAAACCACTGCGCTATACTACCTCCCTTACTCACTGCTTTATCTTACTGCCTTGCTAGAAGTCCTGGACTGACTGAATTAACTACAAGATGCTTTTATTGACATACAAAACCCTACATGGACTGGGCCCCCTAGGTATCTCCACAAGCTCCTGACCCCTAATGCTCCCAGGAAAAAACACACACTCCACCATTCCACCAGCCAGGGGCTTCTTAGTATTCCAGCTCCATGCTTAACACTAAAGGGTGACAAAGTTTTTGCAGTTGATGTTCCTGGCCTTTGGAAATCCCTTCCTGTGAATATCCGCCTGACTCCCGCTGTAACTAGTCTGAGGCTGCTGCTTTTTTTAATTTAATTTTTTAAATTTTATCAGGCCTTTCTATGATTTATTTCTCTTAGTCACTGGAATTCTGTACTGGCTGTTTGGTAAGTTGTTGCGGGACTAACTGAACTGATACTGTATTTCTGATGTTTATGGATGGCCATGGATCAGCATACAGTAGCATAGTAGAGCACGCTATGTTATTTGCACTACCTAGGTTATGGCATGATTGCCGTGTTTCTTTTATTAATTAGTTTGAGTTTGGGGCTCTGCCCCAGCATTCCTGTGATTTTTTTTTTTTTAATTTAAAACGGGAGGTATGACAGGTGCATGGGGCGTTTAAAATGAGGGTATGAGGCAGAGCTCCTCAACTCGAACAAATGAATAAACAAACGTCACAACCTTAACAGCTAACCCTAAGTAATATAAATAGCATACCATACGGCTGTGCTACATTACGCTAGCCGATGCTGCTCTGTAATCCTCCACTACTGCTGCTCATAACCGTCTTTCGGATGAGACGTTAAACCGAGGTCCCATCTGCCTGGACTCGTGGTAGTTCAGGTGGATGTTAAAGATCCCATGGCACTTATCGAAAAAGAGTAGGGGAATTTCCCCGGTGTACTGGCCAGATTTCCCTCATTCACTAAAAAAAATACCACCAACAGCTTAATCTGGTTCAAGGTCAGTTGGCATTCATCTGTATCCCCCTCCCCCGGGTCATGCCTAAAAATAGGTAGGATCTGTCTAGTGCACTTACCCGGTCAACAAAAACTAAATAATAAATAAATATTTATGTTTAAATATATATTCAATTTTACCTAGTCTGTCTTTGTATCATGGGTGTTCTGTGCTTTCAGAAGAGCAGCCTATATTAAGAGACAGGTTCCTCAAGAATCGCATAATCTCTAACCGCCTCTGCCTTTGCCCCCACTAATATACAGATTTCTGCCACAGAAGGCAAGACTTTGGCCTAAAGATATCCTTGACCCACTTCTGCCACTGTGTACTAATGACAATGTTGATTATCTGACTGCTCTATTCAACTGCTAGTACTTCGGCTTTGCCTTAATTTCCTGATTGTACTACTCTCTGCCGAGCATAAGCTCCCTACAAAAAAATGGATAGTTACCAAATCTGTATAGGTCTAAGCAGCACTACTCTCTTGTCCCTACTTAATATTCTGCCTACTTTCAACATGTAATGTATATACCCTGTTGTTTCTTCCTTCCTTCCTCCACCCATATGTAACTATGTACAATGTTTTGCCTCTTGTTATGTTTTGTATTCTGACGTGCAGTCTTTGGAAATGAGTCTCTGACTCAAAGGTTGTAATCTGATTTTTCAATAAATGAATAAAAAATAAATAAAAATAATAATAGTTCTGGTCAGACCACCGGTGCAGTGGTAGTGCTGCCACTTGCGATGCCGACAACCTGGGTTCAGGAATGACCAGAGTCATTGGAGAGTTGGTCAGGGGAGGCGACATGATCATCTCAGAAGATGCTCTCCTCTTTGAGGAGGGAGGGAGGGAGTTTGGACTCTACCACACTACTGGCACCTGGAGGACCACAGATGGCGGTGCAGTCGGAGCCGAGAAACTGGGTGGGAGGACACTGATGTGTTCTGACCCACAAGGCACACACTGCATGCGCGTGCATCAGGACTTCGGCATCACAGGGGTGGAGAAACCCTGAAAAAACACCACAGAAAAACCCCGACTGATGCAGGAGGATGTCCGCCCCCCCCGCAGACCACCCCACTGCCGAGGCTGTCTCTGCACTTCCCTACCAAGTTTCCACTGGGGCTAGAGTCCACCCCCAATGGCCCCACCTTGGGGGGGGGGGCAAGCCAGGGTGACTGGAGAAGAGGTAAGTCCCAGGGAAGACAGGTGATGGTGCTGGATGAGTAGGCCAGACCCGATGGGGCTGGTCGTCTAGAAAGGGGAAGCCCACTAAATATAAAAAAAAAAAAAATAGATAAGTAAAATAATAGCTCTGCACTGGGGTATCAATGCAGCTATCTGGATCCAGCAGGCAATCTTATGTATGTGTTTGGGAGAATAAGACAAAAACGGACGCTAAAAAAATAAGCAGAGGGAATGGGGTCTTTTGGTTTATTTGTTTAGTTTGTGCTATCCAGGTATGCACACTAGACACATAAATGCCTATTTCCAGGTACAACCCGGGAGAGCAGGAATTACAGGCAGAGTAAAATGACAGGTACAGCAGAGCAGAATAAGATAACCAGAAACATACTATAATCCAGTAAAAAATACAAAAATGGGTAGATGACAATAGGTAGTCACAAAATAGCAATTTACCAGCCTAGAATGAGAACAAATACAGCAAAAGTCAGTCAATAATAGGCAGTAATAGTTAACAGTTATAGCACGGGTTTCAGAAAACAGAAGCTCCCAGGTTCAAATCCCACTACACCAAATGCCTACAGCCATATAGCACCAAAGGACTACAGTTGGGGTGTAAATAGGGATCAACACAGTTGGACCGGGAGGCAACCCTCACAGGGATATTGTAGTGCTTTTTCTTTCCTGGTTATTCTCTTTGGTAACAGGATAAGGCCCACTATGCACAAATGCCTGTTTTCAGGGGTGACCCAGGAGCACTGGGGAGGTTAAGTGGCTTGCTCAGAGTCACACAGTATGCAAGTGGAGGTAGTGGGAATCAAACCCAGGTCTGCTGGACGTACCAAGCTCATTCACAGCTTGTTACTCTAACCTCCAAGCTACTACTAGCTTTTAGGCCATCCTCGTTGCTGGGAATGACTATACAAACTCTTGATATCCATGTTGTTGAGGAATAACTGGGTATTGGGTAACAGAGGGTATTTTTATGAATTATTTGCTGAACATGTGGGGAATCTTATACTTAAAGGGAGAGAATCAAGAACAGTTTTAAGGATGAAATCCAGAGGTATTTTCTGTGCAGTATGGCAGGAACATGCTAATGCCATCGGATTGCCTGTGAAATTGGGCTTCTTGATCCCTGGATGGAAAAAGGAACAAGGAGAGCAATGCGCTTTTTCCATATCATACAACGAGTCAGTGACCAGGGTGGGAACTGAACCTGTGATCTCTTATGTCACAGTTCTGTGTACTAACCACCAGCCCACATTGCCTTCCCTTCATTAAACAAAACTTCTGTCAGTATGAGCCACTCCAGAAGAGCTCTGTTTGGTCAAGTTTGAATTTCTGGTAATCCACTCATGATGTAGAAAGAGCGTGCCTTTAACAACTGCTCTGGAATCAGTTTCCCAGCCAGACTGATTCAGGACCAGCTTACCAGGTACCAGCTGAGCCAAACTGATGTTTCCTAGCCAAACTGATCCAGAAACAGTTTCCCAGCCAAACTGGTCCGGGATCGGTTGGTGTCAGAGACGTGTGTTCCCAGATGCATGCAGAACAGCAGCTCAGTAGCCAGAATAGTTTAATGATTAGAGCAAGTGGCTGCGTGCTAGGATATCTGGGTTTGAATCTTAGCAAAGTCATAACAATTTTTAAAAGTTTTTGTTTTCATCAAATTTCGACAGAGTGGTGATCCAGTCTGGCACGTTGTTAGTAGTAACTCTACACTAAAGTGAGGTAAGTGAAAGACATTACAGATCGAGGGAGTACTCACAACCAGTTGCTGTGCTCCTTTCTTCCTGTGCATCAGATGCTCGTATTCAGTAAGTGTCTCATGCACAGTTGTCTCGGAAATAGGCATGTTTGGGGGAAGATTTTTAAAATTATATTACATTATTAATCAATCTTGAGCAATAATATATTAATACCATCACTGAAACCACTGTTATATTTGTAAGAGTGGTTTCAGGGACATTCTTAGGGTATGAGGTTCACGCACCGAAGGTGAGCCTTGCTTCTCCATTTGTTTGGCACAGAATGATGGCTTTGCTGCACCGCTTGCAGGGCCCACATCCTCTGACTCAGGCTCTCTCTCTGGACAACAGGCTGAAGTATACCAGAAGGAGTCTGGCCACGTCCTGAAGGTAAGCCTCCGGAGAGGTGGCAGGGTGATGAAGCCGGGGCCCTTTGGGGGGACTTGAAAAAGGGTCCAAGGGCTGGGCGAGAGAATTTAAAGGGTTCTTCTGCATCTAAGAAAACTTTTTAAAGTATAATATTCAAACACAAGTTAAGTTGCATTTTATTCATTTCTATATTTATGCCCTCCCCAATTCTTTATTCCTGAGGACATCTGCATGAAAACAGGATCTTTGTACCTTAGATTTCATCTCATTCTCCTGCTTCCTCAACCCCCCCCCCCATATTGAAGTCATAATCCTCTGTGACATCACAGTCTGTTACTTTTGGAAGTGACGGTGGTCTCACAAACAGTTAATTATGACTCCAGCAAGGTGGGTGGGGTGGGGGAGGCAGGAGGATGAGATGAAGTCAAGGGAACAAAGGTAATGTTTTCATGTAAATATTCTCTGTAATTAAGACTAAAGTGGTACCATCCCAAGCTCAGGATGACAGGAGTGGAGGTGGGCAGGGAGGCCAAAGGAGCATTGACAAGGAATGTTTTCTTCCAGTGGGGGTGAGGGTGGGGCATTACGTGCTGTATCCCTCAAGTGGCTGCTCAAGGTGACGGCACTGCGAAGGTGCCTGCCACAGTGTTGCTGATCACGCTTTGTCAGGTACCCCAACCGGATGCAGACTGCGTGCGTTCTCTATTATGAAGTGGGAGGACAGAAAAACAGGACGGCTACCCAGCTCAGAATGCTGGATGGTGCCCCCAACATCCCTGACACCAATCAGCCATCCCGTGTACGGCCATCGACACCCCTCCCACTGACAGAGCAAAATGGTACCTTCCTCCCACTGATGAGAGTACAAGGGCTGTCCTGGATAGGATACTCGTTACCTTTTTAGTGGAGAACCCAGTGAGCCTGGAGACAGTCATCAGTGATAGGGGTGAGTCTGGGGGAGGAGAAGCAAGGATTGGGGTGCAATGGGGCAAACGGTGGGAGCAGTATGAAAAACACAAAGAGGAAAATTGTATTCTTTAAATTTTGATGATTTTTGTGCGATAGGAACAGTGCTATAAAAATCAGGGTGGGGGGTGCCAAAAATGGTCTAAATCAGTGAGACTCCCTAAAAATAGTATGACAGAAGGTATGCTCACAGATTACATGGGAAGAGTCCCAGCAGTGAAACCACTTAGGCTGGAGGCCCTGAACAGGGGCAGGGTCCTGGACCACACACACATAGCTAAGGCTGATATGGTTGTTTTCTTGTAACAATCTTCTGATTCATGTTCTCCAGTCCTTGCCATAAGTGGGACTAGTAATGAGTCCCTCTGCAAGTTAAAGCAAGTGCTGAGAAATTCTTTGTTTGCAGTTTCCCAGCTTTGAAGCCACTTTCCAATCAATGATCATCTCCGAGGCGTCACTTTTAGCTTGGCAGCTAATTTACAACAAAAGGTTCTCTATTTTGCTCCCCGAAACAAACCACAGCATGACTGAAAGTGACAGCCGCAGCAAACACAAGATGTGAAAAAGCGCTGACAAGCTAGTGACTTTCGTAAAGGTTTTCTTTATATAATTTGGACATTTAACAGTGAGAGCGTTGGGTTTTTTTCCCCTCTAAAAGGTCAAATTAAAGATGCTTTTGCAAGCAATGGAAACAAAGCGCAAATAATTACTGAGTTCTTAAAAGGAAAGAAAAGAGGTGGTTTATTAAAATGACTGCAAACCATGTAAATATTGCATAGAGGGGGATGATGCTGCACACTGGTAGTTTGTGCGCCTTCAGCGTCCTCCTAGATGCTCAGAAATGCAGGTGCCTTATTTTTGAAGGCACTAGAGTTTTTATGACCGTTTACATGATTTTGGCAGCTTCAAGGGAAGCTGGGACAGAGCAAAGGGAACACTGCTGGTCAGGGTGGGGGAATGGGGAAGGGATGATATCAGTGGGGACTCGGGAGGGAGGAGCAGATTATTGGGGGGGCAGATCCATCAATAGATGCTGAGGGGTCTGCAAACTCGTAGACATGACAGATCACAAGGCCCTTTTCTGCTGACTCACTTGTGTGTCCGTATATATGTTCGTATGTTGTGTCAAAAAATATCAACATCATTTTTTTTGCTTAAACCCTTTCGTAGGGGGTGAAATATTCAGGTATAAGCAGTGGAACTGTATGTGCTGCAAGTCAATAGAACCCTTCTGAAAATACTGCCCATCATATATCAGAAAGTTTATACAGTTCAGAGGTCTGTGGGCCGAAACCGGGGCAGGGCCAGTGTAACTTGGCATTGTTCTCCACAGCATTACCTTCGTTTTGAGCTACATTTTGTGTCCTCCTACGTCCCAACCATGGTCGGCACAGGACTAGGCATATTGTATGATGCTACCGTGTCCTCGTCAGTGTCCTGCGTCACTCTGGTGGCAGGACTCCATCACGTCTTGATCTGTGTATTCCTGTTGCTCAACTCTCTGTCTGATTGCCATAGCAGGTGGGGGGGAGGGGGCAGTCATGTAACAGAAGGAGCTATCCACATTCCCTCAGGCAGGAGGTATAAGAGATGTACACTCAGCACTGTTTCATGTGTGAGAACCCCGGTTTGGGATCAGAACCCAAGGAGCCCAGATCATTAGTATGGTGAGCTGCAACACTTACCATTAGGCCACTGGGTGACTCTTACCCATGACAACTTTCACTGTAATGTTTAATTAACTTAACCTGTTTCTCCGACTAGGTTCAAAGAAATGTTAGTTTTTCTCATTTTAAAGCTATTTGCAAATGTACTTGATTTTACATAATTTGCTTGTTTCTAATTTGTCATGATTTTTACAATGTAACTTTTTTTGTATGAAACTTCTGTTTAGTTGTCACCCAGGACATCCTTGTAAAGGAGTTAACACTCAATGGTACCACCTTTCCTGGAGATACAATACAGATCTGAATTGGTGGTGGAGGGGGGATTACACTCTCCCACAGCCAAACCCAGGATAATCCTTGTAAATGAGTTACCACTCAGTGAAATCTTCCCTGGTGACACACTACAAATCTGAATGAATGGGGGGTTACACTCTTCCACAGCCAAATGAAGGATGTCCTTCAATCAATCAATCAATCAATCAAAATCTTTATTTAATCAGGCGAACATCATTGAGCATAGCTCATTTACAAGATGGACCTGTAAAGATGTCCTTGTAAATGAGTTAACACTCAGTGGTACTTTACCCAACTTCCAGCGATGTCACCAGGGTGAATGGCAGCATAGACTTTAGGCTTCATCTACCCCCTGATGAAATCTGCAGTAGTCAGCCTAAATACAGCATGGACTCACCTGCAAAAAGCACACAATTAACAGTGACCAAACAGAAGGCTTCAGTGATGCAAGCATAAAAACTGAAGGACCTCATCTTAGCCGAGAAAACAGCGAGTTACTCAGTGCCAGACACAGATGAGACCATGGACCTCATTGTGACGATTAAGAAAACTGCCAGGACAGTTGCAAAAATAGGCAAAAAACTCACTCAACTGAAGACTGATGTCAGTAAAGTTGAAAAAAGGACTGAGGCCATAGAGGAACTGGTAACAGAGCTTGGCACTATGAAGGATCGCCATGACAGACTCATCCTATATTTAATGGCCCGAGAAGCTCTACGAATGATTGCCATGACAGACTCATCTTATATTTAATGGCCCGAGAATGGACGACTTGGAGGGACACAGCAGGAGGCAAAATTTCTGCATCTGTGGAGTCTGTGAGGGTGTCAAATGTAAAGCCGAAAATAATATTGTTTTTCTTCACGGACAGGACACACTGAGCCTTGGGCCCTAGGCCCACCAACCCAGGTGCCCATCCCTGATCAATCCTGACCAAACTAACACTATACTGCAGCAAAGAGAGGATCTTAAGAAGGGCATGGCAGTAAAATGGTCTCCATTACCAGTCTCACCGTATCTCAGTTGACAATGACTACATGGTAATAGTTCAAGATAAACAATGCACTATGTGGGGAGTCATAAAACGACTCAAAGCCAAAACCCTGAGAGCCCAGCTCCTCTTCAGAGCTAGGCTCCATATTGAGACTGCCCACGGCACTAGGATATTTACTGACCTACTGGATGTGGCACCTTATTCGTAAAAACATGCAAAGCAGTTCCCAACCTCTGAGAAGGACAGACTGGAGAAAGACCTCCTACGTTCTGCTTGGGAGCTGGATTGTGGGGGCACAAGCAAGAACAGCTTGCAGGACTGAACAAGATCGTCTCCTCTCTGTGTGGACATCAGATCCCTTCTTGGTACTTATGAGATCATGACAGATAGTAGGGCAGGGAATGGCAGCACCAGTGTGGCAGAGGACAACTTGGCGGCACGGGCAGGGGACAACCAATGGATCAACTCGTAGCACTGGACAGGAACGGGACTGAGAAGGCAGCAAGAGACAACTCTTTACAGTAGACTTCCTTATATCCCGACCTAACTCTAGTTCACACTTGTTTTTGAATGCTGCGCATTGAACTGACATTCCCAAAAGACTAAATTTGTGTGAGATGCCGTGGCCACATGTACTGGCAGCCCAAGATGCAGGTGAACTAGGCTCGATTGTAATAACAATCTGCAACGCCAATAATCTGATAGCTACTGAGGGCCCACCTGCTCCAGGTCTAAATGAGACTTTCTACTGATAGCGTTCACACTGTAGTTTTGAACACTGTTTGTGTTTTGCTCTACTGCCCAACTGTTTACTCTGTGGGACATGGGGGAAGCGTTAGTGATGGTCAAGAAGGGAAAAACGTTTAGGATGCACTTGGTATCCTCCAACTACTGGGTGATGCCTGGCAGTTGATAGCACTGTCAACAGTTTGCAGGGGGCAGCTGGTGCTTGGAGGACAGAGAACCCCATCGTGCTCTATGGGAAATCACATTTACCCAGGCAAACTGTAAAAGAATGCATGTGGAGAGGCTCATTTCTTTTTCCACACTACCAATGTTCTGATAGAGCACTAGTCTGCTTCCTGGTAGTGCTGGCCTTACAGAGGGAAGTAGCCCTCTGATTCTTGCACATCTCCCTCTACCAAACACCGTGATATGGGCAAACAACACAAGGGACAATGCAGTGCAGCCCGTCAGCTCGGGCAGTAGCCCATGATGGCCGACGGCCGCAAAAAACGCGACTGGATGCGGCGATGGCGATGGCGAATGGAATGATGGTGACAGTTACATTCCCCCCTCCCGAGTGCTATGACCTCGGTTTGGTATATTTAAAAGGAGGAGCAGGGCAAAGCCCTACAATGGGGGGTGTGGGGCGGCCCCTCAAAAACAGCTATTGCCGTCTTTCCAGTTCGCCTTCAAGCCATTGCTGTTTTCACAGTTGCAGTTTTGCGTTCACGGTTCTGATGTGGAACCAGCTCGGGCCGGGGGGGCCATGGAGTTTTAGGGAACTCTCTCAGTAGATACAGGGGCAATTGAACTCATAGGCTATGGATGACTCCTGTGTCTGGGGGCTACCACCAACCCAGCTAGATGAGCCACTGCTGGTCTTCACCTCGTGTTATTTCACATAATTCTCTCCAGATTATTACGAACAAGCTGAATACGCTGATTCCATGGGGTGCTCATGGGGCCCCAAGACCTTGGGATGGCAGGGTGAGGGGGTCTGGTGGTTGGGGGGTCTCCTGGCTCTGGGGTGCCTCGGGGACACCAGCAGCCTGTGTGTGTAGCCTGAACCTTTCCTGTACATCCAGACAGTCACTATGGTGCTGGAGGGTAAAACTAGGATAATTTTCCTGACATGTGATTTAGCAGGTTGCGGACCTGGCAGATGGCACATACAGCACCCAGCACTGCATGTGACTTGATGTGCAGCCTGGCCAGGGGGATGGGACACTGTATCAAGAGACTTCTGCTCCGGGTTGGGGGGGGACCCAGGCATGGTGCCCCTGCCTGCAGACCCCACACAGAGAGCAACATCACAGTTTCAGGGCCCAAGCTCGGCTGTACCTTCAGTGATACCCACAGGGCAGATACCACAGTCCAATTGAGGGGAGAGCAGGCAATCCTACTGCTATTTAAGCATCTTAGATTAAATACCCTTACATGTCCGGGGGGTGCGTGGAAGGACTAGTTTATGGGTCTTTCACCATGATGAGACTGAGATCTGGAGCATTGGCAGGACTGCGACTTACCAAGTTGAGCCTGCTACTCCTGCTTACTCCTCACTCCACAAAGGTTGAAGGTGCCACACAAGTGGCATGCCCCAAGAAGGGGGACACCTCACGTAGGAGGGAGCACTTCCCTCCATTTGACCTGGGAAGCTATGGAGGGGAGTAGTGGGAGAAGAAGCCTCTGACAACCAGTATAATGTGGTGTCAGAACGCTGTGTTATCACTCTGAATCTAAGCCACCGCATACAAGCTGAGCCATGGCGTACCTACCAACAGCACATGGACCACATAAACGTTTGTTTTT
Source organism: Neoceratodus forsteri (assembly GCA_016271365.2). NCBI lineage: Eukaryota > Metazoa > Chordata > Ceratodontiformes > Ceratodontidae > Neoceratodus > Neoceratodus forsteri. Next base: position 283,544,480 of record JADMNL010000027.1, on the reverse strand, counting down.
CTGTTTTGTTGTTCTTGTTACTATTGTTCATTGCTTGGTTCAATGTTCATGGTACGAGGTCACAGTCAGGCAATCGCTGGGACCTTACATTCCAAAAGGGTGTCACTAGCAACCTGCAATGAAAAAAGAAAGCATACTTAATATGTAACTTTTATTGTAAATGGCATAAACAATCTGATTAAGAGGAAACAATTGCTTAAACTTACAAAGGGGGCACAGGGAGACATCACATTTATCCAGGAGACACATTTAACTCTGCAAGATGCCCAAAAGTTTGGGAAGTAGGGATTCTCTAGAGTTTACTGGGCATCTCTAGATAAGGGGAAGAAGCGAGGGGTGCTGACGCAGCAGCAAACACTCTTCTGTTTGAGAAAGGAGAGATGATAGCAGATCCAGGGGATAGACACTTGCTGGTAATGGGAGAAATCCAGGACACACCAGTCACCTTGGTGAATGTATGTGCCTCTCTGGACTCTCCTTTTACATTTATTCCAAGTTACTGAAATTGGTCACTGTGAAGGTGAAGGCACGTTGATTATGGTGGTGGTGGTGGTGGTGGTGGGGTGGGGGGGGGATTGGAATGTAATATTTGACAGGGCACTGGACACCACCTCCCAGATATCGGGTTTGAACAATTCAGTGCCCCAAAAAGTTAAGGTCCTGTTACAAGAGCTGGGGATGCGTGATATCTGGCGGCTTAAGTACCTCTTGGCTAAAGACTATACATATTTCTCACCCCAGTTTAAAATTTATTCCCACTACTTTATGTTTTTACAGGACACAGTGAGATTTGACTCAGTGTGGGTCAGCTCATCAACCCTCTCGGTATACCTAGAGGTAGACCTGCACATATCAAGGAAAACAACACACTGGAGATTTAATGCCTCCCTATTCAGGGACTCCAACTTCTTGCAAGGGCTCAGGGAAAACCCATGCATGACGGTTTGAGAAAATGACAAGGCCCGGGGTCACCCCTCAGATGCTTTAGGATGCAGGCAAGACAGTACTGAGGTGCAAATTGATCTCGGTGGCCACCTACAAAAAACGGAAGCGTAGGAAAAAACTGATAGGGCTCACCCAGAACCTGCAAGTTCTGGAAACAGAACAAAAGTGAAAATGGGACCGGAAGAGTAACATGGACTTTATACAGTTGAAAACTAGAATTCCGACAGTACAAAAAGCAGAGACAGAGAAGGCGCTCCTATACCTCAAAGAAAAATACTATGAAGGGGGAGCCCAAGCTGCTAAGCTTTTAGGCTACAGACTGAAGCAGCAAGCCACGAGAGCAATCATCACAAAAATACCACCCCCCCCCACACACACTGTCTCCCTGATTTATAAAACAGAACAAATCTCAGAAGCGTTTGTAGCTTGTTATAGGTATTATATAGCCCCCCCCCAGAGATGGCATCCTCTGCCAAAAGAAACTTCCTTCAGTCACTAGACTTGCCCAAAATAAAGGAAGATCAATGTGTGTAATTAAGCACCCCCTTCGGAGGGCAGAAGTGATAAAAACAAAACAAACAAGTGCCTGAATACAACGGAGACCATGGCCGGAACTTTATATAACTTTTTTTTTTTTGCAATGTTGTCCACTGTAATTGTAATCTTATGAAGTGTACTGTATTGTATTAATGCCCAGGACCACTTGAAAATGAGCTTGCTCAATGGTGTTTATGCCTGGTTAAATAAAGTGATTGATTGATTGATTGAAGTTTTCAAAGAGGCATCTCCCTTAGTTGAGAGTTTTCAGTGGTGTGTGTGTGTGTGTTTGGGGGGGGGGGGCACTGCCATTCACCTGGAACTCTGCCACCATAATGGTTATACTGAAGGGAGGGAAGGACCAGCCATTTTGCAGCTCATACTACCCAATGTCACTCTTAAAGAGCTACTGACACCGCAGAGAAAACTTTTAAAAACATAATAATTAGGTACAATTCTGCTTGCACTCCATTTATATTTTATATATTTCTCTTCTCCATAATTTATTACTAAAGAAATGTGTATGAATATATGTGTGTTGTCCCTTAGAGTTCATTCTGAGTTCAGCTTCCTCTATAGCTTACTTCCTACTTCAAGTCATAACCCTGTTATGACATCACAATCTGTTGCTATGGGAGTAACTGTGAGGTCATAGGTAGTGCTCTAGGACCTCAGGTAGGGAGAAAGCAGCAGGACTTGATGAACTCTTCAGGAGTAAAGATCCTGTTTTCATGCAAATGTCCTCACTACTAGGTAATGGGGAGGAGGAATACAGAACTAATGGGAAATACAAGCAGGACAGTGCCTAAATATTATGGTTTGTTAAAGTTTTACTGAACATGTCACCAGCTCTTTAAACACAGACTATAACATACATACAACAATACTAGTAACCAAGTAAATCACTGGGCCCCCAGCTTTAGAGGCAGGTGGTCCCAGCGGACATTGTATCTTGAGGGGCAAGACCCCAGTGCAGCTCCATAAATATGCCCTCCAGACTGGACCTGGGAGACCCTCCCCTGCTCAGCATGGGCCCTTGTCCCCAGGCTTCCTTAAGCAGGGATCTGCCAAGCCCTTTGTCTACAACGCCTGACCACGCCACGGAACTGCTCCTGTGCTATTTTTGTGCAACTTCTGTGATTTGTAAAATGTTACCGTGAGATATGTAAACTGACATATACGATAGCCTACAGATATCCCATTGTCCTGAACAATTGTACCTTTCCTGCTAAAATGGTGAAAATGTAAACCTGACAATATTATTGATTAAATGCTTTTAATGTTCACTGGGTACCCTGGGTAGTAGGGTGGATAGGTAACCCTGTTTGAACTGGTGAATGTTTACATACCATGCTTTTTAAATTCCTTTTTGTGAAGCCCAGGACGGGGCGGCATGCACTATGTACCTGGAGTCCTTTCCAACCTTAAATTACTATGTTATTTTGCTGCGTTTGGGATATTTGAAAAAAAAAAAAAAGTTTTTTTAAGTTCCTCCTTTCTTGGCTGTACCACCAACACATGCCTGATATCCTTTTAGTTGGGAGGGAGAACAGTAAAAATCTATAGTGTATTTTCTCCACCTCTGTGCTCAGTAACAACAGGGTTAAATGTTTTTGGGATGGCTCAGTCTTAATTGACTGCACCAGCACAGGAATTCACCACCTGCCAGCAAATCACATTAGTAGCTTAGCATGGTCAACTCGAAACAGCCCTTTCCAAGACTGCCTAGAGAGGTTTGTTAGAAAAGCGTAAAAAGAAACCCCAGAAGAATAGACTGTTGGGCTTGCTTGCTTCTACATTTTCTTTTTAATTATTCTTTTTCCATCCCATCTTGGCTGCCCTCAGCCTGGCTACTACCCAGACTCATCCTCTGTCCCCAGATCCCAGAGAGCCCCATTTACCTGCCCCGTGGGACAATCATCTCACATTAGGGCTGGTCGGGGGGGGGGGGGGGTTGTGGCAATTCCCCCTGACTAGAGTCCATGAATATGTTGGTAGTGGAGCTATTCCATATTGGTTGGGTGGTGTGGGGCCCTAAGTGAGCTGGACTTTGCTCTCCCGATGTGTACCTTCCCAAGATGCTGGGCTGTGAATGCACAGCCAAGACCATAACGGGGATGTGCACTGCAGGACCCCATGCCCCCCCTCCCACGACCACTGCCATCCTCGCTGAGCCTGCACCATCTGGGCAACCCCTTGTAGTGCTCACATGGCGGGGATCAGACTGCCACCCATCTGGAGGAAGACAACGTTCTCTGAGACACTTGATCCTCCTTTCCTCGGCTAGCCCCTGAAAACTCAGGTTAGTTTCAGAACCTAGGTTGCCAGCATCACGAGTGGTAGTCCTACCACGGCGCCGATGAGTCTTGCTTCTCTATTTGCTTAGGGAATGTGTACAACACATATTCCAACCAATCAAGAGCGTGGTTCATGTGGTAGCACACTCACCCCTAGACCACCTGGTCATGGGTACCAGTCCCATAACATGCAGATACTGCAGTGCTATACTGGGGATGGGGATGATGCTGCTGCTGCTGCTGCTGCAGTGTTCAAAGTATCCTTCTGATATGAGCATACGCAAAAGCCAGCAGAATGATGCCATTAGGTCTATCTAGTCTGCACACACTGCGTGATCTACAGCTTAAGCTACTGATTCTGCCGCCCTTCCCCCAATCCTCCCATCCTTTACATTAGATGTTAAATCTAGGTCCCTTGTGTCCATCTGTGGTGACTGGCTGGTAGATTAGGAGTTGTTTATAGTTTCCATAGCACGTTGGGAAGTCATCATGAGACATGCTCGATTGCCCAATGTCCTCACCAGCATCTTCTCTCTCTCTCTCTCTCTGTCTCTCAGTAACACAGGTTCTACTATTGCCTATGGCTGTTTGTGGATGTTGTTTAGTGTGTAATGACTGCTGTATGTGCCCTCATGGGGGCAGTGTGGTGGCTAGAGCCGAGATTTAGGAGCCAGGAGGCACAGATCCAATCCCACCAGAGCCACTTACATATTGTGTGACCCTAAGCAAATCATTCAACCTCCCTGTGCTTCATTCTCTGGTAGCTGTAAATTTGGGTGCAAGCAGGACCCCACTGTAAATAAGATGTTGCATTTCAGTGGGCCTATGTTAGTACAATAATATCACTGTACTTTGATGGGGAAGGGACTTGGAAGCTGTCTTGATTGTTCTTCCTGCCTCACATGTGTGACTTTGCCTAATCTGAGTAAAGACACACATCTCTGCTGAACTGATGTGTAACACCCAGTGCTACACTCCCCCAGGAATTGGCCTTTTTTTACTTTATAACTTTTATTACATTTCAAAATGATGCAATAATATATCGTGAACAGATAATAACATCATCTAAATAGCTTTTAAAAAACAGTACATCTGAATTTACAAAGGAAGAAATACATAAATCACAGCTAATTATTCAGTATAGTAAAATAGTAAAAAAAAAAGATTCTCGGATTACTATGAGAATGAACCAGCTCACCGTTTAGTGCACAGGCATGGCTGAAAATGGGTCATTCTGATCCAGACCACTTTCCTGGTTAAATAGAAATAAATAAAACATTTATGGTTATAGCAATTCAACATGGGTAGCTGATTTTCCAGCCCCCTTCTCGTGTCATTTGATTGGCTTGAGTTACGTTTATTTGTGGGCGAAGATTGAGTTACGTTTATTTGTGGGTGAAGATTATCTCTTTACCATCTAGTTGCCACATTGCTCTAATCCTGCTGTGAAAGTCTAAACAGCATTAGTCTCCAGAAGTTCTCCAAGTAGGCTGTTCCACGTGCTAACCACTGTCTGAGTGAAGCAAAGCTTTCTGATGTTTCTCCTTAACCCCCCCTCATAAATAATCCTGGGTAAATAAATTCAGGGCTGCCCCAACCTTTGAAAATGACATGCAAAGGAATATTTTTTTCACAGTTTGCTGCCCAGCTGTCTGGTGCTTGGTAGGCCAACCCTTAATTTCAACACATGCTTGACATATTTAGGGTACTCAGGGTGCGTACCTGAGTATACCTGGGGGCAACCTTAAGTAGATTGTGAAAGAAAACATCATTCCCCTGCATTGTTCATTTCAAACTCATTGGTCTGAAAAGTGCTTTGAGACACAGCGTGTAAGAAAGACACACACTGTGTCTCAGTACACAGATCTGGGTTTGAGTCCCACAACCTCCACTTGCATACTGTGTGATTCTGAACAAGTCACTTAAACTTCCCATCCCAGTGCTCCTGGGTCGCCCCTGGAAACAGGCACCTGTGCCTAGTGGGCCTTACCCAGTTAACAATGAATAAAAAAAAAAAGAAGACGACGAGCACTACATACATATGAAACCACAACCTAAGCAAATAATGCCAGTATATTGTACAGAATATCAAACCAGCTGTTAGCTACTGTTCTTACCTGGTCACATTTGATAACAGAGCATTTTTACTACTGATGCCTCTCCAGATGAAGACACAGTTGTTCTCCACAGTATAACATTCAGAATTAAAGAGACTATATCAAATTATTTTTACAACTATTTCATCTTTAACCAGATTAATTTTAAAAAGTGCACTGAATAGGTTAATAATCATGCTTTTCCAGAAGGAGGTTCAATTTAGAAATGAGAAAGAATTAAGTTTTCTTGCAGGGATTCGAACCCAAGCCTGCTCAGAACACCATTTCACTGCTCTGCCCGTTGAGTTTGCAGGGCAACCAGACATTTGAGACTCCCATAGATGCTAATCTTTGTCAGTGCACAACCTGGAGCCACACAACATGAGTCACATTTTATTTACAAGGGTGCGATGTGCATATATTTGATATACAATTTAGAAAGTAGAAAGAAATAAAGTTTCCTAGCTGGGATTTGAATCTAGGACTGCTCAGAAAACGGTTCCAAAAAAGATGAATGTCTGTGAGAATCCCAGGTTTCCGTTGGCCTGGAGGCCCAATTGGTAGAGCAGTGAGTGGATCAGTATTCCGAAAACGCCTGGGTTCCGGTACCAGCTGGGGCATTACATTTCTTTTCATTCTAGCCTAGCATGAGCAGCATAGTCACAGCACACTGATTTGTAACCCCTTTTAGTTCTACCCAACTCCCATGGAGACTTGCCCATACTGGTGCCTGATGTTGGGGTGGAGCAGGCCCCCATCATGTGGTCACCCACAATGCCAAGGTCTCAGACTGACCCACTAGAGTAGGATATTAAGCAGTGGGGAGAGTGTAACCTCCTTTCCAGACTCCAGGCACCAGTGGGGAGAGTGGAACCTCCTCCCAGAGTCCAGGCACCAGTGGGGAGAGTGGAACCTCCTCCCAGAGTCCAGGCATATTTCCTCTGCAACTCTTCCATGAGCAGTGGTGAGGGGAACCTCCCTACTGAATTTGGGCATGCTACATCTGAAGGTCTTTCATGTGCAGTAGGAAAAGTGGAACCTCTCTCCAGAGTCCGAGCACACTACCTCTGTAGCTCTTCCATGAGCAGTGGGGAGAGTGGAACCCCCCCCCCAGAGTCTGGGAACGCTACTTTGCAGTTCTTTCATGATTCCACCTGCCCGGGGTCCTGCCACATGACCCTGGTTTTGCACAAACTACACTGGCTGCCAGTTAGGTGGAGAATCATCTTCAAGGTGGGTTTACTCACCTAAAAGGCCCTATACTCATCAGGCCCTGGCTACCCGAATGACCTCCTGACTCCTGTCTGCCCCATGCGCCCGCTCCGCTCCTCTACTGAGGGCCTCCTAGTGGTTCCCAGGGCCCACCTGAAGTCCCCTGGAGATTGTTCGTTTGAGGTGGAGTTTTGTGGAACTCGCTCCCAAGATCCTTGAGGGAGGCCCCATAGGTAGGGATCTTTAAGCGGGGGCTGAAGGCGCATCTTTTTAAAAATGCATTTGAAGATTGCCTATAGTTTAAATAACTGCTGCATTGTTTCTTTTAACTTAGGATTTATTTAGGTTTTATTGTTGTTTATTGCTTTTATTTTGTCTTATGTTTTTGTATTGCTGTAAGTTGTTTTAATCTTGTCTACCTGTGCAGTGCCCAGAGCCTCTGGGATGGGACGCTAAACAAGTACATTTTACTTTACTTTACCTACAGGGAAGGTAGTCAGCTTCAGGACAATTCCCTGCATGGAAGAAGGAACAAAAACTGTCGATGATGAAAAATAAAAATAAGACAGAGGTTAGCCAAGAAGCCTACTGCCAGAAAAGGTGCTCCTTTAAATAAAGCTCAGGATTACAGATACTGTATAACCATAACAGCCATGCATCATGGAGTTTATCTGCAAATTACCAGGAAGAGGCATAGGCCAGGAAAGCTTGAAGCAGTACTATAAAGGTGTCTGAAGGCCAATGTACAGTCTGTAGCATCACAGCATGGTCAGGAGTCACGACTTTCACCCTGCATGAGACCCATCAGTAGGATGCAGCTGTTGTCTCTGGTCAGCAGCGCAGGTCAGCCAGCCAGTGACGATATCTGTTTGGGTCATGATGAGACTGACCAAGGGAGTACATTATTTTAAAAGAGTAAATCAAAGGTCGAAGTAAAGGCTACAGGCAGTAAAGCCTGAGCAAGCTAATTGGTTCAGTCAATTTCTAAACCCTGTATAGCTGGTCTAATTCATAGCATTTGTGATTATGTATATATCAGCGTAGAATTATTTATTCTTATACAATTAATATTTTGTAATTTGTAGCGTTGTTGCGTTTCTCTGCTTTCAGCTCATTCATATTGTTGATGGTTGTCCACCTGTTGCTTGCCAAATTGCAACCTCCCAGGACATGCTTAAATACAAAAAAATTCTTGTCTAGTGTACTTACCTGGTTAACAAAAACAAAATAAATCTCGAAAGCCAAACATTAAAAAGAACATAATTACTTATGGTCCCCCTACTGCAGTGCATCATGGGTAATATATGCAAATTGAATGAACTCAGGCTGGTTACTCTATAGAGAGGGGCTTCAGTCACCAGCAGAAAAATGACAGCGGGCATGAGTAGAAATCAGTTACACAGCACTCCCAAACAAAAGCTGCTTTTCACATCATTTTATTCACTATTATTGTTGCAGATGTACACATGCCTAAACAAATCCTGTAACCTCCCTAGGCTTGCTTTCTCATCAGCCTCTCTTTAATCGAATGTTATATATCCTGTTAAAATCTCCCTGTGCGCTGAAAATGGCAGCACCATTTTCACTCCACTCCCTCGCTTGGATTGTAGAGTGCTTTGGGATGCATTTTGTATAAAAGGCGCTATATAAAACCTAGTTCTGTTCCTTAGATTAGGTTTGCTTATTAATGAGTAACCAACCATTGGGGTAATGTAATATATGAGGTCACGGCCAGGTCGTTCCTGGAGCCAAGGATGGGAAAACCTTTTCCGCTTGTGATTAGAACTTGTTCTTATTAAGGCGGACTCTGTGGTGTACAGTGGTAGGGGATTGCTCTGGCACACGGACAACCTGAGTTTGAGTCCCAGGCCTGGGATGCCAGGAGCAGAGGCTGGCAGGGATAGCTAAGAGCATCCGCCTGGTCGCTCACCTCCTGAGGTAGAGAGGGCTCCAGGTGCCACGCACTACAGTTGCTCAGAATCTGCCCAGCAGAATCAGATCCGTGAGATTCTTGTCCAATTTTCAGATTTAGGATTTTTGGAGTTGAAGTCCGAAAATCTTAAATTGTCACTAAAGCCTAAAAGTAATTTTTACATAGCAATTTAGGATTCCAAATCCAATGCCAGGTTTGAGGTCCTTTTAGGATTTGATCCAGATTTGGATCAGGAATCGGAATTTCCTAAAATCCTACAACTGGATCAGATTCTGACAATTCTGAGCATCCCTATCACTCACTCACTCCTCCTCCTCCTCAGTGACACATGAGGGAAGTCTGGTGGCGGTGCCGTTGATGCTGTGGGTGATCATGCAATGTCCAGCATACCCCACCCCAACCCCCGGCAGTCGCGAGCTTGTTCCTATCACCATAGGGAGGTTAGAAAGACAGAAAGGGGGGAAAACCCTTTCCAATTGGTTGCATAATAGCCTGAGTTTAGCGCCTCCCATGTCCACCGGAAGCAAAAATAAGCCAGCCCCTTGCCGGAGTCATGCCACCACTAGATGTCTGTCCTTTCTGAAGAAGCACTACCCGCATAAAAATGGGATGATCACAGACAGGCAGCAGATCAAGACAAGACCAGTTGTGAGGCCAAGCAGAGGGAACAAAGAAGACAAAAAAATAACTAGTTCAAATCAGAACCCAGAAAAGTTCTAAAAGATTCTTATGGCTAAACCTTTTTTTTTTTTAATTATGTGCATACATTTTCTTATTAATCAGATGCACTTTACGTAGGGCTGTGTTTACAAAGATAGCACCCATAGGCTTGAAACTTCAGGTGCTCCCCCCACCACTGACCCGTGCACCCAGTGTGCAACAGATGTGTCCCCCCAACACACACACCCCTCCCTACCGTGTCCTGCTGAGTTACATCCACACCACAGAGTCCCTGCCTGGTCCCACTCATACCCTTTTGAAAGCTAAACTTATATAAAACTTTTCCAGAATATGAACATTTTTACAGTCAAAATGTTAAAATTCCTTTTAATAAACAGTTTACATTTATTTAGAGGTGGAGAAAAAAACAGTCTATCAGTACACAAGCAAGTACAAACACCCGCTTATTTATGCATGTGATCTGAACAAGGCCAAACAGTGTGCATTCTTATTCAGAGTCTCCCTAGTTAGAAAAAAAGTAATGCACTGGACAGAACAAAAGCCACTTTTACCTAAATGGTCTGAGTTCAATCACTGCAAGTCATTCAGGGGTAGCATTTTAAGGCTAAACTAAAGTTAGTGTCATAACAGACAAGCTGCAAGAATAAGTGCACTGCCCAAAACTCCCGGTTTTAACTTCTTTAGGAGTTAGAGAAAAAAAAAAATCTGCAGGTCATGGGGTGAGGTAGCATTTTAAAATGGAGGCCAGTGGTTAAACTTTTTTTTATCCAAGTGGTCCGAAGGTCAGGTGGCAGCATTTGTGTTACTAAGTGTGGTGATAACATTATTTAAGAGTAAAAGTTACTGCAGTGCCAGTCAGTGTCACTGTCTGATAATACAGAACCTGTGGGTAAACAGTCTGAACTCTGAAGCTGCTGCTATCAATTTAATTTACAGGAGAAAAAACCTTCAAATTCACTGCAGGTCATGGGGTTGGGGAGGTAGCATGCATCCTGACCGTTCTAAAAAAAAATGGATACACTACAGATCAACGAGGAGCAGCATTTATTTTTGTTACTACATAACACAGACAATAAAATAAGACAAGCTTCAAACAAACTGTCATACGACGTTGTGTGCAATAAAGCAAAAATGGTACCTGATGTGCCTTGAATGATTCTGTGGGAAGGTAAACAGTCTGGCAGAAGTTGCAGGCAGCAGTTATTTATCCAGAGAAGCTGACTGACAGGACACAATGACCCAGCCCGTCTGACTAGTTGTGATGAATGATGCATAAGCATTGATTTGGAACACACCTAGTCTATAGCTCACCTCACACACACACACACACACACACACACACACACACACACACACACTGCCTGGCACTGCTCACTCAAAAAGATGAAGAACAGTTCTATTTACTTACTAAAGTAAAGTGGGTCTGGTGCTGACTGTGCGAGTCTCGGTGACCTCTTCACTTGCTTTCAAACTTCTCCCTGACCAGAGCGGCCATGACTACTGGGCTGGCGGCACGGTCTGCACTCACTGTCGGGCAAGTAAGGTCCCTCTCAGTTTTTGCTCTCCAGCCTACCTGACTCCTCCACGATCACTCAGTCAGGTCAGGAAAGAATGGAGGATTTGAATTTCTTTCACTTCAGTCCACAATACAGTTAGCTGGACTAAAATTAATTAGCTGGCTGGTCTAGCTGCTCCAGACTAGTACTACCGCTCTGCATCTGCTGCTTGCTTCTGACTCCCGAATCTCCTACGCAGTCACACTTGTCTTGTCTCTGCGATGGTGACTCTCCCAGACAGAGACCCAGCGGACTTGAAGACACAGCGGCTTGTGGCTTGCGGCGCTCTCTCTCTCTCCCTCCCAATTCCGGCTGGCAGAGTGGCAGTTGATACAGTTCTCCTTCTATCTTCCAAGTACTTTGCTGCACTTGTACTGGTGCCATTTAAACTTGCCGCCCCTCTTACTTGAAACGGCAGCCAATTGGAGGATGCACAGCACAGTATACGCCCACCGCGGACCTGATTGAAATCCTAAATCACAAGGTCCACGGGGTGCTGCTGACTTGGTGAGGATAATAGTTTCATACGGGGGAGGGGTAGAGCGGGCGGGCAGGCGGGGCACCAACAGTTGGACTAAGTACATTGATGTCGACGTCAGTCAGGGTCAGGTCAGCCATTGCCTGGGTGGGGGGTGCCAGCAGTCATGTACACTGATGTCACGTCATCCATTGTCTGGGGGGGAGGGGGGCTTGTCATCAGCACAACAGCAGGAGCAATAAACATTTATGTCTGTCACGACAAAGGGAAGGGCGGGTCACCAATTGTTTAAATGATGCTGGCAGGGGGTCCCTTAGTAGGAGTCTGAACTGGAACGTCTTTAGACTTTAGTGTCTTTTTTTTTGTTTTGTTTTTAGCAAGACATACTGGCAGACAACACAAGCAGCCAGCCCAGAAAAAAATTTTTTTTTTGCTGCCTAATTTTGCAGGTGCCCCTAAATGGCTGGCGCCCCTAGGCTGCAGCCTAGTTAGCCTATTCACAAAAATGGCCCTGACTTTACGTACTAATTATTAATTTGTTTTTCAAACCACTCCAACTGCTGTGAAAAGGGGTATTCTTTGTGGTCCTTTTTTAGAATCAGTCTGGTGCTAAGGTGTGGTTTTTTTTTTTGTTTTTTTTTAAATAAGATGTATTAATCACACACATTACCTAGCACAAGAAGCAGAAGCAGTTCATCACATATAGTGCTTCTCAGTGTGTAGGTCTGCTGAGGAAATTACAAGTAAGAGTTTTGTGTGACGTCGGCCATTGCCAAATATATCTCTTATGAGTGATCCTGCCATAGAACTATCGTTTTATGGACTAAAAAGACTGTCTTCTTGAATGTTGATATGACCAGTTGACCAGGCTTAATCATCTTTTTGCTGTCAAGCTTTAAAGAGCTGCTGACGCCGCAAATAAATCTTTGAGAAACATAACATTTAGGCACAATTCAGCTTGCATTCCATAGATATTCTATAGACTTCTCATCCCATTTGTTTATTACTGAGGAAATTTGCATAAATATGTGATCTTTATCCCTTACAGTTCATCTACCTCTACAACTTACGCCCTACTTCAAGTTATAATCCTCTGCTGTGACATCACAATCTGTTGCCATAGGAGTAACTGTGATGTCACAAGGAATGCATTATTACCTCAGGTAGGGAGAAAGCAACAAGAACAGATGAAATCTTCAAGAGCAAAGATCCTGTTTTCATACAAATGACCTTAATAATAAATAATGGGTAGGAGAAATATTGAACTAACGTGAAATACACGCTGAACTTTGTCTACATATTATATTTTGTTAAAGTTCTCCTGAAGGCGTCAGCTGCTCTTTAAAACAATAACCAGTAGCGTAGCAAATTCCCAGAGGGCCTGGGTGCAAAGGTATGTTATAGGGCCCCGGCTTTGAATAAACATCAAAATAATGATTTGGACTCCTCAAACCTCGTGGGCCCGGGTGCGAGTGCACCCCCTGCACCCTTGTAGCTATGCCCCTGACACTAACCACACTTCCTTGTTATTAACCCTTACTAAACCCCTGCATCCTTTTACAGCACATTCAGGATACAGAGTGTAACCTAGGACATTCACATACAGTAACTCTGCTCTATTTTAAATTGCTGTATACTGCATCAGAAGTTGTACTTTCATCAGCGTGATACACTTACTGTGGGTGAACCTCACTTTAATCCTTCTATATATCATGTAAAGATAATTTCTGTTGTAATTTTTGGGGTTTATTTTTCAATTTTTACTTGCTAATATGTTACATTTTGGCATGCAATTGTTTTATCCAGGGCCATTTCTTGTCATTGGCAGTATTCCCAAACTGACAAGAGTTCTGAGCAGAGTTGAAGCTGGCTTCTACTAGTTTGCTCTTGCCTCACTCTTGAATCATGTGTCTTTGGGAGGCTTTTTTTCACTTGACATACAATTTACTGAGTAGAGAATCCTAGTGTTTTGTTATTTATTAGACTGATACATGGTATAATATTTGTGGGTTGAACTCTCTGCCTGCTGTTATCCCTGGACAACCTTTGACCTTTAAGTTTGGTTCAGCTGAAAGCACACTTAAGATATTCAAGCTCTCTGACATCCCTTTAATTATGTTTTGAATGCCTGTTTTAAACCAGTGAGAATTTTTTCTGCATGTTCTAAGTGTTAATAATATGGGATTTTCTAAATAACTGTCATTAAGCTTCCGAAGAAGGACTTGTTGGTCCGAAAGCTAAAGCTCTCTGTTTTTTTTGTAACATCCTTGTTAGTTCAATAAAAGGTATCAAACCATTTGTTCTGGATGTGTTCTTACTAGGACCAATATAGCATTAAACAGTTTGTTTGAATCTTAACAGTAACCCATGCTTAAGTAATACCTTTAGGGCAATCAGGAAGATAAACAAGGCTATTAATCTGACCGCTATACCCCTGTTATTAACACCCCTTTGGTCTAATCCTGTCTTTTCAAGGGGTGGTGCCCCACAAATTAATAAAGCCTGGTCTCCAGTGGGCATTAATCATATTAGTGACCTTCTGCATAAGGGTTTAGTCACATTAATGTCATTTCCGGAACTAAAGGAGAAATTTTGTCTCCCCTGGTTCCACTTTCATTACTACTTATAATTAGGACACACACTTTCAAAGCATCACTCTGAGGATGATTTCTCGTTGCCGAACAATACACAGTGGGATCAGTTGGTGAAAATATGCCCACTCAAAAAGGGAGCCATTTTCGTATATAAATATTTTACTTTCTCTCTCACCTCTCCATCTCTCACTTCCTGTGCCAGGGAGAAATGAGAAAAGGAGTTGGGAATTGAAATTGAGCAAGACTGGAGCTCTGCCTGGGACCATGCCTATCATGGATGTAAGCACCTCCAAGGTAAGCTCACTCAATACCAAATTCTACATCGGACATATATGTCTCCTTCAAGGCTTTTTGAAATGGGTATTGTCAGAAATGCACTCAGCAGGTCAGGCCCTCTGCTCCCATAGTGCCAACCTCAGAGCGCAAGAGTGTGAACAGGTAACAGACAGGGTAACCCTCCTGTCTGCTTGTGGGTCCGAATCACCTTTAATCTCAATTCTGGGGGGGATTCAAACTGTGAACCTTATGCTAGCGTACCCAAACATATAGGCTCAGATAATATTCTCTTTGGGGCGATGCAGTATATCTTTCATCTAAGAGCACCTAACCAGGTATCCAAAATGAACCCTTTAAAACTCTACAAAAGACCTTAGGTATATTCTTACCTTTTCCCAGTTTAGTAACACCATCAAGCTTTTGAACAGTTGTCAAACTTAACCACGTATACATCACATGCAAAAAGAACTTGGAAGACACACAGGCAGTCTTTTAAATAAAAGGTTTACTAAAATGGATAAACATATGTAAAATGTAAACACAGAACACTATATCAAAAAGTATACAATCACTTAAAAGAACAAGGGTAAAAGTACAACACAAAAACTCCTATCACAATACATTTAGACTTTTTCTATCTAACGAATTACCTCTTAAGTGCCTAAGTTAGGTCAGAGCAGAGAGTTCTGCCTCACTAGTGTCCCAAGATGGAATATATCAACTAAGTTCAGACATAGTATTCAGTTTAAAACTCTGTGTCTCCACACCCCTTCTATGAGTCATCTAGCTCCTCTTTTTAGAACCAAAAAAATACAAACATATGATTTCCTGTCAGGAGATATTTTAAATAATGTGACTTCAGCAAAAACTAATTTCCCAAATTATGACAGTCTTTAATCAAGCCTTTCCTTTGAACTGGTGGCTGGTTTCTTATTTTCCCAAGGAACATCAAAGATTTTTACAACTCTGCCATACGTCACTTAAAGTAAATGTCCAGCCAAAACTTGCAAAAACATATGTTGTGCAGAGTGTTTTGATATGTATGTTAAGTTGTTGTATGTCCTTCCCTCTGTCTGCTAAGAAGAGTTTTTCCTAAATTAGCCTGCTAGCTTTAGGGTAGTTTTACGACCCCTGGAGATCTCCATATGAAACAGCTTAATTGTATTTCTTTGTCCTACAATGCACCTTGTTTCATGTGATGGTGATATAGCAGAGACCATAAATCCAGCAGAAAGCATTGCTTTACAATCAGTTCACAACAGTAGAGATGGCTATATTTTAAAATCTGTAGAATTCAGCTTGGTGACCACCCTCATCCCAAAGGTTTTACTGTCCTGAAAAACTTTGCTGCTGGTAATTTTTGTGCAGCTTGTAAAGCTTCCAAGATATTTAATTTGTTTGGCATGTGTATGCTGAATGTTGGGTCTCTCTTACATCACCGTCACATGAGACAAGATGCACTGTGGGAACAAGAAATACAATTAAGCTGTCAGGGATGAAGATCCCCAGGGGTCGTAAAACTAGCATAAAGCTAGCAGGCTAATTTAGGAAAAACTCCTAATACCAGTCAGAGGGATGGAAACACTAGAACTTCACATACAAATTTAAGGCCCTGTACACATCAGGCTAGTTAAAACGTTTTAAGGTGCTTAAAACATTTTAACTAGCGCAAACACGGCGCCCGTCCGCATTTAAGCATGGTTTCAAAGCGTGTTAAGAAACCGTGCTTAAACCCTGCTGCGAGCTAGTCTCAAGTCCGTTTTTAAAAAGGGTTTGAAGGAGGAAAGCGTGTTACATTGTAGTGCAGACGGGCGTGCAATTTTTCCCTCTATTACAGTACCAACATAACCGTGCTACAATCGCGGAGGATTACCGGGTTTAAAAACGTTACTTGCTGCTGATGCAGACGGGAGTTTACCGCGTTACAACCGAGTTCGAACTCGGTGAACAATAATGTGGACGGGCTGCTGTGGTGAGTTTGAAAATGTTTTGAAACCGTTATTTAAAACGGTACAAATCTTCAGTTGTAATGTGTACAGGGCCTAAAACACTCTGCACAACATGTATTTTTTCAAGTTTTGGGTGTAGTTTTCCTTTAAGTGTGATATAGCCAACAGGAATCGGCTAAATTATGTCCTTTTTCTAAAGTCTTCATTGTATATTTTAGTTTCCCAGCTTCAGAGGCAGGAGGTCATAAAAAGGCCATAAAATGCAACTTCTCAAGGAAGTTAATTACATTACAGAGATCTCCTGGTCAGTTCCTGTAACTGAAACCTGGGGGAGGGGGGCACCCATGGAGCATAGACTCACATACTATATTTTTATATTACAAATATCATACAGCAATCATAACCAGCTGGCCAAGCGCCACAGGTATTACTCCAAATTCATGTTGCTGGAAATGTAATTTCAATAATGCTAAATTACTACATATGCCGTGGTAGTGCCCCAAACTTAAAGACTTCTAGATTAAGGTGACAGAAGCATGTGAAGTTTCCCTCTCCACTACTTTACCTAATACTCCACTCATATTTTTTAAGGAGCCTTTCCACATAATACCACCCTTACATATAGCCAGACGTTATGGATCTCAGTGGCCTCTGCGTGTGCCAAAAGATTACTACTCAAATATTGGAAAGACCCTAGGGTACCCTCCTTTGCTGAATGGCTCAATATGATGAGTCATACGGCTAATAATGAGAGAATTTCTTACTTACTCTCTGATAGGTTGAATAGGTTTTGGATATTTGGGGGCCCTTTCATCAGATAACCACCCACACAGCTGCTAATCTAGGTGCACAGAATTAAGTTGTTGAATCTGAGTTTGGACTTAATATCTAACAGGCACTTTTAATACTTTCAATAATTGATGTGTGTTTTTTCAGTTCTTGTTTTCACAGGTTAATACTTTGTTTTGCTTAGTTAAGAGTAGAACCCATGTGTACTGATTTATTTTTAGTCGAAATAAGTATAGTTATAAGCGTTCCTGATGGTTTTAACTGCAAGTGTAACTATTTAATAACTGATTTAGAATCCTTTATAATGAGTCTTACAGCTTATATCTGTAATGTTGATACACTGTTTGGTTTAATCTTTCTTTTGCAAATACAATAACATTTATTATAAAAAAAATAACGCACAGAACAGGCAGCTAGACATCAATGTTGTACATCATTGCTTGAAGTAGTATAATCCGTAAAAGAGAGAGAAGGAGTTAAAGCCATGGATCTTACAGAGCCAGTGTATATAACTATACAACTGAAGCAATCTACTGCCAGTAAAGCTATTAACTGTGAAATGTCCAATAATATCTGTGAACGGGAGCCTGATAATGTTGCAGTGAACTTGATTCTTCCTTTCTGGGACCTGTAATAAAATCTGTGCATTATATCCCTTTGGTGTCATATTTTTTGTCACAGAAAGAAAAAACAACAAAAAAAACACACTCTCCTGTCCCCTCACATTTGGCCGAATTAGAGAACAAACTTGAGATCTACGGCTAGCTGGTAAAAAATCCAGCGGCATCAGAAGTTTTCACATTGTTGGGAGTGCCCACAGAGTTTAAAAACTAATTGTTTCATAATATATATATATATAGAATTAATTATCTTATGCCATTTGATAATTGTAGGTGGCCACCACGCTTTTAACAAAGGCTTGGAGTGCTTCCTATCATGCTCCAGCATACATTACGTTACTACCCATAACGGTAATAATAATGAGAGCGGTGCTCACTGTTTTAGAACTTACTGTAGGTGTGGAAGTTTTTCTTATATAGACAATAGACACGTTAGATCCCTAACACTTCTAGCCCTGGGTATGCCCAACAACTTGGGTCTCCCATTGTGCATAGTGACCTCCCTTCCCCTTCCTTTAGGAAAACCTGCTACTACATGTCTGTGCATGCTGTTGACATAATTTTACCCAGCAAAATCTAGCACTGTGCGCATATGCTATCATTCAA
This sequence comes from Neoceratodus forsteri, assembly GCA_016271365.2. Classification (NCBI taxonomy): domain Eukaryota; kingdom Metazoa; phylum Chordata; order Ceratodontiformes; family Ceratodontidae; genus Neoceratodus; species Neoceratodus forsteri. The sequence continues at coordinate 283,525,911 of JADMNL010000027.1, read as the reverse complement.
AAGATAGTAGAAATAATTTCATGAGCAGCTTCCTGTTTTGTTTTCTGAGCTATGGCCCAACACCAAATACTTAATCTGTGTTTTACATTGCACATTTAGCATGGTACACAGATGTGTCACATGTATTCAACCAGTAGCAGCTTGTCCTTGCAGTCTCTGGTATAAATTACCACCCAGACATGTTCAGTCCCTTCAGCATGTGGAAACTGTAAGATATGGCCAAAGAGACCCTTCCAGTCGGCAATGCAACACATATCTGATTACATCCCACAGAATTGTCTCCGGAGCTTCAACAGTGCTAGATTCCACAATGAAACATGGTAGCCGTGTTACTCCAGTTAATGATGTAGAAAAAAGAACCAACAAATACGTTACAGGGGATATCTTTTCTTGGACTAACAAAGTACTTTTTTTTTTTTTTTTATTACTTTCTATTTTTTCTGCCTTCCTCTGCCCCCTGCTCTCTGCTTCTTCGGGAGTGCCTGGCATCTGCCTCGGTTCCTTCCATACCTGGAGCCCCGCGGCAGACCCCCCCATGTAGCCTTGGATTTTCCCCCCAGGCGGGGACGAGGTGGGGCCCCTTGCAACCCGAACTAACGGCACTTTGTCAGGACTGCCGCATGGGACAGGCAGGGGACCATTGAGGTCTGTGCTGGCGCTCCGTCTACCCGGAGCGAAGGGGGTGTTTTTCCTGTTTTCCTGGGCATGCCATGTACCCTGACGTCAAGGCGGAGCTCCACCAACGCCTGGCATGCCCGACCCTCCTGGAATGGCCAAGCACTTGCTGTACCCCAGGCCTCTGCCTGGGGTCAGTCAACACCGAACCTTGTCCCCTCTCCTCCCTGGAGAAGGCAAGCAGTCCACAGATGCTCAGCCTTCTCCCCAGCAGGCCCTCCAGCTCCCAAGCGTTTCCAAACTCGGGTCGCCAGCATCGCAAGCGGTAGCGCTACCACTGCGCTGATGGGCCGGCACAAAGTAGTTTTTTTGAGCCCAGCTTTCGAGAGTTGTATTCTCTTCATCAGGTCACACCCAAGGAAGAGTGCAACTCTTGAAAGCTAGTCTCAAAATCAATTTTGTTTGTCCAATAAAAGGTATCACCTGCAACATATGTGTTGTTGCTTTTCTTCTACAGCTTCCATAAGCTCACTAGGTAGGCTGTTCCAAATTTTAATCACCCATTGTTTGAAGTAATGCTTTCCAATGTTTTCCCCTATTCTGCCCACCAACCAAGCTTGGAGTGCATGCCCTCTAGTTCTACAAAGACTCACCAGCTTAAACATCTGTGTATACTCCGCCCTATCCACATATCCCCTTATTCACTGATTCACAGCTACAAACATTTTTCCTTACAATGTGTAGATGTAATTATTTAAAGGAAAACAACACCTCATATCTTATCAATTTTATTTGTTTCTTTGTCAACTGACAACTTTTTTCTAGTAACGGTTAGGGAGGTATGTGTTTGCTTTAGTTTGTTTTCACTGCTCATGCTAGTCCCCTGTAACTGTCCTGGGAGTTTCCATTTTATGGTTGTTGAAATCTCATGGTCCCTGAGAGATGCATTAGCATATGAGAATATGATGTCACGGCACCCATTTATACCGTGTATCTCTATGCTGAGATTACAAATATCCTGAAAAACTCTCTGGAAGCACACAAACTGGATGCAGTTTAAAGGAAAAAGCCTGTATTACAACCCAGACGGTTTGCAAAGCTAACTGAAGGTACACGTGGTATTTCACACCTTGCTGCAACTTGTGTTGGCTTCTATTTAAACAGACAGGCACACTGTGGACTCTAAAAGGTGCCAACACATTATGTTTTCATATGCTAATGCCGCTGTCAGGGACAATGAGATTCCAACAACCAGAAAATGGAGATAATGAAAACCAAAAATTCAGCAATGCACACAGAACTCGGATATAAAGGCAAACAAACAATAACAAAGTTTATTTATACATGCAAACAGCGGTTCCAAATAGAGACCCCAGGACAGTTACAGGGACTAGTGTGTACTGTGAAAACAAACTAAAGCAATCACACACACCCCTAACAGCTACTGGAAAAGAGTAGTCTGTTGGCATGAAAACAAAATCTACAAGATATGAGGGTGTAGTTTTCCTTTAAGTGAATTCTGTTTAGTAGCTCAATAAAAATTAAGTACACAAAATATATTCTGGGAGCAAATGGGTTAAAACAACTCATCATGGAACTCCGTCCTGTCACTCAAAATAGCTTATTTTTCAGTGAGAAAAAAAGTCCTCATTTCTATTCCAACATTTTAGGTCATGGTCTGTAAGTACAGAAAACCCTCGGAGTTATTTATTTTTCTTCTTCAGAACAGACTGATACCATCGCAGTGGCACCACATGAAGCCTCTGGAAAGAATGTAACATACTTTACTTCTACTTGTGACAGAAATAAAATACAGTGGAATTTGTCTATTAAAGGTTCCTTCGGGAACAAAGAAGCTGTCCTGAATATCAACTTATCCGTAATGTGCAGGTTGTGCACATCACTTAAGAAATCGCAGTCGGGGCTGCAAGAAATGTCTTTATGTCACAATATCATTATTATGCAGTGTACTCAGTAGGCACATTTCACTGCCATTCACTTGACCTTAATGACAAAACAGTTGGCAAGGAAACTGCCCCAATCTGACACACCTGAGAACTAGATCATAATGTTGGACTGAAGAATGTGTGCGTCCAGTTTGTGGGTATTTAATTATTTGTCATTTTGACCAGGAAAGGCAGACAAAGCTGTGATGACTTGCTTTTAGGTATGGCCTTGGGAATGGGTTATATGGATCTGTTTTACTGACTAAGGGAATGTTGGCCATGACACTGGGGAACTCCACTTAGTCGTCTTCATTTGAGTGCCATGGAATATGTAACTTCGACATGGACAGTGACCAAAGATGGGCAGAGGGGACCTCGGTTTAACATTTCATCTAATGAATAGCACCTTAAGAGTGAAGCACCCCCTCATACTCTACCTACAATGTCAGTTATGGGTATTACCCCAAGTAGCTGGTGTGGGGCTAGTGGGAGGCAGTATGGCACAGTGGTTTAGGACTCTGAGCTGCAAATCTGGAGACCAGGGTTTGAATCCCACAGCCCCCACTTGCATACTGTGTGACTCTGAGCAAGTCACTTAACTTCCCTGTGCTCACAGGCTGCACCTGTAAACAAGCTTTCAGCTTAGTGTGTCTCACCTGATTAAACAATTGGAAAAAAAAAATACATGACCTTCTGGTCTTCTGACCTTGGAGGTGTGCCTGCTGCCCCCACTGGGTCACTAACTCCGATGGTATTCCCCACCCAGGTTGGATTGGTCATTATGGATTCCCCAATAAAAGTTTTCTCCTTCATTCTTATTATGTTCATGCTTGCAAAAGCGAACATGTTGCTATGATAGTGGATATGAGAAGTGCGTCACTGTCAGTCTAATGCAGCGCAGTCTGCAGTGGGCTTGACAGGGTCACACCAATCATCAGCTAAGCTGATCATGACATTCTTCTGGGTTTGCTGGGTGGAAACTTTGTGAACTGCCAAGAAAAGAGCTGCCCAAATCACAGGGCATCTTTTTGCTTTGATCTGCGTGATGCCACCCAGCAAACAGCTGCTCATGTCATGATCAGCCTGTACCTCATTCCCCTAACAATGCAACCTGCCACTGCCAAGTATCCCTCCCACCTCCTGATTCTTCCTTTGCCCCAGTCTGTGAAACAACTGCATCCCACTAAGAGTGTCCCTCTCACCTCCCTGTCGCTTCCTATGCCCAGACCGTGAAATCAACTCCCTCCCACTGCCGATTATCCCTCCCACCTCCCCATTGCTTTCGGTGCCCTGGTCCATTAAAGCAACTTACTTCCACTACGAAGTATCGCTCCCACTTCCCCATGCTTCCCTTGCCCTGTAAATATTAAACGGACACTGGGGTGCCCAATTCCCTGTGTTAGTACCTGAAATAAAGAAAACCATCCCTCGTAATATTTTTTTTCACCCTGTTAAAAAGAAAGCGGTTTATTGATGTCTCCTGCTGCCATTGCCCCCACCGCCATTACCCACCCCCACCCCTACTCCTTACTTACCTACTGGGGGTCAATGCTGTAATCATCTCTGGATTGGAGACATGTCTTCACTCTTTAATGCCAGACCGAGAGCTGCCTTTTGAACTTGTACTCATAATGTGGTCATTTTTTAATATTTTCCCCCAACATTTTTAGCATGGCCTTTTTTGTGACCTCACTTCATGAACAAGATAGGTGAAATTTTTCAAAGCCAGCCCATAAGGTGATTTCACAATTGCTCAGCGAAATCACCTTTTAGGTGGGATTTGAAAACGTCCACCTGCCGAGTTCATGAGGAGGAGTCATAAAAAGACTATGCTGAAACTCTGAGGTCAAACTATTAAAAAACAACAAAGGTATGAAGGTATGTTGAAATGTTTCAATGCTCACTTGTAACTTTGGTAATATTTAAAATTTTTAACCCCAAATTTTCAATGTAGCCATTTTTTTACACCACCTCATGAACATGACAGGTGTAATTTTTCCAATCCTGGCCAAAATGTGTTTTTGCACTTGTGCAAAATGATCTTGTGGCCAATATTTTATAAACGACACCTGTCATGTTCAGAAGTGGGGGGTGGGAGCTTCATGAAAATACTATGTTGAAAATTTGGGGTCAAAATGTGAAAAACAACTAAGTTCTAAAGAAATGTTCCAACATCTACTCATAATTTTATTTTTGCAGATTTTGGCCCCTAATGAACATGACAGGTGTCATTTTTCAAGTCCTGTCCAAAACATGTTTTTGCAGTTGCACTGCGAAATCACCTTCTGGATGGAATTTAAAAGAGTCGAGCTCCAACTAGCTTGACCAAAATGTCAAGTCATAAAAGGATTATGTTGGAAATCTGGAGTCAAAATGTGGGAGCTCACTGAAAATTAGATATTGCCTCACAGCCTGCCTGGCCTGGGTAAATACAATCTAAAAATGTGTAAAACCAGGATACCACTGAAAATGAGATACTGTATCTCATCTCGTCTATCTTGGGTAAATATATAGTAAAAATGTGTGCAAGCAAGACCCAATGCAACAGCAATGCAAGTGATGAACATTCAGCATTGACAAATACTCATTTACAAATGTCAGATGTACTGCTTAAGAATGTTCTGCCGAGACAGCTGGGTCCAAGTAAAGACAGACAGAAGTGGTTGTTAAATAAACCTCCTCTTTCACTTTCGGTGACATGACCAGGTTGAATTCCCCCTTCCCTCACCCTTCCCCACTTTCCTTGCACTCCTCCTCCTCCTCTCTCAAGGCCCTTCTAGTGCTTAGCCCCCACAAGGGCATGAGCCCAGATGGTCGTGACCCCATGATTCTGTACCAGCCACTGCATTCCTCATTACCCTCCTCCTCCTTTTTTTTTTTTTTTAATTTTGGTTTCGGCCCCCTGCCCTGTCAGCCCCCATCTTGGTGGTCTTCCTCAGCCCAGTCATCCACCATCCCTAGATCTTACCCCTGGTGCCCCATGACTTATCCCTTGTAGTGGGGTCAGGGAGGACTTGCCCTTGTCTCCCAAAGCAGGATCCAGTCTGGGCACCTGGTCGGTGGTGTCAGGACTGCACCTCCACGGCCTTATGTTCTTTTTCCTCCCTCCCCATTAGCATGCTTTGATGTGTAGCATCGTGCCAGCATCCCCCTGCACTACTGGGCTTTCTAGCTGCCCTGACACCCAACCTCTGCTGGGTGTCAGGTGGGTTGCAGGAAAAGCAACTTATTCTCCCGAGAAGAGCAAAGCAGTCCTCTGGACACCCAATAATCCCCCCCCCCCGGGCCGACTCTGGCAACTCAAGTTTGCTTCAGCTGCAGGGCTGCTGGCATAGCGGGCTCCATTACCTTCCTACCCTTCCGGTGTGCAGGTTATGCTACTGAGGGCTACCAACTAATGGTAGAGTTGGTGGCTCTCATTAGCATAACCGGTACACTGAAAGCCATCAGGGGTGTACAAGATGACCACGGGTGGCTCTGAAGACATTACTAATGGTGTTGGTCTTTCAAACTTACAACACAAAGTTGGCAAGTACTTAAAAAATGTAATTTAATGCTACAAACCCTAACTGGGCATTTCTGCAGCAGCTGCTGCACTTTCTGGGGTCTCCAGTGTTTTCCTTTAAACAGCCCCTGACACCATTGGTAGAACACTGAACTATTTAAGATTTAAGCACTGTATAGTTTCATTTCATGTATTTTCGTAATTCTTTCCTCTCTTCTCTTTATTACGAAGGACATTCGCAAGACCACAAGGCAACAGTCCACTATACTTTACCTACTTTGGCTGCCTGTTTACACCTGCTATCGCAGTCAACTGCTTATGACATCATAATTATTTCCAAGGCAACAGAGTGTGATGACATACATATAATTGTGATATCAGGTGTAGACAAGCAGCTAAGGAAGACAGGGCAGAAGAGACTGTTTTTTGTAAATATCCTCAAGTAATAAATAAGGGTGAGAATTATGAAAAAAAAAAGATCTGAAATATAAGCTGAATTTTGTCTTAATGTTATGTTTTTTTCAAAGTTGTCCCAGTGGTGTCAGGGGCTCTTTAATATGACTATTTGCAGAAAAAAGAAGGAAGCTTATCACTGCACATAAAACATATGAAATGTAAGCAGAAATGGGTCTAAAAACTGTGGGGTTGTTTTTCAAAGTGTCTCCTGCGGTGTCAGGGTTTCTTTAAAAACCCCTACCCTTCAAAGAGCAGTCCTGCAATATCTGTTCACTCAAACGACCATTCCCAGGAGTCATTATTAATTACACTTTCTAATGGACTCATTTGGCTTCCAGCCCAGCCGCCACACCAGCCCGCGCTTTGTTGTTTTGTGTTAATTATGTTTGTATGGAAACATCATTTCTGTTTCCATAAACTAATCAGGACCTTCTGGAAACGATTTGGAAAGTTATTTCTTTTGCTGGCAGCCATCCTTTTGGGACTACTTGTACCACCAGCCCTACAGATTATCTGTTTAAACATCCATTTTTATTTAAGAGCATACAACTCTATCAGTAGATTTAAAGGGAAACATTTCTGAATAGTGAACTTCAGAGTTTGAAAGCCAATGATTTTTTCCTCCATTGTTTTTCTTCTGGATCACTAACTGACCCCTTCTATTCTGGTCCCTCCAGTCCTTACTCACCTTCTCTGGGACTACACCCCCCTCCCCTCACCCACACACACTCCGAATCCCTCACAGAATGCCCCACATGGCAGGACTACTGGGGCTGTCCAGGCCCCTCTGAAGCACAATCCAGATTTGGAAGGGAACCCAGTTAGTGATGTGGGACCTCAGGGGACTAGAACTTCATGCAACTCAGTTCAGGATTTACCACCATGCTTTCCTCCCTAAGCCGATTGAGCACTGCAGTGACACACCATGTGTGTGAGGATAGATAGGTGAGCATCTGTCAGCACACCTGCCCCCAACTGGATGCTCTGTCTGTGCTGCCCCCCCCCCAGCCTCCACTAGGTGGCAGACAAGCACTGGAGTGATGTGACCCCCCGAGAGAAGAGAGCAGTTCCAGGGACACACTCCCAACTAACCCCCCACGTAACCCAAGCTCACTCCGCAACCCAGGTTATAGGCATGGCATACAGCAGTGCTCCCACTGTGCCACTGAGCTGGCCAGTGAAAAGGTTTTTAAACAAGGCACCGTATTGGGCTTACCTGTAGTGGGTAGCAGTCCTGAGATATCCACAGTTACGTCTGTGCTATATTGATACTATGTATCTAGGATGCAGCTATTTTTTCAAGCCTTGTGATGTCACACGTGGTGAAGTTGCTCCTAACTCCATATAGTCATATAGCCATCCTGCAGCTACGCCTGGATAAGTAATTCCCCCTGCCTATCAAAACTCGGTTTTATCTACCACATGCACTCGGTGCTCTGATTTGCCTTACAGTGTTTATGATTATGCTCCTTTGATATGCTGTCTTGCTGTATACGACTTCTAGTTTTGTAATGCTGTTAATACATTCAAGTTTTGCCTCCTCTTCAACTATCTCCTTTACCTCTCACCCCCAGGAAGCATCTTGTAATGAGATGCTAGCAGCTCACTGTGTTTCTCCTGGTGAAACTTTTGAAATCAACCAATACACGTACACACATACTTAAATAATATAATTAACCCCCAACTGGTAAGACCACGCTTCTTCAGACACCGAGTGGGTACTGTGACATCATGTATGGGAGTAAAGTTCTAGAGCTTTCCATGGCATCAGAGTACCTAAAGAGTGTACGAGACAGCTTGTTCTTCACATTTGTTTTTTTATCATAGGTTTTCTTGGTTCACAAACTGCAATTTTTTTTTGGCTTTTCTTGTGTTTTTGTACAGTTTTATAGAGGCATCAGAGTGCAGCACAATGCAGCGAGGGACAGTTTTTTGAAGATTTCAATATTCTTGTGCTACTGCCAGTTGCATAGCTGCTCGCGATCAGCATTCCAAGTCATTCATCGTGTTCGAGGTTGTTCTTCGTGGATTCTATGTGAAGAAGAACTATTTTTAGAAATAGACCAGTGAAACAAGAAAATCATTGGTTAGACTCTATCTGGGCGCAGCTTCCCCACGGCATGATGTCTCCTGACTCCATAAAATCAATATGGGGCAGATCTACTCATCGATGTCTCCGGACTGTTTCCAGCTACAGGTAAGCCCAGTACCTCATTTAACCCTTGCTGTGCCATGGACTGATACATCAGTCCAGAATTACTATGCGTTCTAATTCTGTCGGCAGCCTAAAAGTTAGAGCGTTTCACTGACTTTCAAACAATGGTGGACACTGTTCATTATTGTACCCCTTTAATAAATCACTGATTTTTTTTTTGTTTGCAATTTATATTTCCTGCCCCCTCAGTCTCTGGTGCTGGCTTCCCCTGGAACATACCCTGCCAGGCCCCCACCAACCTGCATCAGCTACTCTCGATGAAACCCTAGCTTTACCCTCCAGGCAAGGTACAGAGTGGAAGAGGTATACCCCCAAATGAGCACAATTTCAGGAGGTAGGTGAGGGGGCAGCCCTGTGGCATGGAGGGCATAAGGCACCTACACCTCACCTACCGTCATGCCGGTGACCCAGGTTTGGAGATGGACTCGGGTCACTTGAGGGTCGACCAGAAAGGAGAGGACTGAATATCCCAGAGGGTGCTCTCCTTCTCTGGGGAGGGTGGGCAGACTGCTCCGCTTCAATACTGCCACCTAAGTGACCACAGGTGATGATGCAAGTTGGAGCAGCAGTTCTGGGTGGGGGATGCTCCTTGACGGAAGATGTCAGCACATCCTCTGACATGTGCATGTCCAGCTGTCACATCCATGGAGCTTCTGTGGGTCAGGGGAACCAAAGCACACCGGAAAATCCCACCAGTGGCAGGATGCCGCCCCATGGATCACGACAGACCTTGCTCCGCCTACTGGGCAATAAGACCATTGGACTTAGCATGGCAGTGGAGGGGGGTTTTGGAGTACCCCCCACCCTGAAGGCCCTGTCACAGGGGTCAGCCTGTGGAGGACTCGGTGGCACCCAACCTAAGTCCCAGAGATTGTGAGTGATGAGGCTGGGACATCTGTGAGGGATGAAGGGGGCTGTCAGTGGAATAGGAAAAAAAAAAAAAAGGAGGTGAGGGCTGGCCCAGATATACAGGGGTCCCCAATGAGCTGGCACCGGATCTCCCCCTGGAAGAGTCTGGTGTGTGACAAGAGTGCATATGCATGCAATGTGTGCACAGTGCAGGTCCTCAGCCAGTGTCTTCTTCCTTCCACTTGGCACCCTTGCTATACTGCCACATAAGGTCACCCAGGTGGCAGTATTGAGCACAGATGGTGTCCTTCCCTGAAGGGGGAGAGCGTCCTCTGGGATGCTTCATCCCGACCACCCTCCAATGACCCTGGCTTCTTCCCGAATCTGATGTCATGAATGATAGTCCTACTGCTGTGATGACGGTCTGGCCAGTCATTGATGTTTAGAATCTGAATCTGGCCTGCACTGGCCTTTTCGTTTTGCATTTTCAGTACTCTTGTTTTATGGGAGTCTTTGACACTGCAGCCTCTCTTTTCCAGTAAAGTCACCTGCAGTCCAGTATTGTACTGGACTGGAGACTGTAGTATGCCAGCTTCTCCCTTGAGCACTACTCTGGAGTCTCCAGTATTTCATCCCACTTCAACATCTCCCCAGCTCTGTAGACAAACCTTCCAGGAGTCATATTTTTCACACGAGCTCAGGGAGAGTGAAATGACTGATCTGCTTGGACTCATCATTTCTTTAGTTTGCTCGAGGGGGCACAGTTCCAACAAGCTGTGATTGTTCTTTTTATCTGAGAACTACCCATAACATACACCCTTATCTCTTTATGTGGGAAGCAGACTGGCATAATAGAGGCTGACTATAAATAATATGGGTAACAGTGATAATACTGACTACAGACCCCTTCCCTGCTCCCTGACAAGGAGACCTTTATCTCATGGAGGCCACCTGCTAAATCAGTTTAAAATAAAAAAACTTAAAAACAAGTAAGAAATGCAGCCCCTGAACCTAGGATCTGGTCTACATGGAGGTTTTTTTTTTATAGTCTATGAAGGATGGAGTGGCTCCTGCATCAAGTAGCCTACTGTATCTGTACAGCAAGCTGCAGTGTGCAGTGGCAGAGCACCACTTTAGAAACCATGAGATCAGAGGTTCAGTTCCTGCCAGAGCCAAATACTCACTGTGGAAACTTGGGCATGCCACCCAACCTCACAGTGCTCCAGGTCACCCAGCCGTGGAAATGGGCAGAAACAGGACTCCACTGGAAATGAGATGTTGCATCTCATCTTGGTTATGCTGGGTAAATGAATTGTAAAAAATAAAGCTGTAAAAAGAAATCAGCTTGATGTCTGGTGACCAGATGACTACCAGACTAAGTTTTTAGTGGTCGTGTTCCTATGGTGGTGGCCATTTCATTTAATCATACAAGAGTGTGCCTATAACTTATTGGCAACGCTTACTGAATACAAGCTGGCCTTACAAAGACTTTTATCTAACTAATTGCCCCTAAGAACTTTTTTTAAACTTCTTATTTAGACCCAGAGGCAGGTAGCCCCTGGTGTGACTTGCCTGCCCCAGGTTAAAAAAAGGTGTCAGTTGGGCTGCCACAATCCGGTTCGACAACCAGAGTTTGGGAGTGCTCCAGCTGCCATGCTGGGATGCAGACCAGGCTGCTGGAAGCTACTGGAGAGCAGTGCGCCTCGGTCAGGGAGGGCGAGCGGCAGGTTATGGTGATCTGTGACCCCTGCAGTTGGGCTAGGGAGCTTGTTTCTTCCTGCACACTTACGTCAAGGCTGATGGGCACAGCTCATACAGGGGAAAGAGGAAAGCAGCAAGGGAGAAAACTAGGGGCACAAAATCCGCTGCCATCAGAATAATAGCAAACTCACCTGAACAGGGTATATCCCTGATTAACAGGGTATTCCCTGGGCAATGGCACAGGTGGAGAGAAAAACCTACACAAAAAAGAAAAAGGGCATCAGCAGCTTTTTAGGTGATGTGCTAAAGGTTGCACATTGAGTAACTGGTGGTCATGCTATTCAAACTTGACTCTCAAGTATCAATGATGAAATAAATACAAGATATGGCATGGCCTGACTTAAAATACCATTTGTATCTTCATTAGAGGGTACTGGTCTGTTAATATCTCACCTGGGCTTAGTTTGTTACAATCTCATGAGTGACAAATACCCAGTTATGTGCTGGAGCCAGTAGTTAACTTGCTAAATCTGTTTTACCAGCTCCTGCAAGCCGGCAGGTAGTCAGCCACAAGTAGCCAGCTGGGAGTTGGCACTTTAAGCAAAACAAACCAAAAAATACGATCTTCTATTTTTTTGTATCTTCCCCCTAGACTCACAGTGGCACTGACTCATTGGGGGGGGGCTGGGGTTCGATCAAGGAGTAGAGATAAGTGGAATATTTAGCCAGTGCTGCCCAATCATCTACTGTCCTGAGTGACCCCACCCTTTTCCCACAATGGCCACACCCACCCAACCCCCAGCAACAGCCATGGGAGAGGGATGTATGTCCAGGTGCCAAAGTACCATTTTGTAGTGAGCCGCACTTACACAGTGGAGTTAACATCAGGGTAGTGGCGACAAATGTTCTGTTATAGCATTTATACTGCCTGTTGTAATGTCATGGTGGTGCCATCTGATCGACTGAGGCCACCTTGGCCTTCGTCATGGCTCACCATGTCAGTGTGCACCCATGCTGCTGCATTTGGCTCGGCAGGGTGAGGGTGTCATTCAGATCATCACAGGACTTGTCACTGATCAGGAGGGGCTGGCCGCGCCCGGTGTCGTAAGCATACAGCAGCGCAGGCACAGTAGGAGAGGAGTCCTCATGACCGTAGGAGCAGTGGACTCTGGAGTTGGAAGATCTTTTTTTTGCTGGCTAAAATGAAAGATGGGGAGTGGGGACTGGGCACGGAGGAAGTCGATCAGTTGAAACTAGGGAACAAGGTGGAGGAGCAGTGTTGGATGGAGCCTGAAAGCAGAAGAATCTACAACTCTCTATGTGTAATGCGCCCCCCCCCCCCATAGTCCGGAGTTAGAACAACAAGACTAAGAATACAGTAACCCTCACGGAAGAACAAAGTAAGATTTACAGGTTAAGACTAACAAGTCTTTTGAGCAATCGGTTTAAATGCTTCACTGGCAAGCTTTTAAACTAGTCAAGAGGGGAGGCACTGATAAGCAGCAGGAAAATCCCAGCCTCTCCCTACAAAACAGGGTACTAAATAAGAAAACGACTGAGGTAGAAAGGTCAGTGGGGGATGCTGCAAAAGAAGGTAAAGCCATCAAAAAATGGAGAGCAATGAGTACCAATGCTCGTAGTCTGAGTAACAAGCTTCCTGAATTAGTGGCCTTGATGGAGGAGGAACATCTGGATATCATGGCAGTCACAGAAACATGGTACACACAAAACCATGACTGGGATGTAAACATACCAGGATCCACTATCTACAGGAGGGACAGGGAGGGTAAAAGAGGAGGAGGAGAAGTAGCTCTTTACATAAGGGAAGGAATCAAAGCAACAGAACAAAAGGGAAAACAGGGAGGAGAAGAAGCTCTGTGGGTAAATTTGGAGACCGGCAATGGCACAACAATCCGCACAGGGGTTGTAGACAGACCCCCTTCTCAGGGGGAGGAAATTGACAAGGAAATGATAGAAAGAATACTTAGAATGGCAGAAAAGTGGGAGATATTGCTGATGGGTGATCTGAATATGCCAATGTTAACTGGAGTGCAGTTGCAGCAGCCACTCCGAAGAGTGGGGTTATTCTAGATGCCCTACAGGGGGCATGCCTTAGACAACTAGTATTGGAGCCCACTCGAGAGGGAGCAATCTTAGACCTGGTTCTCGTAAATGGAGATGAAGAAAGGATCACAGATGTAGAAGTGGTAGCCATCTGGGAACTAGCGACTATCGAACAGTATGGTTCACAATAAACACAGCAATAGAGTCAAGCCATACAAAGGCAAAAGTACTGGACTTTAGGAGGGCTGACTTTGCCAAAATGGGTGAGTGCCTAAGGAATGCACTAGCAAATGGGCAGGAAGGAGGGGTGGAAGAACAATGGGGAATAATAAAAACTGCCATCACAGAGGTAACGAGCCTTTGTGTGAAGCAAATAAACAAAACAAAACTATGTAAGAAACCACTGTGGTTCTCAAAGGAAGTGGCAGTGAAGGTTCAAGAGAAAAAGAAAGCATTCAGGAAGTACAAGGAATCACAGAAGGAGCAGGACAGAGAACTGTATCAGTTAAAGCAAAAGGATGCTGGGAAGGCAGTCAGAAAAGCAAAGGCCCAAACCAAGGAAAAGATAGCCAACTCCAGTTAAGGAGGGGATAAAACCTTTATAGGTACATCAGGGAGCGAAGGAAGACCAAGGGAGGGTTAGTGAGGCTTAATAAAGGGAGGGAGGGTGGGCAGAGGTGACTGTGAAAAGGCAGAGATACTAAACAAATATTTTGCTCAGTATTTACAAAGGAAGAGGGGAGGTACCTAAAACAAACAGTAGAAACACTCTGGATACAGAAGTTGATACCAGCCCATTTACAGAAGAAAGGGTTCTGAAAGAACTCTTGAAACTGAAGGTGGACAAAGCAATGGGGCCTGATGCGATTCATCCCAGAATTCTAAAAGAACTAAGGGTAGAACTAGTGACACCACTAACTACCCTCTTTAACAAATCATGGGAGGATGGGGTGGTACCCGAGGACTGGAGGAGGGCAGATGTGATTCCCCTTCACAAAAGTGGGAGCAAGGCAGAAGCAGGAAACTACAGACCTGTTAGTTTAACCTCAGTGGTAGGGACAATGATGGAATCACTTCTGAAGGAAAGAATTGTTAAGTATCTAGAGGCTAGAGGGGCACAGGACCCAAGGCAGCATGGATTCACAGCGGAAGGTCATGCCAGACAAATCTGATAGATTTCTTTGACTGGGTGACCAAAGTAGTAGATCAGGGAGGGGCTGTGGACATGGCCTACCTAGACGTTAGCAAGGCATTTGACACAGTCCCACACAAAAGATTAATATACAAGTTAGCCAGCCTGGGAGTGGGTCCCAAGATGACAGCCTGGGTAAAGAATTGGCTGGAGAATAGGACACAGAGAGTAATAGTAAATGGAGTCCACTCTGAAGAAATGGGGGTTACTAGTGGGGTACCGCAGGGCTCAGTATTAGGACCGGTCCTCTTCAATGTCTTTATATGACATTGCAGAGGGACTGGAAGGAAAAATATGTCTCTTTGCAGATGACACAAAGATCTGCAACAGAATTGATGCACAAGGTGGGGTGGAAAGGATGAGAAGGGACTTGGCAAGGTTAGAGGAATGGTCAAATGTATGGCAGCTTAGATTCAATGCTAAGAAGTGCAAGGTAATGCACCTGGGAAACAAAAACCCAGGGGAAGAGTACACAATGGGGATGAGATACTAACAACAACAAAAATGTAAAGGGACCTGGGGGTGGTCATATCAGATGACCTAAAGGTGGGCAAGCAATGTGAGAGGGCAGCAAGGAGGGCTGGGGGGATACTGGGATGCATAGGGAGAGGCATCACCAGTAGAAAACAGGAAGTTATTATCCCTCTGTACAGACAGTTGGTGAGACCCCATCTGGAGTACTGCGTGCAGTTCTGGAGACCCAGTCTCTGCAAAGACATAGACAGGATGGAAGCTGTCCAGAGGAGGGCAACTAAAATGGTGCAGGGTCTGCACCGGAAGACATATGAAGAGAGACTTAAGGAGCTAAATATGTATAGCCTCGAGGAAAGGAGGGAGAGGGGGGACATGATAGAAACTTTCAAGTATCTCAAGAGAATCAACAAAGTCCAAGAGGGTAGCATATTTTAAAAAAAGAGGTGTGCAAGAACAAGGGGGCACAATCTGAAGATAGAAAGGGGGTGGCTCAGAGGTAATTTAAGGAAGTATTTTTTCACAGAGAAGGTTGTGGATGCATGGAATGGCCTTCCAGAGGAGGTTGTGAGTCAAAAACAGTGGTGGAATTCAAGCATGCATGGGACAGTCATAAGGCAATTCTAGGGGTTGGGGGTAGGAAGAAGTAGGCTGCTGGTTAACTAGGATCTGCAGCTTATCCATTAGGTAGGGAAATGGGCAGACTGGGTGGGCCAAGTGGTCCTTATCTGCCATCAAAATCTATGTTTCTACAGTCTTTTCTGCCACTTAAACAGGGATTCAATGCTATGTCCTAGTTTCACACATCACAACTGCAGGATTGATTAAAAATCCTTTTCGGGGCACCATACTCTACCTTAAAAACACCAAAGTGGATGAGAGGTGAGGGAACATTTGTATCAAATCCTTAGTACAGCTGGGAGAACATTCTGTTAGCATTTATTACGAACAAGCAGCAACGTGGAACAGAAATCCTTCCTCCGAGATGAAAGCAGGGGTTAAACTGGGCAGGAGCCCACAGGAACTCAGTTCTACCACCTCTTTAAAAATTTTACAACAGTTCCACCACCTCTATCATCTTCTTCCACTGACTACTATGGGAGAGTTCTACCAACTAGCAATGACAGTTTCAGCACCCAGAAATCTAGATGTGAGAGTTCCCCCACCTAAACTTTTCCAGTTTAACCACTGCATGAAAGGTTATAGGTGCAGAAAGTACTGGCAACAAGATTTAGTCTATAGGCTCATTTATACGACCAGATCCACACTGTTGGGAGCGGTGCAGACAAATTACTCTGGTGCAGATCAGGTCATGTAAATGACCTGCGGAGCACTGTAAGGTGCTCTGTTGTGGTGAACCATGATCCCTGTTTTGGTGGCATCGTGTACAGGTGCAGGTGTTTTTTGCAAGCTTGTAAACATGCTGCTTTACCTGCAGCGGTGCACCCCTGTGACACCCTGCATCATGCCTTCCTCTCCTCCAGCTGACAGCTGTTTATCTGCTGTGTGATTCTCCCATTAGAGCTGTGGAAACCATTAGCAGCCATGAGGAAATCTGTCTCCAGACAGTTTGGTTCAGTGAACTGCAGTTGTTTCTGGTTGCAAGATCATTTATTATTGCCAGGCTGCTGCAGGAATTCGACCTGACCCACAGTGCCTTCAAACTGGCTCTCCACCTGCCAGCCAGCCTCGATGGAAATGCGGCTAAAATGCAGGAAGTCAGAAAACTGAACCTGGGCTGATGCACTACTTTGGTAGTGTAAGCACAAGTCAGGAGCTGTGTCCACGAAGCAGCAGCTGAATAGAGAACACATTGCAATGTGTATGGTGGTGTAAATGTGCCCATAAGAAGTTCCTTACAAGGTTTCTGGACTACTGTTTGCAATGGGGTGTCACAGTTTATCTCAGAAGTCAGAGCCCCATCCATTGTTTTACTTCAGGCAAACAAAAGAACAGAAGCACACAGAATCCAACCACTAGTCGCAGAGCAAAGGAAGGCAGGTGTGTGGTGGGTGTGTGTGTGTGTCCGTATATGTTTGGGTTAAGGATTTAGCTTAATACATCCAAGTTAACCTCTTCCCCCCCCCCAAAAAAAATAAGAGGATCTTTTTTTGTGATTTAACTGGTTAAATGCAAATTGCACAGTAGTAGCTGGTGAGCAGTTCGGTTTTGTAACACTTTACTTTAAATTTCCTTAACTACACTGTAACTGCATTGCAATTGCAATGTAGTTACATGCAACAAACATGTCCCCGCACCAGGCACTTGGGTTAATATCCCAGTACTGACACTGTAGTGCAGCATGAGGGGGGTGCTGCACTCCTGAGGTGCCGTCTTTCGGATGAGACGTTAAACTGAGGTCCCATCTGCCTGTTCTGGTGGTAGTTCAGGTGGATGTTAAAGATCCCATGGTACTTCTTGAAAAGAGTAGGGGAGTTTTTTATTCAATATTCACAACAAATCTTTAACTTTACATAAAAATATTCCAAAACATACTTTAAAGAAACAACGAAAAAAAAAGAAAAATGAATCTATACAACAAAGTCACATAATACTCGGTACCACCTAACTCACCCCCATTTGTCCTACATCTTCTTCATTCACCCCCCCATCACATTACTACCCACCACCATTAAATCTTATTCGAGTTTTTATTCAAAAAACACAAATACCAAAACCCTATATACTCAGGCTTTCCTTTTTACCCCCTTCTATTATTCCATATTTTCTTTATGCATATTTCGTGAAAAAAAAAGCAATCCCCTCCACCACATCGTTACCTTATTGTTTGGATGACTTTTACAATCTTTTCTGTATACTTCTAATAATGCTTGTTCACATATTTTACTAAAACCCTCAAACGACATTTCTTGTTGTTGTATTAATAACTGGCAACGACTCAGCCACATGGAACACTTGAGACATCCAAATGAGATCTGTAAAGTTGCACTATAATACTGAGCCAACAATTCTGGAAAGGTCCCTAATACCAAGTTCCTATAACTTATTTTCTTTAACCAAGGCATTTTCCACCTTTTTGATAGAAACTCCCACAGACCTTCTGCATATTTACACCGTAACAGAAAATGTTCCTGCATTTCCACATCCACCCTACATCCTAGATATAGGCAATCTCTCTCTTCCAGAGCTCTGGGTTTAGGATTCCCTCTCATCCTTTCCCTTCCATGTGCCATCAGCCACTGCACGTCCCACATTTTGGCTGGCAATCTTGGGTTATTTAGCATTTTATATGCATATTTATTCTTTGTCAAGGTCCCCCCCTTAAATTCTGGATCACTTATTCCTGTTTCTCCCAATATTCTAGAGTAGATTTGTTTCCTCGTATCTTGTTCTACCTTGGTCTGAGTAATTTTCTATTTTTGTCAGTTTACTCAGTGTCCCCTTATAATACCCTGGTACATCCACATTGTTACCCCCCCTTTGGAGTTTCATCTATCCACCTAGGGACATATGACCTGGCTGAGAAAGGGATCAGAGCAGTGCAGGAAGAGTTTATGGAGTTGGGGAGGGGCCTCAGACAAGTAGCACACACAGTAACCTTCTCAGAGATGCTGTCTGTCTATGGCATGGGTGAGGCTAGGGTGCTCCACACCATGGGATTCAATCAGTGGTTGAAAAACTGGTGCAGAGCTCAGGGGTTTGGCTTCACTGGGGGTCCACCTGGAGTGATGCAGACCCATACTGGAGTGATGGTCTGCATCTGTCAAGGAGGGGAACCAGGATCCTAGGTGATAGGTTTAAATGTTTCATTGGCAAGCATTTACATTAGCCAAGGGGGGAGGCACTGGAAAGGAGCAGGGAAATCCTAGTACCCCCCAAAAAATCAGGGTACTAAGTGAGGTAAACACAGAGAGAGACGTCGATAGGGAGAAGGGCAGGGGTAAATGGAGAAAACGACAATGGCAACAAGGACAGGTATGGGGCAAAAAGGGGTAAGGCCATCAAGAAATGGAGGGTAATGAGTACCAATGCCCGCAGTCTGGGCAACAAACTCCCTGAACTGGTGGCCTTGATGGAAGAGGGATGCCTGGATATCGTGGCAGTCACAGAAACATGGTACACAGAGAACCATGACTGGGATGTTAACATACCAGGGTACACAACCTACAGGAGAGACAGGCAGGGGAGAAGAGGGGGAGGAGCAGCTCTCTATGTAAAGGAAGGGATAAAAGCAACTGAACAAAAGAGTAAATGGAGGAGAGGAGGCACTGTGGGTCACCGTGGAGACTGGAAATGGCACCACAATCCACACAGGGGTTGTATACAGACCCCCATCTCAGGGCGAGGGAATGGATAAGGATATGATAGAAGGCATCCTTAGGATGGCAGAGAAAGGGGAGATACTGTTGATGGGGGACATGAATATGCCAGATGTTAACTGGAACACCTTTGCTGCAGCCACATCCAAGAGCAGGGCCATTCTCGATGCCATACTGGGGGCATGCCCCAGACAGCTAGTTTTGGAACCCACTCATGAGGGAGCAATCTTAGACCTCATACTCTCAAATGGGGACAGTGAGAGGATCTCAGATCTAGACGTAGGTAGCCATCTGAGAACAAGTGACCACCAAACAGTGTGGTTCATGATAAACTCAGCTACAGAGTCAACCCATACAAAAGTGAGGGTGCTGGACTTCAGGAGGGCTGACTTTGGCAAGATGGGAGAGCACCTTAGAAAAGCACTAGCAAACAGGCAAGAAGGAGGGGGGAGCAACAATGGAGAAACATCAAAACTGCCATTGCAGAGGCAACAAGCCTTTGTGTGAAGCAAATAAATCAAAATGAAAGAAAATGCCACTATGGTTCTCAAAAGAGGTGACGGGGAAGGTTAGAGAGAAAAAAATAGCATTTAGGAAGTATAAGGAAACACAGAAGGAGCAGGATAGAGAACTCTACCAGTTAAGGCAGAAGGAAGCTGGGAGGGAAGTCATAATAGCAAAGGCCCAAACTGAGGAAAAAATAGCCAACTCTGTTAAGAAGGGGGATAAAACCTTTTATAGGTACATCACGGAGCATAGAAAGACAAAGGGAGGGATAGTGAGGCTGAATAGAATGGACGGTGGGTGGGCAGAGAGGGACAGTGAAAAAGCAGGGATACTGAACAAATACTTCTGCTCAATAGTCACAAAAGAAGAGGAGGGGGAGGTACCTAATCCAAATAACAGAAGCACTCTGGATGGGGGGGGGGGGGTCAATCCCAGTCCTTTCACCGAAGAAATGGTTCTGAAAGAACTTCTAAAACTGAAGGTGGACAAAGCAATGGGGCTTGACGGGATTCACCCCAGAACTCTAAAAGAATTAAGGGGAGAACTAGTGACACCACTGGCTACCCTTTTTAACAAATCATGGGAGGATGGTGTGGCACCGGAGGACTGGAGGAAGGCATATGTGATTCCCCTTCACAAAAGTGGGAGCAAGACAGAGGCAGGAAACTACAGACCTGTCAGTTTGACCTCTGTGGTAGGGAAAGTGATGGAATCGTTTCTGAAGGAAAGAATTGTTGAGTACCTAGAGGCCAGTGGGGTACAGGACCCAAGGCAGCATGGGTTCACAGTGGGAAGGTCATGTCAGATGAATCTAATCAATTTCTTTAACTGGGTGACCAAAGTAGTAGACCAGGGAGGGGCTGTGGACATGGCCTACCTAGACTTTAGCAAGGCATCTGACAACAGTCCCACACAAAAGATTAATAAACAAATTAACCAGTGGATCCCAGGGTGGTAGCCTGGGCAAAACATTGGCTGGACAACAGGACACAGAAGATAATTGTAAACGAAGTCCACTCTGAAGAGAGGGGGGTTACTAGTGGGGTACCGCAGGGTTCAGTACTGGGTCCAGTACTTTTTAATGTCTATAAGTGACATTGCAGAGGAACAGGAAGGAAAAGTATGCCTCTTTGCAGATGACACAAAGATCTGCAATGGGGTTGATACACAAGGAGGCGTGGAAAGGATGAGAAGGGACTTGGCAAGGTTGGAGGAATGGTCAGAAGTATGGCAGCTTGGATTCAATGCAAAGAAGTGCAAAATAATGCACCTGGGAAACAAAAACCCAGGGGAAGAGTACACAAGGTGGGGGAGAGGTAGTAACAACAACAAAAATGGAAAGGGACCAGAGGGTAATCATATCAGTTGACCTTAAGGTTGGCAAGCAATGTGAGAAGGCAGTAGGGAGGGCTGGAGGGATACTGGGATGTATAGGGAGAGGCATCACCAGCAGAAAACAGGAAGTTGTTATCCCTCTGTACAGACAGTTGGTGAGACCCCATCTGGAGTACTGTGTCCAGTTCTGGAGACCCCATCTCCGCAAGGACATGGACAGGATGGAGGCAGTCCAGAGGAGGGAAAATAAAATGGTGCAGGGTCTGCAACAGAAGCCATACGAGGAGAGACTAAAGGAGCTTAATATGTATACCCTTGAGGAAAAGAGGGAGAGGGGTGACATGATAGAAACTTTTAAGTACCTCAGTAGAATCAACAAAGTCCAAGAGGGTAGTATCTTCCGGAAAGAGATGTGCAAGAACAAGGGACACAATTTGAAGCTAGAGGGGACGCTCCAGGGCAATGTGAGGAAGTATTTTTTCACAGAGAGGGTGGTGGATGCATGGAACAGCCTCCCTGAGGAGGTTGTGGGGTCTAAAACTGTGGAAGAATTCAAGAATGCATGGGACAAACATAAGGCAATTCTTGTAGGGGGTAGGAAGAAATAGGCTGTTGGTTAACTAGGATCTGCAGCTTATCCTGTAGGTAGGAAAATGGGCAGACCAGGTGGCCCAAACGGTCCTTATCTGCCGTCAAAGTCTATGTTTACTCAAAAAAGTCTCCAACACATTTTTTCCCCACTTCCCTAGTATTCCAACCTGATTTCCCAAAGCATTAATAACATTTTTGTACCAAAATAATGTATGAAAAATGATCACCGGATTAATCATCTCCAGCCCCCCCCCTTTTTTTCTCTAAGTATGTCACCTCTCTTTTAATGGGATTCAACCTGCTTCCCCACACCATTTGAAAGAACAGGCTTAGGATTCTTGTTTCCATCCCACTCGGCAGAGGGAACACTGCTGCTATATAAAGGAAACAAGGCAACAGGAACTGTTTAATTACAAAAATTATTTTCAATTTACACATTCTCCAAGATTTCCACCTTGCCACCTTCTTTTCCCCCTCCTCTATTGCTTTTTCCCAATTCACTGTACCTATCTCCCCTTTCCCAAAAATGACCCCCAATATTTTAATATTCGTTGTCAGACATTTTTATTTTCTGTGTAGGGGAATTTCCCCGGTGTCCTGTCCAAATTTCCCTCCATTCAATAGAAATACCAACAGCTTAATCTGGTTTAAGGTCTGTTGCCTTTCATCTGTATCCCCTTCCCCCGGGCTGTGCCTGAAAATAGAATTTGTCTAGTGCACTTACCTGGTCAACAAAAAATAAATAAAAACATGTAACTACAGTGTAATTACCCCTGTTGCATGTAATTAATGATTAACTACTCCACAGTTACATTGAAACTGACACTTAAAAATAAAGTGTGAACAATATTTTTATTTTGTAATATTACATTTGTTCAGTTGCAGTGGGGAAGACAGAGAAAGACACATTAAGGGTATGTGAGATCGAGTAGGGTATGTGGGCGGTGTCGGTAAGGAGTGGAGACGGGGATCTGGGGAGGGGTGCACCCAGTGGGAGGGGGGCAAGGGCTGGAGGGGTTGTTAAAAATTTGGCAGCATATCACTCTAGTCTAATACCCTCTGATGAAGACAAGAAATAGAGAATACTGGATGGCCAACTATGCATAACCAGTGTGTTCTGCCACAGAGGGGTTTTGATTCCCTCTGACCTCGAAAGCCGAGGGGTCTGTAGAATCAGAATCTGGTGGAAGAACACTAGTTACTACATAGGTTGACTCATCCTATATTTTTATAGTGCATAGTATTTTGTGAAATATGTGCATTGTGTTTTTTTTCCTCTTTCACAATGAAACTGACTTGTGCAGTCTCTAGAGGTTCCAGAATGCTGTTCTACCACAGAAGGGTACAATCACATTCCATGACCTTTGAACTGTGGTACAACAGCATTTTGAAAAGGACAAATTTCTACACAGAACAATGCTGTACTACACACTACTGATATCTTAAGTCAGGCCACGTCATTTTCTTGTATATAAAAGGGGTTTAAGGTGGTTCAGTGATAGAAAATAGCTCAGCATAAGGGTGGGTGACTTATTTTGACTACTTAATTACAACAAGGTCATTAGCAGGAGTGCAGTCAAAAAATAAATGGCCTCTCACATGTTTATTTAAATTTTATTTATTTAAAGTTTTACCAGGGAGAACATACTGAGCAGCAAGTGCTCGTTTCCAGATGCGTCCTGGGGGGATGGGAAACAGATGGGAGTTCAGACATCAGTACATATCAATGAACAGAATAGAACACAAATGCAAAATACAGAACACAGCAAACAAATACAAAAATTACAGAGATATAAATACAGTTTACAGAGACAAAAACTGTGCAACAACATCAGAAATTGCCAAATTATAGTTGTGCAATTTATTATATTAGATTAGGGGAATAGCAGAAGTATGGTTACAAGTAAGTGCAGGACTGTAGTAGACAGGAACCAAGCGGCAACCATCGGGGTAGGACGCTCAAGTTTAAATAAAGCGACAGATGCGGCAGGATGACTAGAAACAGGTGCAGGTGGAGTGGAAATGGTTTTTAATGAGAGAGTTACAAGCCCGAGGGAAGGGGGCAAAGTGAATGTAGCATGGGAGGGAGTTCCACAGTTTTGGAAACCTGTGAGACAAGGCAGCCTGACCTGCTGATGTGGCACGACGGGGAACTGTTAAGATAAGTGGGTCAGATGCTCTGAGAGAATGAGCACAGGAGGAAAAGGAGGAGAGGGAGGAGGAGAGATAGGAAGGGAGGGACTGAAACCAAAATTTAGCCGAGAAGCTGGTACAGTGAATACGCCGTCTGTCCTTTAAGGAAGGGAGGGACAGAGATTGGTAGAGGGTGCAGTGGTGAGTGCTGGGGGGGGGTAGTCAAGGGCAAAATGGCAGAAGGAGTGGAAGAGTGTGTCCAGCCTGGTTAAGGAGGAGGAAGAGGCAGCACTGTATACCACATCCACCATAGTTGATGATGGGGAGGATCATTTTCTGTACAATGGCCTGGCAAACCGGCAGCAGGATGCACCCCCCCCCCCGTTGTGGACCAGGGCACCCAGTTTAGAATACAGTTTCTTATGAATGGCCTCTATGTGTACAGAAAAATTGAGGTGTCTGTCAAGCCAGACTCTGAGGTATCTAAAGGAGGAGCAGTCCTCGAGCAGCGTCCCATCCAGGGTGTGGAAGGAGGGGAGCCAGAAGTGTCTCTGCTTTGTGCCGAAGGTCATGAAAACAGTTTTTTGGCATTCATTGTAAGCTGATTAGAGCGAAACCACATCTGAACATTACTGAAGTCCTGCTGGAGTCTGGTCGCTACATTAGAGGTAGAGGGGCCAGGTGCATAGAAGATGCTGTCATCAACATACATATGGATTGAGGAATGTGGGCAGGCAGAGGGCAGGTCATTTAGAAAGATAGAAAACAACAAGGGAGCCAAGAACAGAGCCTTGGGGCATGCCAGTGGTTATTGGTGGAGGGGAGAGTTACCAATCCTAAGGGACTGTGACCTACCTACTAGGTAGGAGTGGAACCAATTGGTGGCCTCAATAGAGAGCCCTGCTTTGGAGAGATTTGAGAGGAGATGGGGATGTGACACAGTGTCAAAAGCCTTTGCCAGGTCGATGAAGATGGCAGAGGTGATATTGCCCTGATCCGTGCCTGTTTGGATGGAGCCAGTGATCCTCAGCGGGGAGGTGATGGTTGAATGGGACCTCCTAAAGCCAGAGTGATACAGAGTGAAAAAGGAAGTGGAGTCACGGAAGGAGGAAAGCTGGGAAAGAACCTGGCGTTCCTGCACTTTAGCGAGGATGGGGAGATGAGAAATAGGGTGGTAGTTTCCGGGGGAGGAGGGTCACCCCCTTTTGGGAGGGGGACTACAGTGGCATGTTTCCACTTGACAGGAACAGAGGCAAGGGAGAACGAAAAATTTAGAAGCCAGGCAAAAGGGGAGGCGAAGGTAGGGGCTGATAGGTAGAGCATCTTGGCATCCAGGCCAGAGGGGCACTCACCCTTAGAGGGGCTGAGTCTAATGAGAGCATTGTAGACTTCCTCAGGGGTAAGGGGACTGAAAGCAAAGGAATGTAAAGGGGCGAGTTGGAGGGGCACAACCGGCAGAGGCTGAGGGGAGAGAGGAAAACAAGGATGATGCGCAAGAGGCAAAGAAGGAATTGAAGTCAACTGAAATGGATTGAGGGTCTGACAATGTGCGGTTGCCAGTTTTGATCACAGGTGTGGGAGGCTGGGATGGGAGGTTAAATAGGGAAGTTACCACCTTCCAGAACTTGGAAGGGTGATTTATGTTATTTAGGGAGGTGTCCTTGAAGTAAGTTGACTTAGCAAGTCTGATTGCCTTGGTGCATACGTTACGAAGTGTGCGATATTTCTGGAAATCAGAAGGATGGGCAGAAGATTTGTGTGTCCTCCATGTTTGGTCTCTAACCTGAAGGCAGGCCAGGATATCAGCTGAGACCCAAGGCAGGTGGTTACTGCTTACACTGATCCGCTTGAGTGGAGTATGTTTATCCCAAGAGGAGAGAAGCTTTGATCTGAAGTAAGCAAGTGTGGAATTGATGGAGGGAGGGAGCACGGGGGATACAGGACCAGTCTATGCTGTCCAAATTGTCTAGGAGGGAAATGAGATCCAGGGAATTATAGGACCGCAGTAGGATGGTTTTGGGGGATTTGGGGCACTGGATTATCCAAACTGCATATATCAGGTTGTGCTCACTTAATGAATCAGGGAGTAGTCCAGCTGCTACTATACGATGTGGGTGGGATGAGAGGACCCAGTCAATCAGAGAGTAGTTGGGGGATTTAGTACAGTATTTGTACAGGAAGGTTCATTGAGTGGTTGAGTGGTTGAGTAAGGTTTAATGCAGCAATGTCTTGCCAGATTTTTATTTGGGAAGGAGAGAGCCAATTTACGTTGAAATCACCCAGAACATGGAGTTCGCCATTTGCCGCGTGAGACTGTAGGGTGGCTAAGAGGTCAGTGATCGATGACTAGGATGCACTGGGGCAGCAATAGGCACCAGCAATGAAAATAGGTATAGAGCTAGGGAAGGTGAGTTTCACCAGCGGGGATGTTGCGAGCATAGGGGTGAACCCTCTGAGATCCCAGGGCCCTGGCCTACTAAATGTACCTACCACCCGCACCATCATGGGGGACCGGAGCTTTGCTGTTCATGCTCCCAGGCTTTGGAACTCCCTTCCTGAAAGTGTCTGCACTGCCCCTTCTCACAAGCTTTTCCGGACCTCCCTGTGGGAACATCTTAAGCTGGCCTCTCACTGCGAATGCCTAAAGCCTCCCTAGCACATAGTTCCCGGTGCCCACTGGCAAGCTGGCTTCACCTCTCCGTGCCGCTGCTACCTAATCTCACCCCTACCCTCACTGACTGA
Source organism: Neoceratodus forsteri (assembly GCA_016271365.2). Taxonomy (NCBI): domain Eukaryota; kingdom Metazoa; phylum Chordata; order Ceratodontiformes; family Ceratodontidae; genus Neoceratodus; species Neoceratodus forsteri. The sequence continues at coordinate 283,499,309 of JADMNL010000027.1, read as the reverse complement.
CTCTATGGTGTTCCTACACTCATTATTCTTTGCCTGCCCTGCTGGTCATTGTATTTTATTTCACAATTGTATCTTGCCCCTAGTATTAGTAACTGTACTTTCCAATCAAATGTAAAACTGTCTTTCTCTCCTGCTTGTTGTATTGATGTACTTGTTATACCCTATTGCTGTATTGTTGTACCTGTTATACCCTATTGTACTCTCCCGGGTCGTTCCTGAAAATAGGCATAAAACCTGTCTAGTGTACCTACCCGGTTAACAAAAACTAAATAAATAAGGAAAGGGAAGAGGCAACATACATGGCTACTCCACCGCCCTTCCCATTTCCAAGCCAGTCCTGGTGGATGAGGGAGTAACTGGGGATGGAAACATGCTCATTTTGGATGTGGGGCTTTAACCAAGTTTCTGTGATAATAAGGACATCAGGGTTGAGGGAGAGGGCTAAGGGTTGGAGCAGGGAGATTTTGTTGAGGAGACTCCTGATGTTTAGATGCGCAACCTTGAAGCCGCGGGGAAGATGTAAGGGTGTGGGTGGGTCAGGACCAGGGTTGGGTTCAATATCACCAGCTAACAGTAGCAGTAGTGTTAACATAAACTTTACAGGAGGTACCAGACAATTGCATTGGGATGAGGGTTGGGGGAAAGGGTGGATTAAGGGAGGTGCAGTGGCGAAATTAAGGGGAATCAGACTGGTGTGGAAACGGGGGGAGTATCGAGGAGCTTATTGGCCAGTGGTTGTGTGGGCAAGAGTTGGCCAGTAAAAAGAGGGTGCTAGGTGTGGGTGCTAGGGGAATGAGGGAGAGTGAGATGCGTGGAATTGCTAGCTAGCATGATGGGTGCAGAAGAAGGGGGACGAGAGAGCAAGGGAAATAACAGAGGGAAGATAAAGTCAGTAAGTGGAGGCATGGTAGGGCAGAACTAGTACAGTACAGGTAAATGAGCTAGGGTAGTGGTTTAGGAAGAGAGGTACAGTAGAGCAATGGGATAGCAGCAGCGATGAGGGTAGTGGGAGGAGAGGTGATAAAAGGTGGTAGTGGTAGGAGACGTGAAAGTTAGCAGAGGTCGAATGGGAGTATTGGAAGGAGAGGTGATGAGTTTACAGACAGACGACAGGTACATGGAAGGGGCTGCAGTGGTTGAGTGCCAGCACTAGAATATGTAGGAAATGGGACCAGACCGGGTAGGATAAAATGACCATTAATATACAAGCAGAGTCAGTCACACAACAGATCGACCAGGAATCAGGTGCGATGTAATAGCTATGTATCCAAGAAGTGTACTACAATTGGCAAATGAAGTCAGAATTAACTTGGGGGTAGGAGCGCACAATGGGAGGGTGGGGTGGCTAGAGGGAGTTGGGTGTGGTTAGAGAACTGGAGGTGGGATTTGCAGAGTACCAGAGTATAGCCATGCCTTCTCGCTACTGAGAACTAAATCAGCAGAGGGCAGGGCGGGAGGAAGAATATTTAATAAAGGACGGGTGGGCAAGGGTGGGTGGACCAAAACTGAGTCAGACAGTGCAGCAACTCAGAGCAACAGCCGAGCGAGGGAGAGAGCCGAAGGCTCCAATTTCAAATTGCTCCTCGAGTTCAAATTGGATAGGCAGCTTGCTCTACGAGCTACCTGTACCCCTTCAATTCAACGGGGGTCTCAGAGGCTGCTCAGTCGGGGCTGGGGAGGGCAGACAGAGAATCTCGTGCCCTCAGACCCTAGGGAAAGGAGAAGAAAAAAAGAAATTAGTCAGGCAAACAGGATTAAAAGAAGAAAAAAGATGCAGCAGAGCCAGAGCTGGCTGGGTACAAACTTGGGGGTAGAAGAAAGGAGCAAAGGAAAATGGAGCAGGAGTAAAGCACTACAAATAGATGAGCATCTGCAGCATAAAACTACATAAATCAGCTAAGAGGTTTTACATTAATGCACTATATGCACTGAGCAGCTACAGCAGTACAATTAAATAAATCTGCAAGGGTTGAAATTAATGCATTAACAATTAAATGAGCAATAGCAGCAGGCAGAACTGAAGAAGTAATGCTCAGCTGAGAGGGTAGAGATTAAAATTAAGCTAAGATCAGTCCATAAAAAACTGAGTCATGTGGGAATAAATATCAGAGCGTGCTCAGTGTGCTCAAAATGAATTTCTGAGCGTGCTCTGTGATATCTTCGTTTTCTTTTGTGTGCATGCTGTCAAAAATAGCATTTTTATCTTGGTAAAATTCCCGGTAAAATTATTTTCACACCTGTTATATAAACCTTGAATTCATCTCACAAAATAAAAACCTTGGAAACAATGAAAAACATTTCCTGCAGTGAACCTTGGCTCTGGAGCTCTTGTTAGCCTTCCGGGAAAGCATCAGCAGTTGAATACTTGCGTCGATGCCAGTGAGAAAGCCACAAAAGTATGTTACCTTTGCTGTTCTCAGCTCATCACAGGTATTTTTTCTTTCTGAAGAGCAGCATTTGACAGATTGCCTCCATGCCATTGACAGGCTCTGCACAACTCAACAAATTTCTTCAGACTCCAATGATTGGCTGCTTTTACCCATCGATTTCCTGCTCCCTGGTAAAGATTTATAGAACAAGATACATCGAAGCCTTTTCTTTGAGTGAGCCCTGGTTTTCTTGCACAAAGACCCTTGAAAGATTAAAGCTGCTAATAACTTATTCTGCTAGAAAAAAAAATGATTGACCCTAATAGAATCTAACTGTAGTAAACTATCATTCCGCGCACACCTTACTGCAGGCCCCTCCCTTCCCACCATCCACCCCTGCATTGGACAATGACGCATGTTTTTCCCTCTATCCCCCTATGTTTAGAATTACACAGGTTGTTACAGTGTCAGTGGCTCAGCAGGTTGCACACATCACTCGCCTCTGAGGGTGCATGATTGGAAGGCTGTGGATTCTAACCCCACACCAGGAACTTGAGCTAAATCCCAACACTGACACTGTAGTGTGGGGGCTGGGCCGGGGGTGGGGTGCTGCACTCCTGAGATACTATCTTCCTGAGGAGATGTTAAACTGAGGTCCTATCTGCCTGTTTAGATGAATGTTAAAGATCCCATACACCTCTCAAAAAGAGAAGGAGAATTTTTTTTATTAAAAGAAAATCAAAACAAAAATGCAGGAACTCATACATATGACATCCATCCCAACATTGTGAGTGATGCAAAAAAGGAAGAAAAACAAAGGAAACAGTTTTGTAACCAACGGGAACCTATCCAAACATACTTCAAAGTTATGGTCTGTCTGGCGAAATACCCAGTCCTGTTCTGCTTAGATTACAACTAGCTATGCAGAACAATTCTTCCAGGCTGACTTCGGTTTCTCAAGGGGAGGCAAGGACTTATCTCCGGCATACATCTTGAGCAAAGTGTTCATGACCAATAAGTTAAGATATCTTTACAGTATAATATCTTTCGCTGAAACAAAAAGACACATCTTGACGGCCAGATATAAAATTTAAGTACAGCAAAAATACAGCTAGAAGGCTCTTGTCATAGTTCCCCCATTCTGGCAGAAAAATTACCAGCACCACAGCTTCACACGACAGGACACAAAACTTAGAATCTAACCAGTGCTGTGCCACGAATGACCAGAATCCCCTAATATGCGAACATGACAGAAACAAGTGCTCCTGTGTTTTCAAAGTGGTCGTACAACAGAGTCATGAGTAAAATCTCTTGTCTACATATTTGTGTTCTAATGAAATCCTTGCTAACACTTCCATTGCCTTACCAGTTACATGCAACAAACCTGTAACTACAGTGTAATTATGCCTGTTGAATATAATCAATTATTACCTACCCCACAGTTACGCTGAAACTGACACTTAAAATATTAAGTGTGTGTGTGTGTGTGTGTATGTGTGTGTGACTGAATCCTTTATTCCAGGGCATCTGTAGCAGCTTACCAATGGTACATCCCACATCTTGGTTGGGGGGGGGTCCGAGTGTCATTCAGCTGTGATAGCACCTGGGCTTTTTGCCCTACTGGGCAAAAATCTGAATTCTGGTGTAGCTTAAAACACGGGTTCTTAGACTGCTCCATATAACGTTTTCCCAAGGTCTTTTACCAGTGTAAGAGATAATTTTCACTGCCGAAAGACCATGAACATAATCCAGAGGGAAATGTCCCAGTATTGAGGACAAATTGCTCCCATTTACTATTAACCTGATTCAACATGTCAGTTTGCATCTGTATTCCCCGGTAACTATGTAGGCAGCAGTTTCTCATCTTTTACTTGCACTGCTTCTTTTTTTTTTTTTTTTTTTTAATTACTGTTTATCAACCCCTCGCCCTGCCTACGCCGACCCTTCAGTGCTCCTCGAGGAGCCATCCTCCTGCCTCCCGCTTCACTCGTACCTACCTCCCGGCCCAATGGAGCTGTGGCTTGCCCACCGATCGGGGACGAAATGGGGGACCAGACACCCAGTAATCCTTCTTTGCGTTGGTCTGGAGGTGGTCGAGTAAGCAGGGGCACACTGGAAGCATGCTCCTGGAAGCCCATCTTCCCAGCGTCGGCAGGCATTTTTTCTCCCCTCCCCTACAGTGTGCAACCCCCATGATGTCATGGTGCAAGGCACCGATGTCCACACTGTGTAGTGGCTGCCCATCCCCTACAATTGGGGCTTGCAGCACTCTGAGCCTCCGCTCGGAGTCAGGCAAGTGGGCGGGCAGACGCCTCCCCCCTCCTCGAAGAACGCGAGCTATTGTGGGACACTCAAGCCCATCTACCCCCGGCCGCTCCCGAACCCAGGTCGCCGGCATGGTGCGAGGTGTGGCATCCAGCACCTCAACCCTTAGTGCCACCGGGCCAGCTCTGCACTGCTTCTATGCACTATGCACTTCATATCTCATTAAAGTTATTTATTTATAGGTTCAATGTGACTCCCTAAGTGCATTGCTTACTTTGTTGCCCCCCAGGACAAGGATGAAAATAGTCAGAATTGTCTAGCCCTCCTTTCCTGGTCCACAAAAACTAAATACATAAATCTGATGGTTGTGGCAGCACATAGCCACCTGAAAAACCTGGGTTCAGGGGCAAATCTAAGCTACATGCATTGGGCCAGCAGGAGACAGATGATGCTCGCCATGGTGGTGGGGTGACACCCTTCATCTCCAGAGGCCACAACGGACTTAGTATGGTAGCACTCTCTGATACCTGATCAATGCAGATGCTCATAGACACCCCTATTTGCTGGTCTCTCCTTGCTGGAGCAGAGACGAAGATGAAAGTGGTCTGAACCATAAGGAGAAGGGCTCAGAAAAGAGGGGTGGGGGGAAACTGGTGAGCAAACCCAGGAGGCAGCAGCAGCAAGGAGGACACAGAATTTTTGCAAATGGTTACCAAATGCAAAAGAAGAAGAAATAAGACAGAGGCAGGCTCTCTCACAGCCAATTACTTAGAGGGTCTTCGTACCTGCAGAGACATTGCTTAGTTAACAGGACAGCAGGCCCTTTATTCCTTAAACAGGTATATGGGCTAGGGCACCAGACGGCATGGGGGACCTGGGGCATTTGGCCTTCAGATGCCTCCACTGGCGAATGCACACTAATTCCCACAGCTCCAGTACACAACTGTGCCCACGGAGCAAGCTGCAGTTTAACCCCAGCCCAGTCCTGCCCTTCTTCCCCTCCTCAGAGGTGCAGTATTTTGCCAGTTCCAATTTAAATAGATTACAAAGGGGAAAGCACTTACCGGGGGTCCGTGCTGAATTAAAACATTTACACGTATCATTTTCTTAGCCGCCTGCCTTACTGCAGTGAGGGTGGGCCCTGGGTGCCAAACAAGGCAGTCTCTCAAACTCAGAAAAATACATTTCACATCATAGGTTTTCAGCACATTCTCTGGTCTCTCTTTCTCTCTGAATTTTCTGGTCCATCAAATAATGTTTCAGCTCAGATGGGGATTTACCCCATGGGGGCACCAATTATGACAGCCGCCATCATGATCCCCGAGGACTTTTGTGAGTCGCTATCAACAGGAACCTTCAACTCTCGCATGAAGCATGCAGCTTCTTCAACCTCTCGCAGAACTTGAACTAAAGGCCTGCTTACACTACTTGATCTGCATCATTGCGAGAGGAGCAGATGAGTTGCGTCAGTGCAGATCAGGCAGTATAAATGGGATCGTGTACCACTGCAGGCATGTTTTGCTGGCGTGTAAACATGTCAGTCCACCTGTAATGATACAGCCCCGTGGTGTGCCGTACTGACCCCTCCAATATACTGTCTGCTTAACCCGAGCTCTTCTGAAACAAGACCACCTAGTTGTGAAAGAAGACGGCGTGGGATACGCCTGAGCTAAATCAGCAATCAAGCTTCTCCCGGGTACCATGGGGCAACACAGAGACAGTGGCGGTTTTGTTGAAACTAACGCCTTTACAGGCACAGTGCTGCTGCCTCCCCCAGACTCCCGGTGGCTAGCGACATGATTGGCTATTTTACTAGTCTTGCCCAGTTTAGGCCCTGGCGACAATGGATAATGGAACTCAGTTACTGTTTTTGTAGCACTAAGTTCACGCAGCCCCCCACACACACACACCAAGGCATTCGAACAGAACGCCGGAAAGTCAGTAAGCAAATTTATCATGATCGGGTACCAATGCAGAAGGCTGTACTGTAAATGCCATGCAGCATTGCAGCAGCTGGAATGATGTAAACCACACCGCATGCTAAAATAAAAGGTAGGTAGTGTAAACACACCTTTAAACCCCGAGGAGCTTTCAGTACCAGGCAGCTGGCTCCACCCCCAGACCTGACTCAGACTTCTTAAAGGGCATGGTCAAGCAACCTCTCACAGGCCTAGCAGACCTACTGAGAAGCTAAAGCTCCCCAGGGGCTACATGTGTGCTGGTCACAAGTCGGTGAGAAGACAGCAATGTATGCCCCTCAAGTGATAACTTATGGATGGAGATGAGACTATAGACATGTTTACACAGCTACCCCTCTACCACAGCAACCCAAGCGTCTGGGTTACAACAGTACAAAAGCGACCATGTGGACACTTACCATACTTCACTTTCTCTCTTTTGTTCCAGTACCACATATTGAAATCCCTAATTTCTCGTAGTTCAGGCAAAAGCCATAGCCTCAGCAGATTTGACCCTCTTCCTCTTAGCAATGCAGCCCCTGCCTCTCCCCTGCAGGGACAGATCTAAAGTTTTTCTAAATGCGTAACAATTTTATCAAGGGGTAGCACTTCTCTGGAAAAACACAAAACAGTCCATTTCAAACTCAGATTAGGCTAAACCAGCTTCCTTTTTGCTGGCCCAATGGGGTAGCAAGCGCTACTTCACTCCATAGATGGATCAGTTACTCATTTAACCTCTCCGTCTACTTATGGCTTGGTGTCCCTTCCCTCCAACAGTCAAACCTGGTGACAAAATGCTGCCATCTACCTCTATCATCACCAGCCTCTGTAAAGTGCGTGAAAGTGGTACAGTCCGCAAACATATGTGCTTTCTCTTTCTTCACAGGACTCTTAAGGGACCTCTCTTGCTGAATAAAATACATCGGTTTGACAGTATGGATGAGAATAAACAGCGTTCCTCGCAGTGTACCATCTTCAGCAGTGACAATAATATAAGTCTTACCTCAAGGTATAAAACGTCTTCTTTATGTCTGGTGGCCATGCGACCACTGGATTAAACATTTTTAGGGTCCAAGCTCCTTTCTGGAGGCTGTGTCATGCAATCGTTCAGAGTAGTCACCCCAAATCTGGTGGCTGTATGGCCAGGTTTGACCACATATGCGTTATTTTAGTGGCTGCTGCTGATTTTTAATTGCCAGTTGACCTCCTGGCCACTGTATTTGTTTGATAACATGCCCCAAGCTGGCACATTGTCAAATGCTGACACTTGCAATAGCAAGTCATAGAAACTCAGACAGGGAAAATGATGCTGAAACTTGGGAGTCTTTCTTTAATACTGCTAATCCTTGAGTTTGCCATTCAGCCCTGGGGTGGCATTCAGAGGAGAAAGGATGCACTGCTGCATTAACAGTTCATATCTGATCAAGAACTGCTCACTTTCTGTGGAGCTCTTCTTTTTTGTTTTCTTCATCAGTGGACTTTTATTTATTAATTTACTGTATTTTATGGCCTCCATACCCCTAACCCCACGTAATGGGATTGCCCTGTTCATGCACCGACCCTTACTCTGGAAGCCCTCGAGCAGAGCTGTCGAGGCTGAAGGGTCGGCACCACGCCTGCTCATCCACAGGGGTCAGTGATTTTTTTTTGTAGGTTGAGTTCCTTTGGAGCTAGGACATGCACTGACGCAAGGGTGCGTGCGTCTGTCCCAGCACCACCCCTTGTCTTGGTACGGCGCGTCTTGTTCCCCAGCCTCCGCTAGAGGGCAATCGACACTGGCACACTGGAGCCCCCCTCCCTGGAGAAGGAGAGCAGTCTTCTGGATGCCTGATCCTTCTCCTCCCCTGCTGACCCCCTATGACCCGTGCTTGTTCCCAAACACAGGTTGCCAGCATGGCACGAGGTGTGGCGTCCAGTGCCTCAACTCTCAGCACCACTGGGCCTGCCATCAGTGTACTTTTAAACCACCTCTATGTTCAGCCCCCCCAACTCCACCCGGGCACCACTGCTTGTACTTTTGTGATGAGGAAAAGCACATTAAGCTGTGGCAGCCTGTTTCCAGGTGCATTCTAGGCGGTGGGTTACATGATCCTGTTTTATTGATGGGGGAATGTTGGCCCTGACACCGGAAGGGACTCCCATGCTCTTCCTCAATAAGCACCGTCGGATCTTTAACATCCACCTGGACATTGACCAGAGATGGGAAGAAAGGACCTCGGGTTCCTGTCTCATCTGAAGGATGGCACCTCATCAGTGCAGCACCCCCCTCGTACTGCACTACAGTGTCAGTTTTGGGTATTACCCCAAGAAGAGCTAGAACCTATGACTTTCTGATCTTCTGGCCCTAGAGGACTAGCTGCTACCCACTGAGCCACGCACGTTACATTGCACTGAACATATTCAATTGTGATGAGAGTGTTTGTTTTTTTTTCGTTGTGTGGGTTTGGGTACAGTAACATTCTGTCTGAGGATCCCCAGTGGTGGATAGAAAGCAAAAGAAAGACTAAGCGTCTTGTGCTGCTACAACATAGCTGGGACAGAAAAGTCAGAGCTGTTGGTCATCAGCAAATCAGCACAGCCATATTGTTTTCAGGAGGGTTAGAAACTTGCCTGTGACCAACCAGTTGAATAGATCTGCCTGGATGACAGGCGAAATTTTCACAGAATGGGTAAGGGCATGGGACCGAAAATTGGGAGGCCATAGGATTGCTTTAATGCTGGACAACTTTTTTGGCCACCCTCTAGCCCGAGGTTTACATAACATCAGACATGTCTTTCTGTCCCTTCCCCCCCAACACCACATGCTTGATACAGCTGTATGCTTACCCTATAACCCAGCAAAGTACAATCGAACAGTACTTTACAACTAAGCAGTGTCATGAGAGTACAAAAGCACACCATCCCCCAACACCCCTAATGGCCAGAATGCCCTCAGCACATGTGCACAAGCGTAAAAAAATGTGTACACACCAAGCACTGAAAAAGCATAAGTTACTGTAAACTAAGCACTCATAAAAACTCTGAAGGCACTCATAAAAATCATAAACACAGAAACTCAGCTCCACTACTGTAATTAATTCAGTAACAAAAACAGTCTGCAATACAAGTCCCCAATAGAATAAACTAGTCAATCATGAATTAATTCAGTTCTTCACAGTACAGCTCTCCCAGTGTGATCGTGTTACTAAATACAGTGCCGCCCTATCATATACAGTAATGCCCACAGCTCATAACGCCTATAACACTACAGCAGGCACTGTATATAACAGCCAAAACCAGTATACACGGAGGTGTCCGCTATATGCGGGCTGCACTGTACTTATCATTTTCTGCATCTGCAACATGTTTTTTCTGATATCTTAAGCATTGCAAACATGCCCTGCTCAATGGTTTTTATTCCTGAATAAAAACTGAATTGTGGAAGTTTCTGCTCAGCCCAGGAATGCCATGTATGCCCACCTCTGAACCTATCAGCATTAAAATGCATAGCATGTGCCAATAAAATGTGGCACAGCTGGCAAAAATGGATCACACTTTATTTTAAGTGTCAGTTTCCATGAAGCTGCAGGTTAGGCAACCATTAATTACATACAATGGGTAATTACACTGTAATTATATGTTTGTTGCATGTAAACTACATTGCAATTACAATGCAGTTACAGTGTAGTTACGCTGTAACTACAGTGTAGTTAAGGAAACTTAAAGTGTTACAAAAGAACATGTAGAACTTGAATTTAAGAATAGTGGGCTTAATATGCTTAGTGTTATGGAAAGTGTAATTCAAGTTACTTTGTTGCTTTAAAAGTTAGTATGTCTAGAAATAAGTAACATTATGTGGGATTGTCTGTATATATCCGTGGAGCAAGGGTAAATTTGGGTCTAAATCATGGCGCTATGTGGAATGCATAGCAGTTGAGAGGCGTTCTCTTGAGTGCTGTTTTAGTGAGCACACGAGTGAAACATATTTACTACATTTTAAAGGTTAAAGAAGCAGTGCAATGAAATTTGGTAAAATAAATAAATAAATAAATAAATTGACCCTACCTTTTTTCACTTTTAAAGATTCCCAGCATCTGCGCTGGCCCAGTGGTACTGAGGGTTGAGGCACTGGACACCTTATCTTGCGCTACGCTGGTAACCCAAGTTGGGAATTACCTCGGGTTGCCGGCAACAGGGGGGAGGGAGAGAGGGAGGAGGATCGAGCGGTGGCTCTCTCTCCCAGGATGAGGGGTCACCCACCAGAGTCCACCACCACCACCGGATGGAGGTCCGTGGCTGGTGCAAGTGGCTAACGGGTAGACTGGAAGGGAGGAGGTCCTGTAAGGCGCGTGATGCCTCATTAGGATTTGTGGAATGGGTCGAGAAAACCCGTGAGAAACCTACAAAAACTGTAAAAAAAATTAAATAAAAGATTTCCAGCATCCTCCAGCTTCATTTAGTGGTATACAAGGCCATAAAATGTTTTAATTTAGTTTTTTTTCCTCAAGAAAAAAATGTCTGCCACATTTTTCTTGGATAGAGCACTGTAGACCTGGCAAGGCTTAGGATCGTTAAAAAAAAACTCATGGTGCACAGCACAGGAGGCACCTGGACAAGTTCACTTGACAGGTATGATAATATTTTTATTAACTGTAGCTGAAACTAGCTTTTTTGAAGAAAAAAAAATTTGTTACACTGCTGCTTTAAATACAAATATACAAACATAAGAAAGAAGGAAGGTCAGCTGTCTTTCAAGCTCTTTCTACAACCAGCTCAGTGGGCATACCCAGCTGTCAACCCTTTTTTCAAAGTACCTGTGAAGTTTAAGTTTAAAGGTAGATAAAGTATTAGCTGATACCACTTGCTTTGGGAGACTGGTCTACATATTTACCATTCTACGCGTTAAGTATTTCCTCCTGATATTCACCTTGAGATTTCTTCCCTTCAGTGAGATTGTGTGTCCACTTGCTATCACCCTTGGATGGTGAACAGAGCTTTGTTTGATGTTTTAACCCCTTTCAAGTATATAAACAGTGGTATCATATCTCCCCTGAGCCTCCTCGTCTAATGAGAAAAGCCCTAGTTCTACTGTGAATTGCAGCAGCTGTGCACCCCCATAAGTAGGAGGCCCCTTACTCTGTCCTTTGGCAAAGTCATTCATTCAATTGGCCAGGGGCTACTGCATGTCCCCCATCATGCTGAAAATCTGCTACTGACTGCTCATGTGTGCTATATAGATAATAAAATGGGGCTGGCAGTATAGCCTAGAGGTTAGAGTAATGAGCCTGTGAATGGGCTTGGTACATCCAGCAGACTAGGGTTTGATTCCCACAATCTCCACTGGCATACTGTATGACTGAGCAAGTCACTTAACCTCTCCAGTGCTCTCATGTCACCCCTGAAAACAGGCACCTGTGCCTAGTGGGCCTTACCTGGTTACCAAAGACTAAAATAAAAAATATAAATAAAAAAACCCTAATTCTCAGAAGCCACTGAAATTGAGGGTACTCTGGTTTCCCTACATATCTTCATTGTTGTCCTGTATCTGTCTGTGTCAAGGTTGAGATCTGTCCTTGTACTACAGTTTTGCTGTTGCCAAATTGTCATAGCCTATCTGGGTTTTGAATGTGTTGTACAATTGATAGGAATTACCCCCAACACACACAGAGCCATTTGACCATACCTCCTGGCAGGAGAACAGTCTGTGTGTGGGGCCGGGGGTTGTTCTGTGAACCTAATATAACAGCTAGATGCTCAGGAGAAGCTGTCTGCAAGCTGAAGAGCAGCCTCGGAGGACTGATTGTCTGAGCAAGATTGATTCTGGAAGAGAGGCTTACAAATCCTCAAAATAAACTGGCTTTCAAAATTTGGTATTGACTTGAAGGAAGCAGGTCCTTGGAGATCCCATTGGCTGTCATTATTGATGTAGAGGAGAAAGCTGCCTAGAACTGCCAGTGCTTGAGAACTGGATCATACTTTTTATTTGGGAAGGAAGTATATCTCTGTGCCACTTATACATGGAAAGAACGTTTTTTAGCATGGAAGGGGAAGGGAAGGGTTTGCCAACTCATATCTGCCTCCCAGCTCTGTTCTCTTTCTGTACATCCCGCTTTGTTTTGTTATTGATATTTGTCTCCAAGGTCTTTAAAATCAGCTGTGTATTCTCTCCCTTCCCCCTGAGCAGTGAGGGGCTGCTCCACTTTTATCACTGTAGCAGCCCAAGCAAGGAGCAGTACCCACATCAGCAGATTGCAACTGATGATGTCATTATTTGGGGGCATCTAGAATGGTGTGTAACCCCCCTGCAAATGGGGGTTCCCAAAAGACTTCCAGGAGCTTGCTTGAATGCTCCAAGCCTGAATGGTGTTTGGCATTTAAGCCATTTATCAGTGAGTGTTTTTAGAACCTCTGGTACTGTCTCTTTAAGAGCTGTCTGCTTGCAGACATAATTAGTTTGTATGGGGGACTGTGTGTTTCTTTGATTGAGTACCACTCAAGCTGCTGCTAATTCACTTCATTTTGCAGTCACTAGGAGTGCAAAGGAACCTATCTGAAAGATGTAACTGTTTGACAGAAATTATTTAGAGTAATAATGAAATTACAGTTTGTCTAACCTGCTTCTTTGCAGTCAGAACTGTGTCTGCTAGTTCCCATTCTAGTTTTGAACTGCTGAACTGGACCAATCAGTGTGGGGTAAGCTAGCTCTAAAATGGTGCCTTGGACGAATCAGAACTTGGACTCATAATCTGAGCCAGCCACAAGAGGATTGTATGGGCAGTGACTCTGGGAGATGTAGTTTAGACTTCAGTGCCTTTTGGACCAACAGCAGCAGTCTATTGTGAGTGACAGCCAATCCAGTCAAGAACTGGGAGGAACTCAAAGGAAGTGCCCGGTTTTGTCAGTTGGAGTTTCAGTTGAGCTTTGGCAGTGAAGAAGGAAGGAGCCCTGTGCTTTTCAGTGTGCAGTTTAGTCAAAAACGTGTGTAAGGCCCAGAGTTCCGGTCTGCAGCTTGTGTAACAGCTTGTTAGGACTGAATCTGTCCTGTGAAATAGAATCAAAGGATCTCTGAAGAGTAGAAACAGGCTCACCCTGTAGAAGACTGGAAGAATTGCTGAAAATTGCACTCGGTCTGTCAGGAACTGAATCTGCTGTGTGTTCTCCGGTATTGTGCAGTAATTGCGATCGGGATACAGATGCAGCCTGCCTGGTATAGTGCTTTCTTTATATTGGATGTGTGAAGAGGTTTGTGTACCTCAAGTGAGCCCTGCTGACATTGAAGGACCCTATCTTATTTGGAGGTCGTGAGTACTAATTCAGGGTCGCTCCCTGTTGAATTGCCACATTAAATCCAAATGGAATTACTGTACTGCTGACTGTTTAATTCTCCTTTTCTCTGTGTGAAAGGGCCCCTACCAGCTGCCACGGTTTGGACTAGCCACTAGGGCTTGGGTACCCAGGGACAGTAACTGATAGGATAGGCCTGTGCACAGAGCCATAGGTAGATTATTAGAGTGATAAGCTAATTAACCTGATTTCCCTGTCCTTGTTATATCCCCTAATAAATCAGAGCTGCTTGTTTCAGCAAAGTTATACTGCCTGAGGTATTTGTCTATGTTAAAGTACTGTACTGTGATTGTTGCACTGTATCTCATTTCACAGGAGGTCCCAGTGCCGAACCAGACCCGGTAGTGTATACTGTGAAGGTAATTTGATATATTGTGTGGCCACTAGTGGAAGAAAGGGGTTGCAGTGTCCCAGAGGGCTGTGACCAAGTTAGTTTAACTATTGCAAACCCTGACCTCTGGGTGGAGGCACCCGCCATTAGATCCAGGCCCTCAACCTGTTAGTGGCAAATCAGGCAGGGTAGTAGCCCCTGGGATAGCGCCATCTAGGGGTTACATCTTGGAGGCTCACCGCTGGGATTGTGTGTCCTCTAGTGGCCATATTTACGAACCACTGTTAAGAAAAATGGGTACCCGACAGAAGTGGCTGTGCACCGCTGGTGGAGTGGTGTACTGGGGAGAGATCGACCCCCAAAATGCTATGCTTATCCTGGACATCCCCCTGGGTATCAATACGGACACTGTACAGGGAGTACTTTCCAAGGTGGAAGGTTTACAAAACCCTGTGGTGGTGGGTCGGCATGCTAATCTGCTCACCCACACTTTCCTGGCCCTAGTAGAGTTTAAGGATCCCATAGATAGCTCCAAAGTGCCACAGACCATTACCCCAGAGGGAGCCCTCACTGCTTGGAGAGTGATAACTAAGGACAGTAAAGACCCGGGGGGGAATCAGCCCCCACCACTATCTGAAACTTTTGAGGAGAAATTTGCTGAATGGTTGCTGGGAGAGGGGAAAACTGTGGAGGACTTGAAGAAACTATTCTTGCCACCTGGGGTGTTCCTCCCCAACACCTCTCCTGCTCCAGTGCCTGTAATGGTGGCTGAACCAATGCAGACCCTATTTCTGCACCTGCCATTAGTCACGACTCTTACGAAGGTTGATGATCTTCTCTGGCACCCTCCCACCCCCAAGAGGAGGATGACTGGGAGACCTGGATAGACATGTTGCCCCCAAGTGCTAGAATGGCAATGCTCGGAAGGCTAAGCCTAAAGAGGGTTAGTGAGAGCCTCGAGGTCCCGCCCTGGCTACCATCCGCGCTAAACGGCCAGTAACCCTGAAGCTACTGCACAGGCCTATCTTGAGGCCTTGGAGAATGTGTATGGAGCCCAGATTCTGATGAGGACCTATGGTGGAGAGTAAGAAATGCACAACAGTACCAAGGGGAGTTGTTGTCTGTGTATGTCTCTGGCTGGAAAAATTGTTGCAAGAATGCCTCAGAAAGGGTAGTTTGCCAGCATTGAACTGGACCGAACCAGACTGGACAGAATCCTTAAGTCTGACCTTCTCAGAACTGCTGTTGCTTCAGTTACGCCTGGCAAATGACTGGAATCCCACCCTCCTATGATGAGTTAATGAGAGAAATTGAGGAGTTGAGAAAGGCGACCTCGGAGGTACCTGCACCAACAGCTGTGGCTACGACCCGAGTGACTGAGGGTGACCCATCAAGTGAAGTTCAGGGACAGAGGTTGACAGTCAATGAGTGCTCTGACAAGGAAAAGATATGCCACAATGGGACGAACTGTTGAGAGAGATCCGGGAATTCAAAAACAGTCCCTTTATGAAGGCCACGCCTGCAAGTACGGGCCCTGACCTATATCCGACTGCATCTGCTATGGGGGTGGGGGTACCCACCCATGTATCTCCTGCTGATAACAGCTCCAAACTCAATTCCTTGACCATGGAAGTGGAGAAACTGACGAGATGTCTCCAAATGCTTATCACGCCGCAGACAGAGATGGCACCCAGGTTTCCAGTTAGTAATACCCCCCCTGGCTCCCAGTGTGGCCGGCCAGCTCAAACTCCAGAAAGTATGTTTTGCTATAATTGTGGGAAAGATGGGCACATGAAGGGAATGCCAGTCCCCAAAAGACACTGACAAAGTTGCATATAGGCTAAAGGAGAGCTTCGGAGAAGAAATCAGTGGTTAAGAGGTGCACCACATGATCCCAGTGAGGGCACCAAAATGCTAATTCACGCCCTTTGTGGCAAGGTCAGTTGCCCAGGCCCCCACTACCGCCTCCAGACTGGTCCAGAATAGTGGGTCCTCCATGGAGACCACTGTAAAGGTGAATGGAGTGTCTACAAGAGCTGTATTAGACAGTGGCTCCCAAGTGACAATTATGTTCCAGGATTGGTATCAGAAGCATTTGTCAGATGTACCCTTACAACCATTAGAAGGACTGCATGTATGGGGTTAAGTGAGAAGGCCTACCTATTCCGGGTATATCCGAATTTGGCTGTCTTTCCCCACCTCCGTGGCTGGAGTGGCGAACAAGTAGAGACCCTAGCCTTAGTGTGTCCCCCACTGGACTGTATGATGGTGTCCTTTGTTGATTGGAACAAATGCTCATATGTTCGAAGGCTGGCACAGTTGTGTTATGAAAACAGGGGTCAAAGACTAGTAGAGCTTTAAGAGTTCCGCTTTAATTAAGAAGGCCTATGAGGCACAGAGAGATGCTGAAAAACAGAGCCAGAGGAACCGGGTCGGAATTATATGGAAGAAGGATCCTGAGTCTCTGATCCTGGCGCCAAATGCCCAGTGTACCTTACAGGAGAGGTCCGTATCAGAAAGGATGTTAAGAATAAAATATTAATGTTGGATGCACCAGGCATGGAAAATTGCCAGAGGGACTGCTGGTCAAGCCTAGTATTTTGCCCGCTAGAGCCCATGCTTATGCCAGAAGGGTAATGGTCCAAGTTCATAATGTGTCTGAAAGAGACATTCGAGTAAACAGAGGTTGCATCCTGGCTAATGTGCATTGTGCAGACACTGCAGTGCTACCCAGCAGCAAGAGTTCAAGGAAGAATGACAGAGTAACGCCTGACTTGTTTGATTTCGCACTCGCTGCCAGCTGAATGGAAAGTAAGGATCAGTGAGAAGCTTGCCCAGAGAGACCAGGTGTTTTCTTTAAAGGAATGGGATGTAGGATGCGTGCAAGGCTGAGCACAATATCCGGCTGCATGACGAAAGACCATTTCGTGAGAGGTCTCGACGCCTGGCACCTGCTGACATAGATGATGTGAGACGGCATCTGCAAGAGATGTTAGCTGCTGGTGTAATACAAGAATCCAGAAGCCCTTATGCTTCCCCATTGTGGTAGTGAGGAAAAGAATGGAACAGTAAGGATGTGTGTGGATTATCGCACCTTAAACGGCGCGGACTATCCCTGATCAGTACACAATGCCCCATTCAGGATGCTTTGGACTGCCTAAAGCGGAGCAAGTGGTTCTCTGTGCTGGATCTCCGCAGTGGGTACTACCAGATCCCGATGGCCCCAGAGGACCGTGAGAAGACGGCCTTTATCTGTCCGCTGTTTCTATGAATTCATGAGGATGCCTCACGGGATTTCAGGTGCCCCAGCCACTTTCAACGATTGATGGAGCGTGCAGTGGGGACATGAACTTACTAGAGTGCTTGGTATACCTAGATGATGTTATTGTGTTTGGCAGCTCACTGGAGGAACATGAGAGCAGATTATTTAAGGTATTGGACCGACTGGAGGACTTTGGCCTTAAACTGTCCATTGATAAGTGTCAATTTTTCAAACATCAGTAAAGTATGTGGACACATAGTATCCACCGAGGAATAAGACCAACCCAAGTAAAGTTGAGGCCTTGACCACCTGGCCACAGCCCAAAATCTAAAAGAACTGCAAAGATTCCTGGGATTCTGTGGTTATTATCGGCGCTCATCAAGGACTATTCAAGAGTGATCCGCCTTTACTTAACCTTACTCAAGGGTATCCCCCAACCCACAAAAAATACCAAAAGTCAGCGTCCCTCAAGACTGAAAGAGTGTATTTTCATCCGAGTGAAGTATTTGGGGCCCGCTGGACTCCTGATTGTGAGACAGCTTTTCATGAGATCATATATCAACTTACCCATGCTCCAGTGCTGGCCTATGCCGATCCAAGAAAACCTTACGTCCTGCACACTGATGCTAGCTTGCAAGGGTTGGGGGCTGTGTTGTACCAAGAGCACGAGAATGGCCTGAGACCAGTGGCTTTTGCCAGTAGAAGCCTGACCCCATCCGAAAAGAACTATCCTGTACATGAGTTAGAGTTCCTAGCTTTGAAGTGGGCTATTGTTGACCAATTCCATGAGTACTTGTATGGGGCTAAAATACTAGTAAAAACTGACAATAATCCTTTGACCTATGTGCAGACCTCAGCTAAGTTGGATGCCACTGGCCATAGGTGGCTTTCTGCATTATCTACATATGACTATGCTCTCGAATACCGGCAGGTCTGAACCACATAGATGCTGATGCTCTCCCGGAGGCCTGTTCCCCAGAATGATTGGGTCCGATTGGCAGAACCTGACATTCGGCACTCTGCCGGAAGTTTGACAGGGAGGAACAAATGTCCACGGACGCAGTGGACTGCATGGTGGATTGCTTGGGAGCCTCTGAGAATTGCATACCTGCTGCTTATTGCCACTTTTCTGCAATAGACATTGGTGCACTGCCTCAGCTGGACAATGACAGTATTCGGCGGGCTCAATCCCGCGATCCCATGATCAAAGCAGCTTTAGAAGCCCTCTATGCAGGAAAAGATGTGTCCAAATTACGCTCCACTGATTTGAGAACTGCACTGTTATACAAAGAAGGTCCTAAGTTGAAACTGATCAATAAACTGTTATACAGAGAAACAGTAGACAGAGGGGACAAGTAGACAAACAACAACTAGTGCTGCCCACTGCCTTCGAGACTCAGTACTGAGGTCCTTGCACAACCACATGGGGCACCTTGGTATAGACAGAACACTTGACTTGGTGAGATCCAGATTCTATTGGCCTAAGATGGGGGCTGATGTGGAGCAACACATTCGAACTTGTAGTCGCTGCTTACAGAGGAAAGCTTTGCCCCAGAGGGCTGCCCCCCTTGTTAACATCACCACCAGTGCACCCATGGAGCTGGTCTGTATTGATTTTCTGAGTTTGGAGTCAGATCAAAGAAATATCAGTAATGTGCTGGTGGTCACTGACCATTTCACGAGATATGCCCAAGCTTTCCCCACCAAAGACCAGAAAGCATCCACTGTGGCCAAAGTACTTGTAGAAAACTTTTTGTTCACTATGGGGCTCCACAAAGAATCCATTCTGATCAAGGGAGAGACTTTGAGAGTCGCCTGATCAAAGAGATGCTTTCTCTGTGGGGAGTGCGAAGTCCAGAA
The DNA here is from genome assembly GCA_016271365.2 of Neoceratodus forsteri. Taxonomy (NCBI): domain Eukaryota; kingdom Metazoa; phylum Chordata; order Ceratodontiformes; family Ceratodontidae; genus Neoceratodus; species Neoceratodus forsteri. The sequence continues at coordinate 283,479,941 of JADMNL010000027.1, read as the reverse complement.
CCACTCCTTACCACCCCAGGGGACCCACAGCCTGAACGCTTCAACCGCACTTTGCTAGATATGCTAGGCACCCTGCACCCAAAGGACAAGCCTAGATGGAGCCAACAAATTAGCACCCTGGTACATGCTTATAACTGCACCAAAAGTGATGCCACTGGATTCTCCCCTACCGCCTGATGTTTGGAAGAGAAGCTCGACTACCAGTAGATGTGTGTTTTGGGGTCTCTCCTGATGGGGTTCAAGCTGACAACTATTTACAGTATGTGCAAAGTTAAAGGCCCAGCTAACTCATGCGTACTAACTGGCTCAAACCATGGCTGCCAAAAGAAATCTGGCCAACAAAGAAAGGTATGATAAAAGGTGAAAGCACAGGAACTCTAGGAGGAGATCGGGTATTGCTAAGAAATCTGGGACTGCATGGCAAGCACAAGATTGCTGACAGATGGCACCATCTCCCTCACATTGTAGTGGGCAAACTAGATGATCTGCCAGTGTACAAAGTAAGGCCTGAGAATAATTCAAAAGATGTAAAACAATGCATAGAAATCATTTACTGCCCATTGGACAAATCTTAATTGAGTCTGAGCCCCTAGAAGATGCCCCTCTGGACCAGTGACTAGAGCTGCTGCTAAGAAAAGATCAAGAAAGTCTGCACCTACAGAAGCAAAGTTAAAGTGTTCCCTCCACAAGTCCCAGTTGAGCATGACTGTCAGTCCATATCGGAAGAAAGTGAGAGTGACTTTGAATACTATCCTTCTTACGAACTGAGTCAATTGTTTGGGGCAATCCCTCAGTCAATAGTGGAGACAAAGCTGGGCCTTCTGGACTGTCTAAGCCCCAGCTTCATCCCTGGAGCCAATGCTCCCAGAAAGTGAAGTGCAAAGCATCAGATCAGATGAAATGGAATCATTGTGCATGGTTGAACTGTTTGAGCTTTCAGGAGGAAATGATAGATTGGGGCAGACTGGTGATACACCCGAACAAGAAGAGTATTTTGAGTGCCCTGACAGTCCACTGCCAGTGTCCGAAAGCTCTCCATGCGAGCCAAATGTTGTGGACTCAGAAACTGTAACTCCTGGAGCTGAAAGTGCCCCAAGTTCTAGCCTCTACCCCCATGGAGACTCCCTGACAAGTGAGGACAATGCTGAAAATGAGGCTCAGAGTGCAGAGACTATAACAGTTCCCCTAGAAAGACTGGTCGAGCTGTAAAGCCTGTGGTGCACCTCAGTTATGATTCACTTGGGAGGCCTGTGGACTTGCCTCTCAATGTTGTCCATAAAGGAGTGTATGTGTCCCCAGCTCATTGCCCAAACTGAGCATCAGTGCTAACTCCAAGTTACTTGTGTTGCTCTTTATGATGGTGCCCTTGCCCCATCCAGCCCCAAGGTAACTGATAGGAAGGGCCCCTCTCTTCAGGTTTCATGTACAAGAGGTAATAACTTGAGTTATGGTACAATGTGTATGTAATACTGTGTAAAGAGTGACATACTGCAATGTTTCAGAAATGTGTTCTTGGTAAAATGATATATTGACTGATGATTACATATGCGAGCCTAATGCAAATGTATATGGTTGCAGTTGAAACTTATAGGTACTTGCTTGACGCTGACGCCAAGCTTTCCCAGGCTAGGAAGGGTGTAACCCCTGCAAATGGGGGTTCCCAAAAGACTTCCAGGAGCTTGCTTGAATGCTCCAAGCCTGAATGGTGTTTGGCATTTAAGCCATTTATCAGTGAGTGTTTTTAGAACCTCTGTACTGTCTCTTAAGAGCTGTCTGCTTGCAGACATAATTAGTTTGTATGGGGGACTGTGTGTTTCTTTGATTGAGTACCACTCAAGCTGCTGCCAATTCACTTCATTTTTGCAGTCACTAGGAGTGCAAAGGAACCTATCTGAAAGATGTAACTGTTTGCCAGAAATTATTTAGAGTAATAATGAAATTACAGTTTGTCTAACCTGCTTTTGCAGTCAGAACTGTGTCTGCTAGTTCCCATTCTAGTTTTGAACTGCTGAACTGGACCAATCAGTGTGGGGTAAGCTAGCTCTAAAATGGTGCCTTGGACGAATCAGAACTTGGACTCATAATCTGAGCCAGCCACAAGAGGATTGTATGGGCAGTGACTCTGGGAGATGTAGTTTAGACTTCAGTGCCTTTTTGGACCAACAGCAGCAGTCTATTGTGAGTGACAGCCAATCCAGTCAAGAACTGGGAGGAACTCAAAGGAAGTGCCCGTTTTGTCAGTTGGAGTTTCAGTTGAGCTTTGGCAGTGAAGAAGGAAGGAGCCCTGTGCTTTTCAATGTGCAGTTTTAGTCAAAAACGTGTGTAAGGCCCAGAGTTCCGTCTGCAGCTTGTGTAACAGCTTGTTAGGACTGAATCCGTCCTGTGAAAAGAATCAAAGGATCTCTGAAGAGTAGAAAACAGGCTCACCCTGTAGAAGACTGGAAGAATTGCTGAAAATTGCACTCGGTCTGTCAGGAACTGAATCTGCTGTGTGTTCTCCCGGTATTGTGCAGTAATTGCGATCGGGATACAGATGCAGCCTGCCTGGTATAGTGCTTTCTTTATATGGATGTGTGAAGAGGTTTGTGTACCTCAAGTGAGCCCTGCTGACATTGAAGGACCCTATCTTATTTGGAGGTCGAGTACTAATTCAGGGTCGCTCCTGTTGAATTGCCACATTAAATCCAAATGGAATTACTGTACTGCTGACTGTTTAATTCTCCTTTTCTCTGTGTGAAAGGGCCCTCACCAGCTGCCACGGTTTGGACTAGCCACTAGGGCTTGGGTACCCAGGGACAGTAACTGATAGGGATAGGCCTGTGCACAGAGCCATAGGTAGATTATTAGAGTGATAAGCTAATTAACCTGATTTCCCCTGTCCTTGTTATATCCCCTAAATAAATCAGAGCTGCTTGTTTCAGCAAAGTTGTACTGCCTGAGGTATTTGTCTATGTTAAAGTACTGTACTGTGATTGTTGCACTGTATCTCATTTCACAGGAGGTCCCAGTGCCGAACCAGACCCGGGGGTAAGTGTATACTGTGAAGGTAATTCTGATATATTGTGTGGGCCACTAGTGGGAAGAAAGGGGGGTTGCAGTGTCCCAGAGGGCTGTGACCAAGTTAGTTTAACTATTGCAAACCCTGACCTCTGGGTGGAGGCACCCGCCATTGGATCCAGGCCCCTACACCTGTTAGTGGCAAATCAGGCAGGGGTAGTAGCCCCTGGGATAGCGCCATCTAGGGGTTACAGGTGTAACTTGCTCAATCACATGAGTGCAGTGTGCATACATTATGGAGCATACACAAACAGAGAAGAAGAAGAAGTAAGTGCCTCTACTGGGACTTGAATCCAGGCTGCCTGGAGTACCGTTCTGACTGCACTACCAGCTGTGCCACCAAGGCAACTGGAAACTGGGCTGTCCCCGAGTACTTTACTCTTTCTCAAATACATAACCTGCTGGCTGCACAAATAATTTCATTTGTTCAATCACGTGAGTGCGGTGCACATATATTACGGAACACAAAAAAACAGAGGAGAGAAAGAACTAACTGCCTCGACTGGGACTTGAAACCAGGCCACTCGCAGTTTTGTTCCGATTGTGCTATCAGCTGCGCCACCAATGCAACTGGAAACTGGGCATTTACTTACTTCTTTCTCTACTCTGTTTGTATGCGTTCCATAATATATGAACACTACACTTGTGATTAAATAAATGTAATTATTTGTGCAGCCACCAGGTTGTGCATTTGAGAAAGAGTAATGTACTTGGGGACAGCCCAGTTTCCAGTTGTCTTGGTGACAGAGCTGGTAGTGCAATCAGAAAGGTACTCTGGGCAGCCTGGGTTCAAGTCCCAGTCAAGGCACTTACTTCTTTCTCTCCTCTGTTTGTATGTATTCCATAATGTATGCACACTACACTCATGTGATTGAATTATTTGTGCAGCCACCAGGTTGTGCATTTGAGAAAGAGTAATGTGCTTGGGGACATTTCAGTTGCCTTAGTGGTGCAGCTGGTAGTGCTATTGGAATGGTACTCCAGGTGACCTGGGTGCAAGTCCCAGTCGAGGCACTTCTTCCTCTCCTGCTTGTAAATGTGTAAACTGTACCTTCTCCAAGCTGTAATGGCCAGATCGCTGTAGTTGGAAACCATTATAAGTGAGTCCCTGACTAGACTGGAACCTCCCAGACATGGACTCGGCTAGAAGTAGGGCCATCCTAGAGTCCTTGCAGGGGGCATTTCTCAGGCAACTAGAAACATAGAGACATAGAATTTGATGTTAGAAAAGGACCACTTGGCCAGCCCAGTCTACCCCTTGTTTCCCTGTCTATACTGTCAATGCAGACCCAACTTGATCTAGACTCCGCCCCCCCCTTGCTTACCACTAAGAGTCCCTTGTGCCTATACATGCATTTATGAGTCCCAGCACTGTTTTCACCCCACCACTTCTACTGAAAGACTGTTTCAGGCATCCGCCGCTCTTTCAGTGAGGAAGTACTTCCTCACATCTCTCTTAAATTTACACCCTTGCAGCTTCATTGCTTGTCTCCGTATTCTCCGGTATCTTTTCCTCTGAAAAATACTCCTGTCCTGTGCCTTATTTCTCCCATGAGATATTTATAGGTCCCTATCATATCCCCCCCCCCCTTCCAGGTGCCTTGTCGCATTGCCTCTCCACCTTGAGGTCATCAGATTTAATTACGTCCAGGTCCCTTGCAATATTTCTTCTCCTATTTTGTACTCTGCCTCTGGGTTTCTATACCCTAAGTGTACGATTTTGTACTTTTTTGCATTGAAACCCAGCTGCCATGCCCCTGACCACTCCTGGAGCGTTCTCAGGTCACTGCTCATTCTTTCCACCCCATCTGGTCAGAGAGCCCACTCGAGATGGAGCAATACTGGACATGGTGCTCACAAAGAAGGACAGCGTTGCAGATGAAAAGGTGGGATGCCACCAGGGACCAGCAATCACTGTACAGCCTAGTTTAACCTAAGGTTGGCGGCCGAGACAAACCACACAAGGACAAGGGTCCTGGACTTCAGGAGGGCAGAATAAAAAAAAAATGGGTGAATACCTCAGAGACGACCTAGTTGGGGGAGGGGGGGATATTGGGCTAAATTAAGGGATGGCACAGTGAAGGCAACAAACCTCTGAGTGAAATATGTGAGCAAAAACAGGAGGAAAAAGAGACCACTATGGGTGTTGTCGAGTGAAGTGGCTGCCAAGGTAAAAGCTAAAAGGGTGGCATTCAGGAGGTACACAGAGATGTAGAGGGAAGAGGATATGGAGGAAAAAGCAGAGGGAAGCAGGGAAGGTGGTGAGGGGTGCAAAGGCTCAAACAGAGGAAAGACTAACCAAAGGGGTGACTAAAGGGAACAAGACCTTTTTTAGATACATAAGCAAACAAGGAAGATGAGAAGGATTGTGAGGTTAAGAAGGGCAGGGGCAGACTGTGCGACTGTGCAGAGGAAGATGAAGAACAAGCCGTTATCCTGAATAGATACTTCTGCTCATATTGGAGGGAGGGATGGACCATACAGAAGCAGCAGCAACACTGGGGGGGGTAGACAAAAGTCCATTCACAGAGGAAACAGCCCTGAGAAGACATGAATCTGAAAGCGTATAAGGTTATGGGGCTGGACGTGGTACACCCAAAGGTGCTGAGGGAGCTTAGGGAGGTACTGGTTGCACCCTTGGCAGCCTTATTTAATGACTCCCTGAAGACAGGAGAGGTTCCAGAGGATTGGAGGAGGGCAGATGTAGTCCTGCTTCATAATAAAACCAGCAGCAGGGAGAAGGCTGGCAACTGTAGGCTCGTCAGTCTAACATCAGTGGTGGGGAAGTTAATGGAGACACTTAATAGAAGGGCTAGTGGAGTATCTCGATCCAGCAGGTTACAAGATCAAAGGCAGTATAGACTGTTGGGGGCCGGGTTATGATGTCAGACAAACCTGAGCGATTTCTTGGACTGGGTGACCAGGGAAATAGAACAGGGTAGGGAGGTGGACTTGACCTATTTACACTTCAGCAAGGCCTTCAACATCGTACCACATAGGAGGTTCATAAGGAAACTGGGCAGTTTGGGGGTGGGACCAAGTTGGTAAACTCAGCGCAGAACTGATTGATGGATAGGCAACAGAGGATGGTGGTAAACGGCACTCACTGTAATGATGGGATAGTGACCAGTGGGGAATCTCAGGGCTCAGTACTGGGACCAATCTTCTTCAGTGCCTTTATAAATGACATTGCAGAAGAGCTAGAAGGGAAGGTATGCCTCTTTGCAGATGACACCAAAATCGGCAATAGGGTAGATACTTGTTAGGGGATGGACAGAAGGAGTAGTGACCTGAGGAAACTCAAGGAGTGGTTGAGGGTATGGCAGGTAGGTTTCAGTGCAAAATCATGCACCTGGGGCACAGAAACTAAGAGGTGGGGTGTAAAATGGGGGAAGAGGTATTAATGGTCACTAAACAGGAAAGGGATCTTAGGGTTATCATGTCTGATGACCTCAAGGTGGCAAGGCAGTGCAACAAGGTAGTAGGTAGGGCCAGTGGGATGTTGGGGTGGATATAGATGGGAATCACCAGCAGGAGGAGAGTGGTGGTATTACCACTGTATCGATTGTTGCTGAGATCCCACCTGCAGTACCGTGCACAGTTCTGGAGACTACACCTCCGGAAGGACATAGACAAGGTAGAGGCTGTCTAGAGGAAGGTAACTAAAATGGTGCAGGGACTGTATCATAAGCCCTATGAGGAGAGACTGAGGGATCTCAATGTGTACACCCGGGGGGGGGGGATGGCATGACAGAGACTATAAGTACCTCACAGGGGTAACTAAGATGCAAGAGAGAAGGTGCACAAGAATGGGGGGCGGTCATGCAGTGAAGCTGGAAGAGGGCAATTCAGGAGGGATGTGAGGAAGTACTTCTTCATGGAAAGAGTGGTGGACACCTGGAACTGTCTTTCAATGGAGGTGGTGGTGGTGGGGGCAAAAACAGTGGTGGGCTTCAAGCATGCATGAAATAGGCACAAAGAAATCTTGGCATAAAGCCATTCGGGGATGGGGGGGCTGGAAACAGCCAATGATCAAGTATGGTCTGCAGTGTCAATATAGGCAGGGAATAAATGGGCAGACTGGGTGGGCCAAGCAGTCCTTATCTGCCAACAAATTCTATGTTTCTATGACTCAATGGTGTATCCATTTCTCATGAATAAAATTATTATTAGCAGTATTATTATTATTATTAGCTGCAGCTTTTTGGCAAAAGGAGTATGCGGCTTAACAGTGTTCTTCCCTTTATAGCACTGCCCCTTGCTCTAAAAGATAGGGCTGCCGTGTTTGCACTCTTCATCTTTCTGGTTGATCAAATTAACATCTTGCAGCTAATTTCAGTGCCGACTTGTGGGCCAGTGTCAGGGTATATGCAAACAGTCTGTATCATCCCTTTGAAATATAAGTGCATTACTTTCCTATAGAGTGCTACATGCTTGGCCCCCGCAACTGGCCCCAGTATGGGATTCTTGGCTTGCTCACAAACCAGGTTGATCAGATCTGCCAAACAGAACTGGTTTTGTCAGACTCTGATCCGATTTTCGGATTCATGATTTTCAGAACTGCAGCCTGAAAATCCTAATTCTGAAACTGAATCCTAAAACCTATTTTTACACAGGAATTTAGGATTTAGGATTTCAAATCTGAAAGTGATTCCGATGTGATGCCCTTTTAGGATTTGAATCAGAACTGGATTAGGATTCAGACATTCCTGAAATCCTAAATCTTAAAACCTGATCAGAATCAGTCAATTCAAAGCAGCCGTACTCATAAATCCCTGCCTCCCAAGTGGCAGCCTGAAGTGCACTCCTGGGCCAGTGAACCAGAAACTTCATTTGTTGGTGGTATTTGCTTTTGGAATCACATGGCCCACATTCTTCTACCTATGGGGTTTCATAAAGCCAGACTGGAATGGAGTTAGGAAGGGTGAGACAAGGAAAACAGAGAGAAATAAGAAGGCCTGGCTGGCTGGAGTAGCGAGACATGGATCATGTTAGGGGTGGAACACTATTCCCCTTGACCCCTCCTCAAATTATTAATAACCTCCCCATTTGCCTTTTCACATTTCTCCATGTCATATCTCAGAACTGTTCTAACGAAAGCACTTCAGCTCCTACTCTCTCCAGAGACATGCTGTACTTGATGACAAGTTTTAATGTCATTATTGAACAGATACAGTAAAATACTTTGATTTATTTTATTTAAGTGGAGGTTAGGGAAAGAAGGTAAACCATTTTATAAAGAATGTACAATTTACAGTACATTCTGACATACAATGACGGAGATTAAATGCAATATTTTAAATGTGAAAGCACTCACATATTACTGATTTTTTTCATATGATCATAGAGATGTTGCTTTGGAAAGACAGTACTTTAAATAAACACAATTGTGTAATTTAAGCAGATCAGGTGCATAAAAGGGAAAATATTGTTCTTCAGTTTTTATCTCAGCCCAGATTTAAACCACATTCAAATGTATTCGCTTTATCCCTGCACAGGTTTTTCCTGGTATTTTAGGCTCAAATTGCACAAAATTAACTTTCTCCAAAATGGATATGTCAAGATATAAGAGTTAGAGGTAGGCTGCCCGGGTGGGGTGGTGGGGGGGGGATTGCTATCTAGATAATCATCAACACATTCTTTTAGTCTGCTCAAGATTTCTCATACCCCAAACATTTCAACTGGAGTTATTATTTGCAAACTCATGGTTACCATCAAATACACTGACCATCAATTTAATGAACTCCTCTGATTTAATAAAACTCACATCTTTGAGTAAGTTTTCAAATTGGTTGAGTAAAAGATCCTTCTTTAGGACGCCTATGTTACATTGTGGTCCCCCCAATACGTTTTTAATATATGCGGTTGCTGGGGCAGTTAATCCTTTTTAGGTCATATGCTCCTATTTCTCCTTATCGCTGGGAATAGGAGTTTACAGGAAGGGCAGGATCCAGGTAAAGGTGGGAGGGAGGGAGGTAGCCATACCTGAACCACTTGTCCTGGGGGAATCCCTGTTTACATTCACATACAATCTGAATTCGCTAAGGACCATTCTCCAACCAGCCTCAATGTCTCTTGTGCACGTCCCTTTAAAGAGCTTCTGACACAGCTGAGACAACTCTGAAAGAATGTAATATTCAGGCATAAATGTTGCTTATATTTTGTATTTGATTATGTAATTCTCACCCTTATTTCCATATCACTAAGAGAATGTGCATGAATACAGTATCTTTGCCTTTTTAGCTCTGGCTGTCTGCCTATTCCTGACATCATAATTCTGTTTATTACATCAAAATATGTTGCTGTGGAGATAATTATGATGTCATAAACAGGGGATTGTGATATCATGTGTAGAGAAATAGCCAGAGTAGATACAGTCTAGGGGACAGGGATCTTGTTTTCATGCAACTATTTTCAGTAACAAAGAAAATTAGGAATTCATTACTGAAAATATATGACATACTGTAATAAAGAAAATGCACTGGAGTTCAATATAAATCTTACATTTTTCAAAGTTTTCCCAATGCTGTCAGTGGCTCTTTAAGTTATGACACTTAAATTGTATATAATAATGTGTTATGTATAAGAAAACAGTTTTTACATGCTTTTCTCTGTGTTGCACTAGTGTATGTTTTTACATTGTAATGACCATTTTTGAACAATAAGCACTAACTAACTAACGAACATAGCCCATTTTTCTAAAAAAAGAAAATTCCTTCTAAGTTATCTCTCTTACAGAATAGGAACTGCGGGTTCCAACTAGTTTCCTAAGTAAACAATACATGGCAGTACAATATAGATAATACTGGATGGGCAACTATGCACAGCCAGTGTGTTCAGCCAAAGACGGGTTCTGATTCCCTCTGACCTTGAGAGCGAAGATTGAGAGGTCTGTAGGAATCAGAACCCCCGAGGTGGCAGAACACACTGGTTGTGCACAAAGTTTGTTATCCTGTATTTTTATAGTTGTATAGTATTACATGAAATATGCATGTGGCGGTTCGTTCGCTTTCAGAATGAAACTGACTTGTGCAGTCTCTAGAGGTTTTAGAATGCTGTTGTACTGGCTGGCCTGGTGGCGCCGAGGGTTGAGGTGCTGGATGCCACACCTCGCGCTACGCTGGTGACCCGGGTTTGGGAGCAAGCTCGGGCGCTGGTGGGTCGGCAGGGGCAGGCTGAGGACGGAGTGCCTTGTGGTACTGTCCTCCCCGGGAGAACGGGTTGGGGCAGCTCGGCGTGCTGGCGACCCCCGGTGGAGATCAGGGGACGTTGCAGCAAGCCAGGCAGCACAAGAATACCGTGGCCACCGCTGGCAGGGTTGCCATGCGCCAGAGCGTCGGGGCATGCCCACGCAGGGTGGGGGATCCAGCACAAAACAAGGAAAATACCGGCTTTGTGGAACAGACGACAGCACCTGTCCCCCATGCCCTCCGCCGGGTTCTCTTTGGCTGGCCTTCCAGTTCCTCCCTCCGGGTCCCACCTGCAGCCGGAGTCTGACTTACAAGTGAGCCCAAGAGGCGAGGGCAACCCTCCCCAGGTGGGTGAAACCAGGGGTGCTGGCTGTGGGGGGGGGGTAGAGGAGGCACAGACTGAGGGATCCACAGGCGGGCAGGATAAAGGACGGGATGCTTGGCAGAAGGTCCCACGAGCCGTGACCGAAGCGAAATAGTCTCAAACAAAAAAAAAAAGCTGTTGTACTACAGAAGGGTACAGTCACATTCCATGACCTTTGAACTGTGGTACAACAGCATTTTGAAAGAGATGGAATTCTATACAGAACAATGCTCTACTATACAACTTTATTGGACTGGTTCTTCCATTCAGACTGTACCTAAAAATAGAATGTTTGCAGCCATGCTATTTTTTGGAATATTGGATTCACTGCAGATCCTGAACTTCTGTGTGCAATTTTCTTTGTTGGTCCAATGAAAGGGACTGCAATCTTCACGAATCCAGACTATTTCAAATTGCTGCACATGAGTGTGCAGGTATCAAGACACCAACAGCACATGATACAGAAAAGCTGCAGAATAGAAAGTATAATCTTGCATTACATAATAAGATCTCCCAGAAAAGCTCTGTCCACTCACAAGCGGCATCATCGTGTTCCTTTCAAGTAAAGGTCTCTTCTGAAAGACCCCCAATTAGGTTGCAAAGGCACTTAAACAGCCTTGCCATTGCCAGTTTGTAGGGAATGACAGGAATTCTGGAGGAGATGTCTAATACCATTCTGCTGACCTCTCCCAATCTAGAGTTCACGGTTCACCTGGCAGCATCTCTGAGGAACTGCGCAGATATCATGACCTAACACAAATAGACAAAGTCAGAATGGCTGGGGGGAGGGGGAGGGTAGCGTTAGCCTTGGGAATGAAGCTATGGGATTTAATCTATCAATCATGCTATCAAATGTAGCTAGCTTCAGCAGCAGCACTGAGGGGCGCTTTGAAACAGTCCAGCTGAGATGAATGAGGGATCAGGCAGCAGCCTAGGCCGTGATCACTCCTCTTGCACAGGAAATAAGTGCTTCTAGGGACAAGGCACGTGCAAGGAAGGTAAAGAAAACTTATAAGATGGGAAGAAAAAATGCTGCATTTAGCTGCATGGAATTTTCAATTCCACTTCTGCTGGAATTCTGCATAATTCCAGAAAATCCACCTGATACCATAGCATTCCCTTGGAAGCAGAATTACAAAATTCCAAAGGTGGGACGTTAACCATGGAATCACATTCCCACACATTGCGGATTCATTTTCAGCCCTGCAGACTTTATCTGCAGGATATTATTTTGCGGTATGTGTAGTAATAGTTTTCAGAATTCCACAAATTAAAAAACGTTCTATTTCTTTTTCTCTATGCAGTTAATAAGCCACTGTGAGGCAATTCTGAAAATCCAATTGTAGAAATGAAGGGAAAACTGTGACTCCTACCGGGATTCGAACCCAGGGACCTTGCCATTCCGTGGCATGCTCTTAACCACTTGAGCCATAGGAGCCCCAAGTCATTAAGCTTTCTGAGTTTTCCCTTGAAACACACACATTCATTTCATGGTGTTGAGAAACAGCAACTAGCCAGTCTCTTAAAACTCAAATTACTTCCCATTTCTTTCTCTTACTAAGCCACTGCGAGGCAATTTTGAAAATCCAGTTGTAGAAATGAAAGGAAAAGTGTGACTCCTACCGGGATTCAAACCCAGGGACCTTTTCCTCTAGGTCTGAATTCCACTAGAACCACTGCTCACACAGTGCTGCGCTCTTTCTCAGTGGACAAACAACCCACCCCTGTTGTCACAGCTGGGAACACTTTGCTTTAGATATGGTACCTTTGTAGCCTGTCTCTTTGGAAACAGATCACAGACTTGCCAATGTACCCTTTGTTATCTATACCTGAAATGACTCAGTCACAGGTAGCATAACATATATAAAAATAACATTTAATACTCCATGATATTTACATACGTTACAGGATAATACACACTAAAGACTACAGGGAATATGGTATGTTGTTTGTCTGACAGCAGCACCTTTGGAGGTTAGTAGTGCACACTCCCCCACTGCCCTTTGTCATCTGCAAACAGACACAACCTGCCCTGAATTCCCTTTCCTATGTCGTTGATGAACAAACTGAAGGGGACTGGACCCAGAACAGATCCATGTGAAACTCTGCTAGTTACTTCTGTTTCCTCTGATCTGACCCCATTCATTGTAGCTCTGCTGCCTGCCTACCAACCAATTCCCTACCCACCTTACTATTTCCCTAGCAATTCAGAGATCTCTCATCTTCTTTAGCAGCCTTCAATGTGGCACTGAGTCAAATGCCTTGCTGAAGACAAAGTAGACTAAATGTACTACGGCCCTTATCAACTACCAAAGTATTAATAAATAAATGAAATAAATCTTTGTACTGTTTGGCAATGCACTGGTAACTGCTGATGTTGATCCCACTGACATAACTGTAACCCTGGTATTGTACGGTAATGTCTGCATATAGTACCTATTGAAAAGGAGCCTCGGCTCAACTGGGGTCATTATTCATATCATGTGACAATGATTGTGAATAACAGTTTTACTACTACTACTAAATACATACATACATACATACATAGGTTACCCAGTTAAAAAATACTACCAGGTTAGTCTGACAAGACCTCCTTGTCACAGATCCATGCTGCTTACTATTCTGAAGACTGTTTTTCTCAAGGTATTCCACTAGATCTTCTTTAACTAGTGTCTCCATCAGTTTCCCTACCACAGAGGTAAGGCTGATGGCTCTGTAGCTTCCGGCCTGCTCTTTGTCCCCTCCCTTGTGCAGCGGAACCATGTCTGCCATCCTCCAGTCCCTGGGATCAACAACTTGCTGTACAGAGCTATTGAACAGTCTCACGGCTGGTGCAGCCGACACTGATGCCAGTTCCCTCAGAGCGCTTGGATGCATCCAATCTGACCCCAGGGCCTTGTTTACTTTTAGGGCTGCTAGTTCCTTTTGACTCTTTGGCCAGTAAATTTCTTCAGATTCATTTTTGGGACCCCTCTATTAGCTGCCATTATGCCTCTGTCTTTCTCTCTTTCTAGCAAGGGCCCGCTATTCCTCTTTAGTGATTACTGAGCAAAAGTAGTTCTTTTGCACAGTTGCCTTTTGCCCATATTCCTCTATTACTCTGCCCCCTCCATTAGCCTGACAATTCCCCCTCCCATCTGTTTTTTTCTCATATATCTAAAGAACTGTTTTCCCCCCTCCCTTGACCCCCACTGCAGTACGCAGCTCTGTGTCTGCCTTTGTGAACCTGACTGCCCTCTTGGCCTCTCTATTTTTTCCTGATACTCGTCCCATTCTTCATCCCCCTACTTTTCTCTGTACCTTATAAAGGCCCTCTTTTTAGTCCTCCCTGCCTCCCTGACCCTTTCAGAGAACCAAATTGATCTCTTACGCAGGTTTCTCTTGATAACATTTCTTGTGCACATTTTTGTTGCCTTGAGAATGGCTCCTTTAATAACGCCACATATTTTCTCCAGTCCCATAATGCTGTTACCCCAGTGAACCTGTCCTGCCCAGTTCCACCTCTTATGGCTGAAATCTGCCCTCCTGAAGTCTAGCACATCAGCCTGTGATGAGGACTTACTGGTGCCCAGGACCTCCTCTAACCATATAGTATTGTTGGCTATGGACTCCAGTGGTTCCCCCACCCATACTCTGACTACTCTTTCCAAGTTGGTGAGCATTACATCTAGAATGATGGTCTAGTGGGACCCCTGAACTACTGTACCAACATGACGTCCTGCAAAACATGAAGCAGGACCTGGCTTCTGGCACTCCTGCCCACTGGGATGTACCAGCTGATGTCCAGGAGATTGAGATCTCCTACTGTTGCAACCTCCCCTTTGCAGCCCCCAGTTCATTATCTCGATCTTCTCCCTGCCCTTGTGAACTGTTAACCACCCCTGTGCGAGTCTTCCTACTTGATGACTTTGTGAGCTGAATTTACAGTGATTTTACCTCCCCTTTCCCCACAGTGGTAGCACCCTCTACTGCCTCAGTCCTTTCCTGCTGTAGACTGCCATACTTCCACCCCTACCCATCACTCTGTTACACCTATTGGAGGTGCAGCCTGGGATTGCTATGCTTCAGTCTCGGTTTACACTGGCCCAAGTTTCTGTAACAGCCACCATATTCAGCCCAGAGTCTGCCACCAAAGCCTGGAGCTCACTAATGTTACTACCCAGACTCCTGGCATTGAGGCATACCACCCTCCAAAATTCTCCTGCACCTCTGTTGGTTCCCACTTGCACTCTGTGACAGGGTTGGGTAAGATCCTATTCCATTTGTTATGCAGAGAGTGTTAAAGGCAAGGATCTAAAGAAATCCTTCACAAAAGAGCTGAAATTGAGGTGAAATGAACTGGGTCGAGACTACTGACATTGGAGGTGCTGGGAACTTGATCTTGGACTACTGACGCTGGAGGTGCTGGGGATTTGGACTTGATTTGAGGTGAAATGAACTGGGTGGAGACTACTAACACTGGACGTGCTGGGAACCTGATCTTGGACTACTGATGTTGGAGGTGCTGGGGATTTGGACTTGAACTTGGTGACTTGGACTTGAATGTGGTGGCTATGGTTATTAATTCTTGATGCCTATGGTTTGCACATGCTTTATTATTTCTAAAAAGTCTTGACTGTGGGTTGGGGCTGAGGAGGGGGTGAGGGTCAGGGCCAAAAAAATACATAAGGGTGATTTTAGGACTGTATCTAAGTATCACGGAAGAAATGGTAGGGCAGCACAGAGGAGGGTGACCAAGGAGGGATCTTTGCAGGGTGGTGGGGTGCAGTGGCTGTGGAATGCTATGATCCCAAATTGGGCTTGCAGGATGGGGTGGGGTTGTATGATGTATAAGCAGCTCACTCAGCTGAGAGAGGAAGTGGTGGGGCTAAGGTGGGGGTTAAATGGGGGGAAGCTAGGGAAAGGGGGTAGAGAGACAGGGACAGTATAAGCCAAGGAAGGAGTGAGAAGGGCTGAGTGGATTCACTGGAGGATCAGATATACTGCTGCAGAAGTCAAGGGCTTGGGAGGGAGAGGATGGAAGGGGATTCAGAGGGGAAAGACCAGAGGTGGTAACAGACAACAGCAAGTCCAGATTTGGGACAGGGATGCCCTAGACAGGAGGAAAGGGGACAGTGGGAACTGACAGCAAGAAGTCTAGAGGCACAAAATGATGCCTGTAGCTAGAGAAAAGGGGTCAGTCAGGGATCAGGAGGAATGGAAGACAGTAGGCTCAGGAAAAGGCAGATGGATGCCCAGTATGAAGGACAACACAGGCATAGGTGAAATGGGCCAGAGGGTGGAAGTAACAAATAGTTTTGCCCTCCTAGGTATTCTAGCCGAGGACATTGGAGAGGAAGGGGTCCGGTAGGGGCCATCAGAGAAGAGGGTGCAGAGCGACTGGGGGACATGGGGGGGGGGAGATCTTAGGTGTAGTGGAAGGGGGGAGGAGGGAGCAGGCACATCGCATGCAGGAGAAGGGGTGGAGAAGGGGACGGGCACATTAGGGACACACCAAAAGATGGCACTAGGGGTACTGTGGCATAAGAAAAGGGGCAGGAAGGAAGCACTGGAAGAGCTGGAGTTGAGCTCCTGGAGGCTGAAAATGAACTGGAGGAAACCCTGCAGGGTAGGAGCTGTAGTAGGAGGCTGGGGCATGCACGGGGCAAGGTGCAGGAGAGGGGAAATATGCAGACAGGGCAGATGGTAAGGAGGAAGACTTCCCCATGTGGGGTGCAGTGCTCAAAACCTTCTGCAAAGATGGTCAGGACAGGAACAGTTGGAGGGGGATCAAGCACAGTTGGCACAATCTCGCACAGTGATGCAGACGAGGGAAGTCCAGGAGCAGTTAGAGGGGGGTCAGGTGAAATTGGATCATGCTCAAGCAGTGATGCAGGAGGGGCCTGCAGGGATGAAGAAAGCTAGGCAGAAGTGCAAGGGATGGAGAGGTACAGGAGGGGGGGAGTCTGATGAAAGGCTAAAGGGAGAGGGTGAAGAGGTACAGATGCTGGGTGTGTGTAAAAATCAGGATAGGCTAAGTGATGGGGAACAAAAGATGAGCAGGGGAAGAAACCAAGCCAGGATGGAACATCAGGAGGAGTCCAAAGGGAGCCAAACCCCGCAACACAAAGCTAGAGGCCAAAAGGACACCCAGGAAGCAGGGGGCAGTAGAGTGACACTTTTGGGGGACTCAATAATTAAGGGGCTAAAATGGGGAAGGAAGGGAGCAAAAAACAATGCAGTATGGGTACAGTGCATGCCAGGGATGACGGTGCTGGAGGTGAGGCATCATATTCCTTCCTGGGGTAAGCAGCAGGATGAAAGGACACATCTGGTGTTTCACCTGGGCACAAATGACTTGGAAGGGAACAGTCTGATGGAGGTACAGGCAAGATTCAAGGAACTTGCTAGGTTCTATAGGAGCAACACTGTTTTTCCTTCCATTTCCTTCTCTGAGGTGTTGCCAGTACCAAGAGCGAGCACACACAGAAAGGAAAAGATAAGAGCATTCAACAGTTGGCTACAAGGTTGGTGCAGTCGGATGGGGTTCGGCTGGATAGATGACTGGGGCTCTACATGGGAGGAGGAGGGGCTGTATGCCCAAGACAGGCTGCACCTGAGCTCTTCAGGGGCAGCTGCACTAAAGAGTAAACTGGGGGACTTCGTGGCAAGGAAGTTCAATTGAAACTAAACAAGGAGGGGCTAAGGACAGGGCCAGCCTTACGTGAGGCAGAGCAGAGAGGCTATCAGCCTCTCCCTCCTAGTCACAACATTCATCAAGGGAACACTTAGCAGCAGGGAAGGACAGGATGGGGCTACATGTTGGAGGGCCTTGGCTGCAAATGCCAGGAGCCTGGGGAACAAAATGGGAGAACTGGAGGCCACCACGATGGAGGAGAACCTAGACATTGTAGCAGTGAGTGAGACTTGGTGGAACGAGCACCATGCCTGGGAGATGGTGATCCCAGGGTATCGGTTGTTTAGGAAGGATCAGGAGGGGAAGAGGGGGGTAGGGGTGGCATTATATATCAGGGGAGGGATTGGGGCCATGGAAGGGCAGGATGAGGAGGGGGAAACAGAGATAATGTGGCTCACCCTAGACAGGGGGCCGGGGAAAACATGCGTGTTGGGGTAGTCTATAGGCCTCCTATGCAGAGGGAGGAAGGGGATAGACACTTTGTAGAATCAGTAGTGAGGATGGCACGGAGAGGGTAAATTGTGCTAGTTGGGGACTTAAACCTTCCGGACATCAACTGGGAGGCCCAGACAGCAATCTCCGCAAGGAGCAGGGGCATCTTAGAAGCTTTTCAGGGCATATTCCTACAACAAAGGGCCAGTGAGCCCACTAGGGGAGTAAACCTGTTGGATGTGGTCCTCACAAGTGGGGACAGTGTGAAGGAGGAGGAGGTGGAGGTGGGGGAAGAGCTTTGCACCAGTGACCACAAGGCTGTCAGGTTCAGGGTGAGAGCAGGCAGGGAGAGGGTTAGGATGAGAACCAAGGTAATGGACTTCAGAATGGCTGACTTTCATGGAATGAGGAAAGTAGTTGGGGAAGAAATGTTGAGGATAGGGAATGTGCAGGGGGTGGAGGAATTATAGGCAGCCATCAAGAGGTGGGTATTTAAAGCCATGGACTCATGTATAAGAAGGGTAAGAAAGAATAGAAGACAGAAAAGACCTCTATGGTTCACTAGAGAGGTAGCGTTAGGGGTCAAGGAGAAGTCTGAAGCATTCAAGAGGTACAGGAGGACACAAAAGGATGAGTACAGGGAAACCTAGAGGGGAAAAAGAAAGGAGGCTGGGTAAAAGATAAGGAGGGCTAAGGAGGCCACTGAGGAGAGGACAGTGAAGCAGGCAAGGAGGGGGGACAAAACCTTCTTTAGGTACGTTGGAGAAAGGAGGAGGGTACAGCATGGGATTGGAAGGATAAGGGGGGGAAGTAGAACAATACTGGAAGAGGACTTCGAAAAAGCAGAGGCATTAAACAGCTATTTTTGCCTCAGTCTTCACGGAGGGTAGGGGACCAGGATGGGGTGGGGAGTGTGACAGCCGCAGGCAGGTAGCTGTGGCAGAATTCACTGCTGAAGGAGTAAGGAAAGGGCTGGGTAGACTTAGGGTAGACAAGGCAATGGGGCCTGATGGGATACACCAAAGGGTTCTCAAGGAGGTGAAGGATGAACTGGCATCGCATCTAGCGAGGCTGTTTAACTTGTCCTTGGTCACAGGGGTAGTGCCAATGGACTGGAAGAGAGCAGAGGTGGTTGCATAACATAAGGGGGAAGGAAGGATGAGGTCAAAAACTATCATCCCATTAATCTTACCTTGGTGGTGGGGAAGATAATGGAAACACTACTTAAGATCAGGTTGATAGAATACTTGGAGATGAATGGCATGCAGGATGACTTCACTGAGGGAAGGTCCTGTCAGACTAACCTGATAGAGTTTTTCGATGGGGTGACACAGATAGTGGACCAGGGAGGAGCAGTGGATGTGGCCTATCTGGATTTCAATGAGGCCTTCGACACCGTTCCACATGGTGGAATGGTACATAAGCTGGATAGACTAGAGGTGGACAACCGGATCACCAGGTGGGTAGAAAACTGGTTGAAGGGAAGGAGTCAGATGGCGGTGGTAAATGGGACACATTCCAGGAAATGGGTGGTGACCAGTGGGGTGCCACAGGGGCCAGTGCTAGGACCAATACTCTTTAACATCTATGTTAAGTGACCTAGCGGAGGGTCTGAAGGGATAGGTGTGCCTGTTCGCAGATGATACAAAGGTCTGCAATAGGGTGGATTCACCTAGTGGGATGCAAGTCATGAGGTGGGTCCTGGAGAGGCTGGAGAGGTGGTCTGACACCTGGAAATTGAAGTTTAATACACAAAAGTGCTCGTTGATGCACCTAGGGAGGAAGACTAGGAGGGAAACTTACTCTTTTGGGGGGTTGGTGATTAAGGAGAAGGAAACAGAAAGGGACCTGGGGATTATGGTATCGCATGACCTCAAGGTGGGCAGCCAGTGTAGCAGTGCTGTGGGAAAGGCAAATGGAATGTTGGCCTGCATTGTGAGAGGTTTTAATAGCAGGAAGAGGGAGGTGCTAATGCCATTATACAGAACCATGGTTAGGCCGCAGCTGGAGTATGGGGTGCAGTTCTGGAGGCCTCACCTATGATGAGAAGTTGAGCTGATGGAGAGGGTGCAGAGAAGGGCAACCAAAATGGTACAAGGGATACAGGATGTACCCTATGAGACAAGATTGAGATGGCTGAATGTGTACCCTCTGGAGACTAGGAGGGAGAGAGGGGACACGATTGAGACCTTTAAGTATCTGAAGGGAATAAATAAGGTTGAGGGTAACAGCTTGTTCAAACTGAAGAAGGGAGTGAACATGATGGGACACAGCCTCAAACTGGAAGGTGGACAATATAGAGGTAATGTCAGGGGGCAGTTGTTCACAGAGAGGGTGGTGGAGGCCTGGAACAAGCTGCCAGAGGAGGTAGTGGCAGCTGAAACAGTGGAGTGGTTCAAGAGGGCTTGGGATAGATTTAAGGGGTTGGGAAAAGAGGGTGGAAGCATAACAGAAGGCGGAAGGTAGGGTTTTGGGCAGACTAGATGGGCCGTGGTGCCTTTCTCTGCCGTCACATTTCTGTGTATCTGTGTATCTATTTTGTCCTCTCCTATTTTACAACTTGTCTGTCTCTTGCCTGTCTGATTGTGCAATAACATTTTCTTGTGGCACCTACGAATCGGCTACTTCGATAGTCCCCCAGTTTTCCCCCGCTATCTCCATTCCTCCACTTGCTGTGCCTATTCTTTCTTTCTCCCTTGCTTCCCTGTGGTGAAAAAATATATTTGAATCTTTATGTGAAACTGGGATCCCTTGGTTTGCAAATATATATAATTTTATTGTTGAAATGATTGCAGAAAGCTATTTGGATTTATTGGAAAATATAATCTGGAACACAGGGGGTTGACCCGAGATGCACTTTGACCTCCACATGCTTATTTATAGAACTGTTGACAGGAAATCAGCACTGGGACAAAATGTATTATTTTGTTGCACCTGTTAAGACTCAATATGTTCTTTAGGCTGCCCTTAGGAAGACAAATTACTAAGTTTTGATACTTTGTGAGAAACAGGCAATGTTATTTACATTAATGAATTATTCAGAAGATGAACTAGCTCTCTGACTGGCTGCTGTGCCCATTTGAAATTTCTTAGAAATGACTGGCACGGCAGCAACACTCAACTCAGACGCTGTACGCAGACAGCAGCAGCGGCGCCAAAATGAAACGGTTTTCAGTGCTAAAAACCTAAAGAAAAAAACTGTCAATATTGCAATTAGACTTATAATCACAATAATGACCTCACAGCTGGCAATTTCCTTTGATTAATGACTAGCTGGGTGGGGCTGGCCCTCGGCTGCGCCTCAGGCCACCTTCCCCCCAGCCGGTTGTTAATCACCAGGAAATGACCCGCTGTTCGGTCATTATTGCTTAAATAACAGGATGCAGAGTTTGAACTGCCAGTCAAAAAAACGTATTAATCAGAGCAATGTTTTTCGAGGAGGAGACTCTGAGGACTTTTTTGTTTGTACTGCCTTTATGAAGAGCTATCCTGTACAATTTTATTTTTTCTATTTTATTGTTACTGCTGCTTGCAAATTTTGTAACTTCTCCTGCTCTGCCTATGCTTCTCGACCTATGAGGTAAAGCCTGGTATCCCTATGTCCCAGTCTTTGTTCACACTGTCCCAAGTTTCTGTAATGGCCACTAGATTCATCCCAGAGTCTGCCACCAAAGCCTGGAGCTCAGTAATCATATTACACAGACTCCTGGTGTTGAGGCATACCATCCTCCAACATTCGCCCGCACCTCTATTAGTTCTCACATGCCTCCACCCCATCACCTTTCTCTAATAAAGTTTGTGTCTTGTGTTTCCCCTTCCTTTCATATCTATTGTGTCTACCCTGCCCTGTCCTTTGGATTTGTTCCTCCCATCTCTTATTCCCTGAATATCTTACCTCCATCCTATCATCCAAAGTCTATGCTTCTATTACAGCAAATGACAAGAGACACTGCAAAACGCTGATGGAGATACTGGAGGACAGACTGAATTGCTGAATATACTTTAAATACTGATTTGAATATATCTAGTACATGTAATTGTTCATCAGTTTTGCTCGTTAAGTACTGTGACAGTCTCAACCCATGTTTACTTACCTCTTGTTCTCTTTCTGTATTTCTCTCCCTAGATTTTTGTCTCCCAACCAGCTGCGTTGTCCCCTACCCCACTCACCCATTGCACAATTATAGGTTCACCAACCAGTGACGTTATTGGCTGCGGTTAGTAACTCCTGATGTTGATACCGCTACTTGCATGCGTCCCAGCACTGACAGTGCCAGTCCCTGAAAGATGACTCTGCTTTGCTTTGTTTATACTTTATTTACCCAGGACAGCCAACTTGAGACAGAACCTCTCATTTTTCAGTGGGGTCCTTCTTTGACCCAGTTGTATGTTTATTTATGCAACACCTGTGAGTACATATTCTGGCACCAATCAGTGATGTATTTGCTTGTGCCAGACCAAGAGTGAGAATATCAAACTAGTCTCGCTTCTAGGTCCTCATGAGCAAAAATGTTCCTACTGCAGGCATGACTAGTTGGAGCCAGCAGCACGAGTAGCGCACTCACGTTTACATGCCCCAGCTGACTTGCGTGCCAGCTCGGACTCCACACTGCTCAAAACCCCATCAGTCACACTGCCACTCTCAATAGGTAAACATCTCCGTCTTTAAAAATCCTTTCAGTACTTTTTTATTTAATGGCAACACACAGGACAAATCATATTTCCCCTACAGGGTGCCCTACCACAATTCCCCACCCACAAAGAAGCGAAAACATAACCTTTCACTATTACCGTAATTTTGGTTCCGACACACTGGTAGTCCCCCTTCTCCTTACACTGTGCAGAACAGTACAGCACCTGGACCAACTTACGGTAAGCTCCATTCTCCATTAGGCCACATAGTTTCCTGACTGCTTCTAGTGCCTCACTCACTCTCAGCTCACACACTGACTCAGTGCACAGCACGCACATATGTTATGACATGATGACGTATGTCACCACTTGGCCATCCTGAAACCGCTGTAGTCATCTGAAAGCAGCTTAAAAAAAAAAAAAAAAAAGGTGGCCAGGCAGTATGACAAGGCAGTAGGGAGGGATACTGAGATGCTGTGGTGAAAGGTGGGGTATCACCAGCAGAAAGAGGGAAGTGGTGTCTGTATAGATCGCTTGTGAGACATCACCTAGAGTACTGTGTCCAGTTCTGGAGGCCACATCTCTGGAAGGACACAGACAGAGTAGAAGTGGTCCAGAGGAGGGCAACTAAAATGGTACAGGGTCTGCATCAAAAGCCCTATGAGGAGAGATTAGAGGACCTCAATACTGTATACCCTGGAAAAGAGGAAGGAGAGTGGGGATATGATAGAGACCTTTAAATACCTCCCAGGGGGTAAATACGGTACAGGAGGGAACTATTTCTCCAAAGAAGAGCTGCTCAAAAACAAAGGAACAAGTTATGAAGCTGAAAGGAGGTAGATTTAGGAGACACGTGAGGAAGCGCTTCTTCATAGAAAGAGTTGTGGATTCTTGGAACAGCCCTGCAGCAGAGGTGGGGGTGTAAAAACAGTGATGGGGTTCAAGAACGCATGGGATAAGCAAAAGGGAATCATAGTGGAAAGGAAGAGGGGAAGGGAGAAAGAGCTGTAGATTGGGCACGGTCTGTGGTAATAGTGTAGGTAGGGAGAAATGGGCAGACTGGATGGGCCAAGCGGTCCTTATCTGCTGTCAAAATTGTATGCTCCTGTGTAAACTTATGGAACCCAAACAAAAATGCCAATGACTCATGGGAGCTGCATAAGCAGAATATGCCATGGCCCCCACCAGAAATATGTGTATTTATCCCTTGTGCAGTCTGACCTTCGGCATCACTTGTGGCTTTACCACTTGTGATGTCAGAGGTCAAACTGTACTCAGGATAAATAACACAGATATTTCTGATGGGGCCGTGGTATATCCCTTATATGTACAGTTAACTTCTAATGTATGTTTATATGTAAAGGTAGGTACTGTGTCCCTTATGGTTATAAGAGTAAATTCTCAAGTTCTTTGGGTGAGAGACCTGCAAAGGAAAGCTGATCAGTTCTGGCACATAAAGGACTTGACAGGAACTCCAATAACCATAAGAGACACAGAAACTGTACATATACTATAAGTTATGTTAAAGAGTTTTGTTTAAAAAAAAAGGGGATTTGAATTTAAAATCTAAATGTTTTACTTTACAGAATAATAGAGAATTCTCTTCGTGGGAAATGCACTGTGTCAGCTGAACTTAGAACTTCAGAATTTTAGAACTATGTGCATGCGGCACCTTCTTATGATTATTATAAATTGAGGGAGTGCTCCCGACCAATTGGGCGCTTTCTTTCATGAGAGACACTCTTATTCTGAAGAAGAGTCCACTACAGACTCTACATGGGTATATTTATTAGAAACAGTTAAAAAAAAAACATTGGGCAATCCTCAATCTATAATATATTATCAGAGTTGCTGCCACTGTTATGTAAGAGGATTCATCATGCCTGCTTGAGACAGAACAACTCAGCTTCGCTTTTGCTGTTCTGTCTCTCGAGCAGAACGCATGTGAAACCACTCTTATTCTGCAACAAGTGGCTCCGGGACCGGTACTAATACATATACATAAGGGTACCTGGAATGTTTAGAAATAAACCATCTTGATTGGCTAAGAATGATGTCATAATTTATAGTATGCACACTGCTACTCAGGGAGGTGATGTGACTTGCTTGACATAGTGAGCCAGAGTCTTAGATGGGATTCAAACCTGGGATGTGTGGGTTAACAGTTCTGTGTTTCTGTATGTCTCTCTTACATCTCTGTACATTTTGTTAGGCTGTGCACAGAGAAGTAGACAAGACTGGGTGGACCAATGGGCCTTTTTCTTCGGAGTCTGACACAATTTATGCTTCTGTGTACTGCTTGGAATGTTTCTTAGCCAATCCGATTGCAGGAACTCTCCAGCCAGTTTCGATGAGAGTTATTTAATCCCAGTATTTATTTAGTTATCAGCAATATCCTGAGCCCTGGCTCCAGGTGTTAACAGGCATTTAGAATGACCTGGTCACAGGCAGGGTGCAGATGAACTTGTGATGGAGCATGTATGTGGAACTTTAATCTGGACTGGTGGCAGCTCTGGATCACTGCTGGGGCAGAGTTTGGGTAAAGTAGATATTTGCCATGGCACATGCCCTAACTGACCCTGGCTTGAAGCTGCCACTGAGTGGCCTTAGCATTACAGAAGGGTTGGGGAGCTGCAGCACCTGCTGTATAGTGTGCTAATCTTTACTTTTTCTAATTTGTAGCCCATCTCCACTCACCTGACCTGCTTCCAGTCCGTATTGGTCCCCCCAGCCCTGTCACTAGAGTTCCCTGGGACTTTCTAAAGCTCTGTTGTCCTCTGCTGCAGGTCTGTGGTGGTATCTAGTCATCAGTGTGGGGTCTGAGGGGACTGGGCTGTTATCCAGCTGTGGTTGAGGTATTTTCCTCCATTTTTTCTCCCTGGGCCCACAACGCATGCAGTGACGCAATGTGCGAGGTCTGCCTCCACAGAGACGCCCCTGATGTTCTGCAGGTGGGTCCCTTCCCCTGTGTTCTGCTGCACTGCCACCCAGATTCTTGTAGGTGTCAGCCAATGAGGAGGATATGCCTTCCCCCCTTCCCCCCAAGGGAGGAGAGCTGTCCTATGAATGCTCAATCCTGTCTACCCCAGTCAGCCCCTGAGCAACCTGTGTCCATTCTCAAACCTGGGTCACCAGTGAAGCAGATGGTGAGGCAGCCAGTGCCTCAGCCCCCCCACATCACTGGGCCACCTATATTCTTAGCATTACTACAATGATGTGCACCAACTCAAGAGAAGGGTTAATCAGAAATTGATTTCCAGCCTCGTCTCCCCTCAACTGAAGAAGAAGAATCAGCATTTATACAGCGCTTTTCATACACAATATATCCCAAAGCGCTTTACAAGCAATGCTAGACTGGTAGTGAAGTGCCTGAACTTGTAGTGGTGACAATATTGCACATCAACATCCACACACAGTCTGCACAATTGCTTGAACCATACTTTTTTTTTTTTAATTCAGTTGTTTCTCCGCCTCAGCCCTGGCAGATGATTCGGTCTCAGGTCCCGCCTTGCCACTATTAGCTGGACCCCCGGTGTTTTTCTCCCACGACTTTCCCCCTGCAGTGGGGCCGAGGAGGTGGTGCCCCCTCCCCGGAGACCCAATCCAGAATCACCAGGGTTGGCCTGTAGCACGGTGGACCATCATGGAGCATGCCAGGCTCTTTTCCCTCCTGGTTTTCTCCCGCCCCCTCCCGACGTAATCACGTCGGAATGTGCCTTATGACCCGTACTGCCCTCCGTTCACCAGCAAACAGGACAATGTTGACCCGCCACCCCCCCCAAAGAGAGGAGAGCAGTCCTCCAGATGCTCAGTCCTCCCTCTCCCCCGCCGACCCTCAACAGTCCGGGCTCGTTCTCGAACCCAGATCACCGGTTTTGCATGAGGTGTGGCATCCAGCGCCTCAGTGACGGCCACTTGAACCGGTTTTATGGGAAGAGGAATATTGGCCAGGACACCAGGAATGTCCCCTACTCTTTACTTCCACCTGGACACCCACTAGGACAGCACCAGGATGGGTAGAAGGGACCTTGGTTTAACATCTCATCCGAAGGATGGCACACCCCAACAGTACAGCACCCCCCCCAATACTGCATTAGGTTGCCAGTGTTTAGGTAGGAGTCCAATCCTGGTGTGAGACGAGAACCCATGACCTTCTGATCCAGAGGCGGATGTGCTACCAACTGAGCCACACTGACACCTGCTGTGTTTTTAACAACCAATCCCCAAACCCGACACATCAAGATGCAGAAATTTCAAAACATACAAACATACAAATATGCCAGCAGATAAAGGCCTTATGGTCTATGGAGTCTGCTCGAGTGTGCAGCTAGCAACCCTTATACTGCAGCTGCCCCTCCCTCCCCTTACTCCCATGACCCTCCCTCTTACCCTATCCCATTCCCTTTTGAAGCAGTCCACTGTTCTACAGGATACCACTTCCACAGGCAACGCTCCATCCAGACACCACTCTCTGTAAAAAGTGTCTTCTCATTCTCCTGATCCTCCCCTCCAATCTGAGATTGTGACCCGAGTGTCCCTACCCCTAACTTGAATAGTCCCGCCTGCCTGTCTTGTTTATTCCTTTCATGTACTTGAAGGTTTAATCATATCCCCCTGCCTCCCTCTCCTCCAGTGAGTACATGTTCAACTCCCCAGCCTGCTCACGTAGGGTGTGTGTCCCCTAGTCCCTGGATCATCTGTTACCCTGCGCTGCACCCCCTCCAGTAACTTAATGTCCCTCTTCAGGTATGGGCACCAGTACTGTACGCAGTACTCCAGGTGTGGCCTAACCAGTGACCTATACAATGGTAGGATCAGCTCCCCTCTCCTTGAAGATATACCCCAGCAATACAACCCAGCATTTTGTTGGCTTTTGAAGCTGTCTTCCTGCATTGTGCTGAGTTGTTCATTGAGCCTGTAATAATCGCCCCCCCGATCCTTCTCCTCCTCTGTCATGGCTAGCTGAACCCTCCCCCCAACTGGTAGCTCCTTCTTGTTTTTTTTGCCCCGAAATATAGCATCTAGCACTTTTTGGCATTGAACCCCAACTACCAGGTATCTGACCAGGTCTCCAGTTGCACTTAGGGTCCAAGGTACAGTTGGCAGTGGCAGGAATGAGCAGCGGTGTCTAACAGCAGTGCTCTCTAAATCCTACTCTGCCCAGCCTCATGAAACACTACACTGGCCATAAGGGTTTTAGGATTAACACTCCCTTATGAAAGCGCAGCTGTTGCTCTGCATTGAACTGCCAGGAGACAGAGAAGGGATCCTTGATGGATAGACGGAGTGAAATGTGTTGATAGCTCATCTGTTGTGCAATAGTTAGCTGGCAGGGGAGCCTGCACATATTAGGCTAATTGTCTGAATAAAATGTCATTGAATTACCAGGGAAAGGGCAGGAACACGAGTCGCGTTTATGGGGGATGCAAAGCAAGGTCTGTCAGAGAAATCTTGAAGATTGAGCGCAGTCCTTCACTGCTTTATCTCCAGAAGAATGACATCTTTAAACGAATACGAGGCAAATGCAGGCCAAAGATGTTGTTTTGATTGTAGCTGTCTTCTAGAATGAGAAGGGGCTGCACACTGCAAAGGGCATTTCTACATTGTCTTGGAAATAAACTGCCTGTCATTCTTCGTTTCAATCTGTCCAGCAAATTTTTTTTTGCCTTGCATTCTGTTCAAAAGTAAACTTATACAACCAAGTTCGAAACAAGTCAAACAAAAACTAAAAGTTTACACAAGTAGACAAATCATGCTCTAACCTGGCAGTCTGCTGCGCTATTACTGGCATATTGGTAGGCCAGCTTAATGATTTGGTAGTCCACAAAACTAACAAAATTAATGCTGTAGAACCACTGTATCTTGTGGGCAAATTCAGCGCTACTGAACTAGTTTTTTTTTTGTTAACTGGGTAAGGCCCACTAGGCACAATTGCCTGTTTTCAGGGGTGACCCAGGAGCTTTAGGCTGGTTAAGTGACTTGCTCAGAGTCACACAGTATGCAAGTGGAGGTTGGGGGAATCAAACCCAGGTCTACTGAACCAAGCTCGTTCGCATCTCGTTACTCTAACCTCTCGGCTATACTGCCAGCCCTAGCTAGTCCACCATAAACACAGGTATGGCATAATTGGATAAGCTATTAGTTCGTCTATTCACCACTGACTAGTTTAGTAACCCTACACCAGTTCTAGAAGAAATGCTTTCATGTTCATAAAGTTTGCTGCTACTTGAGCAACAATAATTCATATACAGTACATTTCTGCTTCTAAATCTCTGGGTACAAAGTAGAGCAGCATTTACTCTATACGGGATAGAAGGTTTTCTAAGGAATAAGACGAACATCCCTATAAATGTGGAACAGTTAAGAGGCACAACCCCAATTTAGCAAGCTTGACCTCCACAGCAATCTTCCAGTACTGGCTGGCAGTGCTATGGTATTCTGGGATATCGATGTGATGAAGTCTGCATCGCAGCCACCTACACCTGCTCTTAAATAAATAGTGGGATTGTTGTTCAGTACTATTGGTCCAACTCCTTTTGCAACCACAGACATTCAACACAAAAAAGAAAAAGAAAAAACCCCAAAAAAACAACACATGACACCTGCTACAAAAAGCAGACTCTATTTTAGTTCACTGCCTAAAGCTCACACTAAACAGAAACTTCTTTGAGATCAAACTGGTTTGAGGGATAGCCGTTTTCTTTTACAGTAAGTTTGAGCAAGCTCTTTGTAGCGTGCTCTTTA
Source organism: Neoceratodus forsteri (assembly GCA_016271365.2). Lineage (NCBI taxonomy): Eukaryota > Metazoa > Chordata > Ceratodontiformes > Ceratodontidae > Neoceratodus > Neoceratodus forsteri. The sequence goes on along the minus strand of JADMNL010000027.1, from coordinate 283,450,846 downwards.
CATAATTGAATCTACAACAAACGAAGCAGCTGAAATTTAATTTTGTTAAATTAAACCATGTAAGGGCAATTAAAGAGAGTTACTGAGGCAAGCTTTGTATACTGTATGCTCCAGGGCTGCACTGGCCTGATGGAGTGTTCCCTTTGACTCACATGGCAGGGGGCTCTGAATTGCATTAAGACCGAGGGCACTTAATTATTGTTGCAACGAGCAGGCTGAATTTCTGATGCAACCATGTTTCTGTTGCCTATTGAATCTCAAATTTTCTTTTCAGAGAAGGTACGAGTCCCCATTGAAAAAAGGCAAAACAGGACATTTCCCAAGGACACTGCCAGTGGTGGTGGAGATGGCTTCTTTTCTTTTAAACTTCCAAAATGAGTTGAATCTTTCTTTTCTGAAGGCAAAAGAAAACGTTTTATCAGAGAATGGAAGTGGATGCTGAAACCCAATTGATCAACGCTCTGAGTAACGTTCTTCAATGGGATTCTTCATGTACCCCTAGTAATCAACATCAGCAAGTGATCCATCACCTCTCCAAAATGTTTCAACAACTTTATTTAAAAGGGGGACTCTGACTGCCAAGTCAACAAATCCCTGCTGGCATCGTCAAACCCAGTTTTTCTCAGCATTCCAAAATAAAATTTAATTCCCAGCTATTTTTTTCTTCATTATTGAGGACGTATGTATGAAAAGCTGAAACATAAGAGTGTGAGGCAGCAGCTTACAAGACGGAAAGAATCATGGAGTACAGTAGGAGAAATTTCATAGGTAAATCGAGGGGTGTTACAGTTCTCTTGTGATATACTTTGAGCATCTTTTTCCGGTGTTGCTGAAAAATTGTTCTCCGTGTTAGAACGCATGGAAAACAACTTTTCGCAGGTACTGCTGGTTAGCTTTTGAAGTTGTTCTCAACTTTGAATGATAATCAGCAGTACCTACGAGCAGGAGTGGCTACTAAAGTGAAACCAAAAACAAGCAAGTGATATCCCATCTAGATAAAATACTGATATTTCATAGATTCAATACTGACAAACCAGCTCTGTTTGAGGAAACCGGCAAGTCTTTGAGAAAGATGCTCACGTTGTATTACATACAATAAAAGTACCCCCCAGAGTGAGGAACAAGCTACATTCTCAGACCACGTAGGTAACGTGCCATCACAGAGCTCTTGAGCTTTGCTCCTGTTCTTTATGATGCCATTTTTCCTACTCGGTGTGAGAAACAGCTTGTTCTTCACACTCAGGGGTGCAATGTTCTCTATCTGCATATCTTTGGTCCAGCCCCATCCTGACTACAGTGTGCAGTTTGGGTCCTCACATCTGAGGAAGGATACTGACATGACAGAGAGGGAACAGAGAAGAGCAACTAAGTTAGTAGATGGCTTGAAGAACATGGGCTACAAGCTTTGATTGCCAGTACTGGGATTATTTTCCATGGAAAGGGAAAGACTCAGGGGAACCATGGTTACTGTATTCAAGCATTTAAAAGGTATAATGACATCAGATGCAAAAAGTCAAAAGAGGGCTGCCCCAGATACATTCATGCTCTCAAGATGTCATGAGCGCATTAGTCATACCATGGAACGAGGATCAATTTTACAGACTTTCAGCCTGCAATTTTGAATGTTCTGTGCAGTAACTGTACTGTTAATGAGCATTCTACTTTTACAAACCACTCTACCACTACCTCCCTCGGCAGACTCACTGACTCCATCCTTACTGGGATGGACAATGGCCTGATCATCTCTGCCATCTTTGTCGACCTAGCCAAAGCGTTCAACACTGTTTCTCACACCCTCCTCCTTGGCTCCCTCTCTGCAGCTGGCCTGGCCACATCCGCCACCAACTGGTTTAAATCTTACCTCACCGGTAGGACACAATCACTTAGAACCACCTCCCCTCCTCTCCCTATCGACACTGAAGTCCCCCAGGGCTCAGTGCTAGGTCCCCTACTTTTTTCCATCTTTATAAATGACCTTCCCTCAGCCCGCTCTGCCTCCTCCATCCATATGTATGCCAATGACACTGTCTTGTACAGCTCCAGCAGTAACCCTGCAGCTGTGGTAATCAGCTTACAGCATGACTTCAACCAGGTCCAGCTCTGGTTTGCTTCACACCAGCTCTCACTCAATGCCAAGAAGACAGTCTCTATGACCTTCAGCATAGGGCAGAGACTCTCAAGGCTTTCTGACATGCCTTCCTTCCACACCCTGGATGGGACAATCCTAGAGGACACTTCTTCATTTAGATACCTTGGGTCTGGCTTGACCAACACCTCAACTTCTCTGTATACATCGATGCCATCTTTTTTTTTTCACTTTCTTTTTTTTTATCCCACCTTACTACCCATTCACCCCACTCTTTCAGACTTGATCACTCCCAGTGATTCTACCATGGAGTCTGCCCCTAGAGTATCGGCCTACTCCAGTATCCTCCTTTTTACCTTCCTCCCTTCTGGAGCGCCTGCACACATTTGGGTCTGCCTGTGGTAGGTAGTCCGGGATTAGGTCAGCCGTCATCTTGGGGTTGAGTGGGGTTTTTTTTTTCCCCACATCTTTCTCCCTCTTAGACCCCACTACCCCTGAGGACGTCAGCAAGTAGGACTGATGTCCAGGCAGACGGCATGCTGACACATTTCATTGCCAAGTGCCCACAACATCCTCCCCTCCCTGGTTCCGAAGAACCACCTGTGCCCAGATACCCATGCTTCCACAGGCACCGGTGCGTCAGATGCTCAAGGCACCCCAGGAGCCCACCCTTGGAGGAGGAGAGCATCCGCTGGGAAGCTTGATCCTCCTCCACCCCTCTGACCCCTGATAACCCAAGTCCGTTCCTGAACCCGGGTTGCTGGCGTGGCACGAGGTGTGGCGCCCAGCGCCTCAACCCTCAGTGCCAATGGGCCAATCAATGCCATCTTGAAGAAGCTGTGCCCCAAGCTTGGTGCCCTGTACAGGAACTGCAGTTGCATCCCACTGACTGCGAGGTGTGAACTTGTCCAGAAGATGATACTCCCAATTTTTGACTTTTGTGATGTAGTCTATGGTGCTGCTCCCAAATCTTCCCTGGCCAAATTGGACTCTCTCTTTAACTCCTTCTGCCACTTTGCCCTAGATGCTCCCTTCTCATACTCACCACTGTGACCTTTATCATGCACTAGCCTTTTCTCCACTGTCAAACCGGCGGCTTACCCATATTGCCAAACTAACCTCCAAATTCTGGCTTGGTGAACTCCCTTCCTATCTCCAATCTTCCCTTATTTCACCTCCCCTACTCTCTCACTCCCTGAGATCTGCTGACACTCGCACCCTGTTGGTCCCATGCAGATCTACCCTTGTCGGCCAGACTGGCTTTTCCCACTGCTTCCCCAAATCCTGGAATGCTCTCCGCCCACAAATATGTCACTCCTCCTCCATCTACTCCCTTGGTACTGCCCTACACAATGTCTTCTCTTCCTGCTGTACATGCTTTAAACCCCCAAGCCCCTTTATACCCTGACCTACTCTCCAATACCTTGATCCCCTTGCAGGGTCCATGCATCCTGAAGGGGAAACTAGTATTGTGGCTTGCCACCAGCTTTCCTATTTTTGCTGTTCTTGTCTACTGCCTGATCCGGCCCCCTTGAAGGGTTTTCTACACCCTGGAGGACTACCTTGGTGTCGGCAGTCTTTCCTCCCTTCCCCTCCCCTCTCCTCTTAATTTCCCTGTTTTTGCCTGCTCTGATCTCGCCCCCTAGTAGGGTTCCTTAGATCCTAGAGGGGTACTTGGTCTTGGCAGTCTTCTCCCTCCTTCCCCCTCATCCTCTTCTTAAGGTACCCCCACCTCCCTTTATAGCTTCCCTTAGCCTCTTCCCTCACTTCTCTTTCTTGGGCAACTGCATACTCCTGCCCTTGCTTGCACCTAGCACTTGTTGCCTAACTGTGTGCTGCATCACTATCTGACGTGTTTACCGTTTCATGTATCTGTGTCCACCAACTGGTGTATTCAATTGTCTCATGCTGTAACTGTCTGTACTGCTCACTACTGTGTATTATGTATTATTTTGACTCAAATACTCCATCTTGTATCTGTTCTCTGTAATTCTTTGTTGTTAATCCTCATTGTTCCCCTCCACCCCAGGTCGCACCGTGAGGAGAGCAATTTGTTGTTCAGTGTGCCTTCCTGGTGAAGCATTTCAATAAATAAAGACAAATTTCTACTCCACTCACAACTGCATTTGAATTATACTGTTAAAAGGTTTTGAAATCATAAATTTTCAGTACATGTTTTAGCATTGCAGCAGAGCAGATGAACTGATTATGACCATGGTTTAAAGAAAAAAATACTTTTATGGTTATAATTGGGCCCTATGCACAAAACAACGCGCAAGTAACGCACTGGTGAGCACGCAGCTACGCACCCATGAGGGTTCCGTGCACAGGCCGTATTCACCAATGCTGGCCTCCTAGCGCCCCCCCTCCTGAGGGATGCCCTGCCCCCAGGCAGCATGCGCAGGATCCTGGGTGGCTGGGTGAGTGGAGGACCCAGGCATGCGGCCATTAGCTGGCTGCCCGGGTCACTGCAGTGGACCACTAGCGCCCGAAGGACACCATGTTTGCAACTGGCATGCAGTGCACCGACTGCACCAGAGGGAGCATGTGCATCATTTGTGGCCCCCGCCCACAGAGGTATCCATAACGGGGGTCCATGGATCTCCGCTGTCACCACCACACCCCATGGATGCGACTCAGTGGGCATGTACCGGGGCTATGTCTACCCGGAGTTGGTGTAGCCACCGGCTCTCTGTGCACAGCACTCTGCACTTTTGTATATCGCATGGAGCACCAGCGCGCCCCTCTGTACCGCCCTAGCCCACCAACGCATGGAGCTCTGTGATCGGCCAAAGGATCAGGTGCATTGGGGGGGTGTAAGTGTTGTGAGACTGCTACAGAGATAGCGTAGTGGGCGTGGGAGGTGTGGAGTGGGCTACGCGCCAGAGCTCCGCAGCGTGTATCCACTCTGAACATTTGTGAACAGGGAATATTCTTAGCATCTGTCCAGAAGACCTTTTTTCTATTTTGACAAGCTGCTAAGATCATGTGATTATACTGTTTGGTTCATATAAAGGTGATTGCTCTTTAATAACCAGTAATGCCTTGAAGTTCACTACTTATGACAACCTTCTCAGCTAGATCTGTTTGCACGTTTATATCTTTCCGAATATTTATAAGATATATGAGCTCTTATCAAAAATCATTAACTGAATGTATTTTTATCTTTGTAAGAGAGATAGTGTAACAATAGACATTCTTCTGATGGTTATTAGTTCTGACTGATGCTATCTTTTGAAAGGTGGAAACAGTGTGGTCTGGATTTAAATTTATGTTTAAACTTTTTAGCTGCACCTTACACATTACTTGCAGCTGTCAAATGCTGACCATACTTAAATATTTGAGTTAAAGGGGGTGGGTACCTTGACAAAGTGTAGTCCTGTGCGAAACGTTGGAGGTTTGTGGTGACCTGTGCTATGCTGCTAATTTTGCACCATTAAGCTTTAGATTTTTTATGTATTTTCAATGTTTGTGAGTTTAAAGAAAACACAAGATGGCGGACAGCAGGATCAGTATTTTTTTCCACACGACTGGTATTTTTTCCGGCCCAACAGGCAAATCATGAAAATAAGCACACGCAAAGGTTTTCTTTTTCTTTTTTTTACGACTGCATCAGAACGTTAACTCTAAAATCAGTTTAACTATGGAACCATATAATATTTTTTCATGAAACCACCCAAAAGCACAGCCTTGGCATTGGCCCCATCAGCCCTGAAAATTTCATGAAAAAATTCCACGCCATCTAGGCTGTAGGTGAGAGCAAATAATACAAAATATTATGTATAGGGAAACCAAATGTGGTTTCCCCCATTTTATTGGTGCTCCATATCTTAGAAACCGAACAATATGCCGTCACAAAACTTTTCTTGTTTTGAGACTCTGGCAGCCTGATCGCGCATGCCACATTTTGGGCTACTTCATCAAAGGATGCCAAAGTTCTTCAGGCTCAAAAATTACAGTTTAACATTCAACAGTGTATTCAACCCTAACTATGGGGGCACTACTGCACCCAATATAATATGTATGTTATGCACATATGTATGTGTGTGTGTGTGTGTGTGTGTGTGTGTATATACATATGTATGTAATATATGTTATGTTATGTATATATGTACGTACGTACATACATACGTACAGTGTGTACATATGTATGTATGTATGTATGTAACCCTTGTTCTTATATAGTTCAATAAGCTCTTATGCAATTCCAAAGCTGAGGAGGTCATAATCTTCTGTCTAAGACATCAAAGTCAATTTTATTGCAACAGATTTTGATGCCATAGCAGTGAAACCTAAGTTGTATCATTCACGCATCTCATCCAAAGGCGGCATCCAAACCACAAACAACCTCAGGGTCAGTATTAAGCCTTGAGGCACCCCTCAGCTAAGTGCAACAAGCTGTCGTTATTTATTTGTTTAGTTATTTATTGAACATTGGTGACCAGAAATGTCACACTGAGCCGAAAAATGTTTCCAGGTGTGACGTGGGGGGTGGGGTGTTAACAGGAGAGAAGAACAAGTACAAGCATGGTAGATTGAGGGGCATAATTACAACAAGCATAACTGTGGTAGCAACAGCAATACCAGCAACAAAATATTCAAAGTAAGGATATGCCCTGATGAAGGGGCTGCACAGTAAATAAAGGACATCAGACAGCTGTGCAGCAGTAAATTACAAGAGATATCAAATAAAGAAAGAAAAAACATTTTTGTTACAAATTTCTGATGAGAAATGTCTCATTACCACCCACTGCTGTCTGCTGGCTAATTTATGACGCAAAGTAACAGAGAGCTGTTTGAGCAAGTCTTCCATAGCGGTTCAGGTGATTTATCAAACCCCTGCTGATCTAGTGTCAAATGCTAAGAAGCATAACAGTAGCATGCTCCCCTCTATCCCTTTTCCCTTGCAATGGGAGATTATTTAGCACCTTCATATGTGCGGTCTACGACCCATGCTGTGGTGGGGGCTGAAACCAGACTGGAATGACTCATAACATAATCACTCATGACATGACTTATATATTAGTTTTTAATTTTATTGTATTTATTGTTTTGTGAATTTGTACAGGCGCTTTGATTTTAAGAAAAGCGCCTTCTAAAAATAAAGATGAATTGAATTGAAAAAAATTGAATTGAAATAGATGCCATAGTGTTCCAGTTGGGTCATGAGCTGCAAGGTTGCCATCTTCTCAAGAGCCTCTCCCAGAAAGAGAAGGCTGACACTGGTCTGTAATTTGCCAGGATCTCTGGGTCCAGTGATGGCTTTTTTAGAAAGGGTTTAACCACTGTTCTCCTCAGAATGACAGGAAAATGTATGTATGCATGTATTTATTTATGTCTGTATGTATTTACGTGTTTATTACATTTTTATTAAAAATGTTTCAACAGGTTGTACAAGACCAGAGCAACTCTTGTACTACAATAGCCTAAAGAACACAGTGCACATGTGCAGTCATAGTCTGTTAAAGACTGTCTCAGCATACATGAGACATCTTCCATCTGCATCAGTTGTTAGTGCAGTGTTTCAGATCAAAAATGAGCCGCTAATATTCGTGCTACGGAAGTAAGGGGCCAACAATGGGGGGGAGGTGGCCCCACTTTTACCTCTAACCTGGATCCCGGAAACATCTGTCTCTGTTGCCTATCCACAGAATGCCAACCATCTTATTTAATGCCCCCGGACCCCTATCCCCTCTTAAATAAACCTTTACGGTACAAATTAAGGCCTTAAAAATGTATTTGAAATTTCTTCAAGTAGGATGACCCCATGAGATGCTATATCTTGTTTTCTTGGGGATCCCAGGGAGGACAACAGCAGGCAGCAGTATAACATATCACAGCTGGAAAGCAGTTACACACAACATTCAAATATAAGGCAGAAATATAATGTAAAAGCAGGTTAAGATACAAAACATGATTCATTAGAGTATAACATAGGATGAGTTACCCTAATCTATGGAACACCGGATAATCCTGACAAACACTGGACCAGGGACATCTTGGCAGCTGGCCACCAATCAGGTTGGCCATGAATCCAGGATCCAGTAGGTGTATCACAGCTTAGCCACCGCCTGGAACTCCTATTTGCCTGAAGTTGGCAGAAACTCTGCCCAGAGTGCCCTCTGCATCCTTGACTCAGAAAGGGTGCACTTTAAGAAAATTCGGCTACGCCAGCATGAAACACACTACAAAATCAAGGGCTGTACTGTCAATGACACAGTTTAATTAAGCCAGTTCATGAAAGTGCAGTGGTAGGTTCAAAAATCCTTTAGTATACATACCGTGCAAATACTAGGATACAGAATACAGTACGTGGCATGCTAGAGATACACCTGCCCAGACCAAAGTCAAGTGTGCTTAATGGGCAGAACCCAGTGCTCAGGAGAGGAGCGGCTGACCCCCGCTAAGTACAAAACATCCACAGGAACCTGGCATTCAAAGTTGAATCTCAGTTCAAAAATGCAACGGACAAATGTCTCATTCAGAATAAGGTAGATACCTTCTTTATTGTAGTCCAAAGGCTAGCGTTCGAGCAGCAAAGCTCTCGTACCCCAACACTTCAACCGGAGTCTTCATCAGGGGGCCTGCCCAGACCATGTAGTGCCCCAGTGTTTCCCTCAAAGAAGATTCAACAGGGAGCAACCTTTCTGAGCTCTGGTCACATTTGCAAGGCGAAGCCACCCCAGGGTCACACTAAGCCTTGGTATCTCGGGTGTGGTTTCGTTTTTTGTATGGAACTATTTGCCTTTGCCTTCTGCATCCTTAGCCTGAACACCATTGGTCATAACTACACCACTTTGAGAGATCCCTGCTCTGATGGATGTCACCTTGTCAAGGAAGAAACGGCTAAACTCCTCACATCTTTTAGAGGTAAAAATTCCCACAGATCTAAGACAATTTGGGTGAAGTAAACTGACCAAAGTATGGAAGATCTGAGGAGGCCTGTTCTTCCCCATCACAATCACTCATGACAAAGTCTCTGTCTTTTTCAGAATGAGTTCCTTCTGGTACTCACCATAGCGGGTCCTCAGAGCCAGTCTATCCTCCACTGACAGGAATCTCTTCTAGTATGCTGCAGCCTCCAGCCTGACATTAACCTTCTCGGCTCATCATTTTACAATGGCTATCTTCGGCAAAAGGCCATGGGTGGATAAAGACCAGCACAAGGGTTTTGTTGAACAATGAAAGAGTCTTATTATAACTCTCAACTGCCTTTTTAATACAATCAATTCACACAGCTACCATTACTAAAACCTCCCATAGCACCTTGAGCTTATCCATTCAAGATTACACCTCGATCAATACTGGACCATTTCTGCAGGTGGTGGAGCAACTCAGGAGCCCCAGACTGGAACCACATGACATGATGACATAACAAAGCTACTAGATCAACCCTGATATCAAATATGTCAATCACCAGTGTGAAAGCCAGGAACAAGGTGTAGCTCAGGTCAGGGGTTGAGGTGGAAACAACCTGCACATGGTCCAGAGATGCCACCATATGGAGGAGTTACTAACCAAACTTTAAGGATTCATCATTGGTCTGGGCACTGAAGTCACCCAACAACGTGGGTGACCCTAAAATCATGCCAGTGATGGAAGACCGCAGATTCCAGGAGAAATTCACTGTTGCACCTAGGGGGCCGGTAAATGAGGAAAATTCTGCACTCAGTGTCGACAACACCCCTGCCAGCCACACATTCAAGACAACCCAGTTTCCATTGCTAGGTGTGGCCCAGATCAGAATCAAAAACAGATGACCCCTCCACCACCCTTACAGTCCCATATCTAGCAGTGAACCACAAAGAACCCAGCTGGGGTAGCCACCTCCAGCGCTGGGGTAGCCTCCTCCAGCACTGGATCAGAGTCATCCCTTGGCCAGGTCTCTGTGATGCACACCATACCCACTGAGACCATGATAAAATATGCTACACAGCACTTTTATTCCTCAGTGATCGAGTATTACAAAGACTTGCCCAAAGGGGGCAGTGGCCTAGACTGGTCTTTCAGTTTCCACCACACTTGATGATGGAGGCTGCCTTCAAAAGAGAATCAGACATGGCAAGCTCCTGCCCAGGTTCCTTTTCCTCCTAGGGCATTTCCTGACCCTAGTACCTGAGATCCAGCCCTCTCCGATATCAGTATCCCAACTAAAGCCATCACTCTCTTCCATGCCTCCTCAGGACACCCAACTCTGTGAAGTGGTGGTACACACAGAAACATATAATTTGTTGGCAGATAAGGACCACTTGGCCCACCTAGTCCATCTCTCTTTCCCCTGCCTAGTCTACTGCCACAGAAACCACCTCCCTTTCCCCGACACCAATTTTTTCCTATACTGTACCTATCATATGCATGCTTGAAGCCCACCACTGTTTTTTGCCTCACCAGCACCACCACCCCACTAGAAGATTATTCCAGGCATCCACCACCCTCTCAGTGAAAAAATACTTCCTCGCATCCCTCCTAAAACTACCTCCCAAGATTCATTGCATTCCTGCTAGTTGGTGAACTCCCTTCCTATCTCCAATCTTCCCTTATTTCACCTCCCCTACTCTCTCACTCCCTGAGATCTGCTCCTTCCACAACCCTTCCCCTTCCACAACCCAAATGATGTACATCCCCACCCACCACGACTACTCATCCACCATTCAATCACCCAAACACCCCAAATACACTTACACAATCCCCAACCTTGCCAAAATAAACGATACTTAATGCAAATACAAAAAACAGTTTGGAAGGCAAAAAGGTTGCACATGGAAACAGGTGCAGGGATATGTGAGTCAATCAAAAAACAAGAAAATCCTGCACTCTGTTAATAGAATAAAAGGACTGCTCACCAAAGACTTTCCCAAAGACCCTTTGATGAAGGAACTCAGTTCCGAAACGCGTCAGGGCCTTGCGCATGGCACCTGAAATAAAATGAAGCACTTTATGGAAAGACTTTGGTGAGCAGTCCTTTTATTCTATTAACAGAGTGTAGGATTTTCATGTTTTTTGTTTACATAAAACTGTTTACACAGTGGATTCAAAATAAAGCAGCCGGTTGCAACAGTCAAAGGACCCTCTGCAGATGTTAGTTTTAGGGTCTGGAAAACGGTTCCAGAAAGTTCACACAGGAAGGACCACCAAATTAAAAGCAGCATTGTAACCACAGTCACAGGAACGGATTTCAAACTCAGTGCAAGATGGGAACGATCAGGCAAAGTTTTCCTGGTCTGGTAAATAGCTTTTGCAGGGACAAGAGGCAGATAGCTTGCTCCAAGCTGCCAGATGGCTGCATCAAAAACTAATAGCAGAAAGTAAATGAGGATGACGCACAGAGTACCTTCAGTGCAGTGACAGATTCCTCGAAGAATAGGAGAATTTCCCTGGTGTCCTGACTAAATTTCCCTAATTCACAAAAAAATGCTCAACACAGCTTAACTTGGTCCAATATCATGTTTTGTTTCTGTATCCCCTTTCCCTGGGATAAGGCTAAACAGAGGAATTATTTCTTATTTCTCCTTTCCCTGGTCATAAAAACATAAATTAGTTAAAAACTGTACTGCCAAGTGCTAAAACTATACGAGATATAAGCACTAGTGTGTCTAAACATTGTTTTTCAAAGGTTTCTATAATTTTCTTGGGCAGAACAGATGGACAGAGATGCAGGGAAATGTTATTCAAACTGAGGACAAAGGCTACTATGCATGGTCAAAAGGCTACAGGGTTCTGAACTGTGACAGGAAAGTACTAGGACTGCCATCTTCTGCTGTAAGACCACAAGAAAGATGGCTGCCCAGGTTCTTCCTTAAAGTCAATACCACATCGATTACAGTTTCCAAGAAGCATAAGTTGCTCTTTACATTAAAAGAAAAGGAAACAAAAAAAACTGTTAAGATCCCACTGGGTTGTAGGGTGGCAGCAGCACATCAAATCACTGCCCAGGGACACCAGAACTTGTGTGCGATCTACAGAATCCTACACTCTGGCTGGCCGAGAACATCGCAAGGGTGAGATGCTTGTCTCTAGCGGAGGGGGTGTGAGCAACCATGGAGTGGCATTGGCATCTGCCCTCACATCTTGGAGATGATGTACCCATGGCGACCACAATCATCAGAGTGGGGGGATGGAGGGGAAACCGGGCAACTGCAGAATAAATTAAGATGTTCACCCTTTACCCTTTGTACACCCGCAGGAGGTGGCATAAATAGGCCTCAGCTGTTGTTGCTGCCTTGAAAAATGCCGGGCAGCTCACATCTGTTTAGACCTATGTAAATTAAATGAAACCATAATGGCGCACAGGTACCATCTAAATATTGTTGAGACACAGATTAGTAAGTAGCACAGCACTAGCCTTTCCATTTGGATCTTGCATCAGCCAATCAGTGCGAGTGTCTGAGAGTTGTGTTATCACTGCATTCACTGACATGAAGTATTCATGTGTTACACAGTACAGCCTATAGTGGTTAAAGCACAGAGTTGTGAATCAGGAGACCCAGCAGGCCTGGGTTTGAATCCTACAACTGCCGCTTGTATACTGAATAACCCTGAACAAGTCACTTAACCTCCCTGTGGTTAATTCTCTCCCCATGTCATAGCTTAAGAGGAGCTTCAGCTTAGTGTGCCTTTATGGTCCAGAATTCTAAATAAAATAAAAATGTGTATCCTAGTGTCCTGCCTTATGTATTTCAGAAATTGATGGCAACTGTTGGGCTTAAATGTCAGTTTAACATTTCACAGCTCACATTATTGCACGCGAGGGAACCAAGCCAGACTCAGCATACCTGAATGCCCTTGCTGATGCACTAGTATTCTTTGATCATATATTCTTTTCTTCTATTAACACTGCATTATTCATGGTTTGTACTTAATTGCTCTGTGGTGGTAGAACCAGTGAATTACTGAGACAAGATTCCATATTCTCCAGGGACTTTGATGCTCAAAAGAGCTGCGACGCTGTCAAGATATTATAAAAACGTAAGTACAGCTTGACTTTTGTTTTACCCAGAAGTGGAATCTGCATAACTGCTGATGTTACTGGTTGGGGATTATCAGATCAAAGATGGTTATGAACGAGCAGTTGCATCTGTATCCAGGAAACACTCCCAGAAATGTAAGGAAATGTTCAATGGGTGATTTGGAAGCTGCCGCCTGTATGCGAGCTTGTGTATAATGACACATATACCTCTGGGGGGAAAAACATTCTTAGAACGGAAATAAAGAAAACACTCACTGTCATATATAACTATCTACTATCTGCCCAGGCTGCCTATTTGTTGGTATATCGACTTCCAGGCTGCTTGTTGGTATAGAATGTCCTACATGGTATGGGTCCTGATTACCTGAAAGATGTCCTGACCCCAACATACCACTCTCTGCCCTCTCCGCTCCACTGCCCCTAGCTTGTCAGTTCCCTCATCCAGATTAAAGCTGTGTGGGGACAGCATGTTCATGGTGGTTACGCCTGTCCTGTGGAACTCCTACATCATGTTCACCCTGCCGGCTCAGTGGAGGTTTTGGGGGTGGGGGGGGCTAAAGTATTACTCATATCACCAAGCATACTGCATGGGTTAATTATGGTGATTAAAACGGTTGTGCATTTAATTTGAAGTTGTGTGTCCACTGTTTATTATCTGTTAATTATTTGTGATTTTCTAGTTCTGTGAGGCACCCTGAGCCTTCAGGAATGGGTGCCAGAAAAATAAACTTGCCTTGTCTTACGAAAGCAGCCGGTTGGCTTCTGTGTATTGTTAATCAAGCAGTGAGGCTGCATAATTACATTTATACAATATACATTAGCATTTTTTTTTCAGTTAAATAAAAATGGTATCCATAGAAGAGATTACCAAGTAGCTAGATAAGTCTTTCTGTCTTCACAGCAGGGTGTGTCATAAAATGTAGGTAGCTACTCTGGTTCGTTGCAACAGCCCTTTCATTATGCCACTTCTGCCCTGCAGTCAATAGAAATGCATGCTCCATGGGGCATGAGTTACCAACCTGTAACAGTCAGTGGGTGGCACCTGGCAGTGCTTTAAATTCTCTAGCCTACTCTAGCTACACTGATTCTGCCACTCCAGTAGCTGCCACTAGTGCAAATGTGGGGTGTATGAAGTGCAGTGCGATGCGCGCTCATGAGAGACGACTTTTATCTTCATTCATGGTCAGTGAACTCTTTTGACCTCACTCGTGGTGTTGCTACTCATGAAGGTCAAGAGATCACTGATCACTCATGAAGATAAACATTATATGTCATGAGCACCCATCACATATCGTGTATATATATATATATATATATATAATAACAAAGTAATTTAAGGTTAGAAGGGACACTAGGTACATCAAGTCCACCCCTCTCATTGCTTCACAAGCAGGGCCAAACAAGCAAGCCATGGAAACGTGTACTAAATTATAGAGATTTCCTACCCACCCTACTACCCCGGATATCCAGTGATTCCTCTGTAAGCACTAATTTTTCCAGGCTTATCTTAAAGGCCTGTACTGTCTTCATGTCCACTGTCTCTGCTGGTAAGCTACTCCATAGGTCCTTCACTCTCTGGGACAAGATGTGCCTCCTAATGTTACCCCTGAACATACCACCTTTGTGTTTCGGGGGCTGGCATCCTGCTGGAGCACACCAGGTGAAACATTTTCATCTGTCTGACTCACCTGATACCCTTCAGTATGTGGAAGACTGAGGTCATATTTCCCTTCAGCCTTCTTTTCTCCAGGGTAAACATACTGGCCAAGGAAGTTTCAGCGATGAGGCCAGCACTTTCTTTTGAAATGACCATTGCTGGATGGATCTGAGGCAAATATGGACAATACAAGTTTTGTATGATATAGCAAAAATAAAAACAGAATGAGTTGTCTCTGCTTGAGCTACAAGCTGGTACTTGTGAAGAGCAATGGTTGAAAACAGTTGTGCAATATGCATTCATGAGGGCTGGCTGACAGTGTCAATCCCCCCCCCACCCAAAAAGTGTCTGTAGTTTGTAAACACATCTTATTGTGCTGTGTGCTGTCTTTGAGGTTTTTGATTGTATGTGTGTTTCCATAAAGCCCAAAGCTTGAAAAGTATCTGCCTTATTGCATCATTTATACAGCCTATATACTGCTCGCCTCTTTTATTAGCACCTAAAAAGCTTCACCTCATTTTACTCACTGTGGGGCCCATGCACTATGGCATGTACGGGGCCTGTGCAGCTCTGCATCCACTTGCAGGTGCATGGGCACGGGATTCACTATGGCTGCACCCACTGCAGGAAGCATGTTCGTGGCCCACCCAGCATGCTAGTGTGGAGGGAGTGGATTGGTGGACATAGGAAGGCATCCAATCGGATGCCTGTTCTGGTCACAGAGTGGATCCCCTGCTCCGCATGGAGCAGGGGATAGTGGACTGGTGTGAGTCCAGAATTTCAAAAGTGTTGGGTGAGTGCCTGAATGGCTATCCTCAGCCCTCCTTTCCAAACCGCAGGGGCTGGGGCAGCATGGTGATGGTGGTGGGGGGAATTAGGTCCTGACATGGCTGCCAGGTGTACTATGTTGGGGGCATGCACCAGATATGGCAGGGTGCCTGCTACTGTGTCCTGCACCTCCTCACCTGGTACTCTATGCCTTCGTGAATGGCGCAGAGTGTGGTCATGCCCCCTGACATTGCCCTGGACCATCTGCGTGCCCTTCCCGTGAATGCTGCCGGGGGTTTGTGGGACACCCAGTGTGTGGCTTACAAATGTAGTGTTGCCTATGCCTGGCAGCTCTGCAGCATATATGTAATTTTCTTTTTTGTGCATTGCTCCCAATTACAATAGAAAGAGAAGTTCAAATGTACTAGCTCTGTAGCCACCAAAGTACCAGTAGCTGACCACCCTTATGGGATACATTTTGTGGTAAGGAGGAGTTTTTAGTTATTTGGGAGTAGTTTTTCTTGTTCTGGCACTGGCATCCCCAGGTGTTGGCTGTGGTTAGGGGCTGGTTTTATATTCTAGATTTCATCCCTTGAAGCTGAAATGGGAAAATAGCGGTGCACCCCAAAGTTGTTTTAAGTAGTGTATTGCACTCAGCCAGGTCAAACACTTGCAGCTGGTCTTCTCACCCCAGCCCTCTGCTTTGTAATCCTGCAGACTATTATTTCCTAATAAGATACCCCCCACCATACAGACAGACACACACACACACACACACACACGCATGCCAGAGCAAACACAAGCGTGTGGATTTGCATACCCATGATGCTTTTCTTCCTTTTATCATTTATACACCCTGCAGGCCATATTGTTCATCATTCTGCTCAACATTTAAATGATGTCACATCATTCTACTTACCACAACAGTTAAAGAAGAAATTTGAATCTGCTGTCACGCAGTGGAAGCATAAGCAACTGTACCTCTTCCTGTGGCTTACCTTTTTTTCTCTACGTGTAATTTACTACCCCGCAGACTCGACAGGGGCTATGACCCTTCTCTCTGAGGGGTACATCCTCTGGCCATGATCCCCAGCTCATCCACCCTCCCAGGGTTCCCCCGCATATTCTCCCACCGTGGTAGGGCCAGGATGGAAGGTGCTGGCGTCCCGCCCTCCAGTACGTCAGATCTGGTGACAGGGGATGGACTCACCGGAGTGATCGCGCCATCACGGGTCCTGCTGAGTGCTGGCATTTTCCTCCATTTTTTGCCCGTACCCACATCTGTGCAATGGGTGGGAAGGCGGTCTCTGCCTCCATGGAGGTAGATGATCACCCTGGATGTGGGCCAACCCTTTGTGTGGCTGCACCCAGCAACTGCTAGGTGTCAGCCGACAGCACGCAGTGCAAATCCTCCCTCCCTGAGGAAGGAGAGCAGTCCTCTGGATGCTCCATCCTTCCTCCCCGGTCAGCCCCCGAGCAACCCGAGTCCATTCCTGAACTTGGGTTGCCGACGTGGCACAAGGTAAGGCGTCCAGTGCCTCAACCCTCTGCGTCACCAGACCAGCTCTTGTGGCTTATCTTGCGGCAAAAAGGAATTGTTCTCAATTTTGGGAGCAGTTTTCATAAAACTCCGACCCTAGATTCCCAGTCGTTGACTGTAGTTAGAGGTGACTTACACCAGTACCAGATTTCACTCCTTTCTTGAAGCTGAAGGTGTAGATTTTAATAGGAGAAAGAATTGTGTTTTAGGAAGATTAATCACAATGGTTCTCAAGCCCAAAATCCTGGTGGCCTCAAAGAATCTCAAAGTGCAGACTGCAAAACGTACCATTGGCCTCACTCATTTGTTTCACTCCAAATCCTCTGTTATACTGCAAACCCCTGATATATAGGGGATATCTGATGAGTGGCTATCCGATATCGTTTTCAATGGTCAGCAAGCTCTTGACCCACACAAATAGCAAAGCCACGAGTGAGAGTTGGAGGGGGTCACTGACTACAAATGAAGATAAAAATGATATCGGAGAGCTATGTATCAGATGTCCGGTTTATACAATCTACTTTAACAATTTAAAAAAGACTGCAGAAACTGTGGCTGTCATGCAGTTCAACAGAGCATGAGGCACAATGCTCAGTGGGGATATAGAGTCACAGACCCCAGCAGAAAGATAAACAAGCTGACGTACCCTACTAGGAAGACAAAAAATTTATCTAGCTACCGGTAACTAGGGTTCTGTGCTCTTTTTTTTTTTAATCCTCCTCTATGGCCCTTGCCCACCTTCTTACTGGGTCCTCCAGCCCATCACCTGGATTCTAGTGGGCTTGCTGTCAACTCCATCCTCCACATGTCTCTCTCCCTACCTACCTGGGGGGCTATGGGCTAGGGAGGGTGGCAGGCCACACCTCTCACCGCCCAGACCAGGTCCCAGACTGGAGAAGCGCCACGTCACCGGTGTGGGGCCTGCGAGTAGCCAGTATTCATCCTGTCAGGGCCCTGTTTTTCCTTGTTCTGGGTCCCCTCCCACTCGGACGCTGACATTGGGGGAGTGCACATGCACGCACGTGACCATGACAGAGCGTGGCACCTGCCTGCTTCCATCCCTCCCACTGGCTTCTCTGACTGCACTACCACCTGTGGCCACCCAGGTGGCAGTGATATAGTGGAGCCAGCAACCCTCCCTCCCCGGAGTTCCTGAATGCAGGTTGCTATTGTCACGAGCAGTTCCGCTACTACTGCACCCACGGTCCGGCTTGGTTCTATGCCTTTGATAGCATTTTTGTCTTTGTGAAAATTGCCAATGTATACTGTATAAAACACGTTTTTTTTCACAGTATAGATTAAATCAAGTCCCAATTCTATTTTCTCTTAAAATGCTTTCTTATATTTTTCTAAAGGTAAGAAATTACCCATTCTATCACCTTTGTAACTGCAGCTCTAAAGAGCTTTGTGGCCGCAGAAAATTGTGCTGGTGGCTGCATGGTGCTACGGTGTCTTCATTTGATGAACACTGGAAATGCTACCTTTTAGTGTGCACATCCTAAGTGCAGCAAGCTAAGGTGCGGTCTGCCTAATGACATGGTCTTTGGCACGTCTTGGTACCAGTGGTATACTGAATAAGTACAGGTCGTTCCTGGACTGAACAGTAGTATAGAATTTACATTTATGTAGTACTTTCCATGCACTGCACCCCAATGTCCTTTATAACAGGATGGCATAGCCGAGATGCCACATCTCACTTCCAGTGGGGTCCCGCTTCTCTGCTTAGGACAGCTTGATGCCTCATGATACTGTTGGCACTTTGATTCAATTTTGCTAAGAATCAGGCAACATATGAAAAATAGCTAGTTATACCAATAAAATCCACAGCGAGTGTGCAATCATAAAATGTATCTTTTAATCTAGAAACCACACGAAACCTAAGGGATTGCCAGTACTCCAGTCACTGTTTAACATATGAACCTATCTGCATGTAAAGACAAGGGTCTCGATTCTCATAGGTTGACATAAGGCTTGCATAAGCCCTGTATCAAACTCTGCACTGACGCACCTTGCGCCCAGTTCTAAAAGGTTGTGTATTATGAATGTTGGTCAACTGTGTTGTTGTGGCATTTACCTACACTTTGTGTGGCATGTCATGAAAGCGCAGTTGAGTGACTTTAACCACACAAAAAGTGGGTAACTCATTATACAAAAGGAGTGACGTGATATGGCATCAAATAAAAAGCCGTATCACAAGCACAGTGTGATAACTAGATCGCGAAGTGTACACTGTGAAGATATCAAGCACAGTGTACACGTCATCGCCAGTTATCAACACAGTGTACACATCAAGAAGGGGGGTGTCAGCGTGGCTCAGTTGGTAGCACATCCGCCTCTGGACCAGAAGGTCGTGGGTTCTTGTCCCACACTGGGATTGGACTTGCACCTAAAAATCGTTGGCATCCAAGTGCAGTATTGGGGGGTGCTATACTGCTGGGGTGTGCCATCCTTCGGATGAGATGTTAAACCGAGGTCCCTTCTGCCCATCCTGGTGTTGTCCTGGTGGGTGTCCAAGTGGAAGTAAAAAGAACTCAGGGCACTCTTCACAAAGAGCAGGGAACATTCCCGGTGGTCTGGCCAACATTCCCCTTCCCATAAACCGGTTCATGCAATTACCCAGGCTGTGTGTGGGTGATGATGTGCGATATGGCCGTCACCACACATTCAGTCACTTCACTACCAGTCTAGCAGTGCTAGTAAAGCGCTTTGGGATACTGTATATGAAAAGCACTATATAAATGCTGATTCTTCTTCTTCTAAAACAAAAAATAAAAGAAAATAAACAAAAAACGGAGCCCTATTGTATAAAACGGATAAGTGATGTCCCGTTGTATGATACCTATGTATCACAACTCGTGGACAGTGACCTTGGAAACTTCACTCGTGGCTCCGCTACACTCCGCCATTCGTGAGTTGAGGTCACTGTCCACTCGTGATACATACGGTATCACACGCCGGGCCGTCACGTA
This sequence comes from Neoceratodus forsteri, assembly GCA_016271365.2. Lineage (NCBI taxonomy): Eukaryota > Metazoa > Chordata > Ceratodontiformes > Ceratodontidae > Neoceratodus > Neoceratodus forsteri. The sequence continues at coordinate 283,430,860 of JADMNL010000027.1, read as the reverse complement.
TCCCCTTAGTACTACTCATGCCCTGAGGTGCATTACTGCAATTATGAAATGAATCTGTGTAAAAAATGTTTTTAAAAGTCCAATTAGGTTCAAAGAAAGTAAACATTTGATCACGGGGGATCTTTACTGGTTGTCTGTTTGCAGGATTTACTCATGGTCATATGACACATTTTAACCAATGAGGTTACAGGATTTTGGTGACCCATTTTATATAATTTACCTTTGTACCACGGCTGCCCATCTGGCTGAGCTATAATAAAAACAACAGAAAAACAAAACAAACAAACAAAGAAACAATACAAAAACAATACAATTACAACCAGAATGCTGGCAGACCGATCTGGAAACAGTCTTACAACAAACATCTACAAACTGAAGAATTATCATTCAGTTTAAACCACACCAACAACTCATCCATACTAAAGAATAAGAGCAGTCCGTTTAGCAGTCTTGATCCATAGTGGTTAAATGAATGTGCACCCACTTGCTTTGCTGGATTTCTCCATAAACTGCCTGTTAACATTAGCCTGAATTCAGTATAAGCCATGTTGTACTTGAAATTTTCAGAACAAATTGCAAGGATGTGGATGACCCCAGGTCTCATAACCAAAGGTCGGGGTTAGCACTGAACTCCTTTCTACTAGTGCTGTTGTGTGTGATGTGCAAAAGGTGGTATATGCATACAAGCACAGAGCACACTGTGTGGGCACAAAGTACTGTATATACTGTAACCCTTCGCTATAACGAACGGCTTGGGAGCCATAACGTATGTTCGTTATAGCAAGTCATTCGTTACAGTGAGGGACACTATATTTGCAATACGGTCATACTGTAATGAGGATCGGGTGTACGGCAGGACACTGGAAACGGACTTTAGATCCCTTTGCAGCATAACCCACCCACTCCCCTCATAGCCTGCCTCCTGCAAAAAAACAGCAGTACTGTACCTTTTGTTTTTCAACGCATCTCACGACTCTGCTCTCGTTCCTGGTCTCCCCTGGTCAGCACGCATTGACAGCAGCTCTAACTGCAGCTTGGTAGCCAGCAACTGCTGTTTCCCCCCACAATGGGACCCATTCCCTTCCCCAGTCAGACTCATCCGAACTGCTGCAGCAGTTCCAACTACAGTATTCCTCCCTCGCTCACCTCGCCAGTGTGTCCAGTGGTTTTGACCACACCGCAGCTCTGCTCCTTCTCTCAACCTGGTCTGTGCTTATAACCCTCCTAAGGGAGGAACACTTGGACTCTCCTCCCTACTTGACTGTCTCAGGGACAAAGTAGGCTCAATTGAGTTGCCAGTTCTGGGCGACCTCAACTTGAACTGGCTAGGGGGCAATACCAAGCTTTATGAGACTCTGCTGTCTGGTGTTGCCCTCAGCCAGCTCATTGCTGAACCTACGAGGCTCTCCTCTCGTGGTGTGAAGGGATCCCTCATTGACTGGGTACTGAGTAACAGACCTGACAAAATAGTCGCCTTAGGAATCCTCCCTGATGCTATCTCGGACCACTCTCCCACCTATTGCGTATGGGGCCTCTCCTCTCCTAAAACACCTACCAAAGTGATCCAGATGCAGGACTATTCCAATTTTGACATTGAAAACTACCTTGCTGACCAACGTCAAGTGGACTGGTCCCAGGTCACTGCCTCGAGTGATCCCTCAGTGGCCCTCGACAACTTCCTCGCTGTCTTTGCACTCCTGCAAAATAAACACGCTCCACTAACTTAAAGAAGGGTGAGGGGCTCTGTCACCAAGTGGCTCCATGGGGGGCCTACTATCCCTCATGAAGCAGAGAGACAAATGTTGGGCTAGATTCAAGTCCTCCCACTCCCGTACCGACCTCCTAGACTATCGAGGGTTGAGGAACTCATGTAAAAGAGCCATCCATTCTGCCAAAAGTGATTTCTGCCAGTCTGCCCTGCTATCTACAGCAAGAAACTCAAAGAGCTTCTGGCAATATACTAAAAACATGGTTGACGGGGACTTAGGTGACGTCATGCCCGTGTTGCTGCATGATTTTTCATCTCCAACTCCACCAGGCTTAAAAACACCCTAAAATTGCCAAAAATACCTGAAGTTCAGGCAATACCTGCTAATTACTGAATAAGTACCAACCTTACCCCCTTTAAGGCTACATACGAGTGGGCAGACTCTGAGGGCTGCTTAGTGGTGGTCCGGGGTTTGCTACAGGTCAGGAGGTCACTCTGGATAATGCGTACTTCCCCCTCTGGTTCAACTCAGCAAACTCTTCTATCCCCTCCATTTAGTACAGGAAATGCAAACTGCATTAACACCTTCTGTCCTTCTCAGCCTAGATGCTGTGAAGGCATTTGATAGAGTCGCGTGGCCCTTCCTGCTTGCTGTTATGCCAAAAATGGGCTTTCCCCACTCCTTTATCTCCCTGATAAAAACACTCTGTTCCTCACCCTAGGCCTGTGTGAAAGTTGCTGGACACCACTCCCCTTATTTTTCCTTATTTAGGGGCACCCTTCAGGGATGCCCCCTGTCCCCTGGTTTATTTGCCATCTTTATAGAACCTCTGGCGCACGCCATTAGAGATTCCCCCAGTTAAAGGGAATACAGATGGAAGGGATGTAATCTGCTCTTTTTAACAAATCCGACCCAATCGGTTCCAGCATTTTTCGAGATACTGAACCATTTCAGTTAAGTATTCAGGGTATAAACTCAATACTACCAAAACTGAAGTATTGGCTTTCCATTTCACTCCCACCTTAGTATTCAAACAAAGGTTCCCATTCTGATGGGATACACATTAAAATATTTAGGTATTTACCTCTCCCACCAGGCGGCTGATACAGCAAAAAATAACTATGACATGCTTTCTGCTCAAATGCAGGCGGACCTGGCGTGATGGGACATCCTCTCACTGAATTTACTTCAGAGGGTGGATGTTATCTGGATGGTGGTTCTGCCACGAGCCCTCTACCTTTTTCGGAATGTCCCAATTCACATCTTGAATAAAATTTTCCGCTCCTGGAACAAACTCATCTGTAGGTTTATATGGGCTGGTAGAAGACCTAGAATAAAGTTATCCATTCTGCATCTCCCCAGGAAAATGGGTGGGTTAGCTCTCCCTAATTTCAAACTTTATAATTGGACTTCTCACCTATCTTTTTTAGTGCGTCGACTTACCAGAACCAGCCCTGCCCTGTGGAGGGAGATTGAGGAGGGCCTTATGCCTTTTAAGAGGTCAATTAAAAATATGACATACCAAACACCCTCTTTTCATCCTCATGATTCGATATCGACGAACCCCTGGATTATACACCAGTTGAAAGTTTGGAATGTCATTTGTAAACATTTATCTCTTTCCTCATTCGTCCCAGTCATTTGCCCCAATGCTCTCCTAGAGGATTCCCACCCAGCAATATATGACCACACATTTTCCACTTGGGAACACCTGCGGCTTTCAAATCTCACCCAATTCCAAAAGGAAGGAGAATTTAAACCCCTCCTGGATTTATGTCAATCATACGGTCTGAGACGCCAAGGCTTCTTTCAATAACTGCAATTAAAGCATTTTTATTATTCCATCCCAACCCGGGTACAGAACCCTGAACATTCCCCCCTACTGATCTCCTGTCTTCAACAACTCATTAAAGTTGATAGTACTCTCCGTATCATATCTGTTCTCTACAAGGCTTTGGGGGACACCCTGGGATCGAATACTGACAACATATGTGCTAAATGGATTGAGGAACTCGGTTTGGACATTCCCACACAAAACTAGTACGGGGTCTGTCTCTCGACAGCTAAACTTATTCTCATAGCTGGAGACTTTTTTTCTTGGCAGATACTGCTTAGGTTCTTCCATACACCTGCAGTGACAGCACATTTTTTGCCAACACGGAAGGAGGCTTGCTGGCGTCGGTGTGGTGAGCCAAGAGCGCATCATACCCACATACTCTGGACATGTTTCCAAATAGGGCCCTTCTTAGACTCACTACAAGCAGAACTCAATGCACTCCTTGGCCACCCACTCACTCTTACTGGGGATCTGTTTATTCTTCATATTTTCCCTCCAGAACTCAAAGGCACACACACAAAATATCTCCTAGGGGTTCTGCTGTTGGTGGCTAAGAAGGCTCTGATCCGACATTGGCTCACCCTTAAAGCCCCTACAATGTTAGAATGGAGGGAGACTGTGAACTGGATCTATAGATCAGAAAGAATCTCCTACCATCTAAATGACAAAAATTGATTTATGTTCCCTGAAATGGTCTAGATGGATACTATACATTATGTCAAAGGATCCCGCTTTTTTCCCCTAGGGGAGTGTCTCAGAAGTGGGGGTCAACCAGGGGTGGGAGAGTATCTATATGCAGCCATGTATGAACCAACCAGGGGTTCTGAGGTCCCCAGAAAACTGGATATGGGTCTTTCATAAATCATAATTCAGATTCATAATACAGATGTAATTTACAGTTAAAAACTGCAATTTGTAATTTATAAGTTAACCCTGCTTCTGTGCAATGTCAATTTCTCTATCATTTATGGACACTGAATGAAGTATAAATGAAATACTATAATGATTGATTTTCCTTTCAACTGTATGTAAATCAACGAGTTTAATGAAATGTGACTGTCTTTGTTACCCCTTTTTTCTGTCTTTTGTACCCCCCCAATTTATTGAAAATGAATAAAAATTATAATAACAAAAAAAAAAAAAAAAAAACATGGCTGGCGGGTCTGCCAGAACCCAGGTCTCTAACCTGCTCATTGAAGGGATGAGTTGCAATAACCCCCTCACTATCGCCAACACTTTCAACTGCAAGTTCTCTGACCTGACTGTTCCATCCTCCCAACCCCCTGCTCCTCCCCCCCAACCCCCTGTCCCCATGGCCACAGGCCCCTCCCTCAGTGCAACCTCCAGCCATCCTTCCTTCTACCTAAACCTCTCTCTGTCCTGGAGACCCAGAGGCTGCTTGTGGGTCTTTCTCCTCACACGGGAGCTGGGTACAATGGTTTTGAGCCCAAACTGCTCTGCTTGGGGGCATCCCTCCTCGCCTGGCCTACGTCCACATCTTTAATGCCTCCCTAAGCTCTGGCACCATTCCAGATGTTTGTAAGGTGTCCAAGGTCGTCCCTGTCCTCAAACAAGGGGACCCAAAAAAATCTTAATAATTATCACCTTATTGCGATCCTGTCAGTAAACCGCAAGTTACTCGAAAAACTGGTTGCCTCCCAGCTCACCCACTACCTTCAGAGCTATGAGCTTCTCTCTCCAGCTCAAACGGTTCAGAAAAGGTACAGCACTTCCACTGCCCTAGCGGTGGTTACCATACTCTCCATAGATTGGGCTGGTGGTCTATGGAGCTGCTACTGATGATGTCAAAGGGTCAAATTGCACTCAATAAGGCATGCCGCCTCACCCTGTGTGCAGATCACTACACTCATACTTGCACCCTGTATGAGCGTACAAACTGGCTTAACCTAAATGACAGGATCAAATACCAAACTTGCCTCCTGGAAAAGAAGGCACTCCTCGGAAAAAAACCACCTTGTATAGGAAACCTGCTCGAGGCTTCTCTCTCAACACACATCACCAGACGGAGGAAGAATGGAGCACTGTCTATACCATTCCGCCGAACCTCACTAGGGCAGCGTGCTCTCTCCTATTGGGCCCCCCTCTGGATAAATGAACTCCCGATGAAATTACAAACAAACAGCCTGTCTCAATTCAAAGCAGGCCTCAAACAGCACCTAATGTCTAACTCAAAATGCACCTGCTTCTCAGGCCCCACTTGATAGACATGCCTACCCCCAAGGCAGCACCCAGCAGGACTACCTAGAGAACCCTGCCTCCATTCCAGCCTAGCCAAGGGCTTAAGTATACTAGTCCTCTTTTAAACACACTTGGTACTGCCTCCCAAACCCCCCCACACACACCATACTAAACAAAGCCCTCTGGAGCTGCTCCCCCATCACAGCCCCCGTTTCACTATCCCCCACCTCTCGCTGTCTGTGGTTGTTTTCAAACCCAATCCCTTGTTTCACTGTTACCCAGCCTCTCGCCATCTGAGATAGCGTTAAACCCTATGCAGTTACTCTGCCATAGTCTATCAATGGATTTGGAGGTTTCCAGAGGTGTGCTATCTAGGGCAACCAATTAGAAATAGCTCAGTATTCAATTACAACTGCTCAGTTTTTTTTCCTCCTAGTTGTCTAATTGTCATGTAATCGCTCTTTAATGCCTAATGATCAGGCCTCTGTAACCACTGAATATATGTATTGTCTTATTGTCCACCCTGACGTGGAACCTTTGTAAAAGAGCTCACGCTCAAAGGTCTTTCCGAAATACTAATTAAACAATTAAACAAACCTCTGCTATCCAGTCCGCAACCGATCAAGGCAAACTGACTAGAGCCATCTTTGTAGATCTCTCCAAAGCCTTTGACCGGGTCGACCACTCGCTCCTGTGATCCACTCTCTGGACCTCGGGCTTCTCCCCCCCACCCTCTCCTGGTTCACACACTATCTCTCAGAAAGACAGCAGTATACCAACTTTAACAAGGCCCTCTCCGACCCAGCTCCAGTGACCTGTGGTGTTCCCCAGGGCTCCGTCCTTGGACCCATTTTGTTTTCCCTCTTCATAAATGAGTTACCCTTGGCCACAGCCTTTGGGTACTTTACCCTGTATGTGGATGACCTTGTCATCCTGGCTAGCTCTCGAGATCCCATGTCCATAAACACCTGGTTAAACTTTGACTTTAACCATATCCAATCCTGGCTTGAGGACCACAAGCTTTCCATTAACCTCAAGAAGACTCAGGTCATGCTCTTTGGCTCCTCAGCCAAGTTAAAAGCCTGCCCTGCTCCTCTAAAAATCTCAGGAGCCAATGGGTCCCCCGTGCTTGTTGCAGAAGCGGTCAAGTACCTGGGGGTAACCCTTGACCCACAGCTGGACCTCATTCTCCACATTCGCAACATCTGCAAAGCTGCCAACTGCAAGCTGGGCCTGGCCTACAGAGCTAAATCCTGCCTCACCCCAGAGGCTCAACTGGCCCTTGCCAGGGGGGTCCTCCTACCCACGCTCTGCTATGGCCTTGTATCCTTTGCCTATGTCCCTAAAAGCAGTCCCTCTAAATGGGACACAGCATACAACAATGTATGCCGCTTTGCTCTCTCTGCTCCTCACCTCACACATCAATGTGACCAATACTTCCGGCTGGATGGCTCCCCTAGGAGTACCACCGCACCTTCGTCCTAGGCAACTTTATTGACAATGTCATCCGAACTGCCACCCCTTCTGCGCTTGACGTGGCCCTCATGCCTGCAGCTCCCCCTACCACCTATGATCCAGCGACTCTCTGGTCCTCCTGGTTCAAAAAACCCACACCCGAATGGATGACCAGGCCTTTCTTGCCTTCGCACCGAAGCTGTGGAACTCCCTGCCAGCCTGCACTCGCACCTCCCCATCACATTCCTGCTTTAAAGCCTCCCTATGGGGCTTCATGAAATTGGCCTCAACTTGTCTCTGTACCTGAGCTGCTATCAGTTGGTATCAACCACTGGGCATCTACTCCGTGGCTAAAGCCTGCACTTTGCCCAGCTGGTCCTGCCCATGTCATCCGACATACCATGACTGGTGCTCTATGTACCCTGAATTGACTGATCCATAATGTTGTTCCCTGTTAATATACCTGATGCTCTTTGTACCCCCGATCTGACTGATCCTGCTGCTTTGTACCTTGGTATTCTTCCAGGTCGCCGGGAGACTCCTGTCGCCCATTCCTGTACTTTGCCGCTTGCTACCTCATATAGTAATCTATGTACCTCATTGCTGTCTCTATCAATGTGCTTGATCCAATTGTAATCTGTGTACTTTATTCTTATGTTACATATGTGCCTGATCCTATTGTATGTTAACTGTGTATATGCCTGATGTTCATGTTTACGTACCATTGTAACCCTCCCAGGTCACGCCTGAAAATAGGCACTTGGTTGTCTAGCGTGCATACCCCGGTAAATAGAAGCAAATAAACAAATAAACCTCATGTTTGTTGGACCCAAGTAGTCCCTAGCAGTTCCAAGTACAGTATGCCTACCTCATGCTTGTTTGTCCCGAGTAGTCCCCCGCAGGTAGCGAGTGGGAGACTACACTACCCAGGAGTCTAAAGAGTGGTTGCTAGGCAGCGCTCAAACAACCCCCATACACCAACAGCCACTAGAATGCACTGTATAATGTTTGTAAATCTTCGTTAGTTTTGCAGTAATCACACCACCGGAGATGGGGACGGGAGAAACATAGAAACATAGATTTTGATGGCAGATAAGGACCGCTTGGCCCACCCAGTCTGCCCATTTCCCTACCTAATCGATAAGCTGCAGATCCTAGTTAACCAGCAGCCTACTTCTTCCTACCCCCACCCCCTAGAATTGCCTTATGACTGTCCATGCATGCTTAGATTTCCACCACTGTTTTGACTCCACAACCTCTTCCGGAAGGCCGTTCCATGCATCCACAAGCCCTCTCTGTAAAAATACTTCCTTAAATTACCTCTGAGCCACCCCCTTCTATCTTCAAATTGTGCCCCTGTTCTTGCACACCCTTTTTGAAAGATGCTACCCTCTTGGACTTTGTTGATTCCTTGAGATACTTGAAAGTTTCTATCATGCCCTTCTCCTCCTTTCCTCGAGGCTATACATATTCAGCTCCTTAAGTCTCTCTTCATATGTCTTCTGGTGCAGATCCTGCACCATTTTAGTTGCCCTCCTCTGGACAGCCTCCATCCTGTCTATGTCCTTGCGGAGAGTGGGTCTCCAGAACTGCATGCAGTACTCCAGATGGAGTCTCACCAACTATCTGTACAGAGGGATAATAACTTCCTGTTTTCTACTCTACTGGAGACCAACAGCTGACTGAGACAGGAGTCAAATGGGAGCCAAATGGACCGTTAGCTATAGCCGAGAATTCGCTATAGGGAGGTTTGTTATAGTGAGGGGTTACTGTATAAACATACCCCCAAAGCACAGGGCTAATCAAGGTACTAACAGCCTTTTGTTGTCAGGAAGTACAAAACCCTGCTGTCCAAAGAAGGGAATGACATTGGCAGTCCAAGTGGAAAGTATCAATTAGCATGTCCCAAACGTGAGCAGCACTGTTGCATAAATGTGCTGTTTGAAGGGCCCCATGCAAATGAGCCCATTCCCCATTCAAGGCGTAGCCATTAAAATCTCATTAACAGGACTTGACTGGTGAAGGGGAACACAGTACTAAGGAGTACTGTGTCACAGGTACTGCTGCGCTGTGGTCAGAGTGCAATTCATGCCTCTGAATAATTTGTTTGTCAGTACACACAGACTGACTGGGGTTTGTAGTGCCATAGCCCCCTAGCATCTGCGCATCAAAACATTTAGAACTGTAGGATGTAGTTTATGTCCTTGCAATGCTCTTCTATTGTTGGCACAATGCAACCATGTTCTACGGTAGAGCTCTGTGGCTGGAAGGGACATCAGCTATATCATACGGTTCTGAAATGGTACTTACCACCAGAGCATAAATCAGAAATGTTGACTGGGGTTACTGATAGGCCTGTATAGATGAAACAAATCAGAACTGAAACAAATTCATAAAAGGCATTTGTCAATGCCGAATGTTTGCTTGCTTGTATTGCTGCATAGTTGTTGGGTATAGATAGCAAAGAGTTATACTAGTGAAACTGTCTACATTACCGTAGTTTTTTTAAAATGAATTTCCCTGTTTTTGTTCATGGAATTGTACTCTCATTCATGCCGGTCCCTTTAGAAATGGAATAAACAGAACAGAGGATATATTTCAAGTCTCGTTTTTCATGCCAACCCACTTCTCTTGATGCAGTTTGTGGTCCATCAGACCATGACACTCATATCAATCCCTTGGGAGGGAAGGCTCCCAAGCCTGTCACAAGGTGTCACCTGTATGACAGAACACTGTGCAATACCTTCTCAGGCTCAGAGCTGCGCCATACAACAGTGCTGGCCCCCATCTTCATGCTGCCCAGATGGTTTGCTGAGATCATCCCTGAACTCAAGCCACTGGCATGGAAACACAACCTGCTAGGCTAGCAGCCAGCCCTGCACACAACATTTCATCATAACTTTTTTTTTTTTACGTTTTCACCCAAAATTTTCAACATAGTCTCTTTATAAGACCTTCGGTCCAGTGCCTTTACCCGGTTACCAAAGAATAAATGAAATGAAACAAAAATGAAAAAATACCCCCCCCTTTACATGACAAGTGTTGTTTATAAAATACTGCCTGAAACATCATTTTGCACCACTTCATTAATGTTTTTCAAATCCTGCTCGAAAGGTGATTTCACGGAGTGACTGCAAAATCACCTTTCTGGCTGGATTTGAAAAACACCTGTAATGCTCATGACTTGGTGTGAAAAAATGGCTATGTTGAAAATTTGGGGTCAAAATATTAAAAATTACTAAAATTATGAGTGAACAGTGAAAAATTTCAACATACAGTATCTTCATAACTGGTGTTCTTTTTTTTTTTTTTTAATAGATTTTGACCCCAAATTTTCAACATATAGCTTTTTATGACCTCACTTCATGAGCCTGGTAGGTAAAATTGATCAATTCCTGCCCTAAGGTAATTTCACAGAGCAACTGCAAAATCACCTTTCGGGCCAGGTTTGAGAAGTTTCCCCTACCTTGTTCATGAGGTGGGGTCCAAAAAAGGCTATGTTAAAAATATGGTGAACAAATATAAAAAAAATGACAAAGTTATGAGTAACAGTTCAAAACACATTGAAATACATGAACTATACTCTTATCTTGTTTCCTCAGTTCTCGGTCGGCATTGAAGATGAAGGATGTGTTTTCTTCACAGAGCAGATTTTTGGTGCTGGACTCTTTTAATGTGAGTGAGGAGTAGGGGATGGGGGGAGGTGGGTGCTGAGTGGGGAACTGGGTGAGGATGGAGGGATTGGTTGGGGTTAGCTGTAAAAGACATCGGTGGGTGACTTTTCAGGTGTAAACAAAACAAAACAAGAAAACCGGAAGGGCAGAATGGGGTTGGCAGGTGGTACTAAGCTGAGGGATGGAGTGCGGGAAAAAGAGAAAAATGGATTGGCATGGCAGAATGGGGTTGGAGGGTGGTACTGAGCAGAGGGATAGAGTAGATGGGACAGAAAACAAATGACAGGGCATGGCAGAACAGGGTTGGCAGGTGGTACCCAGCAGAGGGCTGGAGCGGGTAGGAACAAAGGAAAACAGCAGGGCACAGCAGAATGGGGTTGGCGGGGTGGTACTGAGCAGAGGGATGGGCCAGGAAGAACCAGGTAAAATGGCAGGGCAGAACGGGTTTGACAGGTGGTACTGAGCAGAAGGATGGAGCAGGTGGAAACAAAGAACAATGAAAGACAGGGTAGAACGGTACAGGATCGTCTGATGTTGATGTTGCTCTGCTGGTTGCTGTGTGGTGTTATGTAGATAAAAGGATCCAGCTGCTGTGTAATAGGAGTGGCAGCCTCCTTTCAACTACACATAGTTTTCACCCATCAACCAGCAGAACAGCATCATGATCAGCCTCACTTCGCTGATCATTGGCCTGAAACTGTCAAGCCCCCCTGCAGCCTGCACTGCATTGGATGTGACATTGACACGCTTCTGAAGCCCACTACTCATGACAATATGTTTGCTGTGCATGCGCAAGCAAGCAAACAGAGAAACAGCTTATTTTTTTTTTCTATACAGGTTTTTATCCTTTGGGTGCATCTCAGGGGGTTGTTCAGCCCTGTCCCTGTCTCCCCCATCCGGCTACTGCCTCTCCGGTCCACCCAGCCCTATATACCCCACAGATCCCCCCCCCATGGTGGTGCCTGGAAGGGGAAGGCCATTCTTCCTCCACCTGAAGACCCTGCATCCAGATTTGGAGGGTTGGCGATCCAGCAACAGTGCAGGGTGAGGGCAGGCAGACAAGGCTTCCTGTAGCCTGCGACTGCCATTTTTCCTCCATTTTTATCCCCATGCCACGGTGGGACGTTTGCATGTGAATGCGCACATATGCTACGTAATCACAGCCTTACATCAGTGCTGCCTGAGCTCTAATGCTGACACTCTACCAGATGGCAGCCAAGGAGCAAGACAGCAGTTCCCCCACCCTGGGAGAGGAGAGCAGTCCATCAGACACTCGATCTTCTCCCCCCTCTTCGCAGCAACCCCCCCGGAAACCTGAGCCTGTTCCCAAACCCGGGTTGCTGGTGTGGTGAGAGGTAAGGTGCATAGCACCTTAGCCCTCTACGCCACTGGGCCGGCCTAAAAACAGCTTCTGCTGGGAGAATGACATGCAGGTTTGGCGTAGTTCAAGCAGACTTTTTTTTCCCTGCCAATATCCATTTTTTAATTACTTCTTGCATCAGGACCCGGAGACATCAGTTGTGGTGAAGCCTACAGTGAAGTTTTCGATGCAACTGATGTTGCTGGGTTCCAGAATTGCAAAGTATTTATTAAGAAATGTATACTGGCCAGGAAAAGACAACATTAGAAAGGAACCCCGAATAAGGAAAAATAGGGTAATTTCGAAACAAATGTATAAAGCAGTACACTGGGGTTATTAAACAGACTTCACACATGCCCAAAAATGTAAACAGCAGGGTTTAGTCCCGTTAAAAAGATCTAGTTGCAACTGTCAACAAATTCTTCTCAGATGTCTGAATTTGTGATACGAGAAACATTTGTCTAAATTGGTTTCCAGTTTTGATCAAGAAATTGATTACATTCGCTTTTGCCATTTCAGTTGGAAATCTATCCCCTCTACTTTATATGACTCTTATACAGTCTGGTGTGCAGGCATCTCATTGACAACTCATTAATTGTTTCTTTGACTCAATTTATAAAAGAAGTACTGATTCTGTTTCAATCCACTGTTGATGTCTCAATTACAGCAGTACGGAATGAGGAATTCTGCAGGCGGGACTCATGCGGAACAGTAATTCTGCTTCCAAAATGCTTTTTGGAATTTTCTTTTTTAAATTCTGCAGAATTCCAAAAGCATATCTATGTAAACCATGGACCAATTTTCTGCAGATCGTAAAAAAAAAAAGAATGGGATTTGTAGTTTATGTGAACTGCAGATTAATCATGTGTGAAAACCCTTCCACTTTCAAAATATCAGAATTCTGCTACCAACAGAATTCCACAGAAATAGGCATAATGTTTTGAAATTTCTGTGTAATTCCATTCCATCTGAATTTTAAATTCCGCACAGCACTAGTCTCAATAAATAGTGTTTTGTCAAGGAAGTATCTACATCTGTCTCTCTAGTCTCAGTTATAAGGCGCTAATAGCTTTTTCTATTTCTGTGTTCCCAATTTCTGTACCTTCTCAAGCTTGAAAAGGCACATACGTCCTTGCTTTCCCGCCTTTGGAAAGCAATGTTGTTCTTGCTGGGGCCAAAATTTGCATCCTAATCTGTAGGTTACACCCTCTATTAGCATGTCTCCCCTTAGTCTTTCTTAAACTGTTTGATTTTTAAGAAAGACAGCAAGACTGCCTCTCGCACCATTTCTGCAAGGAACTTGTAACCAAAATGGTGCTCCCAGTCTTTGACTATGCAGATATAGTCTATGGTGTCGCCCCCTCTGCCTCCCTTGCCAGACTGGATACCCTGTGCAATGCCTTCTGCGTTTCACCACCAACTCTCCCCTCCATACCCATGACTGCACCCTCTACTCTTCCCTCTCCATCCTTCCCCTGTTTTCACATTGCCAGTCCCACTGCACTGCCTTCACTGCCAAATACTAATTTTGGGTCCCTCCCCTCATATCTCTCCTCCCTGCTATCCCCTACTCTCAGCTCTTTCTACTTGCTTCGCTCTGGGATTCCCAAACCTTCCATACCCTACCCCAATCTTCTGATGGCCAGCAGCCTTTCTCCTATCGCCTTCCTCCCTCCCTCCCTCCCTCTGGAATTTGCTCCAATCCCTCCCTCCCTTCCTATCTTTAGATTACACTTAAGGCAACTTCCTGTGCCCTCTTGTTCCCATCATCCCTCTCCCTAACCCTTTATTCCGTCCTTGATGCTCATCTGTCAGTCCCCTCCTCATTGCCTTTCACCTTTTTCCCTTACCAAAAGATACACTGTACACTTTGCCTCACACGTTTAATTACTGCTCTCTGCTGTATACATTGCTGTAATTTATACTTATGCCAGCACTTTGTACCACTAACACTACGTACACCAGTACCTTGTAATTGCTATGCCTACTCAGACTTGTATTTATAGCTGTTCTCCCCACGTCTCCTTCCCCAGGTTTCACCTGGAAGGCCCTGTCCACAGTATACCGCTCCGGCCTGGTAACGGATACAATCCGTTACGGCCGGGGAGTGGTACAGTGTGTCCAGATTGTGGTGGTGTCTGTTATGGGACCGGTACCGCCGATCCACACTAGGGGTGCCGGGCGACCGTTACGCCGGCACCCGTTCCCAGGATGCTGCTCGCGCTGCGCTATGGGCCCTGCAGGGGACCATTACTATGTGTGCACACTTCGCCTGGTAATTTTAGATTGAGGTGTAATCAAGTTTATATATCTGGCTGTTGAAACCACTCATATGTGGTTTCAACAACGGTTACGAAAACGCCTTCTGTAATGTTACAGGTGTAAACGCAAACCGTTGCGGTAACGGTTTGGGCACTCTGTAACGTTACAGAGGCGTAGTGTGGACAGGGCCAAAATGAGCCTTGGCTCAGCATGCCTTTCCCGGTTAACAACTTTAAAAAAACGAACTAAATAAATAAATATTTCTCAAAACAATTTTCTCAAAGTTTGTTTTAGCTCCCCTTCTAACAACTGGTCCACACAACTGTACCATAGTCTATGTCTTTTCCACTGGCATTCTGTCTGACAAACAAAAAGAAAAGTTGCTCCACCCCAATAGTGAAAAAAAATCTCTTGACCCTCAGTGTTCTTGCTAGTTTTCTCCTATGTCTAATCTTTAGATTTTGCACATACCTTGACCCTTTGTGTTGTGCATTATGGCCTGTAGCACTGAATATCAATGGTGCACAGAGTGCACTGTTTTTAAAATCACTCTATTAAACTTGACAGTGTTTTATGTATAGAATAATACATGGGGCAGTGTGTATAATGAGAATTTTACACACACCCAAGGTGTTGGATGCTACATAAACTTTCAGAGTGAAGCTTGAGGGGTTTGTGCAAGCATGCAACACTGAGGGTATGTGTAAAATCTGAGTTCTACA
Source organism: Neoceratodus forsteri (assembly GCA_016271365.2). Classification (NCBI taxonomy): domain Eukaryota; kingdom Metazoa; phylum Chordata; order Ceratodontiformes; family Ceratodontidae; genus Neoceratodus; species Neoceratodus forsteri. The sequence continues at coordinate 283,415,642 of JADMNL010000027.1, read as the reverse complement.
CACTACCACCTGTCATCTTTTATAAAATGCTGGGTAGCATTTTTCTCACCTTGAAAATACTACCCAACAATTATGGAAAACAGTGGTTCCAGTAGTGCGGTCAGGCTAGAGTGTAGTTTAATTAACGGTTTACTTTTTTTCCCCTGTTTGCATGATTGCCCCAAACCAGACATAAAGGAACTGAACAACAGCTATACATAAGAAGCTTGTGAAACCCCTTACTCTGAGATGAGTCCGTTTACTGTGTGCCAGTCAAAGCGTGTGCACACAAGGGAAGTGCATACACAGCGAGGGAAACCCAGTGTGTGTTCACTGTTATAACCAGCTGGTTATAACAGTGAATTATAACCGGGTTTCCCTAGGGGAGAAAACACTCACCAATTATAGAGTGAAAGACAGGAGTACCATCTCGCACAGTTTGGCAGGCAAACCTGCTCCTCTGCACTCTGTGCTCCTCTTGCCCAGACAACACAAGATGATAGTCTTAAACTGTAAGAGACGTCTCTTAGAGCCCATATAAACTTAAAGGGCAGATACAGCAGGTTCAAATCGGGGGGAGACTCCTGATAATCAGTGAGGTCTTAGAGCCATGCAAGGATGGTTTTATAGATGGGGCAGAATGCAGTATCTTTTAACACTGACACAGTTTACATCCACGCTAGTGATTTAAGTTTTATTTAATTTGAACAGTCCAAGGGTCATTAAACAAGTGACCACCTTACCGTGCCCTCTGGCGCTAATCCTGATTAAGTGTCTTTATCGCACGGCTAAGTAGGCCTTTCAAATTACATGAAAATACTTGATAGTGAAGTGCAAACTCCTTCTCAACTGTGGAGCATCTTACCAATTAGCTTCCTTCTGTGGGGGAGGGTGGCGATCAGGCCCGAGAACCTCGGCTGCCCTTCATCCGTTTATCACACGGATATATGTACAGAAGCTTAATAGAGATTTAAATAATTCAGAGCTCTCCACCTGCTAAAGCTGCATAATGAGCCCATGGTGCTGGGAGCGTCAGATTGATTGAGTGTCCAGTAAGAGACATCACGTGGCCCTCCTATCTAGAATCAAGGGAATCTGTGTGTCTGTTATTGGTGGAGGTAGGGACATTGTTACAGTGGCAGTGTAGCTGGCGTCTTGATTTGCATAAAGATTTTTGAGTTTCTGCCAAGAAGCAAGATGAGTTCCTTAGCTTTCACTGAGGATGACTGGGGAAGGGGTGGCTGCCTGGTTAGAGAAACATAGAATTTTACGGGCAGATGAAGACCATAAGTCCATCCAGTCTGTCTGGCCCTACCTCGATCTAGGTACCAGTCTAGTACTGGCCTGTCTGTAGTCTGTCTAAATAGTGCCTACCTTATAGGTTTAAAAACTAAAGACACACACAATGCCTGATACCTACCAGTAACGCCGTGCACTTTGTGTTCATACTAGTATGTTTGTTTTGTGTTAAAACTGCAGATTTTGCAGTGGAGAAACAAATTGCTAGCAAAATGACAAATGGCAAAGCTGCAATTGAAAAGGAAATGAGAGGCCATCTTTTTTTTAACTTTTAATTTAGTATTTTGCCAGCAAAACAATGCTTGCAAACCCAATGTATACAAGAGGATACGTACACACAGAGACATATAGTCTCTTATCAAAGGATGAACAATACACCTCCCCTTTAGGTTCTCCATAATGGGAATTACTGGACGTGATACAAAGACACTGTTTACAAGACTCTGGTTAGGCCCCATCTGGAGTACTGCGTGCAGTACTGGAGGCTGCACCTTCACAAGGACATTAACCAAACTGAGGCAGTCCAGAGAAGGGCAACCAAAATAGTGCAGGGACTGTATCAGAAAACATATGAGGACAGATTAACGGAGCTCATTATGTATACCCTAGAGCAAAGGAGGGAAAGGTGATATGATTGAAACATTCAAACATCTTAAGGGCATTAACAAGGTGAAACAGTTTAACATGTTTCAATATAAGAGAAATAGCACGACAAGAGGACACCACATGAGATTAGAGGGATTCCTATTAAGGGGTAATGTGAGGAAGTTCTTTTTCACAGAAAGGGTGGTGGATGCATGGAACGGTCTACCTCAGGAAGTGGTGGATAGGAATACAGTGCAGGGCTTCACACAAGCATGGGATAGGCATAAGGGAGCAATACAGATGAGTATGAATAGATAGGCCATTGACACAGTAAAGGCCTATGGCACATTCATAAGGTAGAAAAACAAAAAGGGGCAGACTGGATGGGTCTGGCGGTCCTTATCTGCTGTCAACTTCTATGTTTCTATGTAAAAAAAAAACAGTAAGATCATTACAAAAGGCATACAACACCGAGCTTTCCAGGGACTATTCTGGCATTATTCTTTAACAGCATTCCCATCTACCATACAGGCTAATAAGCCTCCGATGTCCCGCACAGGTATAATTACTGAGGGTATTTTGTTGAGAATAAACCTCCTAAGAGAGGCTGTCCACAAACAGTACTAAAAAGATTACACTTTGAAAATTTTACATACAGAATGCAAAACAACATTTTGGTAAGTTTCCACATTTTAAATAAAATGGTATCACTAATAACTGTATGCTGGCTATAGATCTGTTACCTTCAACTTGAACTTCAACTTTATTGGATATCAAATTGAGATAAAATAATCTCGTTTACAATTGTATGCAAACATATAACATCACATGACAAAATAGAAAATTTACATACAGAATTTCAGTTTCGTTAAAAAAATTAACATCTTACATTAAATGTGAAGCATAAAAGTATACTTTATCCATAGCAGCTGCAATGTTTGTTATACAAAGTCATAAGAGAAGACCTTGATTAGCAAAATGAATCCATTCTGCAGTCCATAGAGTTAACTCTAAATGACTGGATCCTGAACTTAGGAAATGCTTACAGCTCACGGATAAGGTGTAGGGGCTCTTCAAGTCTAGTGGCACCATAGTGGATTGAGTCACATACAGCAAGCTAAGGCATGCCTGCAAAAAAGATCTCAAATGTGCCAAGAGGAAATACCTAGCTCATCTGCAAAATGAAAACCTGTCAGACCCCAAAATGTCCTGGGTACTAATGCTGAGCCACTGACACTGTGTCAGTGGCTCAGCAGGTAGCACACTTGCCTCTGAGGCTGGGAGATCAGAAGGCTGTGGGTTCTATCCCCACACCAGGAACTTGGGTTAATATCTCAATAGTGACACTGTAGTGCAGCATGAGGGGGGTGCTGCACTCCTGAGGTGCCGTCTTTCAGATGAGACGTTAAACCGAGGTCCCATCTGCCCATTCTGGTGGTAGTTCAGGTGGATGTTAAAGATCTCATGGCACTTCTCGAAAAGAGTAGTGGAATTTCCCTGGTGCCCTGGCCAAATTTCCCCATTCACAAAAATACCACCAACAGCTTAATCTGGTACAAGGTCAGTTGGCATTCATCTGTATCCCTCTCCCCCAGGTCGTGCCTGAAAATAGGCAGAATTTGTCTAGTATACTTAGCCGGTCAACAAAAACTAACGAAATAAATAAAAGGCCACTCTAGTTCCTCAGAATTTGATGTAGTGGTGGATGGTTAAGACCCTTTGGCTATAACCAATGGGCTCTATGCATCACAGGGCATAAGGTACGCACCAAAGGTGCGTTCCCTGCCTGCACAGCTCTGCACCCATGGATAGGTGAATAAGAAAAAATTACTTACCATAGTAATCTTCTTACTTCCCAGTGATGCTCAGATATTCATAACTTTATGCAGTAAGCCTGGAGGGTTGGACTGCCTGGAGAGATGGAACACATGCAAATGATGGAACACTTTGCACGTGAGCATTTTTCAAACACTGCCTTTACTAACTGTCAGTGTTCTAAACCTCTTCAGATTTTATACATGGAGCCTGGAAAGTAGGCCCAGAATTATATAGTATTATAATTTTATTATTAAAATTGGGGTTTTCCCAATAATATAAAACTGTAAACAATAAAGACTCCAACTGGAGAAATAATTCAAGAAGGTTAGAACAAAATGCCAGAGAAAAAACACCCAAAAAGGTAGAACACAATGAACTGATTTGCCCAAACTATTAACAGGTGTAGGGTAAGGAACACTCCAAGGGTGTATGATAATAAGGGTGGCACCAGTATGTGGAGTGCAGAGGCTGAAGTTCTTGAAGGGAAGGTAGGGAGGGAAGTTATGAATATCTGAGAATCATGGGGAAGAAAGAAGATTACTATGGTAAGTAATTTTTTCGTCTAACCCCAATAATGCTCAGAATATTCCTAACTTTATGCAGACTACCAAGCAGTACCACTGGAGGTGGGCACAGAACTTTATTTTGGAAACAGACTTTGCAGGACTGCTGTGCCAAACCTAGCATCACCCCTAGATAAAATATTCAGGTTGTAATGCTTTGTAAAGGTGTGCACTGTTTTCCAGGTAGCTGCTTTACATATGCCCAGTAATGGAACATCCCTGGCAGCTGCTAAAGTAGCAGCTGTTCCTCTTGTGGAATGAGCCCTCATACCTGATGGGGCTCCCTACCAGCCTTTGTGTAACAGAACTGGATACACTGGACTATCCATCGAGATGGATTACCTTTTCCCACATCCCCATAGGTCAGGAACAGTTGCTTTCTGTCCTGTCTATGGTCTTTTGTGGCTGTCATGTAGTAACTGAGAGCCCTTTTCACATCTAAACTGTGGAGTCTTCTTTCATCAGAAGTAGAATGGTCAGTGAAAAAGACAGGAAGAGTGATGGACTGGTTTAAATGAAAGTCCGAGACTACCTTGGGGAGAAATGTTCTGTTTGTTCTAAGGATTATCTTATCCCTATGAAAGGAGATATAGTCCTGATTATACAGAGAGCCTGATGCTCGCTGATCCTTCTTACAGAAGTCACAGCCACAGGGAAAACTGTTTTCCAAGTTGCATATTTCAGATGAGCTGTAGCCATGGGCTCAAAAGGAGGGCCCATGAGTTTAGCTATGCACACATTCAAATCCCAAGTAGGCACTGGTACCCTATGGGGTGGATGCAGATGACTTAGACCTTTAAAGAATCTTTTAAAAATGGGTTCCGAAGCTATGGTTACCCTTGTACCAGCAGAAAGGTAAGCAGAAATATCTGCCAAATGAACCTTCAGAGAACTGGGTTGTAACCCAGAGGAATGCAAATGAGAGAGAGAGAATATAGGACAGCTGGAATATCAGCCTGTCCTGGTATGAGTGATCTGTTAGAGCACCAAAAATAAAACCTCTTCCATTTAGAAAAATAGGTTTTCTTAGTAGAAGGTTTTCTATAAGCTTTCAAAATGTTTAGGACAGATTGAGAAAAGTTAAATTTTGCATATTCTATGTCCTCAAGAACCAAGCCTTGAGCTTGAATGACTGCAGATTTGAGTACAACAGAGTGCCCTGATTGGAAGTCAGTAGGTTGTGGTTCAGAGGGAGATGTATGGGTTTTGTGAGAGACATGGAGAGCAGAAGAGAGTACCATGGCTGCCTTGGCCAATCAGTAGCTATCAAGATCAGTGATGCTGCATGGGATCTGAGCTTGAGCAGCACTCTGTGAACGAGAGGAAAAGGAGGGAAAGCTTACAGGAACCTCCCTGACCAATCCAGGGTTAGGGCATCCAAAGGAAGTGTGCCCTTGCCTGGTGGTCTGCAACAATACTGTGGAAGATGGTGGTTCTGGTGGGATGCGAACAAGGCTACCTGTGGAGTGCCCCACCTTCTGAAAATAGCCTGTACCACCTGTCTGTTTAAGGTCCATTCATGATGGGCCTGATTGATTCGGCTCAAAGCATCTGCTAGAATGTTGTCCTTTCCTGGCAAGTGGAATGCCTGTAAGGATATTCCCGGAGAGTAAGCTAGAGTCCAGATACAAATTGCTTCTGTACAAAGGAGGTCCGACCTGCGGCTTCCTTGTTTGTTTATGTAATACATTGTGGTGGTATTGTCTATTCTGATCTGTACCACCTTTCCCTGTATTAGGGAAGAAAAAGTTTGCAGAGCTAGCAGAACTGCTCTGAGTTCCAGTAAGTTTATATGCTGAAGGGACTCTGCAGCTGACCAGGTACCCTGAGTGGTGTGCCGCCCTAGATGGGCACCCCAGCCCAACAGGGATGCATCTGTTGTGAGTAACATTGAGGGATTCTCCTTTTGAAAAGGGATCCCTTTTCCTTAAATTTGATTCCTCTTTCCACCACAACAGGGCCTGTAACAGTACCACTGTTACTGAAATGAGCTTTAAAAAAGGGTCTTTTTACTGGGACCAGTGAGCCCCGAGGTGGAACAGGATGTCCCTCATGTAAAATCTGGAACCCTGCACTGTGCCTATGGCAGCAGCCATGTGACCCAGTAGCTGGAGAAACTGCCTTGCAGTTTTTGCTTTGTGCAGGTTGAAGGAATTTGCCACTGACTGAAGGTTTTGCACTCTCTCCCGAGGCAGATAGGCCCTGGCCTGCAAGGTATTTATTTCTGCTCCTATGAACTGCAACACCTGTGTGGGGGTGAAAGCAGACTTTTTGTGATTTATCAGAAATCCCAAGGATTCTAGGAGGTCCTGAGTGACCTTCAGATCCTGCTGTACCTTCAGTGGGGATTTTCCTACCACTAGCCAGTCATCCAGATAAGGGAAGACGGTGATGCCCTGTCTCTGAAGATGTGCTACTACAGCAGCCAGGCACTTTGTGAATACCCTTGGGGCCGAAGAAAGGCCAAAAGGCAGGGTTGAAAACTGGTAGTGACCTGAAGGGAGTCTGAATCTGAGATATCTGCGGTAAGACTCCCTTATGGGGATGTAGAAATAGGCATCCTTTAGGTCCAGTGATGCTAGCCAGTCTCCCTTTTTGGAGCATTGGCAAAATCACAGCTAGTGTTACCATTCTGAACTTTCTTTTCTTTAGATGCTTGTTTAAAGCTCTGAGATCTAGGATAGGCTACCACTCCCCACTTTTCTTTGTGGTTAGGAAATACCTGGAATAAAAACCCCTTCCCCTTAGAAATTTTGGAACTGGTTCTACTGCCTTCAGCTGTAGCAGGTTTTGAACCTCTGATTCTGGCATTGTCTTTTCTGCTAGCGAGGGGGAGCTGAACACACTGATTTTCTGAGGAGGAAGGGATTTGAATTCCAGAGACCCACTACCTCCAGAACCCCCTTGTCTGTGGTAATTCTTAACCAGGCATGGAGGAAGTGAGACAGTCTGCCTTCCACCAGTAGGGAGGAAGCTGTCTGTAGTTCAGGGGGTCTGCTTTGACTGTGGCTGAGGCTGAGTTTGGGATCCTCGCCTCGAGCCCCTCCTTCCCCTGCCCCTAGAGTATCCCTGCTGTGGATACTGCTGGTACTGGGGTAAAGCCATTGGCTGGAAGAAGGACCTGGTATAAAAAGACCTGCCCCAGCCTCCCCTTCCATAAGGCCTGGTGGTTGGTGAAGCTCTCTCCTTAGCAGAGTTGCTTCTGTAAGGGGCCTTATACTCATCCACCTTCTTCATGTATGCCACAGTGGACTCCCCAAAGAGAGGAAAATCCAAGGCCTTAGACTGAGTATCTTGAGCGAGGTTTGTGGCCCTGAGCCATGCAAACCTCCTCTGTGCCACCATATTTGCCATCCATCTGGCTGCAGTATCACTGGTGTCAGCAGCCATCTGGAATTGATACTTAGCTGCCTCTAAACCAAACCTGGCAGTTTCAGCCAGGTCGTCTGACAAGGAAGAGGGAGCTTTCTGGACATAGCCAGGACTGACTGCCACAGTGACTTCTGGTACTGGGCAGCATAAGCCTGGAAGGTAGCCTGACACATAGCCAGAGAGGCTGACAGGTACCCTTTTTTGGCCATGCTGTCAATTTTTCTGGAGTCCTTATTCAGAGGGTGTCAGGACAGTGGGACCTTGGCCTTATCGCAAGCAGCTTGCTGAATTACCCCCTGATGGTCTGGATGGGAGAAGAGATAATCTGCTCTCTCCCTCTCTAATTGGTATTTTTTATCCATCCTCCTATCTATGGGAGGTGTGGAGTTTGGTGTTTGAAGAATCTTTAAGGCATCCTTCTTAAAGAACTTGTACACCAGTAGGAGTAGAGCTTTGGTGGGTGACAGTCCCATCATTTCCAAATAATCTACCTCCTCTTCATCCTCAACTTGTTCGGTGGTGGAGATGTCAAGGGCATCTGCCATCCTCCTGATAAAAGTAAAATGGGTTGGAAAATCCTCAGTCACCCTTGAAGGCGAACTAAAATCCTGTTCAGGGGACACTTCTGGTTCAATTGGTCCCTCATCCTCAGCGTAATCATCATCATCATCAAAAGGATCCCCTCCTTCCTGAGGGGTAGGATGCACCATACTGCCAGCCTGGGGACCCTGAGAAGGGGCAGGAGACTGAGGAGGGACTACTGCCTGTAATGACTGAATAATTTTAAAGGCCTACGCTATCTCTTGGGCCATTGGTACAGGCATAGCAGGCACAGAAGTCCCCTGTGTGACAGCTGGGGGGTTCTGTGTGCTTTTTGCTCTTTTTTGAAGGAACCGGGGAGTCAGCAAGTTCACTTGACCTTTTTGTGCCCTTATCGCCCGTATCAGGGGCAGGCATGGAGCTAGAAGTGGGTTCAACCACAGATTCATGGGGTATCGGCTGGTCAGAGCCAGAGGGACCCTTAGCAGTCTTTTTCTTAAGCCTTTTAAGGCATTTTTCTAAGGTTTTGTCTGAGAATGTCTTACAGATTTCACATTCCTCCTTAAGGTGATCAAAACCTAAACATATAACACATATAGTGTGTGTGCCTGCTTTAGCAAACACTTCCTCACACTGGGAATAGTTTTTGAAACCGGGTTCACTGTTTCGTTTCTTGGGTTTCTCAGACATGATGTTTTAAATAGTAAAAACCCCAACCGCTGAAGAAAAACGTTTATTTTATTTTTTAAACGGTCGGTTCCGGAACCGTAGAAACCGAACCGATGTAGCGGTCTGGAACTGGGTCAACAGTTCAGGTAACCGAGAACTATCAGTTACAAACAATAAAATAAAAGCAAGATTTAAGTAAAAATAAGGCAGATGTAGAAGTGGGTAGCCATCTGGGAACTAGTGACCATCGAACAGTATGGTTCACAATAAACACAGCAATAGAGTCAAGCCATACAAAGACAAAAGTACTGGACTTTAGGAGGGCTGACTTTGCCAAAATGGGTGAGTGCCTAAGGAATGCACTAGCAAATGGGCAGGAAGGAGGGGTGGAAGAACAATGGGGAATAATAAAAACTGCCATCACAGAGGTAACGAGCCTTTGTGTGAAGAAAATAAACAAAACAAGACGATGTAAGAAACCACTATGGTTCTCAAAGGAAGTGGCAGTGAAGGTTCAAGAGAAAAAGAAAGCATTCAGGAAGTACAAGGAATCGCAGAAGGAGCAGGACAGAGAACTGTATCAGTTAAAGCAAAAGGAGGCTGGGAAGGCAGTCAGAACAGCAAAGGCCCAAACCGAGGAAAAGATAGCCAACTCAGTTAAGAAGGGGGATAAAACCTTTATAGGTACATCAGGAGCGAAGGAAGACCAAGGGAGGGATAGTGAGGCTTAATAAAGGGAGGAGGTGGGCAGAGGAGATCAGAAGGTAGAGATACTAACAAATATTTTGCTCAGTATTTATAAAGGAAGAGGGGAGGTACATAAAACAAACAGTAGTAACACGCTGGATACAGAAGTTGATAACGCCCATTTACAGAAGAAAGGGTTCTGTAAGAACTCTTAAAACTGAAGGTGGACAAAGCAATGGGGCCTGATGGGATTCATCTAGAATTCTAAAAACTAAGGGTAGAACTAGTGACACCACTGACTACCCTTTTAACAAATCATGGGAGGATGGGGTGGTACCCGAGGACTGGAGGAGGGCAGATGTGATTCCTTCACAAAAGTGGGAGCAAGGCAGAAGCAGGAAACTACAGACCTGTTAGTTTAACCTCAGTGATAGGGAAAATGATGGAATCATTTCTAAAGGAAAGAATTGTTTAGTATCTAGAGGCCAGAGGGGCACAGGACCCTAGGCAGCATGGATTCGCAGCGGGAAGGTCATGCCAGACGAATCTGATAGATTTATTTGACTGGGTGACCAAAGTAGTAGATCAGGGAGGGGCTGTGGACATGGCCTACCTAGACTTTAGCAAGGCATTTGACACAGTCCCACACAAAAGATTAATATACAAGTTAGCCAGCCTGGTAGTAGGTCCCAAGATGACAGCCTGGGTAAAGAATTGGCTGGAGAATAGACACAGAGGTAATAGTAAATGGAGTCCACTCAGAAGAAAGGAGGGTTACTAGTGGGGTACGCAGGGTTCAGTATAGGACGGTCTCTTCAATGTCTTTATAAGCGACATTGCAGAAGGACTGGAAGGAAATATGTCTGTTTGCAGATGACACTAAGATCTGCAACAGAGTTGATGCACAGGGTGGGGTGGAAAGGATGAGAAGGGACTTGGCAAGGTTAGAGGAATGGTCAAATGTATGGCAGCTTAGATTCAAAGCTAAGAAGTGCAAGGTAATGCACCTGGGAAACAAAAACCCAGGGGAAGAGTACACAATGGGGGGTGAGATACTAACAACAATAATGGAGAGGGACCTGGGGGTAGTCATATCAGATGACCTAAAGATGGGCAAGCAATGTGACAGGGTAGCAAGGAGGGCTGGGGGGATACTGGGATGCATAGGGAGAGGCATCACCAGTAGAAAACAGGAAGTTATTATCCCTCTGTACAGACAGCTGGTGAGACCCCATCTGGAGTACTTGTGCAGTTCTGGAGACCCAATCTCCGCAAAGACATAGACAGGATGGAAGCTGTCCAGAGGAGGGCAACTAAAATGGTGCATGGTCTGCACCGGAAGACATATGAAGAGAGACTTAGGAGCTTAATATGTAGCCTCCAGGAAAGGAGGGAGAGGGGACATGATAGAAACTTTCAAGTACCTCAGGGAATCAACAAAGTCCAAGAGGGTAGCATCTTTCAAAAAAAGAGGTGTGCAAGAACAAGAGGGCACAATTTGAAAGATAGAGGGGGGCTCAGAGGTAATTTAAGGAAGTATTTTTTCACAGAGAGGGTTGTGGATGCATGGAACGGCCTTCTGAAGGAGGTTGTGGAGTCAAAATCAGTGGTGGAATTCAAGCATGCATGGGATAGTCATAAGGCAGTTCTGGGGGTTGGGGGTAGGAAGAAGTAGGCTGCTGGTTAACTAGGATCTGCAGCTTATCCAGTAGGTAGGGAAATGGGCAGACTGGGTGGGCCAAGCGGTCCTTATCTGCAGTCAAATTCTATGTTTCTATGTTTCTTTAATCAGAGAATCCAAATTTTAATAGAAACTAACCCGGTTCCCCCACAGTTATACCGAACCGAGAGGAACCGGGAAAACAAAGAATTTAAACATAAACTAGGTAAATATCATGGAACAATAAGTAGAGGCAGTATAGGAAAAACAAAAATATACTTAAAGTAGATATTTTTTGTAGTTTCCTTCACGCAGAAGTGGACGAGCCGAACTCCGAGCGACCAGACTTTTCAGGCGGAGAGAAAAATCTGAAGAGGTTTAGAGCACAGGCAGTTAATAGAGGCAGTGTTTGAAAGATGCTCACATGCAAAGCGTTCCATCATTTGCATGTGTTCTATCTCTCCAGGCAGTCCAATCCTCCAGGCTTACTGCATAAAGTTAGGAATATTCTGAGCATTACTGGGGTTAGAACAGCCGATATTCACCATCGCTGACCTCCTATCTGTGGCCTTGCCCCCCCCCCCGGTGCACAGGTTTGCGGGTGGTGGATGAGTACAGAGCTATGGACCTGGGCAGACATCCAATCATATGACCATTCTGGGTCCCAGAGTGTATCCCTTGCACTGTGGAAGAAGGGCAGTGTAGGAGATGCGGATCCAAAAATTTTATCAAAGATTGGTACACACCGATTGGCTGACCCCAACCCTCCCCCTGCTTAGTGGGCTGGGCCAACATGGAGGCTCAACTCCAGGCCCTGCCATGGCTCGTGGGTATCATCCGTGGGGATGCACACTGGGTTATGTCGGGATCCCGACTTCCATAACCTGCACCCCCATGCCTAGCACTACCCGCCTTAGTGAATGTGCCCCTGACACTCCCCTGGACTGCCGTGGCACATAGGCGCCCACATGGCCGGGGGATCTGGTGCACAACTGGCGTATGCTCCGACCGTGAATGCTGCCGGGGGTCCACTGCACAGCTTTCACTTAGGGTTGCCTATGCACCTCAGATACATAGGCAATCCACACTTTGGTGCATAGATCCTGTTATTTAACAACTTTTTTCTGACCTAGATAGATTCAAACCTTCCTCTTTTGGACCTTTCTCTCACCACCCTATCCCTGCTGGTACTGAGTGCACTACCCCCGAGTTCCACTTTCATAGGTTTACAAGGAAGGAAGTGCTAAATCTTCTCAAGTGGCTTAAGGTGAAAGGCTGCGCAGGATTTGATGAACTGGAGCCAAAGTGCTTAAAAATAATGGCCCCTGTCATTGCCTCCCCAGCTTCCTTGCTCATTAATAAATCCTTCCTTGAACGGAGAATTCCTGAATACTGGAACCCTGCCATAGTTGTGTCGGTGCACAAGAGTGGTTCCAAAGAGCCTGTGAAGCATTACCACACTATTTCCTTTCTCAGCTCCCTTGCTCATGAATGCATAGTGTATACTGTACTCGCTCATTCACAGTTCAGTTGGCGGCCGGCCATGGTGGTGGGAGGAGGGCTGTGCCAGCCACCAGTTAGGTTTCTGGATGGGGGGAGTGGGGTGGGAGGTCACTGTCCGCCAGGGTGGGAGAGTAGGGGGTCCACTAGACTGCCAGGGAAATGGGACAGTTTTGTTTTTTTCCCCACATGAGTGAGGTGGGGGAGGTACTCTGTTCACCAATGAGAATTATATATATTTATTGGGCGAGTGTTCGGGTGGTGGGAGGGACTACCGGACTATCAGGGAGGGACTGTTTTCTTCTACTCGGTACAGCGATTGGTGACTGGGGGAGCGGGAAGGGACCACTAGACTATCAGGGAATAATGTTTTTCATACTGGGACGGCAATCAGAGAACAGGGAGGGACCACTAGACCACCCGTAGATTTTTCCTTGTATGGTTGATTACCTCTGAACTATACCTGTTATTTGTTTTGTCTGCCGATTTTGTATTGTAACCTCCTGGGTCGTGTCTGAAAATAGTCATATTTTGTGGCTACAACACCTTACCTGGTAAACAAAAACTAAAATAAAAAAAAAATAAAATGTATTTTCATATTGGGATGGCAATCGGAGAAACGGGGAGGGACCACAAGGCTACCAGGGAATAATTTATTTTAATATCGGGATAGCGATCAGAGAATGGGAAGGGGGAGGGACCACTGGACTACCAGGGAAACTTCTTTTCACATAAAAAGTATGGTGAACAGGGACCAGGGAGGGTCCACTACACTACAAGGGTCACAGTGTTGTGGGTGTGGGGGCCTGTGCAGTACCTCTGGCAGCCACTGGGATTGCATGGAATACAGCCAGGTCTCAGTTGGCAGTATTTTCTCCACAGAAGGGACCTCCGCAAATGATCCTTGTGTGGAGAAAAGGGTTTGTGAATGGTACTGTACCCATATGCAAGTCTCTTCCCCCAAATTTTAATTGCGGCCCCCTGAACCCTTTGCCCTGGCACAAGTTCATTCTGATGGTGCAAACTGGGCTTTTGTGAATAACGCTATGGTGCAAAACCCAGTTTGCACTGCGTAAATAGGGTTTGCACCAGGCAAAGCTTTGTGTATCTAGCCCCTAGAGTCATCACTAATAATAGCATCGATGACCTGGGGTGATTTGTGTCCTTTTTAAGACTGTGTGTAGTTTGATGAAATGAAAAGCTGATTCCTTTGGTAATTAGAACTGTGTCCAAGCACACCTTCAAGGACTGCACTCTCTTCAAGTCACTTGTCTCTGCTGGTAGGCTGTTCCATAGGTTCACCACCCTCTGGAAGAAGACATGCCTTCTAACTTTACCTCTGCATTTACCATCTCTGAGCCTGTGGGCATGTCCCCATGTCCTGCTGGAGGACACCAGATCAAATGTCTCTGTCTGCTGCAGATTTTTAGTAGCACAGCAGACAACAGAAAGATAGATCCAGAGGATAAATTGAGCAGAAGCCCCCAGGAACTCAGTTCCGCCACCTCTTAAAAAACTGTATTACAGTTCCAGCACCTCTGTCATCTTTCTCCATTGACTACTAGAGGAGAGTTCCACCACTAGAAATGACAGTTCCACCGCCCAGAAATTGAGACATGAGGGTTACCCCACCTAAACATTTCCAGTTTAATCATTTGGTTGACCCACTCACCAAAGGACTCAAAATAAAATGTGTTTTTTTTTTAATTTACAAGGTTTTCAGACATTATCTGAGGTCCCACCAACATTTCAGGGTGACTGTACCCCTTCTTCAAGGTGGAGTGGTCTAATTGCTGGCTCCCTTGTATCACTGCAATTTTTAAAATAGCAAGAAAAAAATCTAGAAATTTCATTGGCCAAAAGAAGTCATCTGACCATGCATTAAATCTCTATAACTACATGGTCAGGTGCCAAATCTCATTTTCCTCCCCACAAAAAAACTACTCAGATCCATTTTATAAGTTTAGTAAGCCCCTCCAGGGTGTGCATTATAGGATTACAATGCACTTCACAGGGGGTGTAAGGACACTTGGCCTTTGGACACATGCCTTACTACACCCTAGGGGCATGCATTAAAATCCCCAAATACACACCCTATTATGGTGTATTACTTATACAGTTTCTTTTTTTTTTTAAGTCTCATGGTGCTTAAGTCATATTTACCCAGGATTAATCAATGCCATACACTGATTGGTGTGGCCCCCTGGACCGTTCCTTTATAGGGAGGCTCCCTGCTAGGCAGACTAGCTAATCACTGTTTTAGTGTCATGCAGCTGGTTAGTACCGCTTGTGTAATACCCCCCCTGAGGTCTAGGGGTAGCACCATAAACCATATGTAGACAAGTGTGCACAATGCTTGGAGATGTGCCATTATTCATCTGAGGACAGGGGAGGCGCGGGGGGCACATGCGCTGGCCTGGCATTTTGGTTACTGTGATCCCTTACCCCTGAAATCATAGATCGGGGAAGTGGAACAACAGTTAAATTATTGTTTAAATTATTGAGCACAATGCCTATTTTCAGGCGCAGTCCAGGCACCTGGCAGAAAGAACAGCACGCTACACAACAACATTAACTTGATGCTAAAGGAAAGGTCATCATTCACAGTATAATAGGAAGGCTATACTTGGCACCAGCACTGAATGGGTTAAAACTGTTGAGAGTGGGACAGAACGATTCTGGATACAGCGAGGGAGTCCTTGCCGTAATTTGGGTCAGCAGCTGGAAGAGCAAATAACAGCCAATCTTAAAGTGAGAGCCAGCAGAAGATTTGCCCCATGGAACCCAAGTTCAGAAACACATAGGAATACACTACGAGGAGTCCGGAAATATAGGCTAGTACTACCTTGCAAGAACTTTATCCTGTAGGACCATAAAAAAGGCCTTCCACTAACCATTACCACGATGTACTTTACAATAATGCAGTAAAGATGAAATGAGCAGCACACAAGAAGGAACGCTCTAAGAGACACTACAGGCAGACTTTTCACATCTTCCTAATGTTAATGCACCCTTGGGCTAATGGGATGAAAACAAATAGTGGGCATTTTGCACATGATATCCCTCCTCCACATACTGAACAATTTCATTAGTAGCATCTTGATTACGTTGATGCTTGCTGCTTTGTGGATTTATGCAGAGTACATTTTTCCTGCTGGAGACCATTGGCAGATACCAAAAAAGCCAACTGCTATCTAAATATATTGCTGTTAGTTTTGGTTTTTTTATCTGTGTAAATAAATGGTCTTAGGCAGAAAGAAAAATGGACCATGGCAAAATCCAACAATACATAACTTCATCTAACCGAACATTTCTGTTGAGATGATTTGCATAATTTTCACTTATATTCTTATTTCTGAATTCCCCAATCCAGTCCTCCACCCACAGCTGTGATAGCTCAAGCCCCTTATTAATGTCATCAATTCGGCAAATGTAGAAGGGCTATTCCTCAATGTTAAAAGATGTGTGCCTTTATTAGGCACAAAATGGGAGAAGCCTTTTTCCGTAAATAAATCTGGTTGCCATAGGTGGCAAATGGAAACATCAGATTGTAGTTTAAAACTGTGTGTATTTTTCAGGAATGTAATTGCCCATGCTAAAATAATCTAAGCTGTTTTTATTTTGTACTTCTCTGTTTTTTTTCCCCGCAGTGGGATTCATTTTGATTACTGTTGCACTCTGGCTACGGGCAGTCATGAGGGAGCAGGTTCTTATACAGTGGCTAATCTATTTACCTTCCGGGTGTTTTTCTGCTATAGAATGTATTTCACATCTCATCTATTACCTTCATGAGATGTGAAAATGGTACCTATTCCTCCAAGGTATTGTCACTCTAGTGTTGACCACAGAGTCCTTGCTGCAACAGAAAGTCATGAATGTTTGCAGACACTGCTTGATTTAAAGGTAGCTATTACTTTAAACTGCTCCTCGTGTCACGGAAAAAATTTTAGAAACATATTATTTAGCCAAAGTCAACTTATAATTCCGCTGTTCCCGGTATTTACCTTCCCTTATATTTTATTACTAAGCATATTTGCATAATGGTACGATTCTCTGTCATATGGACGTCACCTGTATATGTGGCTCAGGCTTATCTACAAAGGACATAATAATGATTTTTGGTTTTTACCAGAAAACTAGGTAAAAATTCCAGAATTTAGACTTTCTACAAATGAGAAAACAAACCATTTGGCATTTTTAACTTGATCTGTGACTCAGCAGAACTTGTATTTTTCTATAAATTTTTGTACTATTTTCATTTAGCTTTATTTAACTTGCTGCACATTTTGGCTTCTTTTACTCTTAATATTTATACACATACTAAAAGTCTAACAGATGAATCCTGGTAAAATCTGGAAACTAGACTAGCAATTACCAGTGCGATCCTGAAATTTCAAATATTGAAAACAGAATTTCATTACTTCAACCCCATAAATCAGTATCCTTGATACTAATCTTTCCTTGTGAGTGCTAACCCTAGTGATTCTGGGGCCCTGTGTTAACCTCCTTGCCAGGGCCCCATATCTGCAGTTTGTGAGGCCCAAGAAACATTCTTATTAATGGGATGACTTTCTCATATCTTCCCATTTAGTTCGTTTAGTGTTGTTTTTGTGCTTTCTTTGAATTATAAAGTAATTTCCAAGAGATGTGGAGATGTGTATATTAGCAACACAGTCTTAAGAAATCAAGACAGAGACACAGTGGAACAGGAAGTGATGAGGCAAGCTAGAGCTGGACAGCTGAAGCTTTTGAAGGGCCCTTCTGCATCCAGGGCGCTGGGCAAATGCACAGTTCACATTATGCTATGAGACATCACGTGCCAACCCTGGGAGGAGGTCACTGAGACATCACGTGCCAATGCTGGGAGGAGGGCGCTGAGACGTCACGTGCCAACCCTGGGAGGAGGGCGCAGAGACATCACGTGACAACCCTGGGAGGAGGGCGCAGAGACATCACATGCCAACCCTGGGAGGAGGGCGCTGAGACATCATGTGCCAACCCTGGGAGGAGGGCGTTGAGACATCACGTGCCAACCCTGGGAGGAGGGTGCTGAGACATCACGTACCAACCCTGGGAGGAGGGTGCAGAGACATCACATGCCAACCCTGGGAGGAGGGTGCAGAGACATCACATGCCAACCCTGGGAGGAGGGCGTTGAGACATCACGTGCCAACCCTGGGAGGAGGGCGTTGGGCGTTGAGACATCACGTGCCAACCCTGGGAGGAGGGCGTTGAGACATCATGTGCCAACCCTGGGAGGAGGGCGTTGAGACATCACGTGCCAACCCTGGGAGGAGGGCGCTGAGTGTCCTGCTCTCCGAGTACCACCTGCAGGTGAAAAGCGGGACTACCTTGATGCTGTGGGTGACCACACAGTGTCAGCAGCTCCACAGCTACAGGTAGGTGCCACAGGCACTCATTTGCTTCATGCCAGGGAGGTGGGAGGGCCTAACAAAAAAAATAATATCGGAAAAGCAGCATGATATCCAGCCTATCCATCCTCGCTTCTCTGCCACCAGGCACTCTGACCCCACTGTGTGTGTGTGTCCTCACTTCTCTGCTACCAGGCACTCTGACCCCACTGTGTGTGTGTGTGTCCTCGCTTCTCTGCTACCAGGCACTCCGACTCCACTGTGTGCGTATCCCAATGCATTAGGGAGAGTGTTGGAGGATATTGCCTGGCCGTGGCCAAGTGTCTCTGTGGATTGGGTTATCCGTGTGATCAAGGGGTATGGAGGTATGTGCTGGAGATGTACAGGGACAGAACCAGGCCTGACCGGAGGGATGGGAATACTGTGCTGAGAGGGTTAAAAGTGTAAATTGAAAAAAAATAAAATAAAGACCTCTAATTAGTTGAAGAATGTGTGTTTGAAGGATTGGATACTAGGGTATCCTTTCATACTATCGGGGAGAAGGGTCAAGCTGGTTGAAGCTGCAACTGTAAAGGCTTTCTCACCTAGTGATTTGTTACCTCTAGATTTGAAGGAACATCGACTTTAGGTCTATGGTTCTAAGGAGCTTATTTCTCAGTCAGCTCCAGAATTTACCTCCTCCCAGTGTACCTCTAGTGGCCCCAGCAATTGTGTGGTTATGTATGAATCCTGGTTGTTGGAAGGAAAGTCTAC
Organism: Neoceratodus forsteri; assembly: GCA_016271365.2. NCBI lineage: Eukaryota > Metazoa > Chordata > Ceratodontiformes > Ceratodontidae > Neoceratodus > Neoceratodus forsteri. The sequence goes on along the minus strand of JADMNL010000027.1, from coordinate 283,396,845 downwards.
TTACTTGTAACTGTGTTTCTTCTACTGGTATGCATCCATAGCCCCACATCACTCACACATCCTCCTCAGTCTATGTTATTTGGACCTAGTAGGGCACTTGTCCTCTTTAGTGAGAAAGAACTGACTGTTGGAGGGAACAATACCTGTGAGGTGTGGGGGCAGTGCCTGCTTCGTTATTCCAATCCTACTGGACAGTTCTAGACACTGGTTGCTCAAGTCAGACATGACAAGTGTGTGACTATATGTGAATAAGGAGGCAGTATAGCCCAGGGTTACAGCATCAAGCCGCGACTCTAAAGATCAAGTAGGCCTGGGTTTGAAACCCACAACTGCCACTTGCAAACTGTGTGACTCTGAACAAGTCACTTAACCTCCATGTGTTACTGGGATGCACCTGGAAATGACCTTTGGCTCAGCATGCCTTACCTGGCCAAAAATAAAATTACCAATAGAAGAAACATAGTTACTTGAAAGTAACCATTTCATGTTTGCCATTATTTCACCTCAGGAAAAGTCCTTTAGTTCGCTGGATTTTGATCCTCATGAATAAGACAGATGGCTCTGCTCCTTCCCCCCTGCAGTGACATATACACTATTATACAAGATGTATTACACCTATGTAAATATAGGATCATGGATTTTCAAAGTATCTGCCACATGGTGAACCTAGATATCAGAGCCTTCAGTAGCTTCATTCAGATCAAGAGGCGCTTTTTCACACAATACAGCCTGATTACACGAGTGCCATCTTTCATCACAAAAGCGCCCAGCCATCCCTACAGGTGCAGTCCTCCTTGCAAGATTACCGGGGTAGCATCACATGCCGTGGTAGAACAGTTGCCGTCATGCGAGAGCTAGAGCTACAGTTGTGGTGCCGGAATGGACGCTTTACACTGCGCTGCACAATGGAACATTTCGGGATAAACCACCTACACCACGGAGTGCGATTTGGGCGACCGTTCATTTTTAGAATGGAACAAATGGCTTTTACACAGCATCGGATAGAACCGTAAGGTCCTTCCGTAATGCTTATTCCACTGCAAAACTGCCTGTGTAAAAGCGCCTTAAGAAGCTGAGGTAATCGACAGGCACAGGGGCTGAGGAGTCCAGAGTTTACTGCTTAGATCTCCCAGTGACTCTGGAAGGCGGAGAAGTTTCCTGCAGCTGTTTCAATCAGTTTGCTGTACTTTCTCTGGTTTATGTTACAGATGGCTGCCCCCAGCCACCCCCCTGTCTTGCTTTCATCACATTGTCTCATAAATCCTTCCTCAGCTGGAGGAGATTACAGGGAGAGTGACTGATAGACTTTATTTAGTCACTGAGTGCAGCTGATTTTTGGCCCTGATAATAGCTCAGTGATTGATCTGGAGTTTTCACTGGGCTGATACTGATATGCACTCATGGGAATACACCATACTCCTGAGTACCCCCCCCCCACACCCATTTTGACCCCTGGCCCAGGCTGAGGATGAGGTGAGAGCTGTAAGGTTTGCAGTACTGATTAATGGCTGTGATCATTAAGACTATGATTTGATTTGAGAGTTTTCTAGCAAGGTTATTCATTAACACAAAAAACCAAAAAAATGACACCAAAACCAGAATCAGAAAGCTTTTAAAGGAAACGGTCATTATCTTTATTCTCCAACCCCCGAAAGCTTTAACCCCCCCCCTCAAATTAAGCTTTTTAGACATCAAGAAAATTTTTTTTTGAGGTTTACTTACTTTATTTAACTTTTGAAAAGTCTGTGATTCACAAACATAGTGGTTGTACCAGATCCATTTCAGTTCAGGTTTGGCACTCGTCCCAATAAAGATGTATTGGGATGAGTGGTGCGGTAGCAAGCTGAAAATGGACCTGTAATGTTCGCCATGTCGGAACGCAGTGGTGCGGCGCTGCAACCCAAGCTGAAATGGACCTGTACAGTGTTCGCCATGTCAGTATGAGTGGTGCGGTGCTGCAACCTGAGCTGAAATGGACCTGTACAGTGTTCGCCATGTCGGGACAAATGGTGCGACGCTGCAACCTGAGCTGAAATGGACCTGTACAGTGTTTGCCATGTCAGGATGAATGGAGAGGCGCTGCAACCCAAGCTGGAATGGACCTGTACAGTGTTCGCCATGTCAGGACAAATGGAGCGGCGCTGCAACCCGAGCTGAAATGGACCTGTACAGTGTTCGCCATGTCAGGACGAATGGAGCGGCGCTGCAACCCAAGCTGAAATGGACCTGTACAGTGTTCGCCATGTCAGGACAAATGGAGCGGCGCTGCAACCCGAGCTGGAATGGATCTGTACAGTGTTCGCCATGTCAGGACAAATGGAGCGGCGCTGCAACCCAAGCTGGAATGGACCTGTACAGTGTTCGCCATGTTGGGACGAGTGGTGCGGCGCTGCAACCCAAGCTGAAATGGACCTGTACAGTGTTCGCCATGTCAGGACAAATGGAGCGACGCTGCAACCCGAGCTGAAATGGACCTGTACAGTGTTCGCCATGTCGGGACGAATGGTACGGTGCTGCAACCCGAGCTGAAATGGACCTGTACAGTGTTCGCCATGTCGGGACGAATGGTGCGGCACTGCAACCCGAGCTGGGATGGACCTGTACAGTGTTCGCCATGTCGGGACGAGTGGTGCGGTGCTGCAACCTGAGCTGGAATGGACCTGTACAGTGTTCGCCATGTTGGGATGAGTGGTGCGGCGCCACGGCAAGCTGAAATGGACACAGCTACGGTGTTATCATGTCAGGACAAATGGGCGACGCTGCAACCCGAGCTGAAATGGACCTGTACAGTGTTCGCCATATCGGACGAATAGTGCGGCGCTGCAACCCGAGCTGAAATGGACCTGTACAGTGTTCGCCATGTCGGGACGAATGGTGCGGCACTGCAACCCGAGCTGGAATGGACCTGTACAGTGTTCGCCATGTCGGGACGAGTGGTGCGGTGCTGCAACCTGAGCTGGAATGGACCTGTACAGTGTTCGCCATGTCAGGACGAGTGGTGCGGCGCTGCAACCCGAGCTGGAATGGATCTGTACAGTGTTCGCCATGTCGGGATGAGTGGTGCGGTGCTGCATCCTGAGCTGGAATGGACCTGTACAGTGTTCGCCATGTCAGGACGAGTGGTGCGGCGCTGCAACCCGAGCTGGAATGGACCTGTACAGTGTTCGCCATGTCAGAACGAGTGGTGCGGCGCTGCAACCCGAGCTGGAATGGACCTGTACAGTGTTCGCCATGTTGGGGCGAGTGGTGCGACGCTGCAACCCAAGCTGGAATGGATCTGTACAGTGTTCGCCATGTCAGGAAGAATGGATCGGCGCTGCAACCCAAGCTGGAATGGACCTGTACAGTGTTCGCCATAAGTCGGACGAGTGGTGCGGGCGCTGCAAACCCAAGCTGAAATGGACCGTACAGTGTTCGCCATGTCGGGACGAATGGAGCGCGCTGCAACCTAGCTGAAATGGACCTGTACAGTGTTCGCCATGTCAGGATCTAATGGAGCGGGCGCTGCAACCCAAGCTGAAATGGACCTGTACAGTGTTCATCATGTCAGGATTTAATGGAGCGGGCGCTGCAAACTCAAGCCGAAATGGACCCAGTACAGTGTCTGGCCACGCCAGACCCAGTGGTGCGGCCGCCTGCAACCAGAGCTGAAATGGACCTGTACAGTGTTCGCCATGTCGGGACGAATGGTGCAGCGCTGCAACACGAGCTGAAATGGACCTGTACAGTGTTCGCCATGTTTGTGAATTACAGACTTTTCAAAAGTGTGAAATTCAATCAACTTTATTAGTTTTAAAAGAGAAAACATACACCACCAACAATGATATAAGAAAACATATACAGAACTGGAAAAAAAACGACTTTTTAAAAGTTAAATAAAGTAAGTAAACCTCAAAAAAAATTGTCTTGATGTCTGAAAAGCTTAATCGGGGGAAACATTTGGGGGTGGGAGAATAAAGATAATGACCTTTTCCTTTAAGCAAGGTAAAGGTGAGTGGCAAATACTGCCATACTCTATTGAACTGAAGCGTGTAGACTGCACTGCAGAAAATTTGGAGTCAGTATAATGTAATGGTTAAAGCTCTGGCTTTGGGACTAGGGGACCCACTTTTCGAACCCCACCAGAGCCACTTACCATCTTACCCTGACCAAGTCACCCTGTGTTTCAGTCATCCCGGCTATCAAACTGGACAGAGATAGGACCCCACTGAAAATGAGATGCTGCATCTTAGTTGGGCTATCCAGAGTAAATAAACTGAAGATAGTGACATATATAAAGTCAGACTGACCTAGTAGAATATTTTGACTGGGTAACGAGTGAATTGGACAAGGGTCATTTCGTGGATGTCATTTATTTGGACTTCAGCAAGGCCTTTGATTCAGTGCCACACAGGAGGTTGGGGGAAAAGCTGAGATATGTGGGGTTGGGGACTAAAATGGTGAACTGGATTGAGAACTGGCTGCAGGAGAGACAGCACAGAGTGGTAATGGGAGGGGATCTCTCATCTCCAAAGGCGGTGACTAGCGGGGTGCCACAGGGATCATTACTGCTCGACTAAAGAGGGCCCAATAAATATAGGCTGACATGAAAATATTAAAACAGGCAGAAATGGACTATTGCCGACCTAAGGTACCATATGCTGAAAGTGATAACCTAAGTGATTTTGTGACCTTAAGGTATCTTCTTCCCTTAGCAAAATCTTTTTGTTTATTCTTTCTGGTAACCAAGTAAGGCCCACTACACACAAGGCCTGTTTCAAGCACTGGGGAGATTAAGTGACTTGCACAGGGTCACACAGTGTGCAAGAAGAGGTTGTGGGAATCAAACCCAGGTGTGCTGGATATACCAACCCCACAGCGTGTTAGTCTAACCTCTAGACTATACTGCGAGACCAAAACTTGAAATTAATAATACTACTACCTGGGCCCAGTGAAAAAGTTGAGGTGGGAAGGGAGTTATTAAGACTTAGGCTCTGTCATCGCTACAGATTGGTTCTGAAGAACTGGTCTCAAAACTGTTTTTACTAAACTGGGTTATAGTGTACTCAGACCTGAAAGTCAAAGGTCAGCCGTACTGGAGCCTCTGGACTGACGCTGAGGATTGCCTGTATAAATCAAGCAGCAGTGCAAGCAGACCAGGTTAGAAGAGTGAAACGATAATAGCGCGGGTCAAAACCGTGCTGTAACAATAGTGAAACTCAATACAGCTACATGGATAGAACAGCGCAGGTCAGGTTAGCGCTATCCCTGTAGCTGTATTGCTGTCTGAGAGAGGAAGAGAAAGGGATGAAACCTTCACTGGGAGGGTTTCCAGCGAGCAACTGCCTTGGCTTAGAGGACAGAGTCACAGGCAGGGAGGACAGAGGCACATCGGTTTGATTCCTGGTATGTCTGCATTTTTGACTGTTGTCTCCCACCCCTCACATTTTTTTCCTTGCCCATGTCAGCAATCCCTTCCCCCAGGTTTCTTTGTTTTCCCAGTTTCCCCGGAGGTAGTTATTTTTAGTAGGGGGTTCGGGGCAAAAGCCCTCATAACAGGAGCGAGGTGGAGCCCCGAAAACTGAAATTAATGTGTGTTTTGGTTTGTCATGGTAGCAGTCGCCGTGTTCGTGGACTGCTACCATTTGCACTATTTTTGCAGTCGCTGTTTTGGGGTGGGTGTTGTTATTGAAAGAGCCATTTTGGTGTCGCTGTTTTGTATGGTGATATTGTTGTTTTCGCTATACTGACCTAGTTCCCAGTGCGATGAAAAAGTTCTTCCAAAAGCTGGGCGGGGGATTGTTTAATCAGGAAAGGCACACTAAGCTGGAGCTTCTTTCCAGGTGCAACCTCGGAGCACAAGGAAGTTAAGTGACTTGCTCAGGGTCTCTCAGTGTGCAAGTGGGGGCAGTTGGGATTCAAACTCAGGTCTTCAGGTTTCCAGCTCAGTGCCTTTAACCACCACGCTATACTGCCTCCCCGATCTAGTACTCGAGCTAGTTTAGCATACCTGCCAGATCTACTTTTCTCAGTACCTCCTATGCTGTGCACACCATGACTTTTATTAATTTTTTTCTAAATCCTAACCCTTACAAGCTTCTGCCTAGCTGTGCCCATCAGAAAAGCAATGTTTTGCTCCACTCCTACACAATAACCCAGACAAGTAATAGTTTACACAGCACGTTTATTGCATAGGTCGTAGTAAAGAATTGTGTCACGTGTACGACAGTACAAATGATGCCACAATGAACATAACATTGTTCCTAATTCGAACTGACACTATCTGTAGCAACATGCAGCAGAGCAGTAGCAGACAAACTGGCTGACAACACAGTCCTGTAACAGTATACAGCGATAATCTTAACTATATACACTGTACTGAAACTTCAGCAAGTATAACATTGTATTAACTTCTTCTGGGAAGGATGAAAAACCAGAGGTAAAACCCCTAAAGGCCCAAAACTCTGGGAAATTCCACTCCTAACACATTTGCAAGTGAGCAAAACTCTGAGAGTTAACAAACTTTCAACTAAAACAGTGAAACCAGGAACAATTTGGCCTAGATGCTAAGAGTGCTGAGCTAGACTGAGAAAAAGCCTGCTCAAACTCTCCTACTGAGGGCTGTAATCCTGCTCACTGACCCGATTGGGTCTCCATGCTGCAAAACATTTCGATTTTTGCCCTACTGCGCTCATCAGAAAAACTATGCATACATCAGTATCGTGCCAGTCATATAGAAAGGAATGAACGCCAGTATAAGTGAAAGGGAGACACATCACCATCAGAATAGGGCCAGACATACGGAGAGGAATGAACGCCAGTATAAGTGAAAGTAAAAGACATCACCATCAGTATAGTGCCAGACATGCAGAGAAGGATGAACACTGGTATAAGTGAAAGGGAGACACATCACCGTCATAATAGTGGCAGACATACAGAGAAGAATTAACCCCAGCGGAAGTGAAACTGAGATATGTCACCATCACTATAGTGCCAGAGAAATAGAAAGAGAATGAACTTTGGTACATGGGAAATGAAGACACATCAAAGACGCATCACCATCAGTATAGTGCCAGACACATAAAAAACACTAGTACAGGGGAAACCGCATCGGGACTTCGCCACACATGAGGTATGGGTCTTATCTTGACTTGCTAGAATTTTTGTTTTATTTAGAACTTTGTGACTGGGAAAGGCGCACTGCTCAGGCTCAGTTCCAGGTGTGACCTGAGGATAAGGATAAACGTGGCATCATATAATCATATAATATGGATACGGCTTTGCAAAGAACCAATTGCCCATAGTTAAAATATAATAATATAAAAGTAGTATTAATTAATTGGTAAACTATAAGTAGGCATCACTTGATAGTCACACACAGACTCACTGCAATATTCTATGCGCATGGAAACTTGTTTTCCAGATTGAATTACTTTTCACTCTGCTCTTGTGTCAGCACATAGCAGAAGTGTGTGATGCTTATGTGTTGATTCATGCCAATAGCTGCAGCTAGCTGCCAGACTTGGCTCTGTGATTAAGTTGTAAGGTGACAAGGTAGTTGCATCAAGTTTAATGTGGTCATAAAATACATGCCAGAAGATTATAGCAACATTTGCACAATCATCATTAAAAAGTGACATGTGCATGTTTATTATAGCAATAAACAGAGCCAGCAATACAAACAGTAAGTGCAGGCTCACTGGGAGTTAATGAAAGTACTGCTGGTGCCACCGAGTATTCAGCAGCAACAGCAGAAACAGCACCACAGCCACAGGAAGTGTTATCGAGTGACATTTTTATTTGGGTTCTTTACATTTTGTGAGACCAAATGCATACACTCAGAAGCCTCAGACCCAGTGCAAAGCATAATGGGTTTACAAATCCTTGTGTGGTGGCAGGCTGACATGGCTTCACCAAAACAAAACTTGCCTTATAAACAGGCTTTTTAACATCTGTTTGGCTAAGGCCGAGAATAACAAACTGCAGACATGTGTCTCATCCTGTTTGGACTCGCCAGTGTGGGGCAGTCATTATCCCAACCCAGTACCAAGTCAGGCCAGAGTATTCAGGCTATCAGCACACTCGGAGGTAGCGTACTAGGGAAGCAGATTGGAAAAAGATTAGGATGTGGGATCCATAAAGGATACAAGGAACAATAACAAATTTCCAAACTGTTTGGTTTCTGTTCAACTCTTCAAACCACACATGTACACACTCAGAAGCCTCCAAACCAGTGCAAGGCATCATGGGTATGCAAATCCTTGTGTAGGGGGTAGGCTGCCGCCTATACAAGGATTTAAATACCCATGATACTTTGCTATGGTTTGAGTTTTCTGGGTGTATGTCTGTGGTTTGGAGAGCTATACAGAAAATAAAACTGGTAATGTGTTCTCTCCTTGCATCCATAATGGTTCCCACATCCTGACCTTTTTCCACTTTGCAAAGGGATGGGAGCAGCATTACATGAGACACGGGCAGAAGTAAGGGCTGTCTGCCCTCTGCACAAGTGTCTCCTGACCCTTCTCAGATCTTCCCAGTGCCTGTTGTGTCTGGCACCGAATGTCCCCAGCTGTCCGTAACTCTGAGCTGGTAAGGTGGACTGGAGCCTCAAAATAATTTGAAGAGAAAAAAGGTTCCTTTGAAGTAGGGATACAATGAGGCCAGCCCACCTGCACAGTGGTTGTGCAACCGCTTGCGACACCAGCAACCCGGGTTCAGAAGCAGGCTGTGCTGCTGGAGGACCGGCTAAGGGAAGGAAGACAGGCATCTAAGGGACTGCTCTCCTCCTTGGGGGGAGGGTAGGTTACAGTGCTTGGTGCATGCCTGGCCCCTAGTGGTGAGCTGGGTAGTGCTCACCAGAGCCTGTCACAGTCAGGGTGGAGTGACCAGCAGATGCCAACTTCTCCCTAGGGCATACAGGGTGGCGTTAGAGTGTCACTGCACACTGTGACCGTCAGGGGTAAACTTTGACATAAATTTAAAAAAACACAACAATGCCTTAGGACCTCCTGGATCAGTCCCAGCCCCAGGCATGGCCAGCGTGGGAGTGCCGTGGTACAGAACTTTCCCTTGGAACAGGCCCACCATGAGGGGGTGAACTCGTGGGATTGATGTCCTGTGGTGGGGTGCGTTCTGGTGTTGGGGGGGCGATCTGGGGGTGAAGCCACTGCCAGGAGATAAACTATAAATTAAAAAAGTAGGGATATAGCAACATAAAATTTGGCAGCAAAAAAGGACTGAATGGCCCACCCAGTCTGCACAGATGTTCCCTGCCTAATCTGTCTCAGCAGACCCTAACAGGTCTCCGGTGACCCCTCCCTCTCTACTTTCTTATATACCCCATGGCTATCCCATGCATGCTTGAAGCCCCCCACCGTTTTTGCCTCCACCACTTCTGTTGGCAGTCTGTTCCAGGCATCTACCACCCTTTCGGTGAAGAAGTATTTCCTCACATCACTCTTGAAATCTCCACCACAGCTTCATCGTTCGCCCCAGTCCTGGTTCTCTTTCTCATTTGAAAAAGACTCCCATCCTGCATGCTCTTCACCCATGTGAGGTACCTGTTGGTCTGTATCGTGTCACCTCTCACTTTCCTCTCTTCCAGGATGTACCTGTTAAGATCCTGCAGTCTCTTCTCATAGGACTTCTTGTGCCACTCCAGCATCACTTAAGTCACCTTCCTCTGGACTGCCTGCACCCTGTCTTAGTGTTGCTCAGATAGTGCTTTTGTGGATCCAGCTATCTTCCATCAGATGGTGGTGATATCTGACCTAGGACGGGGCCAATGGATCTGAGATTGGATCTATTGGATCCAACCTCAAATAGTTGGATCCGATGGGTGGATCCACTGGATCCGGATTGGATCCACGGATTCCTCAGATACTTACAGTGGATCCTAAGAGGTCAGATCCTTGGTTGGATTTCTATTGCCGTCCGAGACTATCCGATATCTGACCAAAATGATGGTATTCGATGGTATCTGACCTGGTAAGATACTATCAACACTACACTGTCTATGTCCTTTCTGAGGTATGACCTCCAAACCTGGACACAATACTCCAAGTGGAGACTCACCAGTGAGTGATACATTGGCAACACAACCTTCCTCCTCCTGCTGGAAATACCCCTTCCTATGCACCTCACTAGCCATACCCACTGCTTTGTCACACTGCCCTTCCACTTTAAGGTTGTCAGATATGATACCCCAAGGTTCCCTTCCTGCTTAATGATTGTCAGTACCCCCCACCCCATCAGCTCCTGGGTTCCTATGCCCATGTTGCACAGTTTTCAACTTCTTGGAACTGAGCACCTACTGCCATGCTTTTGATCACTCATCAAGTTTCCTAACATCCCTGCACATTCTTTCTACTCCCTCCTGAGTGTCCGCCCTACGGCAGATTTTGATATAATCTGCAAGCAGCATATCTTCCCTTCCAGTTCTTCTGCAATGCCACTTATGAAGACATTGAAGAGGACCAGTTCCAGTACTGAGCCCTGTGGTATCCCGCTGATCCCTCTCCCATTATTAGAATGAGTGCCATGAACCACAACCCTCTGTCTCCTATCCATTAACCAGTTCAGTAGTTTAGATTCCACCCCTAGGCTGCTCAGTTTCTTTATCAGCCTCCTGTATGGCAGAATGGTGAACGTCTTGCTTAAGTCCAGATAGGCTACATCCATTGCCTTCCCCTGATTGGTTTTCCTGGTCACCCAGTCAAGGAAATCTGCTGGATTCATTTGGCATGTCCCCCCCCCCAAATCCATGCTGCCTGTGGGCTTGCAGACCATTAGATTTGAGATACTCTACCAGTCTTTCCTTCAGCAGGTTTTCCATAAATTTCCCCACCACCGGAAGACTGACTGGCCTATAATTGCTAGCCTCCTCCCTGCTGCTGCTCTTAAGTAGAGGGACCAGTCAGCTCTTCTCCAGTCCTCGGGAACCACACCAGTTTCCAGTGAACTGCTGAATAAGGCTATCACTGGGGCAGCTAGCACCTCCCTGAGTTCTTTCAGTACCCTTGAGTGTATCCTGTCCAGTCCCATAGCCTTGTCCACCTTCAGAGCTCTAAGTCCCTGCAGGACCCTTGTCTCTGAAAATGGACTTGTGTACAACTCCCCCCCCCCATTCCTTCTACTCATTGGTAGTCTGTTCCCCTGTTCCCCTCTCCCTTCATTGGACGGAGCAGAAGTACCTGATCAGGATGGCAGGTTTTTCTTGGTCCTCTTCTGTCTAGTCTTCACCCTTCCAATCCTCACTATTCCGCCCCTCCTTCACCACCTTGGCATTTCCTTAGAGAGCCATAACAGTCTCTTTTTCCTTCTGCTTTTGCTCAGATCCTTCACACAGCGGTTGTTTGCTTTAATTATGCCCTCTATTATTTTCCCCACTGTGCCTCTACCTCACCCTAGTAATCCTTAGGTCCCTACCTCACCATGGCAATTTTTAGGCCTCTGCCTCACCCCTGGCAATCCTTAGGCCCCTACCCCTCCCTGGCAATCCCTCCCTACAAGGCAGTTTCTGAGGCGGTCTCCCATTCCTTTAAAATCTGCCCTCCTAAAGTCCAGCATTCTTATCCTCATGTAGTTTGCCTCTATGCCTGTCTTTATGTTAAACCACATTGTACGGTGATCACCGGCACCCAGAGGACTGCCCACTGAGATGTCTGAAATGCTGTTCCTGTTTGCAGTCACCAGGTTCGGCACTGCCCCAACCCTAGTGGGTTCCTTGACTAGCTGCCTGAGAAAAGCCCATTGTAAAGAGTCAAGGATAGCCTTCCTCTTTGCCAAATCTATAGCTGGAAGGCTCCACTCCACGTCTGGCAGATTGAAGTCACCAAGTAGCAGCACCGCCCTCCTACTTGCCATTCTGATGATGGCTTCCCCAGGTGCCTTATCCAGATCCTCTCCCTGTGATGGAGGTCTGTAGACTACCCTGGTACAGACAGGGACCCCAGAGCCTGTCTCCAGGATGACGCCCAGCACCTCCACTCCCTCCTTTCCTTCTGGGTATGCCGCACCTCCACAGTCTTGGTTTCCTGCCTCACATATAATACAACCCCTCCTCCTCCCTGCTCTATCTGACTTAAACACAGAGTAGCCCAGTACAGCCATATCCCAGTCATGGTGCTCAGTGCACCAGGACACCATTATGGCCATTAAATCCAGGTCAGTCTCTGCCATGATGGCTTCCAGGTCTGAAATTTTGTTTCCAGGACTCTGTGCAGTGGCACACACGGCTCTTCACATCTTCCTTCCCCCTGTCTACTTCCCCTTCCTGCCTGTGTTGTTCTCTGAAGCCTCCCCTCACCCATCTCTTCCTTTTTTACCACCACCATTCCATCTCCTTCAATCCTTTTCCCTTGCTTAGCTGATTTGCAGCCCCCATTTCCTCTGTTTTGCCCCTGCCCTATGGGAGTTTACTCCCCTTGGGCCCTGCCTCCCTGATGCACCATCATCTGGAGGGTAATTGCTACCTGCCTTGGTTTTGCTGCCTCCCCTCGCTAGTTTAAATGTTCATTCATGTAGCATTTAAACTTCCCACCAAGGACTGCAGCTCCTTCCTGGGAGAATGCCAATCGTCTCCCTTATAGAGGCCTATATTCTCCCAGGTTGGGCCCAGTCCCCAACGTAGCCGAGGCTCTCCTCCATGCACCATGCCTTCAACCAGTTACTACATGCTGTGCTGAGAAGTACCCTTGTTTTTCCCTCACTGTACATGGGCAATACCTTGGCAAAAGCCACTGTGCATGCCTCCTGCTTGAGGCCCCTCCCCAGCTTCCTGAAATTATCCTGCACCACTCTGCCTGTTCCCTTGCCACATCATTTGTCCGCAGATGGACAGTGATGTCTGGCTCCCCTTGCATTTCTTGCTGCCCTAGTGATCTTTTGGATATGCTCTCCATCCCTCCAAGCCAAAGCACCACTCAGGCATTCCACCTCATCCCTTCCCTTCCTCGCTCCCAGGTTCCTTTCCTTAACAACAGAGTCCCCCACCAGCAGCTGCTTCCTCCTCGGCAGGGGACCACTTCCACCCTCCTTGGGGTCTCCTCTTCAGAGGACTGCCACTTCCTCCATTCCCACTGTGGAGGGCACCTCCTCTCAGCTGCCCCATCCTGCCAGTGCAGCAAAGGAGTTCTGCAGTGGTATAGGCTGAGGAGTCAAATCAAGTCAGATTTATTTATAAAGCGCTTTTCTATAACCAAAGCACTAACACAATATAAAAACATCAAATGTAAACAATATCCATAAAATATACACACAGATTAAAATAACCATAAAATAAACTGCAGCAGTTCTGGTGCTAACCATGTTCCCCAAAGGCCTTTTCAAATAAATAAGCCTTCAGGAGTGATTTGAAGGCCTCAACGGACAGGCACTCTCTAATCTGATGAAGTAGAGTGTTCCAAAGGGTCAGGGCTACAAAGGAAAAAGCCCTAGCTCCAGATGTCTGCAAACGGACCCTTGGAACCTCTAGCAATCCCTCGTCGGCGGAACGGAGAGAGCGGAGGGGCAGTAGGGCCAAAGGAGGTCTTGCAGATAACCTGGTCCCTATCCGTGTAGGGTCTTATAGGTCAGCAACGCGACCTTGAAGATGATCCTCCATCGTACCGGCAGCCAGTGCAGCTCGCATAGCACAGGCGTGACATAACTAGATCTTGACAGCCCTGTCAAGAACCTGGCTGCCGCATTCTGCACCAGCTGCAGATGATGGAGGTCCACCTCCGGTAACCCTAGGTACAGGGCATTGCAGTAGTCCACATGAGAGGACACGAAGGCATGAATCAATGTAGGCAGGTTCTCAGGCAGAACTAGGTGTTTTATCAGGGCAATGTTCCTCAGATGATAGAATGAGGACTTGACAACTGATGACACCTGTGCTTTCAATGTCAGTTTGTTGTCAAGTACAACGCCCAGATTCTGCACCTGTTCAGAGGGTCTCAACTGGCTCAAGGCCAGATGGTTGGCCAGGAGTCAACCTCTCTACCCACTGACCTGGATCCACCACCAATGCCTCAGTCTTATCCAGATTTAGTTTCAGCCAGTTAGCACTCGTCCAGTCTTGGATTTCAGCGAGGCAGTTGTTAAAGACCGATATCGCACTATCCTGTTCGGGCACAAAGGCCATGTAGAGCTAAGTATCATCTGCATAACAGTGAAAACTCAGTCCATACTGCCTTATAATGTCTCCTAACACAGCATATACACTGTGAACAACATGGGGACAACATTGAAACCTGCGGAACCCCACAAGGCAGGGAGAAGGAGGCCAAGGAAAAATCCCGATACCACTCACTCAGGTTGTGAGGAAGGAATTTAAACCACCTGAGGACTGTACATGGCAGTCCGCAGAGGAGCGGCAGGCGTTCTAGCAGCACCCCATGGTCCACGGTGTCAAATGCTGCAAGGAGATCAAGGAGGACCAAGATCAAACGACTCCTCCAATCTCTCGTTATCTGGAGATCATTAAGTACTCAAACTAGTGCTGTCTCGGTACTATGCCTCTTTCTGAAACCAGACTGGAGAGGATCATGGACTTCGTGGGTGGTAAGAAAGTTCTCGAGCTGCAACACGACTACCTTCTCAATAACCTTCCCCAAAAAGGGAAGGTTAGAAACTGGTCTGTAGTTTGCAAGACAGTCTGGGTCACAGGAAGATTTCTTTACTAGGGGTGTCACCAGGGCCTCCTTCAGGATGTCCGGAAACACCCCCTGGTCCAGAGAGCACCAGACTATCTCCGCAAGGGTCGGTCCGATGACATCTAAACACCCCACAAGGAGGTGCGTTGGACTAGTATTCAAACTACAGTAAGTCGGTCGCAAGCTCTGAACAATCTTCACGATATCCATGAGCATGTACCCTTCCCCCCACCCCCACCCTCCTGGAGCCCAGCAAGGTCCAACAGCTCTGTCTAGGCCCAGGCATCCTATGGGGGAGTGTTGGCAGACTTGGTGAACCCTGGGTGGGGCAGAAGGTCCTCTGTACCCTTACCAGTTTGGCTTGGAGTCCGGCAACCTCTTCCTGCAACCAGAGGGTGAGTACATATGGGGAGGCCCCTCAGTCTCCAGAAGGTGTCCCTAAAAGGGGCTTCCCGATGGCCCAGCAGAAGCACTACATGCTCCAGTGCTGACGACCCAGGTTTGGGTGCAATCTTGGGAGCCAGACTGGGCGCTCAGGGGGATGGGGTAACACTGCTGTGTGGCAGCGCTCCCAGCCAGGAGAGGGTGGTGTTCTGGTTCTGTTGCCCTAGAGATCTCTGCTGTTTGCCAAGAGAGCTTGCCTCCCACAGGGTGTCACTATCTGCATGTGATGGTCCCTGCATTGGGACGCACAGCCTGCAGCAGAGGTAAGGGGAGAAGGGAAACAGAAACCATAGAAAACCCATGTCTCCCTGCTGACAATAATGACGACTCTCGGGTAGAATGGCTGGATAGTTTGGGAAACAGTAGACAGGACTGGGGTGGCCGGACAAGGGGCCTGAAGAAAGGTGGAGGTGGTGGTGGGGAGAGCAAATAGCTCTGTAGCAAAAAAAAGAAGGTGTGGCCCCACAACTACTGCACTGCACCACTCCCATATCCATCCATCCATTTCTATATCTGTATGTTGCAAAAAAATTTGTTAATGCTCCAGTTAGGGTAAAAGCGACAAAAGTTGGAAAATGAGGCATTGAGGCATTAGGGTTTCCAACCCAAACACCCCACCCTCCCAAACCAGGCAAGAGACCATGCCCCTATAATACATCCCACAACTCTCTACTATATGTGGATCATGGGATCCACTCTAAGCCTGGCAAAGAATCAACACTAGCTGTAATTATTCTTTTTCATGATAAAATCATTTTTCTTATATATTTACTCCTCCAACTATACACTGGAATGCATTACCACTACTAGTGTAAATTCCACCTGAAAAAAAGAAACAATGTACAAGTCCCAATTATGATTCAAGCTTAGTATCTTGCTAAAGATATAAAAATTAGAGCTCCTACCTGGATTGGAACCCACAGTCTCTTGATTATCAGCCTATCGACATTTTCTCTGCTCCATCAAGCGGGCACAGCAGTAAATGATAGCTCCTGTGATCTAGAGTGGTTAATTCATGTTAGAGCAGAGAGAGAGAGAGACTGAGAGCAACACAGAGCTGTCTTCAAGGCAACCCTGCCTCTGAGGGGACACTGGCTGCTCAAACATTCTGATGATGCTAAGTAAGTAATAAGACACAGCAGGGTGTGTGTTGGACACTTTAACACACGGCTAGGAGGCGTAGTGAGGCACGAGGCCATCAGCCGAGTGCGTCCAGCCTCCTAGCCATGTGTTAAAGTGTCTAACACACACCCTGGAGTGGCTTATTGCACTTATGAAATGGGCATCTAAATTATAGATGCATGTGAAAGTAAAAATGACTTTAATAAGTAATAAAAAACTGAAATCTTTTTCTTTTATTTAAATAAAATAGTTCCTCCGCCATTTTACTGTTGTTTTTTTTTTTGATCAAGGAGGACTGTGAGGGAGCGAGCAGATAGGCGGGTAAAATGAGAAGAGGTCTCGGTGGGTTTAGGAGTGCTGTGAGCGAGTGGATGGGCGGGCAGAACAATCTCAGCACTAAACTTCTTTTTATTAAGGATCTTAGGGCTAAAATGATCAAGCATCGAGCAGGCGGCTGCTCTAGTCAAAGAGTACTGTGAGTGAGCGAGCAGACGGGCGGGTAAAACGGAATGGGAAGAGATCTCGGCGGCTTTAGGAATGCTGTGTGCAAGTGGGCTGGCAGAATGGGAACATATCTCTGCACTAAAATGTGTTGCAACGAACTGAGGTGAGTGGCTTTAAGACTTGGGGACTGTGGCATAGATGACAGAGTGACCTGCTTACTTTGCTGTTTGGCTGCTGTCACTAGTGGATTAAAAAAAAATGGCTGCTGTTTCAATTTTGAAAGTTCCAAGCTGGTACTATCACCCATATCAATGCCCAGCCGAACATATTCCCATGTGTTAGACACTTTATCACATGCTCAACGTCCAATTAAATTGCTTACATTGTGATACCCATTTCATTTGACATTTCTCTAATCTTGATAATCCCATGAGATGTAGTATCGTGTTTTCATGAGGGTCCCTGGGAGAACAACAGCAGGCAACAGTATAACTTAAAACAGAACAGAAGCAGGTACATGCAATATACACATATATGGTAGATAGAAATGCAATAAATAAGCCACAAAATAGAATTCATTACAGAATGACATACAGAGGGTAGAATGACAGTAGTATGGGAAATTAGACCTTAAAAGTATCATATACTGTGACGAGGGATGGGCAACACTGGACCAAAACAGTTACAAGGGGTACCCAGGAGGTGGGATAGACTGGTTCTGAATGCCTGTGGGCTGGGGGCATTCCTAAGGTGAGGATGGGCTACTGCACCAGATGTAGGGACCTGTTGGCCCTAAAAGTGTTTGTAATATACCATCTTTGTACTCTGTAAAAGATGTACGTTAGTCCAATAAAAGGTAGCAAACTATCCAGTGACTCCAAAGTTGAGGTTGGAGCTTAGTCCAAGAGTCTGGGCCAGAATATGCAAAAGCATTTAGACCAGAATCATGCTTCACTCTGAGAGTTGAAAAGTCGGGCACTACAGATAAGCACGAGGAGTAATTCAACAGACACTATAATACTGGGGCTGTGTCCAGTAACTTTACTAAACTTAGCAGGCCACCTGTCATTCTTTAGGGTAATATATTAAATATGGCAGATGGGGTCAGCCCAGTGACGCAGAGGGCTGAGACGTCTCCACCTCATCTGCTGCCCTACTGACAACCCGGCTTCAGGAATGGAGATGAGTCACTCGGGGGTAGGCCAGTAGGAGGAGGATTAAGTGTACCACTGGGTGTTCCCGGGGAGGGAAGTCTGATAGCTCTGCTGTGATACTGCCACCTGGGTGACCACGGATGGCAGTGCAAACAGAGCCACAAGGGAGAGGGCGGCTGCCTCATGACTGGGACATACACGCATGCGTGCGTCTGCTCAGTCCTCACCCACAAGGTGCTTGAGAGGAGGGAAGAAAATGGTGGAAAACAATCCAAGGCCGCCATGGATGACACATGCCTCTATGTCATATACTGTGCTGCCCATCGGCCAAGATCCTGAGCCTAGGACCTCCTGGCCTAGGGAATCTGGGAGACTCTTCCACAGGGGAAACCCATGGACTGTAAGCCACGGAGATGGTGAGTAACAGGGCTCAGGGGAGTAGCTAGGTAGAAGGGGGACAGTGGGGAGAAGTGGGGAAAAATGCACAAAAAATGACTGGAGGATAAGGGAAAAATGGAGAGAAAAAGATATAAAGATAATGAACTGCAGAAATATTTCAAATATCATAGTTCAATTCCTACTCTTCAAGGTTACTTACAAGGTGTGAGAAGGCAGTAAGGAGGGCTGGGGGGATACTGGGATGCATAGGGAGAAGCATCACCAGTAGAAAACAGGAGGTTGTTATGCCTCTGTACAGACAGGTGGTAAGACCCCATCTGGAGTACTGCGTGCAGTTCTGGAGACCCCATCTCCACAGGGACACAGACAGGATGGAGGCAGTCCAGAGAAGGGCAACTAAAATGGTGCAGGGACTGGGTGGGCCAAGCGGTAATTATCCACCATCAAAGTAAATGTTTCCATGTCTATGTTTCTTACACAGTATCGCAAAACACAGTAGTCAGATGATACAGTGCCTTTGGTTAGGATTACCTGTAAAGATTTTGCTGTATAAATAAACACAAGCTTTCAAAACCACAAAGGTTTTTTCTCAGGCTATAAATGTTTGAGGTTTCGAAAGCTCATGTTTACACAACACACTTCAGCTACTACAGTTTATTTTATGACATTGCCACAGTACAGCTGCCTTTTTCTTGTATAGAGCTCTTTCTTCCCAGTAATGTTGATCAGGGATATATGCCCTAGTCTGAGAAATATACTCCGTTCAGGCTTGTTCACCCCTGTTCCCCTCAGGTCCTCGTCCACCTTCATATCCCCATGGTTCCCTCTGCATGGCTGGGGCTCAAGGGAGGGGGGCCCTCCTCCTGCTCTCCAAAGCAGTCCACAATGCGGACTAGGATGCAGTGTTGGCTGACACTAGGACCCTGGGGGATAGCAATTCAGGTCATCACACAGATGGTAATTGGGTTGTTCTCCCAGGTTTACTCTTCTGTTCCTCCCTCCTCTCCTAGCATGGGTGGAGTCCTCCAGTGGCCGTGCCTGCAGGCTGTGATGTCCTGCAGAGGGATCAAGCTCCCTCGGCCCACCGCAGGGGTTGCTGTGGCACAGCAACCTACCGCTAGCCCTCCCTGACTGCAGCACATGGTTGAGTGGCAGCTGCTGTGAACTGCCCTGCGTCCTGACATGGCATCCTGAACATGCGTCACTTGTATGGCAACACGTCAGGCTGGGCCATCGGGACAGCAATCACTGCTACATTTGATGCGTGATTACACACCGTTATTTTTGCAGGAATGGAACTGCGTTATCTTCACGTGAGATAAGGACTACACATCATAAAGTGACCTGGTTAAGTGTGTAGAATCAGACCCGAACTGGCACAGCTTAGTACATGAGCTAGGTCTCACCTCTTAGATCTTCCTGGTCAAAATGAGTTAATTGCATAAAGCTAGTGCTGCCTCAACCAATTAGAGCTGAGGATTTACCTGTATGTGATAATGACCTCTTATAACCACAAGAGGGCCTTATATGCAGTGTTTGAAAAAGTGGAATCTTTTAGCTTTTTTTAATTTTTTATTTATTTTTTTTAAACAACTTGTGTCGGGGACAGGCACACAGCGCCAGAGCTCATAGCACAGGAACACCCTGGGAGCACAGAGAGGTTAAATGAGTTACTCATAGTCACACAGTATACCAGTGGAGGATGTGGGAATCAAATCAACGTTTGCTGGATGTACCAAGCTCATTCACAGCTCCTTGCTGTAATTTCTAGGCTATACTGCCAACCCATCTTTGAGACAGAGAGCAGAATTGTCTTTTTTTTTTCTACATAGATTTTTATTGACTTTTTCCCCCGTTTTCTCCTCGTCCCCATGCCCCAGGCATGCACACGTGTGTGAAGACATGCGCACGCCATGCCCCATGGTGCCCTCCCACTACACTGCCACCCTCTCCCGCCTATGCTACCCACCAGATCTCCACCCGGTGGAAGTGAAACTACGGGAGGGGGGCCACGTCCACCCTAAGGGGGGCGTGCAGCCTTCGGCTGCTCAGTTCTGCTTCCTCTCTCCCCCCCGCTACCGTGCCAGCTCTCTGATGACCCAAGGTCATTGCTGAACCCGGTTCGCTGGCATGGCGTGAGGTAAGGTGTCCAGCACCCATCCAGTCTGCCCTAGCCTGTTTCATTTTGGGAATGCGACCATCAGTCCTGCCTACTCCCCTTCCCACATGTGCCTGTCTCACCCCCTTTTAAATCCTCCCACTGTTTTAACCCCAATGACCTCCTCTGAAAGCTTGTTGCAGTCTGTCACCACTCTTTCTGTAAAAAAGTACTTCCTCACATCCTTCCTGAAATCCTTCTCCCCCAGCCAGTTTCAGGATGTTACTTCTGGTACCCATGTTACCGCTTATTGTAAACGCTGCTGTCTATCTGGTTTATGCTGTGGAGGTACTTACATTTCTCATTGATGTCACCCCTTTTTGAGGTCATTTACCTGTGGTTCATGGTTCTCCCACCCTAAGAAGGTGCTTGGAGACACAGCTGTAAACGAGACTCAGATCTCCGTATAAATGTATGAAATGGTTAATTTGCACACTGAATTAATTTAAAGCCAAGACTTCAGGCGTACACACTTGCATCAATGCTAATTTGCATGCCTGGAGTCACGGCTTTGGTTTCCAGAGACAAAATAAAATGGATTAGAGCATTCGTTTTTAAATAGGAATCACTTTACAGACATCAGTATAGCCTATGCTAACAGGTACAATAGTTTGTTGATATAAAAAAAAATGACATACAAGTTCACTTGGGGCTGAGGGCCATGTTATCTCGTAGACATGTGGAAGCATCAGCTGGCATTCAATCAAGCTGGGTCATTTGAAATACATTTTTAATAAAAATATTAAATAACAAGCACTTATGTAAATCACTCTGCACTGATGAATTTTTTATTCTGATTACTTGCTCCTTGATTCCTGCTAACAGACACTTAGGAAATGGTAAAGAAAAAGCTGACAGTGTCCCTTTAAGTACTCCTAATGTTCACCCCCTCAGTATTCCAGATTCCTAGTGTGATTAACAGATCTTTATAACACTTTTGACCATTTTTACAACCACATGTATTATAAGTGTAATAATCCATTCTGGGTGTGCATCAGTGCTGTAATAACCTCACTTCTTGGGTGGTTGAAGAAGGCCCTCAGCCATGCCTCAGGCCTCACAACCCACCCAGGTTGTTTGGTTATTACAATTTTGCTGTACACCTGACTGTGAATTATTCCTCACTTCAGAGCTGCAATTATGTGCCAGAGCAAAATGAGGACCACACAAAAGACTCAATGTGAGTCGTTAACACCCTACTGTCATTGCCTGCAGCTAGTGTCCAGGCTGGGATCCCGGGATGAGTGCTTTTAAGTCATTACTATTAGCTTCCAGTGTTCTGATTGTTGTGCGATGATGTTTCTCACATTATTAAAGCCAGTGCCCACCATTTCCTGACATTTTGAGCGTCAGTATTGAACACTTCAGTAATAAAATGTTAAGAGTATACAGGATCTGTTCTGCAGGTGGTGGGTTTCATCACAGCCTCCGCACAGCTGCACCCTAGGACACCACTACAGGCTGCTGACAAAGGAGGGCCCTGGGATGATCAACCACAAGTCCATCGCAACTGTTACTGGCAGGTGTAGGATCCATCGCAACTGTTACTGGCAGGTGTAGGATCCATCGCAACTGTTACTGACAGGTGTAGGATCCATCGCAACTGTTACTGGCAGGTGTAGAATCCATCGCAACTGTTACTGGCAGGTGTAGGACCCATCGCAACTGTTATTGGCAGGTGTAGGATCCATCTCAACTGTTACTGGCAGGTGTAGGATCCATCGCAACTGTTACTGGCAGGTGTAGGACCCATCGCAACTGTTATTGGCAGGTGTAGGATCCATCGCAACTGTTACTGGCAGGTGTAGGATCCATTGCAACTGTTACTGACAGGTGTAGAATCCATCGCAACTGTTACTGGCAGGTGTAGGATCCATTGCAACTGTTACTGACAGGTGTAGAATCCATCGCAACTGTTACTGGTAGGTGTAGGTGTTCGAATCCCCAACTCTTTCCAATGTCTAATCTAGGACTAGTCCATGTCATCATTGCACTCCCACCCAGAATATCCCTGCATTCTAAAAACAATGCTTTGGTACATGGATGGCACAAAAATAACCCCATAATAAAATACATTATTTAAAATGCTAAAACATGCATTTCTGTTTTGCATAGATCCACCTAAACAGAAATAGAGAAGGCAGAGCTTCATGCCTTTGGAACCTGTTCTTCTGGGCTGATGAAAGGGCAAAGTTAAAAAAAAAATTATATTATTGGGGCAGAGCATCTTTAAAATGAATACTTTTGCGCCTGGTACATATTAATTAAAATGATTTGTTGCAAAATATTCTATTCCCCAAGCCTGCTAAGACTGGCTCCAGCCCCCCTCCCCCCAACTCCCCACCTGCACCAACAAAAGAAATCCTAGCTCTGCTCCGTCTCACTTGATGCAGCTCGAACACTTCTGGAAGTGCTGACGCCTGGCTGGTCAGAAAGCTGAGCCGAGCATGTGTTTCCTGCATGACTCTGTTCACTGCACTGTGGGTGGGGATTAAGTGTGGTGAGGTGCATGATGAGATTGGCTATTGTGTGTGTGTAGGCCATAGCTGCTGTTGGATCATCTGGCTTGGTGGGAGGCTGCAGAACAGTGGGGGATTGGGTTTGTCTGCATGGCATGTCTTTGTGCTGGGGTAGGAAGCAATGTAGGTGTAGGAGAAATGTGCAATATTTCTTGACTTGCATATTTTTTGTTTCTGTTGTACAAGTGGGCAAAATTCTCCATTACAGTTGTGTGCAGGCTACTGCAATTTTGAATCAGCTTGTCCTACTGATTAGCACAAAACAGGTTAAGGTCAACCCCTGATCCCACATGCCTGTTTTTGAGCCCATTAGCAGAGTTCAGGATGGGATTTCAATTTTTTTGAGCGGCAGCTGCAGGAGGTCTGATTGGTGGGTTGAGGGCCAGTGAAGACTTTACTTGTGTGGCTTAATGATTCAGAATAATTTTTTCCCCCACCTTGCTCTGGTGCCCAGCCCAGCCCCCTCTCCTTCAGGCTGCTGCATTGCTGCTCCTGGACACCTCCCCAGAGCATCCCCGTTGCCATCCGTCCATCCCCCACAATGGCATGCACCCGTGGTAGACCTGGGGTAACCCTTCCAGGAGGACCCCCTCCCCAAGGGGATGCCAGGGAGTGAGGGAGATAGTTCTGCTACCATGACCACAGGGCAGCCGGGGGATCAGACAAGTACCGGCTGGCAGGATGGTTATGTGGCATTGGGTAATGGGAGAGCTGTCATCTGGTGGCCGGTGGGTAGTTTTCTCTTTTCTGCCCCTCCCACCTCCCACAATCAGGTGGCTGCATGCAGCACCCTGGGGTGGGGACGTCTGGCAGAGTGGGTGGTGCTCCACACCACCTAGGTCACCGCTACTTGCCACTGCCAGGAGCTACCAATGAAGTGGTCCAACACTGCCCCCCCCCGGGATGGAAGCATCCAAGGGACACTGACTCTCTTCCTGTCGGCCTCTGCTCCTGTTGACCTGGGCTCGGGTGCGAACTGGGGTCGCCAGTTTGCCAGGTGATCCCCCATCACCCAGTGCCATGAAGCTGGCTCCAGAATCATTTTAAAGAGACTTTTGTAG
Organism: Neoceratodus forsteri; assembly: GCA_016271365.2. NCBI lineage: Eukaryota > Metazoa > Chordata > Ceratodontiformes > Ceratodontidae > Neoceratodus > Neoceratodus forsteri. The sequence goes on along the minus strand of JADMNL010000027.1, from coordinate 283,372,929 downwards.
TCACAAAACCAGAGGATAGCTGCTTAGCTATGACCCTTCAGCTGAATGTTAGGCCCCAGTCTTTGACAGTCGTGTGAACACTCCAGTATTCATATTTGGATGATCCAATATTTGGTATTCACATTCAGTATTCAGATTAGAAAGCAAAACAATCTTGTACAACAAATCTTCAGAAATGCACATCTTGGGTTTTTCTCGAGGTGGCCAGAACTAGCCCAAATATCACCTCCCACCCCATTCCCCCTCCCGGACACTCTAATATACATAGAATATCTAGCCTCATGCATCCACCCTCCACCCAACACCATCTTTAACAAGTCCCTCCTCTCTAACACTCCATCCCAACCCCAGCCTTTGAGGAGCAAAAGAACAATGTGTGAAATGTTTACTCCAGGATGTCTGATGTTTGACTGGAGAAGGGGCATTAGGTCCAGGCTAGCTCAGCCAGTAAATGGCCACCTTCCCTTTACAGTAAATGGCCACCTCCCCTTTATACACACTGCATGATCTGCATAGCTGAGCAGTGTGCTAGGGGAGTCATTATGGTTTATGAAAGTGTTCTTCAACAGAAACACAGACAGCTGGATGTACTCAGAGCTCACAAATGTATAGACAATGGAAGACTCATCCCTCAGCCACCACCATCACCACCACCAGGCCCGCAGATATGAGTCCATCTCCTTAAAGGGGAACATTTATGAACAGCATCCTTCATAGTTTGAAAGTCACCGAAAAGCTCTTTTAAATGAGGTATAAGGATTTCCTGTAGCTGGCAGCGGTGTGGAGATATCCCTGACTCAGTCTACCCTATTTTGATACAACTTGCCACCATTTCTAGAACCTTGTGATAGAAACATAGAAACACTGAAATAGAATTTGTCGGCAGAAAAGGACCACTTGGCTGCCCCAGTCTGTCCAGCTGTTCTCTGCCAAGTCCATCTCTTCAGAACCTAACTGGTCTCTGGTGACCCTCTCCCTCCCTTCCTGCCTATTTACTAATATTCCCCTATGTCTTTTCCATGCATGCTTGAAGCCCCCAACCCCCACTGTTTTCTCCTTCACCACCTCCTCCTCCTCCTCTGACAGTCTGTTCTAGGCATCTACCACCCTTTCAGTGAAGCAGTACTTCCTCACATCCCTCAAACTCTCCACCCTCCAGCTTCACGGCATGCCTCCAGTCCTGGTGCTCTTTCTCATTTGAAAGAGATTCCACTCCTGTACCCTGTTCACCCTGTGAGGTACCTGTAGGTCTCTATCATTTCCCCTCTTGCTCTCCTCTCCTCTCTTCCAGGGTGTACATGTTGGATCCCTCAGTCTGTCCTCATAGGGCTTTTGGTGCAACTCCTGCACCAGTTTAGTTGCCCTCCTCTGGGCTGCCTCCTCCCTGTTTATATCCTTTCTGAGATGCAGCCTCCATGTATTCCCTGGTGAAGAGGAGGGAGACAGGGGATATGATTGAGACCTTCAAGTATTTGAAAGGAATAATTGGGTGAACAAGGAGGGTCTCTTCAAACCTAGCGGGAACTGAAACACGAGGGGACACAGTATCAAGTTGGGGGGGGGTTTAGGAGAGAGGCTAGGCGGCACTTCTTCATGGAGAGGGTGGTGGTGGGTTGGAATGGGCTTCCTGAGGAGATGGTTGCATTGAAAATGGTAGGCAGCTTTAAGAGAGACTTAAGAAGAAAATAAGTGTCAAGAAAGGGGAGGATGGAGGGAAAAGGCAAATTGGGGAGGGGGCACAGGGTCAGCAGTTGATGCTGAGGGCCCTGCAATATGAGCAGACTCAGACTTAATGGCCTTATCCTGCTAGCTTTGTTGTATGTTTGTATAACCCCAAGGTTCCTTCCCTGCTTAGTGGCTGTCAGTACCTCCTGTACCATCCAGTACCCAGCTCCTGCGTTCCTATGCCCTAGATGTCTGATTTTACACTTTGTGGCATTGAACCCCAACTGCCATTCCATGACATCAAGAAGGGTGAAGCTTTGCCTAATTTCTGTGTACTGAGGCATAGCTTGACCCTGTGTGACATCTCAAGGTTCCAAAAATGTAGCACAAGTTTCCCCTCACTGTGGTGATCCCCACCAAATAGAGAATCCCTCTTATGAGGCACTAGGCATTAATCGATCCAGTGCAGGCTACAACAGGTGTGTACTGGGACGTGCAAGCATGTACCACGCACCTGGCACCAAATGAACATACATACCAGTATTTAAAACCCCTGGCTGCCCCACTGCATTGGTGTGTTGCTCCCCTCAAGGGGAGGGGCCAGCTGGAGTGCGGACTATGGATGGTCATTGGGCTTCCAAACAAATTCCCAGTCTGGTCACTTGATGGATCTCCTCCTCTGCACAAGCAGAGGATGCTGGGTCACAGCAGGACACAGAAGGAACTGCCATATTCACTAATGAAAGGTGACATGTGCACTTGACTCATCTCATGTATCCATCTACTGGCCGGCCTGTGTCCTGTATCCCATGGTATTGGGGCAGCTGGGCAAGGGCCAGCGCTGCCCATTTGTGGCTGTTTGGCCCCAGAATAGTGACAGTAAAGGATGTGTAGGTGCATATTAAGTAGAGGAACGGTGGGAGGGAGTGTCACCTATGACTAACTAGGGCCAATGATGATGGAATAGGCAGGTTCTTTTCTGCTGACAGAAGCAAGCTTTCTATGTTTCTATGAATGCCAGGTAAAGTGGTCACACACTACCACCACATTCACAATTAGTTGCGTACACTGTTATGTACAACTGCAGAGATCACGTGGAGGGTGTACACAAGTCAAGTGGAGGGTTCCATCATGCGTGCCACCAAGGACCCTTTGGACCTCCCTTGCATGACAATTAGACTTTAGTACTGTTTACATGCTGCCATAGAGGTACATAGCGGTAGTGCACCAGGGCCATAGTAAACACCTGTGATGGTTCCCATTGTTTCTGAAGCAGGCACATTACCACCTCACTATAGTGAACCCTAGCTATAGTAAACTACTGTATGCCTGGCTCCCGAGGGGTTCACTATATATAACAAGGATCCACTGACTCAATGTAGGACAGACTTGGTCATCATTACAATATCTCTGGGTGGCTGCCTGCCACAGCTCAGCCCAATGCCTTATTTAAAAGAGCTTTTCATGACCTTTCAGTCTATGAGGTGCACTGTTCATAAATTCTCTCCATTAAGGAAGTCCCAGTAGCATTTTTCCAATCAGAACACCAGTACTGCACGCCCTCTCCATCAGTTTCCAATGCTGCTGTTTCGCATTAATGAAGTCACTTTTATACAATGGTGCCTAGAAGTCCAAGTCCCTTGCCGGTGCTTGTCTGGCATTAAGCACTATTTACTAGTTATTTAACGCCACTTACTTCTTGAAGGTAGACATAGCCTATCATGTCAGGCAGTAATTGAACAGGGCTTGATCCTTTCAATTAATATTCGCTCTTTAGTTAACGCTCACTTACGGGCATCAAATGAAGTGCTGCAGCCGTCACTGATAGATCACTGCTGGAAGCTTACCTTAAAGGATTAGCATGCAAATGAAGCAAACGTAATTGAAACACAGATGTGAGTCTGAAACATTTCACTGGAGGAAGCTAATACGGAACCAGATGAATCAAAGTGAGCAAAGTGCTCTTTTGATCTCGTTTCCCATTTCTATTTGGATTCTAAGTGGGTTTGCATATATTTCCCCCAATAGTTGAACATGCACCCAAAAGAAGCCGAATGGCTTTTTTTTTTCATAGTCTATTTATCTCCTGTTTTTTCCCTGGTGGCCTCCTTCTGATCAACCCTCCCACCCACAGCCTCATTACCCGGCTTCCCCCAGGATGTCCCTTGGGTCTGTCTTACATAGTGCATAGCAGTTAGCAGTACTCCCAATCCATCGGTACAACATCACTGGTGGGCAGGGCAAAGCTAGGGCTCCATTTCCATTTTGCATTGCATTTAGGGCAGTGTAAAATCAACGTAATTCTGGATAAAAATAAACAAATGCTACACTTTTTACAAATACAAATATCACTCTTAAATATTTGTGTTAGACAATATAAAGTACAATTAGACGTCGGCTGGGGTGACATACATATGATGACTACTGATTATAACATGAATACATATTATATCGATAGGTCTAGTCTGCATATTTCATTCATAAACGCTTAATCCCCTGGTCTTGGGCCATCATTAACAACAAAAATGAGTCTGAAATGTGAAAAAAAAAAGGAAAAAAAATATTCCATGGATACTACTATGCAGTCTTATTTCTGTCAGACGTATCAGATGTGCAGTCATGCTCTGATGTGCACAGGTCTCAGATGTGTTGTGAGGCTTGAGGAATGGCAGAGTGCTTTCAACCATCCAAGAGGTGCATATATCACGCAACGACTGCACACACTGAAGCGTGTTATCACACTGATAAAATGGATGCAAAATTAATATCTACAGGGAGAAAAAAAAATCACATGAAAAAGGTGCAGACGTGCAGCTCTTGGGAAATTATGCAAGGTCATATGATGTGTTTCACCAGTGGTTAAGTAGGATTTTTCTTACCCATTTTAATAATATTTTATTAGCCGGCCCGGCGGTGCTGAGGGCTGAGGCGCTGTACGCCACACCTCGCGCCACGCTGGTGACCCACATTTGGAAATGAGCGTGGGCCACCAGGGGTCAGCAGGGAGGAGATGGATTGAGCATCCAACAGACAGGCTCTCCATCTCCAGGAAGGGGGTTATCTGCAGCCGGTGCATGCCTGACCCCTAGCGGAGGCTGGGGCTCAGCGGCACGCTGCCACAAGAATGTTGGGCAGGTGCATGGCAGATACTTGGTGGGGCCACACATGGGTGTGTGCGTGAGTCCGCCACATGCGTCATCACATGCCGAGCTCCTGCAAGGGGAGTAAAACAAGGAAAAAGACCCTGGTGGCTGGCCGTTGCAGTTTGATGGCTGTCCTTGGGGCTCTGTTTCCAGAGGTAACAGCCCCGAACTGGATCCGAATCAGCGGCGGAGTAGGGGGCTCCCCGCTGCCCTGCCATGGGGGTAAGCTGTGGGAGTTACACGGGATGAGGGCCTGAAGGAGTGGAAGTGATGGACGGCAGCCGGACGAGGGCCCGACCATGGCTGGAGTGGCATAGAAAGAAACAGCAAAAAAATAAAAATAAATAAAAATAATATTTTATTATGTATATCTCGGTTAAAAAAAAAAAGAGAAATTGATGCCAACTATTCACATATGAAGTAAAATGTCATACCCGGCCTTGTTTTTTGGAATATTCCTTGCAACCAGGAGTGAGTATAATAAAAGTACACTGACTCGTACTTTTGCAATACATAAATACTACCTTTGGCAGCCTAGCTGTGTGTATTCATTACAGAAAAAAAAATACAGAAGTCAAAATACTGATCTCTGAAGCATTATATAAGATCTCCAAGCTAGAATAGTCTGGTCGCCCTTCCTATTGTACATTTAATGATTGCTGACAATCCTAATATTTTAATGCTTGTATTTAAAACAATGCCTGCACGAAACAATATCAATTGTCCTCTCATGCTATTTATCTGTGTCTCAGGTAACCAAGGTGCTGCACCTATCCCTACTAGGTACGATACTCAATGTATTATGTAACATGCTGCACTCGTTTGTTCAATTATGTTTGTACCTCCCCTCTCCCAGGACGTATCTGCAGTCGAGCAGTAGCCTGCTCAGTATGCCTTCCTGATGAAACGCTTAAATAAATAAATAAATAAATAAAACATATGTGATTGCAGGGTGCACAGGTTCAAAAATGATGACAAAACTGCCATTAGTTAACTACCTGCACTAGGGGATAGCCAGCTTTGGTCACTTGGGATTGGTATGGTGTTCATGCATTAGAAACTGCTATTCTGTATAAGTTTGTTGCAATATATATATATATTTATATATATATTATACTGTCACGGTAGTGCTAGTATAGTTAGGGTTCAGTGTAAATAAGCTTCTATGTTAAACCTGCATGTCTGAACCTTAATAACTTTGGAGCAGTTCAACGGATTCACACAAAATTAGGCAAGTGTAATCTCTAGGGGTAGGTCTCTTGACGTGCCAAATGTTGTGTGAATCTGTTTGGTTTTTGAGTTAGGAAGTGTCAAAAGATCCATAAGTTACCATTTTTTTGCCTTTTTTTGGCAGGCATCTCTCATAAACGGCTATATGCTTTGGTCTGAAATTTTCAGGGTAGAAAGCCTTTGGGCACTGATGTGCCTTTTGAAGATTTGTTAAAAAAAATATTAATCCATTAAAAAGTTATTGAAGTTTTTATTTTTCCATTATTTCCTATGGGAAAAGTTGAGTGTCCCACACGAAAACAAACTTGTTTTTGCAGGGAGGGAACTTGTTTTCACAGACAGGGTTACATAGTGTCTCAGGCAGCTTGGTTTATTTTTGTAGAGCTGTCTTGTGTTCCTAGGAATGTAGTCTTGTTTTCCCAGGAGAGTTTGTTGTTTTTGCAGACAGGGTGACATAACGTCAAAGGAATCTGCTGTGTTTTCGCAGAGCATTGCTTTGGTCATCATCTTGTTTGCTAGTTAGCAAGAGACTGAACCTGAAAAAAAAAGAAAACAGTCCCTCGTCCTCGCCGCAGACCCCCTCCTCCCATCCCAACCCTCCCACTAAGCAACCCCTTTTGCCTCTATACTTACCACTGAGGGTGTCCGCTATCTCTGTGGACCAGGACACGCCTGCACTCTACAAAGCTGAACCACAAACTGAGAAATCAAGGTAAGAGCTGTATAATGTACTTCAATACCGTTCTGAACTTAGGTGCATAACTTTGCCATTTTTTTTGGTATTTTCACACCAAATTTTCAGCATGGGCTTTTTGGGACCCCACCTCATGAACACTGTGACTGTTGTTTCGCTAATTGGGCCCGGAAGGTAATTTCGCAGTCGCTGTGCAGAATCACCTTTTGGGACTGATTAACAAAATGACAGTGCCAGTGTTCATGAGGCGGGGTCCCAAAAAGGCCATGTTGAAAATTTGGTGAAGAAATTCCTAAAAATGTCCGACTTCTGTGTGGTCACTGAAATATTTCTATGCACAGGCATAACTTTGGTAATTTTGCATATTTTCACTCCATATTTTTAACATAGCCATTTTTTCACACCACCTCATGAACAGTACAGCTGTCATTTTTCACATCCTGCCTGAAATGTGTTTTTGCACATGTGGTGCGGAATGACGTTTTGCCAGGGATTTGAACATTTTCACCTACGGGGTTCATGAGGTGGGTTCATAAGAAGACTATGTTCAAAATATGAAAAAAATGCTACAGTTATGAACAATCAGTACAATTTCGGTACACCCACTCATAACTGCAGAAACTTTAAATATTTTCACCCCAGATTTTCAACATTGCCTTCTTATTACCCCACTTTATGTATGTCACAGATGTCATTTTTCAAATTCTGTCCAAAATGTGTGTTCGCACCTTTGGCATGGAATGATATTGTAGTTGCACAAAATTATGTTTTGGTAGGGATTTCAACATTTTCTGTACTGGCTACATGTGTTGAGGTAATAAGATTGCTATGCTGATAATCTATAGAAGGATGGGTGCGCAGGGTCGGACCCTGTGCTCCCACAGTAAAATAAAGAAAATCACTAAGCATGGAAGCATGACATTATAACAGTTATGGAAGGTAGGACCCCAGCGCTCCCACAGGCAAATAAGAATACTAATAAACTGCCTGAAAAAGTAAGGAAATTCACTGCAAAAAACATTATTAATGCATCAGTTAGGGTCATTACTAAATTGCCAAAAGTAAGGAACTATGGCGTTAGAGTTTTCAACCCAATGCCCCACCCTGCATACACCGACAGGTATCAGGGGGTGCCTTGGGGCCGTCAGGCCCAGTGCTCACCCCACTCTCCTACACTGTATCCATCTCAGCTTATTTACTTATGGAATGGGGTGAGCATTAGGCCTGAGGATCCTGGAAGGCACCCCACCAATGCCTGTTGGTGTTGTATGGTAGGGGTTAGGGTTGAAAACGCTAACACCAAATTTCCCCTACTTTTGTTGCTTTAGGAACAACCCTAACTGATGCATTAACGAAGTTTTTTGCAATGAATATATTTATTTTTTTAATTCACTGCTTCTCTCTCTTGCCTTGTCTGGCACTCCATCTCATTGATCCTCCCAGACCCATTCCCTGAATTCTCCCAGGACTTACCTTCTTCCCCAAATCCCCCCACAGCTACTCTCGGTAGCGGGGAAGTACAGACAGAGGAGGAGCCTAGGTTGCTGGGAGCAGGGCCTGTGGAGGTCAGTGATCATCTTGCCAGCCAGGGTGTTTTCCTCCTCTCTGTTCCCTCCATTTTGCTGCCATTTCACCCCTCCCCATAGGGACACCAGCATGTGGAACTATGCTGTCCCCTGCGTGAGTGTGCTCATGTGATGTGCAATGCAGCATGTCCCTTCCCTCATGTCTCATTTGCACTACCACCCACACGTCTGCAGCTGCAAGTGCTGCAGAAAGATGTGGCACCCTCCCTCACCGGGAGAGGAGAACGTCCTGTGGGGCGCTCGATCCTCTCCTTCCCTGGACAACCCCTGATGACCTGAGTCTGCAACCCAACATGGGTCACCAGCACGGCAGAAGGTAATGTGCCCAGTGCCTCAGTCCTCCACACCACTGGGATGGCTTTTATTTTTATATTTTGTCTTTTTTCACTTTTACTCTACAAGATAATGTATGATATCGTTGATAATAACAGACCAGAACGTACTATATCTAATACATATTTTGAATATTCCTTTTCTGTATGTTTTACCTTAAATATGAAATTCCCCACCTCTTCTGAAAAGAGCCTCTGGTTCTTTTACTCCCACCTTTTGGGTGTCCACCTAGTCACCTACAAGGACAGCACCAGAGATGAGCAAAGGGTCCTCCGTTTAACATCTCATCTGAAGGACGGCACACCCCAGCAAGCATTTCTCTAGTACAGCACTCATGTGCCAGTCTTTATGGTGCAAGTCCAGGTGTGGGACAAGAACCCATGACCTTCTGGGGACAGATGTGCTACCAACTGAGCCATGCTAGGAAGAATGGGTGCTCAAACTTGAGTGTAAGCCTCTGGGGCTGGATTTTCAAACAAGTGAAAATGACCATGGGACTAAGTCCTGTGCTGCAGTGCACAGGTGTGGAAAAAAAATCTCTGTACTGGCAGACATTCCAATTTTCAGCCCATGCTCTGCCCAGGCGGCAGGCACAGCTGTGGAAGATGTTACACCTGGTCCGACCAGGTGTCACTTTCTGGTGCAGCTGTACCGAAAAATGATTGCAAACTGCTGTAAATTGTGGAGTTGTCCATAAAACGACTCCATTTTATAAAATCCAGCACATGCAGAAAAAACAGCGGCCCCACACGTAATGACCCAGTTGTGCAAGTTTTTCATATACCTGTGCCAATGCATTTGAAAATCTGACCCCGGAAAGGTTAACTTTGCAAAATATCCTGAAAGATGATAGAAATTTTGGGAATAGCGAACCAACGTATGGTACCACGGCAACGAGTTTATCTGTACAACAGCAGTGAGTGAGGAATAGCTACAGACGCCCCACTTCAAGCCCCAGGAAGACAAAGTCAGTTACTTTGATCCAGCATCAAGAGGTAAGTCACAAAGCCCCACTGGTGGCAAGTCGAAGCACCATTAATAAAGTCTGAGATGCGAGTCAAAACTGCATTTTAATTCATAGTTTGTGGGCCTGAGTGCTTTCTTTTTTTTTAGAACTGGTATCGTAACATATTTTCCCTGTTACACTTTACAAAGACATATTTCTTCATCTGCCTATTGCACCACTTTTTCTGTACCGTTGTATAAGGGCATGGCTCTATATCCATGTATTTTTTTCAGCAGTATTTATTAATTCTAAAAGTTATTATTTGACAAACATTGTTTCACCGTATGCAGCTTGCCTGTGTGCAGGGGAGAACCACGAAAGGTCAGTCAGAACATCCAATGGAATCAATCATCAGATATCCAGGGAAGGAAATGTCAGCGGATCAAATATTTTGACAAAGGGACACAGCCTGTCATGGCATCTGGCGAGGAGATCTAGTATCAAAATTCTTGCCGCATGTAGACAGATGATTGAGGCCATGCTGCGAATAATTGGTGCTCTGATCATTAGTCACTGCCGATAATATCAGATGGATTGGCCAGCTTACATCGAGCAGTATGAAGCAGCCAAGAGATGCTGATGCCTTTTGCCTCTGTCTGTAAATGCAGAACGCCACTGCTTTGGTGAGATAAAACACCTAGAACTCCTCAAGCTGGACACAGATTTGATATGCTTGCTTGAGGTAGCAAAAAGCTTTCCTATTTAGAAAGGAGGCCTGGGTATGAAAACTGTCAGCATTGCCTTCTTTACAATTATCAAGTTATGCTGCGCACAATTAGGCCCCAGTGATGTATTACATGGAGATAATTTCACTGTGACAAATACAGATGGGTTTGAGTTGTAAATTGCACATATTCAATAGTGGTAGATCATGTGAAGGTCCTAAGAAAGTTTATTTTAAAAAATGTGTGGTCATTCAAATGATTCCACATCTTCCTTCTTTCAAGCCTATCCAATCGTCCGATATACTTTGTTTGCTTTTTGTCTTCAGAAAAGGATTTGAATGGACCAACCGATGGCCCAGTGACCTGGGTTTGGAAGCGGACTCGGGGTTTGCCTGGGTGGTGCAGGGGAGGTGCAGATGCACAGCAGGGCTCCCAGCAGCCAGGGAGGGTAGGCACTGGGTTCAGGCTCCACGGCGACCCCTTGCGGAGGACCAGGAGCTTGCTCTGCTGCAGTGGATGTTAGCATACATGCAGGGTGAGAGACAACCTACCAAATGATATGGGAGGTGGAAGGAATGAAATATTCAAGGGGTTAAAAACACTGTGTGATCAGGATGATAGTGGAGCTCTGAAGCCCCACACCATGGATCCTCACTGGTCCGAGTGGTGGGGCTAGCAGATGATGAACTGGGAGCTTCAATGTGCATGTAGGCCCCCAGGTCGGAGAACTGACTGGATGACACTGGAAGAGAACTCAATACGAAAACCAATGCTTTATAGAACATTATGTGCTGCTACAGAGTGACGCTTGCAGTTTGCCTCTTTATATATTTGACAATTTTTGGCCAGGGAAGATGCACTAAGTCAAAGCTTTTTTACAGGTGCATCCTGAGAGCACAAGTAAGTTAAATGACTTGTTCATGGTGACACACTATGCAAGTGGTGGCTGTAGGATTCAAACTCATGTCTCCAGGTTTGCAGCTCAGTGCTCTTAACCACTATTTACACTGTTTCTTGGTTTACTGGATATTCTATAATGTTAGTTTATGGTGTTTCACAATGATAACTAATCTGCAGAACAGAAACGACTGAGCATATGGTTATAACTAGCAAAGGGGTGAATTTAAAGCACACTCAGATAAAAAAAAAATAATCACTTAATCAGTATACAGCCAAAACATGTTGACACAGTAGAAATCATGGAATGGAAGATACAGGAGGGTGTGTAAAGCTATCTGAGTAAAATCACTTCTCATCACCTTTAAAGTGGTGATCTGCCTCCACTATCTTAGCTAAGCATGGTAAGACATGATTGGCGATAACAAACAATTCTGCTTAGCATCTGAGATAACACCTGTTGTTGTTAGCTGAGAATGCAAGATAACCTCAGTTAATGATACTGGCAAGCCAAACTAGCTTTGTTCGAAAAGCATTGCAGGTTACAAGAGTGTTGTCAAGCGCATTCTTAGGGCATGGGAACAGCGAACCAAAGGTAAGCAGTTCTAATACCGTAAAAATGTATGCAAGATCACTCCTACAACTGTAAGAGTGGTCTTCGAGGACAATATTATATTATTAATCGAAAGAGATCAATAACATCTTAAAAAATGTAAACATTTTTCCCCAAATTAGCTCATTTCCGGGGCAGCTGCGAGTGATGCACTCTTTATGGAATAAGAGTGTCTCTTACGTGACAGTCCTTACATTTCTTGGCAATTTCATTTCTTTTGCTGCATCCAGCCAGTATGGGAGACAGTCTAGAGTAATGGTTAAGAGCACTGAGCTGCAAACTTGGAGATCTGGGTTTGAATCCCACAGCCACCACTGTCATACTATGTGACCAAGAGCAAGTCACTTAAACTTCCTTGGGCTCCCAGGATGCACCTGGAAACAAACCTCAGCTTAGTATGTTTTTCCTGGCCAGAAACTGTAAAATAAATATGACATGTGGCAGTTTATATGGCCACAAAAAAAAATTGAGGGAGGCCCACGGTTAGCCAAGGGATCATTGTTTGTGCACCAGCAACGTCATAAACTCTGACTGAGTCACATTCTTTTATTTATCGAAATGTTTCATGAGGAAGGCACACTGAGCGACAGGTTGCTCGTCTCCTGGTGCAACTTGGGGGAAGGGGTACAAACAGGGATACATACTACCTGTGAGCTGACAGGTCTGAAACAGGTAGCAATGTTAGTTTCTTTTTTTTTTTTTCTTCATTTTCTGATTTGTAGTGTGCAAAATGTAGTGACATGAAAAGAAGCGCCCCAGGCCATCACAGAACCTTTTTCAATATTGAGAAGTAAGATGGTTCTTCTCCCCAGAGGTCTCCTGACCCAAGTACCTTTTCTGCCGGAGTTATCCCATGATACTAGAACATGATCCAGAGGGATTTTTGACTTCCAAGCATTTCAGCCTGTGTGAGATCACAGTGTTGACCTAAATTTTACAGAAGCATTGACAGTATCGTAAAGATCCGGTCTCTTACAAAAATCTGAGTTATAGAACCATTAGGCCTGAGGGTTTTTCTTTTGGTTAGGGTTTGCTGCAAGTGTTGGAAAGCAAAGGAAGAATCCAGTTGTTTCTCCATTAGTTGAGCTAGCCAGTTGTTGCCAGCCACAAGACCCATCAGTCCAAGTAAGAAGTGGTGTAGGTAGGAAAATAGCATTTGTACACCAAAAACCTCTTTTAAAACACTGTTACAAACTTTCCCATGGCCCAGGTGAACCGTGTTACTGGAACCCCAAATCAGGAGATGAGAGCCCCCAGAAATGTCCTTAACCCCAGGAACCGCAATTCCACCTCGTGTCTTTCTCTTAATTTAGAAAAGTTTTGGGCACTTCTATACTCTCTGAATTAGTATACTGTTCTCAAAGGAATGATGAGATACATTCACCTGCCAATAAATTCTTGAGATAACCTGGACAGAGAACCATGAAAAAAATGAGGTTAACTGGATAGCTGAAACTTCCCAGGGCCCATCTGCACTGGGGGCCCTGTGCGATTGCACAGTTGGCACTATGCTAAGGCCAGTTCTGCTCTTTGGTCCCTCTTTGGCCCCCTCCCCCAGCTGTGTGCATTTGTTGCTGCCATGCTCCCATATACGCCTATACTGTGCTTCAATAACGGCAATGTAAGATCAAAACAAATGGCAGCTTAGCATTACGTTTCACACCTTTAGCATTACGTTTCACTCAAACATCGTCGAACACTCATGTTGCGACATCAGCAGAAGTGGAGACCAGACAGTGGAAGCAACCAGCATTTATGACCAGGGCCCTGGATGCTGCTGTCCACCCCTCCCATTCAACTTGTGACATGATATATGCATTCCTATACCCATGCAAATATGCTATATTAACATTTGGGATTATAAATCATGACATCATTCTTAGCCAAGCAAGATTATTTATTTCTAAGCATTCTAGGTAGTCTTATAACCATAAAAAAACATTGAAAAACAGAACACACACCACTCCCTCTGAAGAAGCCACATCCCCAGGCGTTACGTAGGATTAGCTGGTCGGCATTTCTTTATATACTTTGCACCAATAAATTAAGTCTACCAGCATCCAGTGTGTGCACTGTTTTGTTTTTACTTTTTTCTGTGTACAAAATAGCACTGCAGCACCTTCAGGAGTGGAGAGAGCTTTCCCCTTCCCTCCCCCTTCTGTTTTCACTCTTATAACTATAAGAGACACAGGAACTGTACATATGTAACCCCCTTGTTCCCAGGGGTTACTAGAATCCCAGTTAGAATTAGTGGTAAGCAGGGAAGGCAGCTAGTGAAATGCCAGTTAAATGGATTGCACTCTTTCTCCCTCTCTGCTGTTAGTCACAGCTGAGAGCTGGGGAGGCGATGTCATTTGGAAGTCTTGCAGCTGCATAAGCCACACTCCAGTAGCGGAGTAAGGGAGATAGAATGTTCAAGTCATTCTGAAGTGGGAATCTTGTAGTGGAGTTCGTGGAGGAGGCTGCAGAGTACAGCTGTAGCTCCTCAAGCAACTCTGATATAGAGCTGCAGTTTTTCCTGTTTGTTTTCTTTTCTCACCCTAGTGGAGGATAGCTTTGCCAGCTTGTTGAAGTGGTGGATGTCACAACCCCACTCAGCAGGTCAGCCCTCCACTCCCAAAGTGCCAACCTCTGAGCGTAGAATTGTAAACAGTTAACAGAACAAGGTAACCATCCTGTCTGTTTTTGTGGGTTTGAGTCACCTTTGTCCCAAGTTCTGGAGGGATTCAAACTGATAACCTCTTGTTAGCGTACCCAATTGTCAGGCTCAGATAATTCTGTCTTCGGGGGGGCCAGGTATCTTTGCCTACGGGCACCTAACCAGGTATTAAAAAATGAACCCTTAGAACTCTATGCAAGACCTAGAGAACTCTTATCTGTTGCCCAGTTTGGTATCACAATAATCTCATGCACAGTGTCAACTATAACCATCTAAGCTTCACTTATAAAAAAAGAAGTTTCAAGGCACACCAGGCAGTTTCTGTTTTTAAAATATATCTTTACTTTAAAATAGGTAAAAAATAGTAAAACAGTAAATACAGAACAAGATATCCCAACACATACAGTCTTAAAAACAAAATAACTTTAAAAGTGCAAATTCCTACAACCCATACACTCAGACTGGTCTTATCTAATGTTTCCTTACTTCTTAATCTTTCAGTGCTTTGATGTTCCTCTCTCTCAGTCAGAAAATGAATGTCTCTCTCTGTGAGGTCTGCTCAGTATACTTAAAAGCAGTCTTGAGCCGGCCTTCTCTCTGAGGTCACCTAACTCCGCCTTGGTGTATTAAAATTTATATTTTATAACACAGGATGTCCTAATAAGATATTAAACAAAAAGAGGTGACATTTGAATCTCCTCTCTTCATGTGACTTCCCTCAACCCAGTCTGTGATCTGCTTCACACAGACATCAAAGTCTCTTTGATGTAATTAGCTGACTTCCTTGGAAGACACCCCAACACATGCATATGCCCCTTTTCCTCCTGACACCTAGTGCAAATCAAAGGATTTCCCTGAGGACATTATAAAATGGATATATTGGTCCCTGGCTTCAAAGCAAATTGACAAAGTAATTGTATCTCAGATATCTGTAGTTTAACCTACGTCCTGTCCTTTGAACTTATACCTGGGCGGGTTTCGATGTGTCAGTTTCAGCAAGACTGTAGTTTCTCCTGACAGACACTCCCTTACATATTTTATATTGCAGAAAAAATATCATATTGTAATCAGAACCAGCTGTCCACGTGCCACAGTGGAAACCGTCTCCCTTTGGATTTTCCTGTGCTGCATCCCAGGAGGGATGGAGCAGGACTCCAGGATTTCAGGGGCAATCCCCTGATCCTCCCAGGACTTTTGAAGCTGCCTTTGTATGACAACTTTCTGTGAGCACTTTTGTTCTGTGTGAAACTGCCCAGGAGTACCTGCATTTTAACTTAAGGGTGAATTCTCTGATACAGGGACCCTGTCACCCTAAACAGTTTTAAAAGTTGGCTGTCCTCTGTGGAGTCCAGTATGTCACCATCCAAGGGAACATAACTTTTACCTTTGACACCCCTGAGGTGTTTTTGTATCATGTTAAGTGTGATATACATTTCAAGACAGCATCTGCAGTTTTTACAGTGTGTGTGAGGTGTATTTATTAGTTGAATGGCAGAGTATGAACTAGGAAACAAAAGGTGGGAGACCCCACATCTGGAGTGACCAGTTTACCTCTACGGGTTCTGAAGAGCACCTGTGTTTTCTATCAGTGCATGTGGCCAAGGCCTGAAGAAACAGTTTTACCCCAGTGAGTGGGACTGTTCTCCAGTTTATCCATTGTATGTGGGTTCTGCAAGTGTGGAGCCTTTTGTGCTCTTTCGTGGTTTGTGTGCCACAATTTATCCTATGCCATATGGGAAGTGACCAAGTACTGGCCGTGTGTGCCATTTCCAGAGAAGCCAGTGTGTTCACCAGTGGCTAGTTCCACATTTTTTCTTCAGTTATCTCATGCCATATGAGACTTCCATGTACTGGCCTTGTGTGCCTAGTCAAGGGAAATTTGCTTGTGTGTTCTACAGGTGGCTAGTCCACAAGTTCTACAGTTATCCTATGCTAAATGGGAATTCTTGGAGTTCTGTACCTTGGATGACTGCATTTACAGTGTGTGTAAAACCCTTGGGGGTCCATCTTCACTTTGTGTTGTTCCTACTGTGTTATGGAATAAAGCCACATTCTAGAATCCCAACCTGGTTTGGACATTTATGTTATTGCTCCCAGTGTGGAATTACTTTGGGTACCCCTGCACAGAAGTGCAAACCTAGCATAGCCCCGAGCAAATGTTTTCTCCCTGGGACCTGGGCTGTTGGCCATGCATTGGTCCCACCAGGTATGCGTGGTCTGCATTGGTCCCATCTTGTCTATGGTGGGCAATCAGACACAGTTTTCTAGTTGGTGTATCTGTTGTTTAATCGTATGTAAACCCTACCCCTCTGTTTCTACCCCTAGACCTGTTTTTGTGGTGAGAGGTGTGCCTTCTGGTTAAATAAGGGGGCCGGTGGAGGGTTACACATATAAACATACAGACTATGCAGGCCTGCATGACCTTTCCCACTAAATATAACAGACGCTAATTCAACCTGATATACAGTATACAGAGGATAATGCCTGAGTAACAGTGGTTAACCACGATGTAATCACCTCAAGCAGTTGCCAGGCCAACCAAGTACACCTCGAGAGCACAGCTGGAGAGGTTTACAGTTGTCATGGCAACCGTGAGAGGTGATTATGTCTGTGGTTGACCACTGTTACTCAGGCACTATATTTTATAGTGTATGGAAAAGCTAGCCACTGTGGTAAAAATACAGTTTTCTTCAATGAGCATTTGTTCTCCTGCTCAGCTATGAATGCCTCCTGGTTTGTATGTTGAGCAACTGAAGTGCCAAAATTAGCCACTGTGATCTATACTGCAGCGGGTCTGTAACTGTCTGAATGGAATGTGTGTGTTTTGAACGAATGTCCAAGTAGCAGATTTTTGACAGGTGGTGACATTCTATCCTGTAATCCCATCAGTATGACGTAGTTAAGCAAGGCTTACAGCATACTGCTGTCATAACGATGGGATTATCAGGTTATAAACTGATTGAAAACTGGGGTTAATAGACACAGTTCATACATTATAAACATATAGACTATGCAGGCCTGCATGATGTTGTAGGTCTAATATACAAGTACTGAACTACTGTGAACTTCTCTCTTTTATCCTTTCCATACTAAGCCACTGCTTCCTTGATGGTGTTATAACTCCAGATACTGTAAAAATGTTTGTAAATGATTGCTGTTATTACCCCTCTAGCAGGGTCGTACAGGTGCTGAGATTAATTAATATTGTGTAAACTATATTCATTTGTAACAACATTTGAAAATGTCATGCTGCTATTGCATTTACAGCTGTCTGATGTGAAACTTTTAAAATAAAGTTAAAAAAAAAAAAGTGAATCTTGTAACACTGCACCGTGCCATGACTTAATTTATTTATTTGAAATATTTGGCTAGGAAAGCCACACTGAGCCGAGTTTCGTTTCATGGTGCGACCCATGGAGGAGTGGGGGATTACAGAAGGGGGGGTTGCAATAAATCAGTGGTAATTAAGACGACTACAAGTAAAAAAGGCAATATGTCAAACTAAGCGCAAGTGCAAAACATTTGATACAACAGAACACTCATTGTATTACTATAACGATCCACTAGGTAGAACCAGAAAGATGCTGTATACAGAAAGGCAACAACTGAACTTACAATAAAATGAAGAACACTGTGGCGTCTAATAGATATAAGGGGGAAGGGGCAGGAAGAAGGGAGAGGGTAAGTATAGGTGAAGGCAGGAAGCAGGGGCAGAGACTGGCAGCAAGTAAGGGGGGGGGGTTTTAGGTGTGGGAGGAGAGACTGGGGAGAAGGGATTTGAAGGAGATGGAAGAGGAGTAGGAGTGGCGGGCAGATTTTGGAATAAGGAGAGAAAAGGAGCAACTACCAGCACAGCAGAAGTAGTAAGGGGCGGGTGAATGGAGAGGGAGAGAAAGCGGCGAGAGAGAGAGAGAGGGAGGGAGGGAGAGGGAGAGGAGGGAAGAGAGAGAGAGAGAGAGAGCTGAGTATAGACCTAAACCAATCCTGAAGATGGGCTGAATGGTGCAGCGGATTGGAAGTAGATTACAGCCTTTCACCTCTAGGTTAATGGTTTGAGTCCTGTCCGGGTCAGGCATGGCTGAAAGTCATTATGAAATGGTAAAATAAATCCAGAAGCCTGATTTGCCAAGAATTTCGGAACTAACTGATGATATCCCAACACAAAAAAATCCATGGCGTCATTGGCCTGTTTACACTAAAGAGGCACTGCTGCAACAATGCACCTTAATTCAATTACTTCTTGTTTTTTTAAAATACAGCATCTGACAAATACTGATCAAACAGCAAAATTGTACTGGTTCAATAGGGGTACTTTTTTTTTTTTACCTTATTTCTAATTTTTAATAACTGAAATAGAAAATTGTTTTTTTTTTGTTGTAGCCATAACAGTTCCAATGTTAGCCTATTTTAAAGAAATTACCTTTCAAAAAGTCTAACTTTTGAACCATTAGGGCTAGAAATGTAATTTCTTTAATAAAGGGCTAAAGTTGGAACCACTAACGTTGGAGGACAGTGGACGTGATTTTGCTCCACAAGGGTGGGGGCAGGGGGGAACCTGCAAATCACAGGCCAGTCAGTCTTACCCCCACTGTAAGTAAACTGATGAAGAAGACACTAGTCAAAGAGGACCTAGTGAACTACCTGGAGAAAAATGGGCTCCAGGATACCAAGCAGCAGCAGGGGTTCCTGGCTGGGAGATCTTGTCAGATAAACCCAATAGTATTCTGTGACTGGGTAACAAGGACGATGGATAAATGATAAGTAGAAGGTTTACTCCATTTCAGCTTCAGCTAGGCATCTGATTTGGTGCCACACAGAAGATTGCTGAAAAAAAAATTAGAGGATCTGGGAGCAGCAAAGGACCTAGTTAAATGGGAGAGAATTTGGTTATACAGTCGTGGCCAAAAATATTGGCGTCCTTGCACTTTTTCAAATAACTCACAATTTTCTCTAAACATAAGTTGAAATTAACAACAGTACAGTATTTGGTCTCCACAATTCTTTATTTCTCTGTTAATATTACAGAACCTTTGTTTTTGATTCAGAATTTAATGTATCCTTTTAAATCAGAAAATGAAAAGAAATGGCACTGACAAAATTATTGACACCCTAGTCTTAATATTTGGTAGCACAACCTTTGGTCAAAATAACTGCAATCAACCGCCTTATAGCCATGGATGAGCTTCTGCACTTCTCTACTGGCAGTTTGGCCCACTCTTCTTGTGCAAACTGCTCCATTTCTCCCAGATTTGAAGAGTGCCTTCTCCCAACTGCTATTTTCAGATCTCCACAGGTTTTCAATGGGATTTAGATCTGACTCATTGCTGGCCACTTCAGAACAGTCCAGTCTTGTCTTGAACCATTCCTGGGTGCTTTTGAAGTGTGTTTGGGTCATTGTCCTGCTGGAAGACCCATGACCTTCAACGGAGACCCAGCTTTCTGACACTGGGTTCAACATTGCGCTCCAAAATGGCCTGGTAATCTCCAGATTTCATGATGCCATGCACATGTTCAAGGCACCCAGTGCCAGAGGCAGAACAGCAACCCCAAGACATCACTGAACCTCCTCCATGTTTGACTGTAGGGAAGGTGTTCTTTTCTTTGAAGGCTTCATTTTGTTTTCTGTAAACACAGAGATGATGTGCTTTACCAAAAAGCTCTAATTTGGTCTCATCTGTCCACAGGACATTCTCCCAGAAAGATTTTGGCTTGTTTAGGTGTGTTTTGGCAAACCCCAGTTGGGCTTTCTTATGTCTCTCTCTCAGCAGTGGGGTCTTCCTGGGTCTCCTACCATATAACCCCCTTTCATTGAATTGGCGATGGATGGTGTGAGTTGAAACTGTCGTACCTTGTGTCTAAAGGTCAGCTTGAATCTGTTTGGCAGTTGATCAAGGTGCTTTCTCCACCATTCGAACAATCCTGCGCTGCAATCTTCGATCAAGTTTTCTCTTGCGGCCACGTCCAGGGAGGTTGGCTACAGTGCCATGGGCCTTAAACATCCTGATAACATTACGTACGGTGGAAACAGGAACATCAAGGTCTCTGGAGAGTGATTTGTAGCCCTGAGATTGTCCATGCTTGGCTGCAATCTTCTGTCCGACCTCCTCAGACAATTCTCTAGCTGTCTTTCTTTTCTCCATGCTCATTGCAGTACACACAGTGACGCAAAACAGGAGAATGAGTCCTTTTCTCTATTCAAACTGGTTGAATGAGTGATTTTTATATTGCAGGCACCTGCAACTCACCACAGGTGAGTTCAATTCCAAAGTGAAAGAGAATCACCTGCTTGAAATCTAATTATTTCGAACTACTTCTAAAAGGTGCCAATAATTTTGTCCGGGCCATTTAAGGATTTCTGTGTGGAATAAGCTAAGACTTAGTAAATTTTTCTGATTTTGTGTTTTATTCCACTGCAAACCAAAGAAATACATATGTGGATACCAAAATATTTTTTAATTTCAACAATTTTTTGGAAGGAATGGTGCATTATTAGAAAAAACTGCAAGGGCGCCAATATTTTTGGCCACAACTGTAGGCGAGACAGCAGAGGGTGGTAGTAAACAAGGTCAAATCAGGAGAAAGTGAGGTCACAAATGGGGTACCGCAGGAGTCAATCCTAGGACCAGTCCTTTTCAATATGTTCATTAGTGACATTAGAGAAGGAATGCAGGGCAAGATGTGTCTCTTTGCAGATGACACTATGCTCCGTGGCAGGGTAGACAGTGAGGAGGGGATAAGGGATTTGCAGAGGGACCTGCAAAGGTTAGAGAGGTGACCCAGGGTCTGGCTGTTGAAATGCAAAAGTGTGAGGTGATGCACATAGGAAACAAGAACCCAAGTAAGAAATACTAAGTAGCGGAGGGGTTAAGCTGGCTACTACTTCAGAGGAAAGGGGCCGGAGTCATCATAAGTGACTCCCTAAAATAAACTAGCCAATGTACCAAGGTGTACAGCAAGGCAACCAGAATGTAGGATGTATAGGAAGGGGTTTCGATAAAAGGAGGAAAGAGGTAATACTAACATTAATGGGTGCAGCACTTAATTCCCTGGTGAAAGAAGAGTTGTGGAACCTACATACCTCATACCAGAATTGTTACTTCTGGGAGATTAAGGTGATTGACTTTACAACACCAGAGGGGGTGAATTTTCCCTGATAAATTTGTTTATCGTGCAAACTAACCTCCCTCCAGATAAACATTTATCTAGAGGTCAGCTATGTCACAGCCACATTTCTTGACCTTTGCTGAGAACAGAACCACACGGCAGCTATCGCAATGCTGATGACATCATAATAGGCCTGTGCACCACTGAAGTCAGCAGTTCAAATTATAGGGAAATGGTAAAATCTTTACACAAAAAGCTTATTTAAAAGTTCAGAACTGTTAAATGGATGTTGCATAAATTGAATACACAATGGCTTGACTCAAAATACACAATCTATCTCCCATTGTGAGGGGACAAGACTTTCATAACTCATTCATGCCTTCACCACTCCTGAGTTATGGTCTTGCCCCCTCATACTTGGAGAAAAATTGGATAGTTTAAGTCAGGCTATTGCATATCCCCTATTTATTTAGAATTTGTTAACCAGGTTAAATACTGACTGGAACGTTCAGTCTCCTTTTACAGGAGTGTGCTAGGAATTCAAAATGTAGACACAGCATGATTGTGATCACAAAAATGTTACAGTTTTACAGAGATTTCACAACTGGGTGAAATGCAGTCTGAGCAGGAGTGTGTACAAGTACAGGAAACAAACAGTGTACCAGTGCATAGTTCTATAACAAACACATTGCATGTCTGTACAAAGGGATTGATTACTTCAGTTTAGCTCTGATCAGGTAATTCAGTTTAATGTATCTTTCTCCTACCAGAATACTATTCCAGAGTTTCACAGCCAGAAAGCTGAAATATTTTTTGATCTGTGTTTTAGTCAATTTTTGGGATTTTTCACAGTTTGTGTCTGCCAGTCTTGAGGATGTGATCATTTTAGGTTTTTCCAGCAAGCCATTAAATGGGTACGTTGCTTTCAAGGTTAGAATTTTATGTACAAATTGTTGCTCCAATGGCAGTCATTTTTGTTCAGCTAATAATCTACAGTGGTGTTTGTGTTTGTTAGCAGTAAGTGCAAAATGCCATCTGGGATTGCGATAAAGCCCTTGTTTCCCCCCTTTACTTTGCCTTGGATGAAGTCCTGTCCCTCACCAAGGAGGACCCATGGTCCAGGACAGGCAGTTAGCAGGATTAGCAAAGGTGTTTTTTTTTGGCCTTGGGTTCTTAGAGTGTTCCGCCACTGGTGGCTTTTCTCTCCACAGTGGAAAAGGCCATACAATTTACTGGTAGCACTTCAATAGATAAACATAGAAACATAGAATTTGACGGCAGATAAGGACCGCTTGATCCACCTAGTCTGCCCATTTTCCTACCTAACAGATAAGCTGCAGATCCTAGTTAACCAACAGCTTACTTCCTCCTACCCCCCCACAAGGACTGCCTTATGTCTGTTCCATGCATTCTTGAATTCCCCCACTGTTCTTGACTCCACGACCTCCTCAGGGAGGCTGTTCCATGCATCCACAGCCCTCTCCATGAAAAAATACTTCCTCACATTACCTCTGAGCTGTCCCCCCTCTATCTTCAAATTGTGCCCCTTGTTCTTGCACATCTCTTTTTCTGAAAGATGCTACCCTCTTGGACTTTGTTGATTCCCTTGAGGTACTTGAAAGTTTCTATCATGTCCCCTCTCTCGCTTCTTTCCTCAAGGGTATACATATTAAGCTCCTTTAGTCTTTCTTTGTATGTCTTCTGGTGCAGATGCTGCACCATTTTGGTTGCCCTCCTCTGGACAGTCTCCACTCTATTTCTTTGCGGAGATGGGGTCTCCAGAACTGCACACAGTACTCCAGATGGGGTCTCACCAACTGTCTGTACAGAGGGATAACAACTTCCTGTTTTCTACTATTGATGCCTCTCCCTATGCATCCCAGTATCCCCCCAGCCTTCCTTACTGCCTTCTCACGTTGCTTGCCCACCTTTAGGTCATCTGATATAATTACCCCCAGGTTCCTTTCCATTTTTACTGTTGTCAGTACCTCACCCCCCATTGTGTACTCTTCCCCTGAGTTTTTGTTTCCCAAGTGCATTACCTTGCACTTTTTTGCACTGCATCTGAGCTGCCATACATTTGACCATTCCTCCAACCTTGCCAAGTCCCTTCTCATCCTTTCCACTCCATCTTGTGTATCAACCCTGTTGCAGATCTTTGTGTCGTCTGCAAAGAGACATACTTTTCCTTCCAGTTCCTCTGCAATGTCACTTATAAAGACATTAAAAAGGACCGGTCCCAGTACTGAACCCTGCGGTACCCCACTAGTAACCCCCTTTCTTCACTGTGGACTCGTTTACTATTACCCTTGCGCCCTGTTGTCTAGTCAATTTTATCCAGGCTACCACCTTGGGACCCACCAAGGCTGGCTAACTTGTGTATTAATCTTTGTGGGACTATATCAAATGCCTTGCTAAAATCTAGGTAGGCCATGTCCATAGCCCCTCCCTGGTCTACTACTTTGGTCACCCAGTCAAAGAAATCTATTAGATTCGCCTGACATGACCTTCCCATCGTGAATCCATGCTGCCTTGGGGTCCTGTGCCCTCTGGCCTCTAGGTACCAACAATTCTTTCCTTCAGAAGTTATTCCATTGTTTTCCCTACCACTGAGGTCAAACTAACTGGTCTGTAGTTTCCTGCCTCTGTCCTGCTCCCACTTTTGTGAAGAGGAATCACATCCACCCTCCTCCAGTCCTCAGGTACCACCCCATCCTCCCATGATTTGTTAAAGAGAGTAGTCAGCGGTGTCACTAGTTCTACCCTTAGTTCTTTTAGAATTCTTGGGTGAATCCCATCAGGCCCCATTGCTTTGTCCACCTTACTCTTTAGTTATGTTGCTTTGATCCCTTCCTTTACATAGAGAGCTACTCTTCCTCTCTTTTACCCTCCCTGTCCCTCCTGTAGATTGTGTATTCTGGTATGCTGACATCCCAGTCATAGTTCTCTGTGTACCATGTTTCTGTGATTACCACAATATTCAGGCAACCCTCTTCCATCAAGGCCACTGGTTCAGGGAGCTTGTTTCTTGTAAGGGATAACACATGAGAAGGTGTGCAGTTATGAGGGAATATTGCATACCTCGGGTGTTTGATAGGCACAAGGTACAGCCGGGTGCTGCAACTGCCTAAGTGCATTATTTCCCTTATTACTGCACACTCAGGAGTGCATTACCCAACTTAGAAAATGGGGGTTTTATTTGTTAAAATAAATAATTCCACTGAGGTGTGTGGGTGTCGGAAAATAATCAACAGTCATGTGATGTGTTTTTACCAATGACTTTATAGGATTTTCATGGCCCACTTGATAAATAACATTAAATGTTGCAACTACTTGCATGGCAGGAGACAAACATGATGGACACTTGATCTGCATCATTTCTTATGTTCTCATGTAAAATCACCATGGAGTTACAGGAAAAAATATAATGCTTAACTGGATCCCCGCCCAGTGCAAGAAGCATATCTGAATCAACCATTATTTGTTTTAATTTCCAAAATGACCTTGCAGCCCATTATGAGACAATGACAGCCTCACTGCCTAACAGTAAGTGACATGGTAAAGCTGTGGAGAGAGAGAATAACAATGAGAGAGGGCGGGGAGACCATGAATACATTTTCTGGGAGCAATGAGGTATGACACTCACAAGGTTAACCTGTCTCCTTTTTTAGCTGTAATAACATGTCGAATAGGTGACAGTCATATCAGTACGGCTGCATATCATATGCCAGAATTACTGCAAGCCCCCCCAGACAAGAGTGCCTTATGAAGAAAGTACTGTTTCCCTGTTTTATAGACTGGTAAGTATTTATTAGGGACTGGCAGAACTGGTTCAATGAAAAAAAGAACCCCCTATAACTCATTTCTCAATAAAAATCTCATAAGCAGTTCAAGAGCGCCAAAATAAATGAGCAATTAGCATGTGGCTAGCATGCAGGTAACATGCAAAGCTATGCCAATTGCTAGGTTTGTCTAAAAGTTAAAAAAAAAGGAACCTCAAAACTTTGTGGAGTTTAATTAAAACCAGGAAAGGTTTTCTTATCGTTGATATTAATGTAGCACTACTTGAAGCCTTCACATTGGTTTGGAGCTGCAAGTACAGATGAGAAAAGAATCAAACCCCCTTGAGCTTTGGGGTTTTGACATATTTTGGATCGAATCTATGGGACCAGATGGTTTGCACCCCCGGGTACTAAAAGAACTCAGGGAGGTGCTAGCTGCTCCACTGACAGCCTTGTTCGACAGCTCACTAGAAACAAACGTAGTCCTGGTGGACTGCAGAAGGGCTGACATGGTCCCTCTACATAGGCGAGGCAGCAGGAGGAGGTTAACAACTCTAGGCAGGTCAGTCTTCCTTCAGTGGTGGGGAAAGTAATGGAAACCCTACTGCAACAAAGAATGATACAGTATCTTGTATCCAGTGGGCTGCACAACCACAGGCAAGATTTGGATTCACAGGGGAAGGTTATGCCAAACTAATCTGTTATATTTCCTTGACTGGTTGACCAGGGAACTAGATCAGGGGAGGGCAGTGGACGTGGCCAGTCTGGACTTTAGTGAGGCCTTCAACACTGTGCCACACAGGAAGCTGATAAAGAAGTTGCCCAGCATGGGAGTGGTATCCAAAGCTGAGAAATGGGTTAGAAACTAGTTACTGTAATAGGCGATAGTGGGTGGTGGGTAACAGTATTCTAAGGATGAGGGATAGACCAGCGGGGCACCACTGGGTTCATTACTGAGACCAATTCAATTTAATTAAATTTTTTTATTTTTTTTATTATTCTTATTTATTCGCCTGCTGCGGCAACTACCGGTGGGGGCATCCAGCCGCCGGCCCTGCCCACCGGGAGAGCACCAGGCTCACTCACATGATGCCATCGCCGATCCACTGGAGGGTCTCCCCATACCCTATCCAGCCAGACCGGCTCCGGACCACCCCAGTGCGATTCCATGTGAGTCCTCCCGGCGATACAGGGCACAGCCATCAGGCTGCATGGTCGCACCCAGCCATTTCCACTTTTTCTCCCATTGGGAGCGCAGACATGCAATGATGTCTGTGCATATGCATGTCGATGTCTGCCGCGCCCCCAGTCACACCAGCGCAGCGAAATTTCAAGGCCCCTAGGTCGCTGCGAGGTGTGGATTCCCAGCCCTCCCCAGGACTAGGAGAGCTGTCTCCAACGCTCAATCCTAGTCCTCCCTGCCGACTCCTCGATGACCCGGCTCATTCCTCAACCCGGCCGCGAATAGCGAGGTGTGGCATCCAGCGCTAACCTCAGCGCCACCGGCCGGCTAATTCAATTTTATTTTACCAGGAAAACACCATTGCGAGAACTCATTTACAAGGCGGTCTTGGAAGGACAAATATGAAAAACAAGAGGATGCAAAAAGACAAGACAGCAAATGTGAACCACAACAGTTACTCAAAATACAGGAGCAGCAACTCTAAAAAATAATAATAATAATAAGGTTTTATAACATTTCATTGCAACGGGTGATATGATAACATACACAACAGGATTGCATATCAGCCAGGGAATAGCTGTAGCTACTACTGTTGATAAGGAGGATGGAAGAAAATAGGCAGTAAGAGAGGAAGGAAAGGTGGGTAAGTGTATCAGGAGAGTAGGTAAGGTGGAGGAAGTGAGGGAGTTTGAGGAGGGGACAAGGAGAAGGGAGGAGGGTAGGGCGCAAAAGGCAATGGTTGTGAGTGCTCGAAGTGCTTAGTAGGGGTCAAAGGGGAGGGGAACACAGGGCCACCACAGATTCAAGCAAAACAGTTACAATTTACCATCAGTGCTCGTCTGAGCAGAGACTTGAACACACTTAGTCCAACAAGTAACTTAAGCTTAAGGTTGTCTTGTAACATGTTCCATGCGGAGGGCAAAGCATGTCTTACTGACACAGAACCAAACCTTATTCTAATCCAAGGAATATCAAAGGTTATATAAGAGAGTTTCCTGGGGGAATAAGCACAAGTGTCACGTCTGAACAATGAACAAATGTAAGGGGGAAGTTTCAAAGTTAATGCTCTATACACCCAAAGGGCTGCATTACGCCCCCTCTTAGCATTAAGAGAGGACCAACCAGTCATTGTGTAGAGGGCACAATGATGTGTCCTGTAGGGAGCATCTTACAAATCGCATGACCCTGTGATAAAGCGTGTCCAAAGTGGGTAGAGCTGATTTAGGGCTGTGGCTATAGATAAAGCCCACATAATCGATCAGTGGCATAAAGTCCTCTTTAATGTCTTCATGAGGGACACTGCAGAAGAACTGGAAGGGAACGTATGCCTTTTTGCAGATGACACCAAAATTTGCAATAGGGTGATACTCAAGAGAGGGGAGAGAAAATACACCACAGATCTTGGGAAACTTCAGGCATGGTCAAAAACATGGCAGTTGGGGTTCAATGCCAAAACGTGCACAACCATGCAGTTATTGCATAAGAACCCTGGCACTGGATATATGGTGGGGGATTCTGTCAGTCACTATAAAGCAAAGGGACCTTGAGGTTATCATATCAGAGGCCCTCGAGATAGCAGAGCAGTGTGACAAGGCGTGAACAGGGTGCAGGTGGGTAATCTCTTTTAAGTGAGAAGACTAGAACTATGGGGCATGTAATAAAGCTGGATGGAGGAGGTTTACTGAAAGGGTGGTAGCTGCCTGGAACAGACTGCCAGCGAAAGTCGTGGAGGCTAGAACAGTGGGGGGCTTCAAGCATGCATGGGATAAACATAGGGGTATGTTAGAAAACAGGCAGGGAGGTGGGAGGGTCACTCAGGACAAGATAGGGTCTGCGGTGGCAGAATAGGCAGGGAACATCTGGGCAGACTGGGTTGGCCAAGTGGTCCTTTTTCTGCCAACAAAAAAGAGCCCCGCCCCCGAGTCCCCACCCCTACCCTTCAAATCCCCATCCTTTTGGCATACAGTATTTGGGAGGCCTTTAAGTCATGGACTCCTGAATCCAGCTGCCTCCCTTTCACTGCCTGTCCTTATGGGGTATGCGTGTTAGGTTTCAGCGTTCTGCTACTGCCTTTCTTGGCAGGGGTTATCTGTGTTGGATGCAATCATCCCTCCATGTTCTGCTACTGCCTACCCTAGCAGGAATCTTCTAATTATTATCAGTTTTAGGGGTGTGCCTTTCAAATTCCACACCAGTGCTATCCTGACCTACCACTAACTGCCCCTTCATGTCTGAGACCACTTCCACCTCTGCTTGTGAGAGCACTCATCTATATGTGTGACATATCTGGCAGGGCAGCTGCGGAAGGGCATACTGCATATGGATAATTCCCAGTGTACTTGAACACCCTTTTCTCATCCATTTCCGCAGCCAGACGGCAGTGGGAAACAAACACAGAACAGGCACAGAAGGGCAGTGCAGAAACAAACCACCAGCTGTGGAGACAAAACCAAAACTAAAAATCAAGACGAAAAATCCAGGATCTCGACTGAATCATGTTTTATTCAGACCAAGGTGCAAAATGGTCTGACACCCCTGGTCCTTCATCTCGCTCTGATGTATTGTGATAAAAAAATGAAGTTCCTCTTCTTGTGAAATGTTACAAAATAAACTGGATGTTAAAATGACACTGACACCACAGACGCTACTTGATCTCCAGCTCACCCTTTGCTACCCAACTAAATTTCCTTTGTGCCCATCCCATGCATGCTTCGAGCCCACCACTGTTTTCACCCCACCACCTCTGCCGGAAGACTGTTCCAGGCATGGGTGTCGGCAGGCATACTCAGTGTGCTTTGCCGAGTACAGTAAAAACTGGAAGCTCCAGGGGCAACATGAGCCTCAGGCCAGGGCAACAAACACAAATAAAGCCTGACATACTCGAAGAACTGTTTTTCCCTTCCTTGGATACTTTAGTGTGAGTCTGTGAACGAACTTTGGAAGATATGTATAACTAAAAGCCAGCCAGTTTCTGTCTCATTGGTAGTGTGCGAGTTTGATAAAATAAAATGTTGTGAATCTATTAGGATCATTGGCTTACTACATATTGTTGACTGAAATGGGGGTGGGACAATGTTTATGTGGGGGGCAGCAAATCTTTTGGTTTGTGTTTATGGGGGAGGGGCAACAGTTCCATCAGCTTTTGAGTACAAGTTTAAAATTCCTGGCTACATACACCCCTGGTTCCAGGCATCCACCACTCTTTCAGTGAAGAAGTGCTTCCTCACATCTCTGTCATCTCATCTAAATTTCCCCCCTTCCAGCTTCACTGCACGTGTATAGCATTTGACATTAATTAGGTGTGAAATAAAAAAAATGCTACCACACTTCTTTTGAAAAAAAGGGTCCCTTTCGGCCTTTTCTATAACCCTTAGCTGGCAGTACAAAGCTGTCTCTTGACATGCCATGCTTTGCAGAGAGATTACTGGCGACAAGCTGGACAAGTGAAAGGGCAAAAGCAGCAGAGCTGCTGACGCAGCTGCTTGTAATGGTGGCCACAGATGGCACAGAGGACCCTTGACAAAGAAAAGACCAGGAGGAGACTGATGGGGGATCTAACTTAGGCTGAATGCTAAGCTGAATATAACTACTGCTTATCTGAGATGTGGATCACTTTCGTCTGTGAATTTATGTCAGCAGTTGGGAGGAAGGGAGGGCAGGAAAATGTAAAAAGCCCCAATCCACCATGCACCTAAGAGGATTTTTAAAGGGACTGCTCTGCCCTCAGTGTGTCAGGGTATAATTTTCAACCAGCAGACACAGTAGCCACTGGACTAAGTGCACAGAATATAGAAATGTAGTAACATATGATGTGATGGCAGATAAGGACCTCTTGTCCCACCCAGAGAGACAACAACTTTGTGATGGATCCCCCACCCCATCCATTTTGTTTTCTTATAAAATATCTCAGGCTCGAACATGTAAGGAGTAAGACAAAACGGGGTCTGGGTTACTATTTCTGAACCGCACGCGCAGGTGCTTTGTGATGTGCCTGCACGGAGTGCCTTCAAGCCCCCGGAAGTGCAATTCAGGAACAATAACCCACACCCTAAAGTGTCTAATTATGCTGATAAAATGGGTCCATGGTAAAAAGAAATTAAGATATGTTTAGCAGTGCGGCAACTATTTCTAAACTGCACTGCTTTGGAACCTTCTCCACCTATCAGGAAGCAGAATTTTCCCTACCCATTTTGTAAAAAGACAATCAGTGGTCACAGATATGAATTACAATGAAAAAAAAACAACAGAATCAGCTTTACCAATAAAGGTATCTTATATTCCGGTAACAGAGCAAGGGAAAGATCAGCTATGACTCGTTCTGCTTCAGACTCTCATTTTTGTCCAAAAGGTTTTGATTTACTTGGATTTACCAAAACATGTAAATGTTTCCAGAGTAGGCCAGGAAAGGGCCAGAGGCAGGACCGGGCCAGGTCAAATGACAGAACAAGGCAGGGCCAAGTCCAGGCAAGTTTGTCTGGGTCATTTCTGATCTGACACAGAGTCAGTCCTCCCATCCTTTTGCCATGTCAACACAGCTGACCTCGCTCCTTCTTTGAAGTACTACAGAGCTGCCTCAACCCAAAAGACACTTGGCTAATGCATCTACACAGCCCCCCTCGGCGCTGACGTAAGACGCGCTGGAGAGGAGCTGGGAGTCGGGGCAGTCAGCTGATGGAAGCGCCCGCAAGTGGGAGCGAGCAGTGCAGCCTATCCACATGGCCGCTTAAACTGCTCACTCCTGAATGCATCCCCAGACCTTCTGGGACTGCCTGGCATCACAGGGAGTGGCTTACCACAATTTGGTAAGTGTCCACACAGCGGCATTTGCACCACAGCAACCCGAGCGCTCGAGTTGCTGCGGTGCAAATGCCACCATGTAAACACAGCTTTAGAGTACTACACAGTACACAGTTACATCTTGCACATCTGCAAAAGCAGTCCATGTAAAATGGTGATGACTATAATATACAGTAGCAATGCTGCTTGTTGATTTGTTGGAAGTTAAGGGATTGAATTCTAGAGCTCGGCAAAACTGTCTTGTGCATTTTCGTGAAGATTTTATTTTTTTTTTGAAAAAATGCCACCCACCGCTGTATGAAAACCCCTATATTTTGTGGAAAACACCCTGGGCTGGATATTCAGAAGGTTGCGCCATGCGCAATAGGGTTGCGCCTGCGCAAGTCCGAACTTGCTCCATTCTGCCATATTCAGCAGGAGGCAGTTGAGCCACAGAAAACATGCTGAGCAACAGCGCAATGCAAATGAATGCATGCTGAACTGGAGGGGGAGGAACCATGCACAAACTGCACAGCCCGATATTCAGCAGGGCTTGTGCAGTTGTCAGGCGCAACCCCAACCTGCGCCTGCACAACTTTGAGCCCAAAAAAGGCTTGTTGAGGGCCACCCACAGGTGAGCTGCTGCATTGCAGGGCAACACAGCAGCTGCCACCTGTGGCTGGCCCCAACCCAGTCCCTGTGTCCCCCGCAGCCCGATCGCGGCAGCCGACTGTAAATCCCACCACCACCCCCACTGGCCCGATCGTGGGCATAGTTTAATCCCCCACCAGCCCGACGGGCAGCAATGTGGCTCCCCGAACGTATCCCTGGCAGGTCCAGTGGACGAAAAGCCCGATCATGGGCAGTAGTTGTGTAAACCCCTCCCAAAATCATCCCTGGTGGTCAGTGGACCGAAAAGCCTGATCGGGGCAGTAGTGTAGAATCCCACCCCCTTCCGAATTCAGCCCTGGTGGTCTAGTGGCACATCCCGATCGCGGGATGTAAATGCTACAAAATCCCCAACATTGCCCTGGTGGCTAGTGTCCCCCCTCCCCATCCACCCACGAAGCCCCACCACCCCTTCCTCCCACAGCCGGCGGGCGGCAGCATCCCTCCCGCCTGCATCTTCCGACTGACAGCCGGTAGATTGCAGCCTGTTGCGCAGAGAAATAGCCAATTGGCGCAGTAGCCCATACAGACATGACAGTCCAGACGGTGAATGATTCATCTACAAAACTGAACTGTCATACGGTATGGGCTTACGCCCATTGGCTCTTTTCAGCACCATCATGCGGTAGTTCTACCGGCTGTCAGTCGGTGGCGGGCGGGCGGCAGGCGGGAGGGATGCTGCCGCCCGCCCGGCTGGGGAGCGGTGGTGGGGCTGTGGGTGGGTGGTGGGGGGACACTCAGCCACCAGGGCAATGTTGGGGATTTAGGTAGCATTTACATCCCGCGATCGATGTGCCACTAGTCCACCAGGGCTGAATTCGGAGGAGAGGGGATTCGACATCATCGTCCGCGATCAGGCTTTTCGTCCACTTGACCACCAAGGCTGATTTCGGGAGGGGGTTTATTAACCACGCCCGCGATCGGGCTTTTCGTCCACTGACCACCAGGGATACGCTCGGGGTGGGGAGTCACATTGCTGCCCGCGATCGGGCTGTTCGGGAATTAAACCATGCCCGATTGGGCCAGTGAGGGGGTGGGGGATTCTACACTGTTTTGCCCAATTGGGCTGCAGGGGCGTCCGATCGGCTGCTGCCTGGCAGGGGCCAGGCGCAAGTCCTCGGGATCGAGCACCTGCATGCTAATGGCATGCAAATGGGAACATAATCAGATGCAAATGGCCCCCCGTCCTTGCATGAATTATAGCCCATTTGCATGTAATCTTTTGAATATCGAGTTTTGCATGGCGCAATGGTACTAGCGCCACCGCAAGTTGAATGCTCCACTCTGTCAACTCTGCGGTGGCAAGTTCCATTGCGCCATGCGTACAGTGGGGGTGATATTCAAGGAGTTGCTCAATAGCGCAACTCCTTTGAATATCGCCCCAGACACACCCTTGCGCAACTATTTTGCACAGCGCAAGGGCTTGCGCCTATGAATGTCGCAGTTTGAATATCCAGCCCACAGTGTGTAAAATTGCCATTTTCAAGCTAAAATTTGGCTTGATTTGTGCACGATTTCAGCAATGCGCAAAAAATGGCCAAATCCTTCTCATATTCACTTTAATATCCAACACGTGAGAGTGGGGTTTTGTGATTTTGTCTCATAGAAAAAAACATTTGTTTTGCACTGTCCAAAATATTATACATTCTAAATTCAAGACTGTTTTGCACAAGGATGTACGTATGTAACTGCATATATGGATGTTGTACGGTTGCTGCTGAGGGCTAGAGCTGTTTAGGTACTCCATTAATGTTTTATGATACTTACGTGGTTTTGGACTGGAACACCACCACAAATATCAAGGGCTCCACACCAGCGTAATGGATTCTTATTCTACAGGGGGGCTGTGCGGTCTAGTGATTGAAACACTAGCTTGGGAACCTTGAGATCCCTGGCTCGAACTCCCATGAGAGCAAAAATGAAGGGCTCTATGCACTAATAAGGCCGGTACTCATGCACACCATTCACATGTTGCAGTTCCACAGAGCACTGCACACTACGGTGCTGCCTCGGAGTGCACCTTACATGCTGACGGCATGTGCTACTACTACCCCAGGTAGCACCCATATGCTCACACAGAGCGGTGCAAAGGGGACAAGGGTGCTAAGCAGAAGGGGTCATGGTGGTCCAGTCAGATGCCTTCCAATGGATGCCCTGCTCTGCACCAGCAGAGGATCACGGGATATTGCAGCCTATTGAGTAGACTGCCTTAATCCCCTACAGGATGGGGATGTAAGTTGATTTAACCCTGACAACTGCATGCACCTGTGGCTAGCCTGTGCCCTGGACCCTGTGGTGAAGGGGACAGAAACACAGAAACATAGACTTTGACAACAGATAAGGACCGCTTGGCCCACCTAGTCTGCCCATTTCCCTACCTGTTGGATAAGCTGCAGATCCTAGTTAACCAAAAGCCTAATTCTTCCTACCCCACACCAAAACTGCCTTATGTCTGTCCCATGCATTCTTCAATTCCCCCACTGTTTTTGACCCCACGACCTCCTCAGGACGGACGTTCCATGCGTCCACCACCCTCTCCGTGAAAAAATATTTCCTCACATTGACCCTGAGACATCCACCCTCTATCTTCAGATTGTGTCCCCTTGTTCTGGCACATCTCTTTTTCTGAAAGATGCTACCCTCTTGGACTATGTTGATCCTCTTAAGGTACTTGAAAGTTTCTATCGTGTATCCCCTCTCCCTCCTTTCCTCAAGGGTATACATATTAAGCTCCTTTAGTCTTTTTTTGTAAGGTTTCTGTTACAGACCCTGCACCATTTTAGTTGCCCTCCTCTGGACTGCCTCCATGGTTTGGCACAGGTCAATGCCATCTGTTCGGGGCTTCCTAAACCCCACAGGGGTTTTAACCAGCAGGGGTATGGAACAAAGTTTCTCCCAGCATAAGTAATGCTGCCCCATGCTGTTCTTAGGCCATTTAGATGGCACTGTGAATGTCCAGTTGTGTGGCCACTTCCCTGCCATGACCCCACCTAGTCATGCGAGTTCCTATGCACGACTCCCAGGATCAGGTAGGGGTGCACATTAAGTCTGGTGAGGGACTACATTGTGTATGCTGTGGAGATCACTTTGGATCCCAACTGTACAGCAGATGCAATATGTACTGTTTATGCGCTACAAGTAGCAACGCGCAACAGGAGTGCATAGTGCCTATTCATAACATGACCTTGAGCAAGTCACTTAAAGGCAGTAATATTTGTTAGCAGGTAGTTCCATCATAGTTTTTCTAGCAAAAACATATTTCTGATATCCTTAAATTTATAGCCAGTGTATTTTTAATTCCTGAAGATATTTTAAAAGTAGCTTTTATAGTAAATCTTGTAATTAATGACTCAAGTCATTAAAGATGGCCACCACTCGCACTATTTAAATATTTCTTTTTTTGAAGACATCTTTTGACAGTATGTTTTGTCCTCTTGCACGTCTGCTTTGTTTACCTAATCCTTTGGCTTGGCAGCATAGCCCCATGGCTACCACTCCAGCCTCAACCTCTACTAGCCCCTAACTCCTTGGTGGTGATGGATGCATGGCACAGGGCCCAAGATAGCCACTGGTCATCATCATGACAGCAACATGTTTTTTTTTTTTTTAAGCCCCTCCCCCAGTTGTCTTGCTCTCACCTTTCCTGATGCTGGGCTATGCCTCCTTTGGCCTCGGACATCGCAGTGCAGTGTGCGTAAGTGCCACATCTCATGAGGAAGTAGGCTCCCTGGCCCACCACAAGGGGTCACTGTGAAGCTGGAACCTGGACATCTCCCTCCATGGGCTAGCTCACGCTATGCTTAGCATAGATACTGGAACACAAACATGTACGGCAGCTTCTGACGGCAGATAAAGACTCACTAGTCTATCCAATCTGTCCAGTTCCTACCCAGCTCTGTGTCTGGCCTGATGTTAAACCAGATTTACTGGGCCTCTTGCCCTTCCGGTGCCCCAGTGTCCCCTCCCTGGTGGTCCATCTTCCCCCCCTCCCATAGGTCCTACTATACGTGACTATCTCACCTATGTTAGAAACTGACCACTAAATTGACTTCTACTATTGGCTTTGGTAGACTGTTACAGGCATCCACCACCTTCTCTGTGAAAAGTACTTCCTACCATCATGAATCACCATGCCACCAACCTCTTCCTATGTCTACTGGTTACTATGTTTTCATTCCCTATGAACATATTCACTGCAGTCTAACCAGTTGATACCCCTCAATAACTTTTAAGGTCTCAATCATGTACCTCCCCCAAACCCAGGCCCTGGGCACTCCCAGTCCTGGCTCCCTGGGTCCGCTCTCAAACTCGGGTAACCGGCACAGAAGCATGATGCACTGCTGCAGGGTCACTGGGTGGCCCCGCCAGTCCATGCTAATGACGGTAAATAGTAGCACACCAAACCCAGGTGTTTCACTTTTTCATGGGTGGGCAACGGGCACGTCAAGGAAGCAGGAACTTTTACGAACTTCAAATCAGGCATCTCAGTTCAAGAACAAAAGAAAATGAAGAGCGAAACTGGTATATTGATGGTTTTGCCCGACATACATAACACTGCTAAAGAAATGACAAGAGGATTAACACATTCTGCTGCTTGAACTTCCCAGTGCTCCAGTCCGGCTACAATAGCTATGGAAATGAGTAGACGCAGGACCCCACTGGAAATGAGACGTGCTATCTTCCCCGGCTATCCTGGATAAATTAGTTATCAAATAAGAACAAAACGAATACAGTTTCTGGTGTGATTACTGGAGGGCTCTAGGATTTACATGCCTCGTAGTGACAGGCAAGATTAGCCTTTCCTGAAGCGTGTCATGGGTCAGACTTTGTCAGCAGGCGGGTCTGCAGGCTACAGCGTGGTGAAATCAGCAGTCATGCTGGGAGGCAGATGTAGAAGCAGCTTTTAAAGCTCCTACAAAAGAGTTAGGAAAAGTATCTGAGACCTAAAATCTAGCTAGGAAAAGTAACCGGATTAGTGCAGGACTGAGTCAGGAGGAGCAGTTAGGTGTGAAAATAACATTTTCCTGCATTCTTTTTAGTTGTTTTCAGTGGCAGTGTTTCCCTTTGGGCTCTGTGTGTGTGTGTGTGTGGGGGATTAGTGCTAATGTTTAGACTGCAGTGCTGCTGACTGTTATTTGATTTGAAACACCTTTTACAGCTTTAGTAATTTAATTAGCACTTTTTGACTGCTACTAAAAAAGCCGTGAACTTCATTTTTTATTTCATTTGACTCGTAGCAGCAAGGTAAAGAGCTGTACTGTAGCTATGAGTAGCTGTAGCAAGAGCCTGGTAGTGGGCACTTTTAGCCAACAGGCATTTATTAAGCCTCCTAAAAATACAAAGATTATTATTTTTTTTTTAGTATTGCTGTGGTTTGTTGATTGATTGCCACGCAGATCCAAGCAATAGAGTGACTTATCTGAGGCATTTACAGATTCAGACAGAAGCTTAAACCTACAGTACTAATAGGTGTACTAATACTTGGGAGTTGTGGTTTTGTGTGTCAGTGACAGCAACATGAGTCACACAACTCCTCATATATAGTAGGAAGTCATTTATATACAGTATATAGGGGATATGCAATGACTTGACTCAAAATATGCATTTTATCTTCAAGACAGTAAAGGGGTAGGCCGGCATGGTGGCACTGAGGGTTGAGGCGCTGGTCGCCACACCTTGCACCACGCCAGCAACCCACGTTCAGAAATGAGCGTGGATTGCAGGGCGTTGGCAAGGTAGGAGGTGGATCAAGCATCTGGGGGACTGCTCTCCATCTCCGGGAAGGGGGGCACCTACAGTCGGTGCATGATTGCCTCCTGGTGCAGGCTGGGGGACAAACACGCTCCACTGTCTAAGAAGGGGTCGAGCTGGGGGCAGACGTCTGCAGGGAGTGCGTGTGGACGTGTGCGCGCTTCCCTCCGCTGATGTCACTGCATGTCCTTGGCTCTGGGTCGTAACTGAAAAAGGGATGGCGCCTGTATCATACGGCCTGATAGCCGTCCATGTAGTTTTGCCATGAAAGTGTGGCACCTATCTGGATCAGAGTTCTGTGGGGAGTTGGGGACTCCCTACAGCCCTGCTGTGGGGGGGGGAGGGTAAGCCACAGGAGTTTGGTGCCGGGCAGATACGGTAGAGGGGATGGTGGCTGGAATGTCCCAGCAGAGGATGCATCGACATGGGGAGCAGACCAGGTGGCCAAGGAGGTAAAAAAAGAGATGATAAAAAATAAAAAAAAAAAAAAGACAGTGAAGGGGCAGGGCCACAACTCACAAGTGGAACAACCACAAGCGAGTTATGAATGTCTTGCTCCCGCACAAGTGATGATGAATTGTGTGTTTTGAGTCAGACCATTGTTTATCCAATTTATAAAACATCAGTTTACTAAACATGGCTTTTAAATCTACTCTTTGTTTGAAGATTGAGCTGTTTCTTTCTGATTTTAACTGCTGGCTTCAATGCTGCACTAGTCAATTATGATGTCATCAGAATTGTGAAAGATGCTCTCTGATTGGTTCATTACTCTGCTGTGATGGAACTAACCTTCAAGATATCAATATAACAAAACTAACAAGAATATATCATGATTTATTGAGGTTTACTATGAAGATATCCTTTGTTATGTTGCCCTTTTTATCTTGTCAACTGCTTGCAACAGCGCTGCTCACGCTCACCCCATTCCACGAGTAAACAGGCTGAGATGGGTACAGCTTATGAGAATGAGATGAACATTAGGGTTGACAACCCCAAGGCACACCCCACGCCTGTTGCTTCCTGCAGGGTGGGGGTGGGGTGTTAGTGCTGGAAACCCTAACATGATATTTCCCTACTTTTCACGCTGGAACCCTAACTAGTGCAGTAAAGAAGTTTTTTTTGTTTTTTTTTTGCAAAGAATGTCCTTACTTTTTGAGGTGGTATAATCATATCCTTATTTTCCTGTGGGAGTGCAGGCCCCCTCTGGGCCTTGTGCTCCAATCAGTCCACAGTAGATCCATATTTTCGGGTAGGAGTACAATGCTGCATTCATCCATCATTTTAAAAATACTGTAGCCATCTCCCATCCTGTGATGTGCAGCACCAAAGAAAGACCTCACATTGCAATGTTATCCTAAGAGAATCACAGGAAAATCTGAAACCTGTATAACTCTACACCAAATGAATATCTTTTCACCAAACCAGCAAAAGGCACATCTGTAGGGCAAGTCCTTTATACCCTGAAAATTTCATACAGAAACTGGAAGCCATGTCTTCACAGTGGAGTGACAAAGAAACTATTGTGTGCACCTCACATTACAATGGTATCCTATGGGAAACTAAGGAGAATTTAAACCCCAGAACTTCAGAGCAAAGTAATCTGCTTTCACCAAACCAGCAAAAGGCACATCCGTAGTGCAAGCCCTTTGTATCCTGAACAATTCAGACCAAAATTCCAAACAGTTTCTTTAGTGTGAAGTGACAAAAAAAGCAACTGTATAAAAATTATTTTTTCACAAATTGCAAAACAGC
The DNA here is from genome assembly GCA_016271365.2 of Neoceratodus forsteri. Lineage (NCBI taxonomy): Eukaryota > Metazoa > Chordata > Ceratodontiformes > Ceratodontidae > Neoceratodus > Neoceratodus forsteri. Next base: position 283,333,421 of record JADMNL010000027.1, on the reverse strand, counting down.
ATCCTGCTTCGAGCTTTCTTTTTTCACAGTTTGTGAAAAGGAAAGATCCTTTTTCACAAATTGTGAAACAGAATTCTGTTTTGCGTTCATTTTCACAATTTGTGAAAAAAGAAAAATCCTTTTTCGCAAATTGCGAAACAAGATCCTGTTTTGTGATTCTTTTTTCACAAACTTGCAAAAAAGGATTTCGGCATGTTAGAAAAACACATTTCCAGGTGATTTATGAAAAAAACTAACACCAGAATCGGACAAAATGGGTCCTTATTAGCTGAACACGTCTTGGCTACTTCAAAAAACATCATTTTGTTCTGTTTTTGAAATTTGTTTGCCTTGCTAAGAAGAAACAAGATGGTGGCAGCACGAAAAAAGATTCCCCACTTGTGACAAAGGATTACTCATTTGCAACACAGGATTGCCCATTTGTGATACAGAATTCTGTTTCAAGGCTCACATCTAACTTTTCCCACTGAAAATAATGGGAAATTTTAAAATTTAATAACTTTGAATGGATTAATATTTTTTCACCAAATCTCCAAAAAGCACGTCTGTAACCCAAGACTTTCCTACCCCGAGAACTTCAAACCAAAATCCCAAGCTGTTTTTACGCAGCAGTGTGACAAATGAAATTTAAAAAAATGGTAATTCTCACTTTTTTTGATACTCTGCATCTCCACATCCGACTGAAAAGAAGCTTGGCACATCAAGAGATCTTCAGTCCCTGATAGTGAATACAACATTTCATGCAAATCAGTTGAATAGTTGTGATGTTATTAAAGTGCAAAAAGTGCGAAAAAAGATTCCCCCATATGTGACAAAGGATTATTCATTTGCGACACAGAATCCCGTTTCGAGGCTCACATCTAACTTTTCCCATTGAAAATAATGGGAAATTTTTAAATGTAATAACTTTTTAACAGATTAATATTTGTTTCACCAAATCTTCAAAAGGTACATCTGTGACCCAAGACCCATCTACCCTAAAATGTCAGACCAAAATGCCATGCCGTTTTTGCGCAGCAGTGTGACAAAGAATTTTACAAAAAATGGTAATTTTCAAATTTTTTGACGCTCCTTATCTCCACACCCACACAACCAGAATGAAACTCGGCACATCAAGAGATCTTTGCTCCCTGATGGTTCGTGCAAAATTTCATGCATATCGACTGAACAGTTGTGAAGTTATTAAAGTGCAAAATTTCGAGTTTAACATAGAAGTGAAGGTTGAACCCTAACTATAGGGGCATGGCCACGCCCCTATAATAGGGGATATGACATGGACTGACTTAGGATATCATTTTTATCTTTGTGAGAGTGCATTGGTCTGTTGATATCTCATGAGCGGTGAAGCCATGAGAGAGAGAAAGCACTAGACCAATACCCTCAAATAAAGATAAAAATGATATCCCAAGTCAGTCCATGGCATATTTGATTTATACAACAGCTGTTTAGGGGCAGTGATAGGAACAGTAAAAGTAAATAGCAGAAATGTAAACTACATAGGCCACTGTTTAGTCAATCATTACTGAATATTCAATTTAAAAAAAAAATTACAATTTATTTATTGAAAGAGTTTTACCACTGGCCTGGTGACACTCAGGGTTGAGGTGCTGGACACCTTACCTCTCGCTATGCCAGCGACCCGTGTTCAGGAACGAGCACAGGCCACCAAGGGTTGGCAGGAGAGGAGAAGGATCGAGGGTCCAAGGGACTGCTCTCCTTCTCCGGGGGGGGGGTCACCTGTGACTGGTGCTTGACTGGCCCCTAGCAGAGGCTGGGGGGGGCAGCGCATTGATGCTGTAGAATGAGGGACACAAATGGGGCCAGGCGCCTGGAGAGAGCAGCGGATGTCATTGCTCCTCTGCCCGGTGTCACTACCGCCCCATCCGCCAGGGAGAAAATGAGGAAACTGGTCCCTAGTCGCACAGGATGAAGTGCCAGCCACGCAGGCCCCAGCTCTGAAAGGAGCTCCCTGAACTGGATCCTGATCGAGGTGAGTTGAGCTGGGGGGGGGGCTCCTCACCACCCTGCCATGGAGGGTAAACTGCGGGGGTAGAGGGGGTACGTGGCCTGATGTCGGAGTGTGGGGCTGGACGGGTGGCTGACGGATGGTTGCTGACTGGGACCCGGAGAAATAGATAAAAAAAAAAAAATAGTTTTACCAGGAGAGGCGTAATGAGTCACAGTGACTCAATTTCATAAGTGTCCAAGGGGAAAATAAATACAGCTGGTAACTGAACATGCTCAAAACTGTTTCTGCACATGTGAAAATAAATTTCTGAGCACGTTCAGTGACACACTTCATTTATACAAGGACTGTGAGAATAACATTTTGAAAAATAGATGCATTTATTTTTATGTGTGACAGGCCTGCAGTGGAAATAAGTCATTTATTTCAATCTTAAGGTGTCTTTACACACAGTGATCTGTATTGCACAGGCGATGTAGATCAACTGCAACGTAACCTTTCTGGCATGTACAGGTGATCCGTTCTGCAAGAGAAATGAACATTTGCTGATTCCACATTCCCTGCTTTCCTGGGTTTGCAGGGTTTTGTTCCGTTCTACCCAGCCAAAGTACTAGCGCCCTTCCGCTCATTTCTGTCCCATGGCAAGAGGGAATCCTGTGATCCCTTGGCTGTCGCGGAGCGGATTGCCTGTACGCGGCACAAATTGTGTAACATTAAGGTTGATCAGTACTGCTCATTCCAGTACAGATCACAGCATGTAAAGACAATCTGCTCCGCAACAGACTGAGCAGAACAAACCGCCATCACAGAACAAGCGCCCTCTGTAAAAGTACCTTTAGGTGGGTGATTAGCATTTATTTCCACTTGAAGCTGGTTACAAAGGAGCTCTTAAATTCAGGCCTAGAGACGTCTGTAGGTGGCGTCTGAAAGCATAGCCACTCAGGACAATAACGCCTGTAGACGTACTCAACTGACTTTCACTCAGGCCTAGAAACGTCTGAGGAAGTCAACAGTTTTTACCTAACTATTAATCAAACCGAATTGCTTAGAATTGAATGCATAGCACCATTAGAAAGGTAATTTTGCTCTGAACAATTTTGCTGCAGATACTTTGTGTCTATCATGTATACTTTAGGAGTTATTCATATTTGTTTAAGGTATGGTGTGCATGGCTAACATTTGTCTCTCAAGCCTCACCTAAGCACCTTGAATAAATCTGAAAAAAAACCAGTTGTTTGGTATTTCAGCTACTATAAAATAAAAACTACATTGATTACAATTGATTGCATAGCACCATTAGAAAGGTTATTTTGTGCTGAACAATTTTGCCACTGATACTTTGTGTCTACCACATATACTTTAGGAGTTATTTGCATTTGTTTAAGGTATGGTGTGCATGGCTGACATTTGTCTCTCATGCGCCACCTAAGCACCTTGAAAAATTCAGAAAAAAATCAGTTGTTTGGTATTTCAGCTAGTATAAAATAAAAACTAAATTGATTACAGCTGATTGCATAGCACTATTGGAAAGGTAACGTTGTGCTGAACAACTTTGCCACTCATACTTTGTGTGTGCCACTTATGGTTCAAGAGGTAGTCACATTTGTTTGTGGCATGCTGATTATGGCTTGATTTTGCTTAGAAAGGCCCAGGATGCAGTGCTAAGAGTATACAGGGCACAAGTGGTGGAAGTCTCAAAGAGCTCTTGTGGTGTGAATGAGTTAACCAATGAAAGAAAACTTTGAACAATGCCTGATGACATCATGGTGGCATCTGCTGCAGTTGAAAACAGAGCAGTGAAATCCAACAGAAAGAGCAAAATCTTCATTGAAAGAACTAATCTTGCCAGAGAGGCACTGTCATTGTATAAATAACATATGCCATGGGCTGGCTAAAATACCTGCAGTGTCTGACCTCTACAGACCTCGCTCATGGCTTTACCACTTGTGAGACTGTGGAAGTCAAACCCTGCAGATTATTTTTAGTCAGCCCACAGCACATCCCATACTTACCTTGTTCAAGTTGCCCAAAAATGATACGTTTATCTTGGCAAATGTATTTTAACACGCTGTATGAATAGGGAATATTACAACAGGTAGTTTCAGACATGTATATTGTTTGGTTTAGAATGTTGCGGTTATTACACGCTTATACAAGTGGCGCAGCTTATGGGATATCTGATGTATACCATGGGAGTTCCCAATTTTTTGTGTCTCTTGCAGGCTATGTTATGTAAACAGATACGTTTTTTCTTGCTTTTCCCTTTATTAATGATGCTAAGCCAAGCCTTTCACTTTTGTGGTTAAAGTGACAGCACCACAGTTTGATGTGCTGTTCGCAGGGAGTTGATTCACGTGAAAAGCATGGGTTGTGGCTACTATGCAAATAACATAGCTACTGTGCAAACAACACGAGTTCAACTGTTATTTGTACAGTAGTCATGTCTTCAGTGAAAATAACAGCTTTTAACTGCCAAATGTATTTGCAATCCGATGGTATACAAATATATATCATATATATATATAAAAATATATATACATACATGTATGTATATATATATATATATATATATATACACACACATACACACACATGGAATACAATGAGGGCTGACTTAAGATATCATTTTTATCTTCTTGAGAGGGTACTGATCTGTTGATATGTCACGAGAGGTGAAGCCACAAGTGAGACAGCAATAGTCTAATACAAAATGGGTAAGGAAATCTCTGTGTCCTGATTGACTGAGACGTGGTTCTAGCCATTGCCTTAAGAGAGCACTACCAATGGCTAAAAACAAGTCCCTGCCAAGTGGGGCAACTTACAGAATTCATAAGCCACTTGCTTCCTAATCTCCATCACAAACATGACTGCAACCTTTACTCATATATAGAAACCTTCAACTAGGCCCTAGAAATTAAAGTCCCTTAAATTAACTAAAGTAAGTAAATAATTTAATGTTATTTTTCACTCAAGAGCCCCTTCTTACACCCATACACAAATTTAGAAAATCAAGTACTATTCAGAGTTTCCATTGCTGGTGTTTCTTTGACGACCATGAAACATCCCCCTCCTGTCCCCAGCAGTTTGCCAGAGAACTCCCTGCTCCTTACCTGGCAACAGATAAAACTGAGGTTCTGGCTCCACTTGATGCCCGTTTGTGTGTGCCAGTGGAACTCTGAAGAATTCTGAATTCATTTAATTCCATGTTACCATTCTGTGTGTGTGTGTGTGTGTGTGGGGGGGGTCATTCTACTACTGGAATAATGCAGAGCTTTTAATTCTTCTGTTCCATGGTAAACAATCATACAGTGTACTACAAACATACAAAATTGCTAGCAGATACAGGCCAGTCTATCTAGTTTGCTTGAGTGTGTAGCACACTGTCTTTTTCAACTGCAGCTGCCCCCCCCTTGCTCCCCCTACTAACTTAGTGCCCCCCACTTCCGACCTTTCTCCCCCGTCCCTCTCCAATGAACATGAAGAAAGACAGATGACTGACCGGTGAAAACATCTGTGGAGGGACTAGTTTACATTATTTAGCAACATTTTATTATAATTTTTATGGGTTTGAAAACTTTTAGAGTGTTTGTTTTTTAAAAGTTGCCTCTCGGCCCATTTTATACGAGCAATAAGGCACTTCAGGGATGTTGGTTGTACTAGGTTTACCTCACGGTCAGGGTCTGAAGGCACTCAGGTTCCCCTCGTGCCTTACAATGCCCCTGACCATGGGGTTAAACCTAGTACAACCAACGCCCTGCCATGGCTTATTGCTTAAATACCCTCAAATGAAGATAAGAATGATATCTTAAGTTTGGGCCATGGTATATTTAACTTATACAGCAGGTGGTTTTGTGATAGAAACGTAAAAGGTTACAAAATGAAAAATGTAAACGGTGCCCATATCCTTCTGTTCAAAGTCCCAACAACTACTCATCCTGTGGGTGAATCACAAACTAAATGGCATCCCACATGTGAGAATAAATATCTGAGCATGCCCAGTGTGGTCATAAGGTGCAACATACATTTCTGAGCATGATCAGTGATTAGCTTTATCTTGCTCAAGTTGCTGAAAATAACATGTTTATCTTAAAAAAAAAAAAAAAACTATATCATACTGTTCTTAATAATAGGTTGTCTAAAAACTAGTTTGAGCCCCGCTTCAATATGTTAACGATAGAGTTTACAAGTATTTTCACTGTTTCCGATGAAGCCCTCTCCTCTCATAAGAAGATCCTGGTTATAAGAGCATTTATGCTTGGCATTTAGGGTGTACTTATAACAGGGCTCCACTGTACCTATGTAGGTATGTGTATGTATTTATGTATATACAGTATACGTATACATACATACGAACATACAAATCTGCCAGCAGAACAGACCAATCCTGCAGCTGCCCCAGCCTCCTCCCCCTCAGTTCCCCCCCACTTGTCCCAGCCCTGCCCCACTTACTCTTCCTCTTGCTTTAGCCCACTCCTTCTTAACATATGAACAGACGAAACTGAACAGATGAAATTGCCAGCAGATACAGGCCATTCGGTCTATCTAGTCTTCTCAAGTGTGCAGCACTTCCGTCCACTGGACTGCAGCTGCCCCTCCTCCCTCATATGCCCTCCCCCATCTTCCACCCCCTCCCGATTTGTACCCTCCCCTTAAATCTGTCTCACCCCTCTTGAAGCCCCCAACACTCTGCAATGATACAACTTCCTCTGGCAGAGCATTCCACCTGCCACCACCCTTTCCGTGAAGTAGTGCCTCCTCAGTTCGCTCTTGAACCTGCCCCCTTCCAGCTTCATAGAGTGTCCCCTGGTTACCCTTCCGCCTTTCAGATTGAACATACACCTGGTGTCTACTTTGTTCAAACCCTTCAGGTACTTGAAGGTCTCAATCATATCCCCTCTTTCCCTTCTTTCTGGGTATACATATTGAGCTCTCTCAGTCTTTCCTCATATGGTCTGTCCCCCAACCCCAGGATCATTTTTGCTGCCCTACGCTATACTCCCTCCAGTAGTCTGATGTCCCTTTTTAAGTAGTGGTGCCAGAATTGCATGCAATAATCTAGATGTGGTCTCACCAGGGAACTTTACAGGGGCAAGATGACCTCCCCACTCCTAGAGGTAATCCCTCTTGCTAAGCACCCTAGCATCATGGATCGTTCTCCTCCTTGGATTTTGTTAATGGGACAACTTCCGGCCAGTAATTGTGTCATGGGTTCTTGCCTCCTAAATGCATCACTTTGCACTTCTTGGCACTGAAACCAAGCTGCCAAGTGTGAGACCATTCCTCCAGTTTTGGCAAATCCTCCTTAAGTACTTTTGCTCCCTCCCCCCATCTACCTCAGCACAAATCTTTGTGTCATCTGTGAAGAAACTGATCTTGCTTTTAATCCCCACTGCAATGTCGGCATCGAAAATGTTAAACAGAATCGGTCCCAGCACTGAGGGTGTTGTTAGGCACAAGGTGCTTGCTCAGAGAGTCTTTAGCCCCCCAAGAAAGTGCGATTAGTAACCATAATCACACATTCCTAGAGTGTCTTATTGCACTTATAAAATGTGTAAAGAAACTCTTACCTAGAAAAAAAAGTAAAAACATGTATTACAGTTAGGAAAATAATGTTGTTCTGACTTGGAATCTATAGAAGAGGGGAAAAAAGTTCCTGTCCAGTTTGTTACTGTTTTACACTCACCCACATGCACGCACGGTATAGGTTTTGTTCTGTCTAGTTTGTTGTTCTCCCATGTGCAGAGACACTACAATATTGTGAATGAAAGACCCGGAGCCTGTAAGCTTTATTAAAAGCCGGACAGTGACAGCTAGGCCCTTCATGCGTCAGACAGAAGGAACGGTAAGAGTGGGTCGAATTGAGTGACTTGTTCTCGGTGCAGTACAGAGGCTGTCATGATTGAGCAGATGCTGTTACAAGCCTTACAACCCTTTTTTTTCTGTTGTTACTTTCAGCAACATATTCAATTTGGCGGTGCGACATGCCGGAGCAGCAATTTCCAACATGGCTGCCATTCCTTTTTCTATGCTTGGGGCGCAGTTATGTTTACATGTGTGGCTGGGAACTACAAGCCGTGTAATTCTGGTGGAATAATTACATGGGTTGGAATGGTTCTCAACCAGTCACAATGCTTGAGTTTTCGTACAAATTTTATAAGTATATACACATATATAGCAGAGTCATTCCCTATGCTACGCAGTAACCTGCAGTAAATGACATGTCACAGAATACAGCATGGAAAAAGGGTTTAATTGCCATTGAATTACAGTGTTCCCTGCAGTATACTGCAGCATTTTGTGATATACTGCGGCTTTACTGCATTGCATACTGGCTGGTGCCGCGGTACATACATACATACATGCACACATACATACATATACGCACACCTTTTGCCTACCAAATGTGGGATCTGGCCCTCAAAAATACTGGGAAAAAGTAGTGGTCAAACATGTATCACATAATCACGTCTGAGAGCTTCAAGCTCAGAGCACTATGACAATGAGTTATTTTTGTCAGTTTTGGAACCAAATTTAACGCGAGTAGCATTTTCCTGAGGCAGGGAATGTAAGGACTCAGCCCTATGGTAGTGCTTTTACAGGGGGCCGAGCTTCACCACTGGATTTATTAGGAACTCCAGCCCAGCTACAGAAGAAGAGATATAGCCGAGTTTCACCATGGTATTTAGTTTGAATCCATGGGGTGAAAGACACCTGGAATGACCCAGCAATCTGCTTTCACTTTATGTTCACAACATTTGCTATTCGTTTAGGAATAGAGATTAGTATGAATCTTTGTCAGTGTAGAGTGTGGGGTGACAGCCTCTGTGTTTGACAGAGGGTTTCTAAGGGGTGAAATGAGGGCCCATGTCTCATTATCTTGGGGTAACATAAACCGAGTCAGTCCACTCACAATCCAGGACAGCTGAGAAGCATGCTGTGCACTGACTATAATAGAAGCCAGTTCTGCTGGAATGGCACCATCCGACCGTACACTAATTGGAGATGTTGTGCCATGTATCTTGGTGCCAAAGAGAAGACAGGCACTGAAGCCAGTGGCAGGCTGCTGTCACGCTGTCATCTGCAGCTGCTCTCGCTAACACTAAGGATGTGTCTGTTGCAGCCTGCACTACACTTCAACCCCAACCCCCCTCGAGGCTCAGCTGTGTGGAAAATGTCAGGGAATTAGCTCCAACCAGCCTGAGTTCACGGATCTGCCCCATTATAGTTCTGTACAACTGATGTGATGCCAATACTTAGAGGTATCAACATGTCAATGGGAAACTTTAGGGTTTGCTGTCTTGCCTTTTTTGCGCAAACACAAAATTGTACATCTTAAGCAAGAAAGCCTAATATGGCTAGTGTACAAATAAGGCATTTATTGTTGTTTTAAAAATACAGTACATGATGGTACAGGGATTGCATCACAAGTGCTATAAGGACAGGTTGAAGGACCTGAATATGTACTCCCTGGAGGAGAGGAGGGAGAGAGGGGACATGATAGAGACATTCAAGTACCTTACTGGGAGGAACAGGGTGCAGGAATACACTATTTTCCAGAGAAAAAGATATACCAGGACTAGAGGGCATGGGATGAAGTTGGAGGGAGGGTGATTCAGAGGAAATGTGAGGAATAATTTCTTTACAGAAAGGGTGGTGGACAAGTGGAACACCCTGCCAGAGGAAGTGGTGGTGGCTGCAACAATCATGAGATTTAAGAATGCATGGGATAGACATAAGGGAATTCTGGAGGTCAGGGGTAAGGGGCAACAGACTTCTAGAAAAATGTAAAGGGAACTTACAAGCTCAAATGGGCAGACTTGGTGGGCCATAGGCCCTTATCTGCTGACAGTGTCTATGTATCGATGTATCTATGTAAATGGGAAGAATTATGCAAATCTGTTTTACTGCCAGAGCTGCACTTTTAATGCCAAAGCAGGACTGGACAAAACTGATTCTAAAACAAATAAAGAACCTCCTAGAATCAGTCCAGTTCTTTTTATTTATTTATTTCAAATGTTTTACCAGGAGAGACATACTGAGCTGGGAGCAGCTCGTTTCCAGAGTGTGTTCTGGGGGGAGAAGAGAACAGATGCAAAATACAGAGTATAAAATACATAGAATAGAAATCAGTATATCAAAAACCACGACAACAATGCTTAAGAATAAAAATGACCAAACAATAAATTATATACAGTTAATTGTAGAACTGATGAAAGAGCAAATAAATATTAGTCAACATATTAAAATACAGAGCAAAGGGGGATGAATGCTACTAGGGAAATATGAAATGCTAAAAACATGCTAAGAGTTTTAGGTAAAGGGGGGGTTCAAAACAATATCAGAAACAGCTGCAGTAGTGGCAAGAGAAATTACAGAGGAGAGCTTTAAGAGCAGGAAAGGAGGGAGCAGAGTGAATAGAAAGGGAACGAAAACCCCACAGTTTAGGGAACCGGAACGGGCAGCCTGACCAGCAAATGATTTCATATGAGGGAGTGCAAAAGTGCATGAGTAAGCAATGTTCTGAAATTTGGAGCAAAAAACAGACAGCATAAATGGATCTAGTCAGGTTCAATAGGCAAATAAGCAATTAGCATATAAACAGCATATAATAACTGGGTATTGTTTTTTTCCCCTAAGGGAAACCTGATTATAATGCGCTGTACACGCACCGAGTTTCCCTTTTTCTGTTATGCGCCAGCTGACACTCTTCCCTTCCTCTGTGCTGGCCGTCATTCCTTAGTGCTGGATAGTTCACCGCCATTTGGAGTCAGCGGTAAGTACATTAAAAAAAAAACTGGAGTAAAAAAAATGCTTTTTAACTTTTAAACTGTGCTTTTGTTTTTTTTTTTAAGGAAACGTTTCTGCCACCAGCCCCTTCCGACCACAGACCACACTGAAACCAGACCGGTCTGCGGCTTCACCGTGGATGTCTGTTTATTTTCTATAATTGCTGTGGCGAAAAAATGATCCCCAGCAATTCTATATTATATAAAATAAAGGCTGGGTAAGTGTGTAAAATCTGCATTTTACGCATACCGTTAGTGTGGAAAGCCTTTACAAATCCCTCAAGCTTTACTCTCAGGGTTTATGTGGCATCCCACACCTCGGGCGCATGAAAAATTCTCATTATAGCCACCTACCCAGCCATTATTTTATATATATATATATATATATATATATATATATAAATTAATACATTCAAATTCAGAGGTTCAAAAACGTGAAATGTTTGAAATATTTGTGGGTTTCTCTGAGCACTGGTTCTAAATAGTATAGTGCACTGGCGTAGGGGCAGTGCAGCGATTGGTTTCTGTTCAAAGCCCTTAAGTCTGACCAACAACAAACCAATTTACTTCAAACATTTTACAAGGAAAGAAGTACAGAGCTGGTAGCAGTTTATTTCAAGATGTGTCCAGGGGGAGGGAAGTGAATTAAGTAGACCACCCAGTGGGCGCAAGAGTGAAAAAAAATACATTAACAGTTGAGCGGCCACAATATTCAGTGCGAATTTAAAAAGTGCAACAAAATAATGTGGAAAGAACAATACATAACAGATGTACAAAACCAATATTCAATGCAGAGTACCAACTGTTCAATAAGTGCCTAAGGTAGATAGAATGTCACTTGATTAGTTGCAGTGAGCAACCTAATAATCGGGGGTTGGGTATGGACAGGGGTTAAACTGGAAGGAGCCCAAAGGAACTCAGTTCCACCACCTCTTAAAACACTGTATAACAGTTTCCATCAACTCTGTCATCTTCCTCCACTGACTACTGTAGGAGGCTTCCATCACCTGGAAATCTAGATGTGCGAGATCCCCCATCTAAAATGTCCACTTTAACCACGGGGGTTGAGATACCCAGACACTGCAGTGCAACTGCACAAACCTTAGGTGCAGGTCGGGACAGCACTAAGGACAAGCATCATTGCACAAGATGTGGGTGGAGGACAGTGCTAAGGTCAGGAGTCAAAAACAATTACATTTTTAATTGAAACAATGCTTTTTAAAATGGAAAGACTCAAGCTCCCCACAGAAGCATTAGTGACAGATCCACAAAACAGCAGGGAGTTTGCCTCTGTGGTGATTTTTTTCCTTACATACCTGACTGCGACATAACAAAGACTCTTTCTGCATTTTACAATGCCGGTGATTGCAGTCAGGATATTTTGTTTGTTTTAATGTGCTATTCGCTGAGAGGGTATACTGCTGCTTCACTGAAAATGTTACAACTGGTCGTTTACAGCGACAAAATGACAGGTCGCTGTAATGGTCGTGCTACAGTGGCGAGACCCCTGGCACAGCTTCTCCAGGTCTTGCACCCCCTCCCCAAAACACCTCCACCGTGGAGGTGATTATAAGAAAATCTTGGGGGTGCTGGGTGTGAAGCCCCTCACATGGGGGAAGTGTGGGGGTGCAGAAAACACACGTGTTTCTGACAGCACAATGTGGATGGATCGCGGTCGACATTTGTACCATCGCTGTAAAGCTGATCGGCAGGTTTTCTGTTAAACTGGCTTGGTGGCATCCGCTGAGAGTGTCTGCACCCCTCTGTGGGCTTTTCTCTGGATTCTTTAAGCCACAGGTTTGTTTAGTTACGGGCTTTTGCACCATGATGACTGTCTGGCGAGCTCTCCGAGTCTTTGGCTAGCATTCTGAATGCACTTGCACCTGTATTCAGTACAAACTCCGAAACAACATATTTATCAAAAATAGTTGTTACACACATACAAAAGTTTTTCACAATGACAGAAAGCCCTTTAAACAATTCAGAAATGTGTAAAGAATGACAAATGACTTTTTTCAGCTTATATTTTATTGGGCATGGGCCCAACCCATGAGATTGGGGCTACTCCAGAGAAGGAAGAAAAACAGTGAGTTAAAAAAATAAATAAACTGAAATACATTACTTAAATATTTTTGGTAAGCTGTAAAAAAAAATAGTGATTTTTTTCTGTTGCATTACACGTTAAATGAGGAAGACCCTCACAAAATGAATAAGGAGGACACCGGGCTTACAGCATGGGACAGGGGATGCTATGAAGCAGACAGAGACACGTCATCTCATGTTTGGAGAAAATATGGCTGGAAGCACCTAGCGATGCATTTTAGGAGCCATGTAGTCACAGCCAAATTTGGACATGGCTCCAGCACAGCATGCTGGTGACTCTGCAGGGAGGCGAGGGAAATCAAACTCATGTGCTTTGGGCTCGCCCCCTCTTGACACCTTTTTATTGTGACCTGGAAGTGGCCATTATGGAGGTCCTGGGGATGGGAATCAGAATAAACCCTGAGGTATGCTTGCTGTTCTTATACCCCAGACAGCTTGAAGGTCACTGTGTGAAGTACCTCCTGGGTATCATGCTGGTGATGGCCCCCTGGTGGGCTGGCAGTACAGCCTAGAGGTTAGAGTAACGAGCTGTGAATGAGCTTGGTACATGCAGCAGACATGGGTTCGATTCCCACAACCTCCATTTCATACTGTGTGACTCTGAGCAAGTCACTTAACCTCCCCAATGCTCCCGGTTTGCCCCCCACTTGTGTCTAGTGGGCCTTAACCTGTTACCAAAGAATAAAAAACCAAAAAAGAAGAAAAGTGCATTACCAGGAGGTGGCTTACACCCTGGACACCAACCCTCCGGCACTGGTGGGATATGGCAGACAGCATGTGTACCATGGAAAGGATGGCCTTTAACTTAAAAGAAATTAGCAGTTGACACCCAGATGGATGAAATGGATTTTGTATGTCATGCGGCATGTCACTACTTTTGTATCCTAGTCAACGGAACTCTCGGAGGGAGGGAGACAATCTGGATTAGATGGAGGCACTGGAGGAGTGAGGATATCGGACATCATGATCAAGACACCCTCTTCCCCACCTGTCATGTACCCCATTGCATGAGGTTGTTCCAGGGATAGGCAGAGACACAGCTCTAGTTTCAAAATTATAGGGGTCTGTGCTGTCCCACTGCTGTGCTGGGAGACGGCAGGACTCTGGAACTGCTTTCATTTTATTTGAGAAATTAAGTGTCGATAGCTACCAAGTCTGCTATCACACTGTACTGCACAGTTGATTATCTTGTATAGCTCTGCATTGTATTCTCTGTTACAAACAAAACATTTAAGAAATGTATATTTACAAAAAAAAGATGAATAAGAAGAGGTGGATTTTGATTGATATGGGTGATCTATGCTCTTGCTGGCCCACCTAGGTAACTCTATGAGTTATGGATTTCGACCAGCAATACCTGAAATGACTTCAGTATTCATCTAAGAGACTGAAGTCCGAGAGGGGACTGCACATAAATGCTGACTCAAGTATTTAGTATTCCTAGTGCTGCTACTGCCATCAGCTGTTCTGTGAGCTTTGGTTGCCCAGGGTGTAATTACAATCTGTCAACACTGATAAAAGAGGAATATTCAGTCAACTAATTATCACTTTAGTGCTCTTAATTTTTAAATTCAAGTTGCTAATTATAGCAGCTGAATGATACACTGTTTTATGTACACTTAAATGGCTAGGGAGCGCTATGGGAATTGTTCAGTAACAGTCTTCATTCCAATCAATGTTGCCTCGTGTTGCTGAGATACTTCCTCCTGGCTGAAGTAGAACTATGTACCTGAAATTTGTGGCTAAAATATAATATACAGTAGTATATGGTCACCGGTTGTGCATGGATTTCCATCCTAGCTAAAAAGCTGTTGTCCCACAGTTCAAAGGTCATAGAATGTTGGTGTACCCTTTGGTGGTAGAACTGCTTCTTCAGTTAGACTAGAAACTTATGCCATCTGCTGTTTTACTTTCATTTTCCCCACACACACCAAACCCAGACCCTCCCCTAATACAAAATCATTTTAAAAACAGAAACCAGCCCCTCATACAAAATCATTTTGAAAACAGAAACCAGCCCCTCATCTAAGTGGGTTTTCGGCAGTTTGGTGAGGGTGGGTTTCTGTTTTTTTTTTTTAAATAATAAAAAAATTAAACCAAAGATTTTTTTTAGAAGAACTGAAAAATACATGTTATTTTAGTTTATGTTTCATACCACATACTGTACAAAACAGCACAAGAGAAATGATGCTCACATCAGCCGTGTTTCCATCTCAGGGTTCCTATGACATCAGAGATCTCTTGAGCTTTGTTTGCAAAGTCCCAGTATGTGCCACGGTTCACGACACCAACACAGCGACCTACATCGCTGTTGACAAAATCAACAGTTTGCCGACATGTTTCTGTGTTGGTGCACCTGAGACAGGGGCACACTGTCTCCCGGTCCTGCAGCTCCTCCCCGAATCAACTCCAACTCTGGTTGATAATCATTGAAATAGGGGGTGCAGGAGAACAAAACCCCACAATAAAAACAGACTGGGAGACAATCTGGATTTATGTCAACTGGCAACTTGCGGTCGATAACTCCCATCGCTGTGATGCCGTTGATGAAAGTATTGTCGGACCGGCATCGTAGAGCCTGAGGTCCCTATGATGTCATCAAAACACCCTTGATGGGAACAAGGCCTTGTTGTGCATGGCTGCCAATGCATTATTCTTTATTTATACCCTACCTTTGGTTCAGTTAGGTTTTTTTTTTTGTGGGGGGGGGGGGGACATCAAAAACTTCCATGGGGTCAAATTCTGAAGTCATTAAAGTATTTTGGAAATTAAAATACTTCCCAGGCCCCATAGCTGGAAAGAAATTAGTATTCTAAGACAGATCAGCTGTTGAACGTTCAAAGGGATCTGACACCTACATAGTCCGCACCTAATGTGTACGGCACTCCTGAGGCGCACTATACCTGCTAGCAGATATTTTGACTATTTTCTTTTATTCTTAATTTCAATTCAGGGTTTTAAATAAGCTGAATAAACTGATTAGCAAGTTTAGGCGTGGAAGTGCTAACCAGCTGTGAAAATACACAGCACTTGGCACAGAATGATTAGCAAAATTAACAAAAAATGTACGGCTTTATTAATGTGTTCAACTGTGCCACGGACACAATAAAAGAATGGTTAGCAGTCTACTGCCATACATGTCTGGAAATGGTTAGCATTACCCCATGCTTTGCATAGCATTGTGCTACGCTATACTAACTATTTAATACCCTGCAGTCACCCACCCTGCCATACTATAAACAACTTACCTGCCCTTAGTAGTTCTCCATGCTTTGCCTTCTGTGGGGGTGGTGGGGGTGTCAATGAAGCAGGGGGTGGCCTACCT
Organism: Neoceratodus forsteri; assembly: GCA_016271365.2. Lineage (NCBI taxonomy): Eukaryota > Metazoa > Chordata > Ceratodontiformes > Ceratodontidae > Neoceratodus > Neoceratodus forsteri. The sequence goes on along the minus strand of JADMNL010000027.1, from coordinate 283,317,241 downwards.
CTCTGAGGCTCATCACCTAATTGGGAGTAGAGTTCATCACCCAGGATCCAAGCATGACATCTTTCATCCTTATGACACTGTGAGGGTATTCCCCCCTCCAGCAGAATTGACATTCACAAGCTAATGACTATTGACCCCTTGCATTTCCCTGACACTGCAAAGTGCCCTGTCTCTGGCTATGACCACTGCAGCACCTGGACGTACAGTGCTGCATCTCATGAGGAAGCTGGCCCCTCGGCCCACTGGCAGACGTTGATGTTGATGTGGTGGTAGGCAGCAGTGTCCCCCCCCCCTGAGCTGGGATGTGCTGTACTAAACAGCACTTTAACCTGGTCTGGCTGCACAACTCCTGTAGTAACCCACGCTCACTCCCCATCCTGGGCATTGTGCTTCTGCTGGGCCAGCAGGTGGGTCTGATCCTGGAGCTTTCTAATGGTATTTCTGATAGAACCATACCAGCTACCGGTTCTGCTAACCTCCTGAGGTTCCGTTAGTACTACCTGCCCTTAATGTCTGGTGACGTCTTAAACCAGCAACCAGTATGTTTAAGCAGAGAAAGCTCTAGATGCCTAAATAAGCACTAATACATGACAGGGTGCATGTCAATGCTTAATTACCACACCCAACAGGTGGACTGTGAGGCATGAGGCACAGCCGAGTGCCTTCAAACACCTGGGAAGTGTGGTAATTTATGGCATTACCACACACCCTGAAGTGTGTTATTGTGCTTATAAAATGATTTTAAGAGTTAAAAAGGCAGAAAAAAAGAAAGTAACATTTGAGCTGTGTCATGTGACCAGTTTTGACCAATCAGATTGCTTGTTTAATTCAGGCCATTTTATAATAGTCAATTATATCTTCCACAGCTAATCCCAGTGGTGATAATAGTCATGCTGGGGGGAGACTTTTGGGCTAGAACAAGTGGTCTTTGTTTACAGTATGGCAGTTCGGGGGGGGGGGATCACAGACTCTCCAGATATAAATTACAATTTTTAATAAAAGAAGATGGTTGCCTAGGAAAAGAACAGTCACTGCACTTACTCAGGGCATATTTATGAAAAATGAAGAGTCCAACAGAAGTTCTTTCAAGACTTTATAACTTCACTCATTTGTGCCAAACCGACCCTCATGGGTCAGGGGGGAACCACACCAACTGATCTAACAATTCCACTCCTTCAAATCTTTATCAAGATGGTTGCCTACCCAGCAGGTAAAGTGCAAACCGGGAGTAACTGCACACATTAGATACCCAGGTCCCAACTAGCCAGAAGTCCTCCATTAGCCTTTGCTTGCTTATTTGGTTAAATATGTTTCAAATCAATAAATTGTTTGTGGGTGTGTATAGTAGAGAGTTCCCCTTTCATGCAGAATATTACTGTTAAAATATCCTTTCTTTCTGAACAAGCAACCATTTATGATTTCGACACCTGCAAATCTGGATGTTCCATTCCGCAGCACTCATAGAGCTCATTGTACATCTTTTTTTTTGTTTGCTGGGCTCCGCGTCTGCCAGCCATCAGTCACGTGCACTGCTCCTGCTTTGAGCATGGGTGGCTGTCTCCTCTGAGACTGGAATAAGCCCTGCTCATTACTGGCTAAAGAAGGTGAGTAAAAGCGATGCGCTCTAGGCCTCCCACCCTGTAAGTCAGTACATCAGTTTTCAAGATGTACCTACCCTTCCCTGGCCCAGTAACCAAGGGACAGACCCAAGGTTATTCTTGAATCCAGATCTATTCATGGCTCTGCAGCACGCTCCCACCAGAGTAATGTGCCAGCCCCCCTCTACTCGTTTCAAATCGGGTAAAGGGACCTTTAACATTTACCTCAACCACCAGAAAGAAAAAACAGAAAGGACCTCAGTTTATCACCTAGAAATATAGAAAATGTCGATAGAGAAAGCCGATTGGTCCATCCACTCTGCCCTGTTTTACCCTATCCTACCCCAGGACCTAATGACTAGTCAGGTTTATTGCCTCATTCAAAAGATAGCACTAGATAAGTGTGGAATGTGGAATCACGCTGGCAGAATTTGTGTGGAATTGCAATTCAGCTTCAAAAAAGCTTTTTGGAATTTCTTTTTGAATTCCGTGGAGTTCCAAAAAGCACTGTGACATACACCCTAAATAAATAAATTTCTACAGACTGCGGAAAATGAAGCAGCAGTTTAAGTAAACCAATGGATTACTTAACCACGAAAACCATTCTGCTTCTGAAATTCCACTACCAAAGGAATCCCGCACAGTTGGGTGGAATTTTCAGAAATTCTGCAGAATTCCATCCTGTTGGAATTTTAAAATTCCACACTAGACAGCACTTATCATAAGACTGTGCAGCAGCCCTCTTCATACTACACTGTGATGGTAGCATTGGCTATGAGCCCTACCCTTAGACTGATGTTGGACTTGAACTCACAACCTTCTGGTTCAGAGGCAGTACTACTACCACACGAGTGATATAGAGGATTGTGTATGATCGCTCATACACAACAAGGGTATTTTTCACTCGAGAGGTTTCCATGGTAACTGGAGACTGAAAGTGCAGCTTGAGTGGTCTCGTTACCATGGAAACCTCGAGAGTTGAAAAATGCCCTTGTTGTGTATGAGCGATGATACACAGTCTTTTATAGTGTATGGTCACTCATACAAAGAGTGTCCTTACTTTCTTGATTTATGTGGTCATTTTCGCCTCCTGGGACTGTTTCACCACCGTGGCTGTTCTCAGAGGATCGCCGGTTACCCCATGGCGCATATGCACCCATCTTCTAAGTAGCACCTGCTAGCTCGTAGTGCAGCACAACTACTGATGGCGTAGCTAGTACAGCATAACAACATTGTTGAAGGATGGCATTCCATCCACAACAACGTTCCACCGTACACTACAGTGATATATTCTACTAGAGAAACAGTATAACACCAGCTCAGACAGTAAACAGAAATGTAAAAAAGTAAGCCATGTTTCTTATCTGATAACGTCCCCCCCCCCCGTATCACTACAATATCCTTATAAACAACGTGGAAGCAACACTGAATTTTAGATGTTTTAAAATTTCCATTACTTTACATTTCCGTATGCTGTGAGTGGAAGCAGTAAGTGGGATGCATGACAAAAGCCACCATTACTGTTGTTGATTACTCACAGACCTGTCGGAGCTTTTCCTGTTGACTCACGACCAACACAGCAATAATCATAATCCTAGAGACTACCATTAAAATATTTTTGAAGTGCTCATGTGGATCTAGTGGTTATACTATAATTCGATAAATAGGTTATCACGCCTTGTCCTTTGCACACTGCCAGGATTATATACAAACACTGACCATGGGCTTGTAGGCTGCAGTACAAGAACTTGGCCATTCTACTCAGGTAGTCATTCAACAAAGTCCGTGCTGTCGACAATACGGTCAAACATTCTTCAGCAGCTTTTTATGTTTGCTTGCACGCATGTGCAAGAAACATAGTGCCACCATATGAGTTTTCGTAGGTGTCCCTCCCCCACTTCCAATGCCCTGCTTCCTTTTGCAGGCATGGCTGCGTCACGCCAATGAATGTTGGAGCTGTCTATGACAGCAGTTCAGATGCAGTGGCGTACAGCTGAAAGCGAAAAACCGCTGCAATCAGCGGTGGTATCGTGTAGGCAATTTGCATACTGCCGCCGGCAGTACGCAAAGTGCCTACAGGTTGGCACTGCACTGAACAGCTCTGTCCCCCCCCCACGTAACAAGTAGCACGCTGGGAGCCCACGGTGCTCCCACCCCTCACAGATACACTGTATGGCCGAAATGTGTTTTCGCACTTCCAGCACAGAATAGCACGGTCGCTGTGGGAAATTAGTGTTCGGGATAGATTAAGAAAATTACAGTGACACTGTTCATAAGCAAAGGTCCCAAAATGCTGTAAAAAATCCTCAAACTAATTTCATTACGGGTGTACACTGCGCAGTTTCTACGCACGCTCGTGACTTCACCAGTTTTTTTATATTTTCACTCCAGATTTTCAACAATGCCATTTTTTACACCTCCTCATGAAAAGTACACCTGTCACTTTTCACATCCTGTTTGAAATGTGTTTTCGAACCTGTGGTACCAAATGGCACAGTCGCTGTGCAAAATCACCTTTCACCTAACGAGGTGATAGTGTCACTGTTCATGCAGTGGGATCACAAAAAGCCCATGTGAAAAACTTGGAGTAAAAATACCAGGAAACACCATGGGCATTAGGGTTTTCTACCATAATGCCCTACCCTGTAGGGACTGACAGGTGCCATGGGTGTTACTTGGGATTGTTGACAGTAATGCTCATGCCATTGCACCCCCCCACCGCCCCCTTCCAGCCAGTGACAAGCATCGAGGTGCGCCTTGGACCCTTGGCCCCCAGAGTTCACCCCATTTTCCTATATTGTGCCCATTTCAGCATATTTTCTTATGGAATGAGGTGAATGTAAAACCCAAACACCCCAAGGTACACCTCAACACTTGACAGCGTCTGAAGGGTAGGGCGAGGTGAAATGTCGTAACCGTCATGGGCGATGGCCCAGAGGCACACCCCAATGCCTGTCCATCTCTGCAGGGTGAGGGTCGAGTTGGTGTCAGTTCAATACTTCAATGCCATTCCTATACTGCATCTGTCTAACTCCTGCACTTCCATTGCTAATGCCAGCAAGCAAACATTCGGCATTGACAAATGCTTGTTGGATTTTGCACTTGCATGGTTTAGGAGAAAGTTTGCCTAAGCGAAGGCAACCACGTCCAACATGCATGCTATAAAAAGGGAGTGTTTGTTTATTTATTGAAATGTTTCACCAGGAAGGCATGCTGAGCAACAAGCTGCTTGTCTCCTGGTGTGATCTGAGGAGGTAGGGGAACATGAGGATAGTTTACAGAGATTTGGTCACAATATAAATATACAGTAGATTACATTCAAATAATTTGAGCAGACTGTACAAGAGTAATGAAATAGTGGGATGCTATCAGTTTTGAACTAGATAGATACTACGCCAATGCTTTTGGACTTGATAGACACAACAACACAAAATAACATTTAGGCATACACAAAATGACACATAACTGTGCAGCTAGAAAAATGGCCGAACAGAATTGTTGTAGTTTGATCTAGGGAAGTTAAGGAAGTTAGTGAGGAGTAAACACGAGCAGAACAGGTTGGCTAAGGTATAACAGAAGTGCAAGTTAACTACAAGTGCATTAGAGTTTAGGGGGTCAGCCATAGCTAGGGCTACGTAAGGGGGGAGAAGGGAAGGTAAGAGGTAGGTATGTCAGTAGGCAGAGAAGCAGGGGGTGGGGTGGTGGAAGGGGATGGAAGGAGGAGGCGAAGGAAGAGGTAGGAGGAGAAAGGTCTGCTGGGGCCTGACCCCCTCCAGTGTGCTGAGGACTCTGCCTGCCCAAGGCAGGGGTCAAGCACGACAAGAAGGGAGCAGGTTGTGGCAATGAGAGTAGAGTACGATAGGAGGGAAGCAGGTTGTAGGCAGTGAGAGGGAATAGGCTTTGGAAGAACAGAAGAGAGGGTGAAGGTAAGAGAGAAGAGAGGCCGAATCCCAGCCCTTCAGGATGTGGAGATGTGGAGGGAAGAGTTGGGCTAATGGTGTAAGGATAGGGTAGGTACTGGCTCTTGGTACAACTTTGGATGACTGAGAAATCACAGTAAGAGAACAATGGAAGGTCTGAAAGGAGGGAATCAGGGGAAGGGAAGAAATGTTGGTTTTTAGGTGGATGGGAGGTGGAGCTGCAGCAGGGGCATTGCATGGGTACTGAAGAGAGGTAAGGTTTGTCAGGGGCTTAGAGGGGGAGTTAGGGAGGGTCATAGCAGAACAGCTAGGTGCAAGGACATTTCTGAGGGCAGAGCGGATGGAGTAGTAGGAGGATGAGTGATGAATTTGAGGGGGAGGGAATTCCACATTTTTGGGAGGCAGTGAGAGTAACCAGATTGGCGGTGAGGTGGCTCTCGAGGACCGCCAGAAATGCAGAGAGTCAGATGATCTAAGGGAGTGAGAGGGAGTGGGGGGTGTTATAAATGAGGGGGAGAGGTAGGGATTTCACCCAGCCAGTGCTTGGAGGTGAATTTAGCACAGTGGGAGAGTCATCTGTTTGTAAGAGAGGGGAAAGATAGGCTACGATAGAGATCACAGTAAGATGCAGTACTTCTGTGTGATTGCCTAATACAGAAGCATTGCATTATTGGGCATGGTCCTGCTAAAAAGAGAACTTCATTAGACCCAGTTCTACCTCAGCTGTTACTACTATATATTTACGAACCGTGACCAACCATGTAAAAGCTCTTTTAAAGCACCGGTATTTGTTAGTCGGCAAAAAACTTTCATCATACAGTTTTTAAGCAAAAATGTGTATCTGACAATTTTCTCACAAAAAACAGCTTTTAAAACTATTTTAGTAGTTCATGACCCAGATCATTAAAGGTGGCTGTCACTCACAGTATTTAAAAATCTCTTCCGTTGGGGGGTACCTTTTGACCTTTAAATACCAGATTTATAATTTGGCAAAAATGTACATCTGACATCCTTAGATTTATAATCAAGATCTCTTTAATTTTCTCAGATATTTAAAAAACAGCTTTTAAAACTGTTTTAGTAGTTAATGATGCAAGTTTGTTATGGTTAGCTGCCACCCACAGTATTTGGGAGTACCTTTTGATGGTAAATACTGTATTTTTACTTTGCAAAAGATTTCATTATATAGTTTGTTTGTTTTTATCAGTAAAATATTTCCAGCATCCTTAGATTTATAAATCAACAGCTTAATCTGGTTCAAGGTCAGTTGACATTCATCTGTATCCCCCTCCACCGGGTCATGCCTGAAAATAGGCAGGATTTGTCTAGTGCACCTACCGAGTCAACAAAAAAACTAAATAAATATATAATCAATCTCAGATATTTAAAAAACAGATTTTAAAGCATTTTTTGTAGTTAATGATGAAATTCATTAATTTTTTAATTTTTTTTGTTTAGTTGTTTAACCAGGTATAGCACACTAAGCTGAAAGCTTTTTTACAGGAGCAACCTGGGAGCACAAGGAGATTAAGTGACTTGCTCAGGGTCACACAGTATGCAAGTGGAAGCTGTGGGATTCAAACCCAGGTCTGGTCTGCTGGATGTCACCAAATTTGCAGCTCAGAGCCTTAGACCACTGCGCTATACTGCCTCCAATTTAAAGGAAAGCTGTGGTTTGCAGGGGCTCCCCGCCCCTGCAAACCTTACCCTCCGATTTAGGCATAGTCGAAAAAGCGTCTTTTTTCTGCCGCGGGAAAGCGGTTTAATTTAGTTTTTAAGTCAGCTACCGGAAGTACTGCGGATGCTTAGGAGGCTCCATTTACTGTAAAGGTGCGTGCTTGCTGCAGCGCTTGCATTGGAGCCTCTATGTCCACAGCACTGGTAGCGGACTTTAAAAACTAAATTAAACCACTTTCCTATGGCAGAAAGCCGCTTTTTCGACTATGCCTAAACTGGAGGGTAAGCTTTCCTTTAATTTATTTGTTTGCTTGTTTGTTTGTTTGTTGACCGGGTAAGTACGGTGGTCCAAATGACCATTTTCAGCTACATCCTGGGTCTAGGTAGGCAAAGAAAAGGATGACTAGGAGAGAAACATCATTATAAACAAGCTGGGAAATACTTTTCAAGAATAACTGAATGCAAAGATAAAAACAAAGTAAATAATTGTATACAATTCACTAAAGTAAGGACATCTTCCACTCTTTGCAAAAGTTCAAAGTCAAGCACCTGGGGCAGACAAACCTGGGGGCTGTGTATAAGACAGGGGATAATTACAGTCACCAAGCAAGAGAGGGACCTTGGGGAACTCATATCTGATGATCTCAAGGTGACAGAGCAACGCAACAGGGCAGCTGGGAAAGCCAGCGGGATGCTGGGGTGCACAGGGAGAGGGATTTTTAGCAGGAGAAGGGAGGTGGTGTTGCCACTGTATCGCTCATTAGTGAAACCCCCATCTAGAGTACTGTGTACAGTTCTGGAGGCCACACCTCCGCAGGGACATTTACATGGTGGAGGCGATGCAGAGGAGGGTTACCAAAATGGTGCAGTGGGGTTGTACGAGAAATCATACGAGGAGAGGCTGTGGGAACTCAGCAGGTACTACTTGGAGGAGATGAAAGTGAGAGGGGACATACATGAGAGTTAGAAGTACCTCATGGGGGTAACAAAGGTGCAGGAGGGGAGTCTCTTTCGGAGGACCAGATGCACAAAAATACAGGGGCATGCAATGAAACTTGGGGGGGAGGGTTATAACGCGTGTCAGGAAATACTTCTTCACAGAAAGGGTGGTGGATGCCTGGAACAACCTGCTGGGGGTGGTGGTGGGGGTAAAGACAGTGGGGAGATTCAAGCATTTGTGGGTTAAGCAAATGGGCATGGTAAGTAGAGGGAAGGGAGGAGGGAGGGCACCTGAAACCGAATAGAATCTGGAAAGTAGTGATAGGCAGGGAAATAAGGCGGACTAGATGGGCCCACTGGGCCTTTTCTGCAGATTAATTCTACATTTCTACTCAGTGTATTTAAAAATCTCTTCCACTGGGGGTACCTTTTGACTGTAAATATTGGATTTATGCTTTGATTCTATTATAGGGGTGCAGACACATGTTTCTAATGGTAAACAGCATCACAAAAAAATGTTTAATTTGTTTTTCCGGGTGGACATTGCAAGGGAGAAAGAACTTTTAAAAACCCCAAAATCACATATCGCAATTCTGGTTTGAAAGAAAATGAGAATAAAAATTAAAGTGATGTTTTTGGCAGAAATACATTAATATTAAGCAAATGACACAATGACCATTAAATATTGCTGTTTTAAATGAGGTATTGGACTTACTTGTGTCTGGCAGCTGTCCAGAGATATCCATGACTAAAGTCTTCTCTACATTGATACTGCTATAACTCTAGTCCCCCGCTTGTCAGGTGAGGATTGTCTGGAGTCAGAGTGTTAGGTTACACGAACGGGTTTCTTCCATCTCACGGTGAAGGATGAAGGTTTGGTGTGCCGCAGGACCATGTGTGGTGCATGATCCTACACTGTACTTATGGTTTACAACTTCTCTGCAGCCCAGCCATCCTCACTGTCTCAATAGGATACAGACACCTATCTTGAAAGATGAAACGGAGGTATGCACTGGTGAAAACGCAATTGTAGTATCAGGAAGGGTACTGTTCCACAAGGTACCAACTTAGGACCATTCTTGTTTCTTATAATGTTTCCCGGCACTTTATGTTGATGGCGCTACTCTTTGCAGCCCACATGAGAAAGGTATCGGCAATACCTTATAGCAGCATTTGGACATCATGGAGAATGGAACAAATCTGAACAATGTGAAGACGAATGATACCAAGATCCACATTATGTGGGTTAATGTTCCCAAGTCAAAACATAAAGCAGAACCAAGTTTTTCAATAAAAACAGAACATTTCTTTGGCCCTGAAGCCAAACTTCTAGGAATTTACAGTTCTGTTTTCATAATTTCTTTACGCCTCTGGTCTTTGAATGGTCCTCACCAGCTCTGGTTCCCCCAGCCCATTTATTTGGAATGCCCTTCCCCTAGAGATGAGCGATGCTCTTTCTCTGGCCTTGTCTAAATCTTATTTAAAAACTTACGTGTTGATACTGAGTTTTGGGCCTGGTACCGCTGTGTAATTTTTTTGTTATTATATTTTATTTATCTTAGGTTATCTTACCTGACCAACATAACCTTTAATTTCATTTTTTTAATGTTTTGTTCATTTTACTTGTAAGTGTTTTTTACTGACCTGTTGTGTTGTATCGTAAGGTGCCCAGAACCCCTGGCATTGGGCACCATATCAACAAAATTGCCTTGCCAGCCCCATCACCCATCTTCCCTCGGATTAATATTCTCAGTTCATCTCCCACAACTTACCCCCCATGGCGAGGACCTTGGGCTGGCCAAGCCCCTCTGAAGCACAACCCAGGTGCTTTGGAGGAGGGTCCAGTTGGTGGGGCAGAGCCTACTTCGTCCTCCCAGTTGAGGATTTTACCACCCGTTTTCTCCCAGAGCCTGCCAGCTGTGTAGTAACACACTGTGCACAAGTACGCCTGTACAGGTGTCCACCACCATGCCTGCTCCTGCTCTGGACACTTCATGTGTGTTGCCACCTGCCCCCATGAGAGAGGAGAGCAGTCCATAGGATGTTCATCCTCTCTCACCCAGCTGGCACCCATGTGACTCAACCTCGTTCCTGAATTTGGGTCATCAGCATGGCAAGCAGTACTGCTACCCCATGTCACAAAGCTGACCCAGGATGTACATTTCAGGGTAATTGGGGAGGAAATGTGGGTCTGTTTTTTTTTGATGTGGGATGCCGACAGGGAGCTGCGGTCCCTCCCTTGGATGGACTCGACCTCCGACCCGATAGTCTGGTCATCATAGACCCTGTGGGCTCCCAATTTTGCTCTTTTGCCCCCGGGCCCAGGACTGTGCAATGGGCAGAGTGCTGGCCCCGCCTCCATGGAAGCAGCCTAACACCCTGGACATGGGCCCTCCCCATTCTTGGCGACGTGACAGTCTACAAGCATCGCCACATCCCTCCACTGAGGAAGGAGTTCTGTCCTGCGATGCTCGATCCTTCCTGCCCCTGCCGACCCCCGAGCAACCAGAGTCCTTTCCTGAACTCAGGTCACCGGTGTGACAGCAGGTCAGTTTTATGCTGACAATGGAGAACAAAAGGGACCTTTTTAGGTCTGAGTCAAAATGGACCCCTGCTGGTCTACACAACATTAATGAGGCCAGTGATGAAGCACACCTGTCTAGTCTGACATTCCCGGCTTACAGTGTCAGACAGTGACTGACTGGAAGCAGACCAGAAACAGTGCTGCCCATCTAGATGAATTCAGTAGACATAATATAGAGACCTTGGAACTTACAGGTGAACAGCAGTGCAAGAGGCTAGTGATATGAGTGCCAGCAATGCAGGTTATCTTATCTTGTCTTAGCTCGCCTTACACCTGGCCAGATTTACTTGCATGCTACCCCACAAGGCATCCTAAGAAGTGGTATAAAAGCTTGGGTCACTCAAAACATAACAATGCCATTTTTTTTTTTTTTTTTTACAATGGGTGGCCCATTTATTAGCTAACCCTTTTTTGAGTAACATTTAGCTTGTTGCTTGAGTTCCTTTTATATATTTAGCAGAAACGCATGTAGAATTCAGTTCATTTTTCATATTCTGGCCCAAGTGTACGGAACACACTTCCCATGCATCTTCTCCCCGTTTTTGCTCCTCTTCCTTATTTTACGCCTTTAATGAGTTGGCCCATTAATCAAGCTTCACGCTTGTGTTCTTGCTGTCGCTACATGAGCCGATGCATGCTGGTTTATCTGGCAGATATTTTTATGTGCGAATAAGTATTGTATCGGAACTTTGCATGCCACTTAATATGGATCAAGTTGGTTATATGTTGCTGTTATTTTATACAGTTAGAGTATACTGATTTTATAACAGGGTTGCCACAAGCAGTCCGAGAGCATTTTCCAGAAACTTGTTCTGGAAAAAACCACGGGAAATGTAATTATATTAATATAACACCTTAAGTTCTCAAAGTTGCTGCCTCTTCCGATGTGTTGTATAATCAATGATCAGTGGTTCCCCCACAGCTTCAGGGGAAAGGAAAGATGAAAGGCACAAATCAGAAGAATTCACACATAGACAGATCCTCTTGAACATTTATGTATATTTCCTTTACTATGAATATAGGCGCATATTCTCTGCGTTCCACCAATATGTCATTGGCTTCCTCAGGAGATGCCTCTTAAACATTCTTCTATTCCTATATACAGGCCAATGTTATTCACTTAGACATATGCGTCAATGTTGTTTCTTATTCAGCCTTTTGTGTGTTCTGCACATCACAGTTTTAGAAACAGATAGCTCCTTAAAACTCTTTTTTGACTTCAGGTAACTTATCGTTGTGGCTCAACTTAATAAAACATGCCGGAGTCACAGCGTGATACATGCATATGAGAAGTCCAGAAAGAGTTTTTTTTAAAGAGGGCTATCTACCTGTTTTCTATCTAACAGGTACAAATATCACACCCACTACGGGGAAAGCAGTGCAATACTTAACCCAGCGGGGACCCAACCTGGTTCATAATCCCCCTTCTGACTCAACTGAGACCTAGATATTTCCTTAAATTGGTGCACATGGTGGCACACTATGAGCAATTTAACAGTTCTGTCAGAATTATCAACACTGCCCCAGCATTCACACTCAAAATGAGAAAATGGCTCTGGCAGGACTTCAAGGAAAACAGAGTTTATTAAAATTAAAAATAGTACATAAAATACAAAACACAGAACATATAACATTAATGGTACAGTCATAAAAATAAATGGACAAGTATAAACAAACCGCCTTATACCGAGTAACTGATCCTACCCCAGTTTCTGTTGGTAAATAGTGGTGCTGAAATTATCTAATTTTGGTAGAAGTGCTTCTTAAGAGTCCAGAACACAAGTCTCTCTTGAAAGTACAAACCCAAGTATGCATTGTTCTCTCCGTAACTTGACAATATCATGAGGGGGAAAAGGGTCCCACCTAGCTTGTGAGGTCACTCTCATTCCTGCATACTTAATTAGTCACATGCCACTGCCCACTGCTAAACATTCCAATTTAAAAAAAAAATATATATACAGTATATACACACACACACACACACACACACACACACACACACACACACACTTTTAATTAGTGAGCCTGACAGAGCAAGAATTATGACAGGATAGAACATCCCTTTGATCTTCTGAAGAACATCCTGAAAGACACTTCTCTTAGCTATGTGATGGTTTTCACAGGTCTCTGTCAGAATTTGCTTTCCTCCTGACAGGTCACAAAATGCAATATTTTATAACAGGTTTCCTCAGCTCAAAGCAGAGACTGGTTTTACAACCTGTTATATCAGCTAATACAGGCTTTGACAAGGCAGGTGTCAAAAGGAAGTTTCTAATTAGTCCATCCACTGGGTCAGGGACAGGGCAGATCCTTCCCTTCTCTCTGTTCAAATCCTATGTTCCATGATGCTTTGCTGCTTGGCCTGTTTTCTAAGCAGAAGTCTTAACATGTATTTATATCAAAAATATAATACAAATAATAACAAGCAGACAGCTACCATCACAATGACCAGACCTGAAATCCTTGTCCATCAGCCAGTTTTCTTGTACGCCACGATGCACAAAGACTAACAGACAAGGAATTTGACTGGTGTACAATGATTTATTTGCAGCCATCTGGTAATCAAAATAGGGCGATCTTGTCGGGAATGTTCCCCCCCTATTTTCTGCCCCTTCCATTATATCCCTGGTGTCTGGTGGCACCCCATCCTGAATCCCCATTTTTTTGGAGTCATTTTTATTTAATATTTGTTTTCTTTCCTTTTTGGTGTGGATTTCTTTCCCTTATCCATGGTGTCCTATGCCACACTCCCATTCTCTGCTCATCCTGAAATCATTTGTGGTAGTGGTATTCCCCTTAGGTCCCCTTCTATTATTTTTCCCCTGTAAAGATAAAAGTCCCTTGATGTCTTGTGCTGTCCATTAGCTGTAAATGGAAAAAAAGTCCATTGTCGCTCACTCCCACACCCAATAACCCAATTTGCACCCTCCTCCCCACACCCCTGACATCCCCCAGACCGCCACTCACCTCAGGAGGTCCCAGGTTCTAGAGCCGCTTCACTGATCGAAGACATGTCTTGCCGCTGGAATTAGCAACTGCAATATGAAGTAAGGTAAATGTGGTCCTATGTATTTCAATGGGGGGGTCAACTTTCGTCCATAACTTGGCCATTTGTTTAACATTTTGGCCCCAAATTTTCAACATGGCCTTTTGGGGACCCCACCTCATGAACAATATGACTGTCATTAGGCAACTCTCACTGGAAAGGTGCTTGAGTTGTTGGTTGGTGAAATCACCTTTTCAGTGGGATTTGTGTAATGACAGTCATATTGTTCATGAGGTGGGGTGATAAGAAGGCTATGTTGAAACTTTGGGGTCAAAATGTTGAAAAATGGCTGCGTTATGGGCATTCATTGTGGTCTCACTACACATGCTCATAACTGGAAATTTTCAATATTTTCACTCCATATTTTCAACATAGTCTTCTTATTACCCCACCTCATGTATGTCACAGATATCATTTTTTAAATCCTGCCCAACATGTGTTTTCACAACTGTGGCATAGAATTGTGTTGTGGTTGCACACAATTACATTTTGGAGAGGATTTGAAAATGTTCTGTACTTGGTACATGTGGTGAGGTCATAAGAAAGCTATGTTGAAAATCTGGGGTCAAATAAGGATACTGTAATATTATCTCAATGGAGGGATGGCAGCGCAGGGTTCAAAGGCTCACCCCACTCTCCTATACTGTACCCATCTCAGCTTATTTACTTATGGAATGGAGTGACAGTTAGGGCTGATGACAGCAAGGCACTCCCCCGATGCCGATCAGTCTCTGTAGGATGGGGGTGGGGCGTTAGGGCTGACAACTCCAAGGCACCCCCTCCATGCCTGTCAGTTTCTGCAGGGTAGGGTTGAGCTATTAGGGTTGGAAACCTGAACATCCCATTTCCTTGCCTTTGCTGCTTTAGTTCAACCCTAACTGATGCATGATAGCCAGCTGGAGGACATAAGTTTCACAGCGGTGACTGTGATTTGAATGTTAGTCTCAGCAACTCATTTTTTTTTCTACATACTGCCTTCAGTGCCAGCTGAGTCCAGTTTTACTGTTGCTATTGCTCAGAAATCATGGGGCTCTCACAGAATGGTGTCCGATTTCTTCCCTTCCTCCCCAGGTTTGGAGGTCGATGGAGGATTCGGCTCCAGTGAGGCCAGGGAGCCTGAGGCCTGTGAGGCATCCAAATCGTCAGGATCCAGTTTCCATCCATCTTGCCCAACACCGATTTCTGCCTGTCTGATCTCCACATGCTTAAGGTGAGTCCTCCCTGTACAGCGCTGATATGTTTTGTGCTGTAATTCTAGCTGAGGGAGGCAGTTTAGTCGGATCCCAGATGAAGCAACAAAATTAGTTGGCCATCAGCGCTGTGGCGTCATGGAAAGTCCGACTATACATTCCTGTTATTTTTTTTTTTGTAAAATATGACAATATGCAACTGTACTGCTCTTTTATAGCAGACACTACTGGAAATGAGTTAGTGCGCAATGATTTTTATACAACTCCTGTCTCGACTGAAAAACTTACTAACTTGCTCACTTACTAATCAATGGAGGGGGTCTAATATGAAGGCATTATCTGAGTAACCTGTTTCAGGGTCCTTTTGTCACATTGGTAGCCACAGTCAGAAGTAGACAGAATAAGCTATAAAGAAGGTACTGTATCTACAGGGTACACCCTTTATGTAAAGAGTAAATTCACCGCCCCACTAATCATCTATCGATCCAAGCAATCTGAGTTTAAGTGTATCGCAATCTATTTAACCCTCTCAAAAGTTGAATCAGTTAATGTTATTGGCTGCTATAGACCCCTGACTGGGGATCAGACTTATTACAATTTCTGTATAAATTTTCCACTGAAAACAACAATGAAACATTCATTAGGGGGATCAGAATTAGGATTGGCTGACCCCCAAATCAAATGACCTGAAAACGTTTTGCGATGATTTTGTTTTTTTTTCAGCTCATTACTGAACCTACAAGACCCAACAGACAAAACCTTTTAAATTTGTCTATTCTAGACCTTAGACTTAATGACAGACCCCAGAAAATCACCTTATCAGCTGTCTTTGACAATGTTTTCAGCGACCATAATGTCGTGGCATGCTCCAGAGGGGTACAAAAGTTTGAAAGTAAACCATCCCTTACCTGCAGATGCGCATTCTCATTTCTCTGTTCATGATTATTTCCATCGGCTGGATGCTATGAAATGGCAAGATTTCTATTTAGCTCCCTCCATCCATGAGGCCTACGAAGTTTTCATACAACAGATCACAGGAGTTATAAATCAGCTTGCCCTCCATGTTATCTGCAGAACCAATGTTACCCACAGAACCAAGAAACAAATCTTCCCTTGGTTCACTAAGGAAGTCAAACAAGCCCTTAGAGACAGGGGCCTACTCTGGGCCAAAGCTAGATCTACTAAAGCAGAGCAAGACTGGATCAATTTTAAACAAGAAAGGAGCTGGTGTGCAAAACTAATCCACACAACGAAATCAACTTATTACATGACCCTACTGAACAACAGCAAATGCAACCCCTCTATTTTTGGCAAGCCATTAAGAATCAGAAGTCTAGGTAACATGTCAGCTGAGTTGCAGGCCCTCTTGGCAGTACGGACAGTGGACATTGTGGCCATCACAGAAGCATGGGCTATCCAGTACAAGGACTGGGATATGGTGATCCCAGGGTATAGGATATTCAGGAAGGATAGGGATAGGGGAAAGGGGGGTGTGGCAATCTATGCACGGGAGGGGATAAGGTGTATAAGGGAGGAGGGGGAGGAAGGCAGGACAGAGCTCCATGGATGCAGTTTCAAAGACCGAAAGGTAGGACACTGAGGATGGGGGTAGTATACAGACCATCAGCGCAAGGGAATGACCAGAATGAAGAGTTACCTGATCAAATTAGAAGGGTCTGTAGGAAGGGGAACACAGTAGTGGTGGTGGGGGGGGGACTTCAACCTACCTGGGGTGGAATGGAGCACTCCAGCCACCATGAGTGCAAAGGAGCAAGTCATATTAGAAGCATTTCAGGACAGCTTCCTGGTGCAGTTGGTCCATGAACAACTAGATTGGAAAACGCTCTGGACCTGGTACTATCAAATGGGGAGGCTGTAAGAGATCTGGGGGTAGAGGACCCTCTGCCTGGAAATGACCACCACTCAGTGTGATTTACACCCAATATGGGGTGGGAAATAGGAGGTACAAGAACCAGGGTGATTGAATTTAAGGGCGAGGACTTTGAAAGGATGGGGAAATTTTGAGTAGGCATCTGGCAGGAATTCAACCACGCATGGATGCTAGTCAAAAATGGGACATTATTAAAAAAGGGCTGTCGGGGGCTACTGGGACATGTACAAGGACACGGGGTAAGAAGGGAAGGGCAAAGACGCCCAACTGGTTGACTCAAGAGGTCATGGAGGGGGTGAAGGCCAAGAGAAAGGCATTTCAGAGACTCAAGACATCGAGAGACGAAGATGACAAGGATGAGTATATGAACCAGGGAGGACACCAGGCTAGTCAGAGCGGCCAAGGCTTCAAGAGAGCTGAGACTGGCACGGGGCATTAAGGATGGATCAAAGGACTAATTCAGATACATAAGCGAGAGAAGGAAAAACAAAGATCAAATTGTGAGGATTAGGAAGGACGGTGGGTGAGTGAAAAAGGGGGGTGGATCAGGCAGAGGCACTAAATGAATACTTCTGTTCTGTGTTCACAGAGGAGAAAGGGGGGCAGACACCACAAGGGAGGGGTGGAGTGGGTTGTGTGTGTGTGTGTGACTGATACAGGGATTACAGAGGACAGGGTCCTAGAAGGATTAAGGGCACTGAAGGTGGACAAGGCACCGGGACCAGATGGCATTTACCCTAAGGTACTTAAAGAACTAGCGGAGATCCTGGCAGGACCACTGGCTGACCAGTTCAATACCTCCCTGGACACAGGATGTGTACCACAGGACTGGAGGATGGCCCATGTGGTGCCCATTCACAAAAGTGGCCCTAAGGATGAACCAGGCAACTACAAACCAGTGAGTCTCACCTCAATTGTGGGTAAGCTCATGGAGACGATCCTAAAAGAAAGGCTGGTGAGATTTTTGGAGGCTAATGGACTCCAGGATGGTCAACAGCACGGGTTTGTCTCAGCAGATCCTGCCAGATAAACCTAATTAAGTACTATGACTGGGTGACCAGGGAACTTGACAAGAGCTACAGAGGTGGATGTCCTGTATTTAGACTTCAGCAAGGCCTTTGATTCCGTGCCACATGGGAGGCTGGGGGGGAGCTGGAGTATATAGGGGTGGGAACAAGGATGATCAAATGGATCAACTGGCTGAATGGAAGGCAGCAAAGGGTGGTAGTGGGGGGGAGGACTCTAATCCCCGAGGCCAGTGATGAGCAGGGTGCCACAGGGATCGTATTGGGACCAGTACTGTCTGGGATATTCAAAGCTGATATCTCACTCGGGATCCAGAGTAGGATCAGTCTGTTTGCAGATGATACAAAGAAGGAAGCTGTGGTAGATGACAGAGGGTTGGAGGGGGCTGCAGGACCTGACCAAACTACAGGAGTGGTCAGAAACATGGCAGCTGGGGTTCAACGACAAGAAGTGCAAAGTACTGCACTTCAGGGCTAGGAACCAGGGAAGGAACTATCAGCTGGGAGGGGTACAGTTGGAAAGCACCGAGGAAGAAAGGGATCTAGGGGCACTTATAATGGGGAGTATGAACAACTCAGCTCAGTGCAGGAAGGCGGCAGCAAAAGCCAGCAAGATGCTGGGGTGTAGAGCGAAGTGAATTTCCTCCAGAAATAGGGAAGTGATCCTTGCCCTGTACAGGTCGCTGGTCAGACTGCACCTCGAATACTGCATGCAGTACTGGTGCCCATTACTGAAGGATGTCAAATTGTTGGAGAAGGTGCAGCATAGGGCAACAAAGATGATCCAGGGATTGAAGGGAAAGTCCTATGAGGATAGTCTGGGTGAGCTGAACATGTACTCCTTGGGGGAGAGGAGAGATAGGGGGGACATTACCAAAACCTTTAAATACATAAAGGGGATAAATAAAACTAATACAGAGGGGATTTTCCAAATTAGAAGAGGGAGGGATACGAGAGGGCACTAGCTGAGATTGGAGGGGGGGAGGATTTAGGAGGCAAATCAAGAGACATTTTTTCACAGAACAGGTGGCAGACAAGTGGAATACTCTGCCTGAGGGGGTGGTATCCTGTAGAACGGTGGGTGGTATTAAGAGGAGATGGGACAGAGGTGGGGGGTTAATGATGAAGAGGGGCGGGGCAGCTGCAAGCTGAGAGGCTAGCTGCACAATCGGACAGACTCAATAGACCGTCAGACCTGTTTCTGCAGACATTTTCGTATGTTCGTAATACTGAAGGGGGTCAGCTCCTTCATCTTTGAGCGTTTGCAAGCAGGTAATCAGCTACTTACAAATAAGTTACTAATCCAAGAGGAACTGAACTTGCACTTTGCCTCAGCAGGTTATGCTTTTGATAACTCAGACAATGCCCAAATAACTATTAGCCCATACTGTCTCCATACATACATACATACTCCTGGTCCTAAATTACCTATTTAATAAATTTTCAAGAGGGCGCTGCTCACTCCTGAGCTCATTTTCTTGGAACTATTTATTTATTTATGTCTTTGGTAACCGGGTAAATGAGCAGATCCACAGGACCATTTTCAGCCACGACCTGGGCCACAGGTGGCAACATGAGAAAAAGAACAAAATGAAATACAGTACATGGGTAGTATTGTAATATAGAGGAGATAGTATGTAAATATAAAAATTCACACAGCAATGGCGACAGCGAACACCGCAACATGTGGTTGGAAGTACAACACAGTGAGATTCATATTAAAAATACAAAGTAGTACAGTCAGTAAAATAACTCGAATGATATCCATCAGTCCCAGGGGCCTTGTTAACGCCATTTCACTTGTGTAAATTTTCCTAAAATGTTTTCTAACTTTGAAGTACTGGAGGTTGGTTTAGTGGACAGTTTTAAAGAGCATTTGTGCCATGAGGCATATTCTTGGTGCTGTGGTGACCGACAGAACTGTACAAAGCATCTAATTTTGTACTCTGTAGGTGTTTCCATAGTGTCTTCCCTCTTTTGTCATCCAGCTCCTCTAAATGACAGCCACCGGGGGTTGTCCATACAGGCAGCAAATCAACATGTAATAATCATAATTGCATTTAATTACAACCGTGTAAAGGGCACAGCTGTGACTGACACGCTTGATAATGCACCTTGACGCCTGTCAAAGATACGCTTAACACACAGTGAGGGTTCGCCAGGATTCAGACGCATGTCACCGCTTGAAACTAAAAAGCATGCATGATAGTGCACGGCTGAAAGGACACAACAAACAAAGTAATGCAAGCTTTTGCCTTCAGAATAAATATGCACCGAACACTGGATCCTTACCATAAACATGGGACCCACAATGGCCTGATGCAGAATATGCTATTCATCTTCACATTTAATGGGCCAAGACATCAGTGCAAGCAGAGCCCCCGCTCAGTTATGTAAGTCCTGCCCTGTCACAAGTGACGCAAATTATTATTTTTTTTGTTTGTTTTTGTTGACCGGGTAAGTGCACTAGAGACAGACTCTGCCTATTGCTTATTCTAAGTCAAGCCACTGTGTGTCCAATTTATGCAATGTATTATAAACTATACAATGTTTACATTAGAGTGCTTTATGAAGATTTAAATGTTTGTTTGAGTTCACTGCTCAGTTTTGAGTGTTGGAGAGGCCACTGTGATATCATCAGGTATTGTTCAAGCTGCTCTCCCATTGGCTCAAGGTTCCTTTGTGACCTGTCTAATGTGAGAATAAAATGTCCTAAGTGAGGATAACTCTTTATTTAGAATGCTTCAGTGGCTAAAATAAATAATAATTAATTTATCTGTAAGGTTAAACTCTCAAATACATTGTATAAAAGGCTCTCTATTTTATGGACATCAGCCAACCACGGATGTACGGCTACTGTATCTGGATGTTCAATGACATTAAGGCCAATTCCAGTCACTCTTGTTATCCCTGCACGTCACTCTACCATCCACAAATGCTTGGCTTCCACATAAAAACTTATAATGGGCTGCAGCGTTTTTTTTTTTTTTAAATCAAGCTTTATCTCATTCTCTGAGGCACCTGACAGCGACCCCCTTTCCCCTTCATCAACCTTCTCATGGACTGACCTGTTACCCACCATTTGCCTGGGACTACGATAGTGATGGGTGTCTTGCCATGTCAGTCATGCCAGGCCTGCAGGGGGTGCTGGTGCAAACTGTGGGCTAGGGCTTTTTCCTATAGCTCTTAGTTTTCGCCCCTCGGCTGCCTGTGTGCTGGTGTCCAGGAGCTGCCATCCCCCTTGCTTTGGTCCCGCCATGCTGATTTCTGGCAGCCATCAAGTTGCAGACGAACAGCAGAATACTGTCACCCCTCCCTGAGGGACGAGTGCTGTCCCTTGGATGCTTGAACATTCCTCCCTCGGCTAGCCCCTGAGTGACCAGAGTCTGTTCTCGAACCCGGGTCGCTGATATAGTAGGCGGACGCACTCATGCTGCACTGATGGGCCAGCAGGGGCTCAGAATTCTTAAAGTGGTGTGACACAGTAATTTTGCAGAGACCACGGGTATATAGCCACATAAATGGACCACTATTATTTATCTATCGACTTGATTTAATTCATATTTATTTAAGAGTTTCACCAGGAAAAACATACCAACAGCTAGTTTTCAGATGTGTTCTGGGGGAAGGTGATGTGGATAGCGCAGTGATAAGTTACATCAATAATGTTACAAGTCAGAGTAGTAGAAATGTTTATTGTTTGACAAGGGTATTACAAAATTATCACACTACATCATTAATAAAAGAATAAGATCACAAGTATATAAATAAAACAATCAATACTATTAAAAAGACTGTACTAATAAAGGAAAAAAAAAACACATCTCTATAGTGGGTAAGGTCAAGAAATTAGTATTGTTTTTACATAACACTTTCTCTTGCATTAAGTGCTTCCAAGCCATATACGTTACATACATACAATAAATATATATCTTTATTCTTTATCCTAGTACATATCCTCATTGGTCTATCTTTAACCTTTTGCTACCATCAGTCATACCCTTTTATTATTTTTTTCCTCTTTTTTTTTTTTTTTTAAACTTTAGCTATGCTCAATAAATAGTTTCCCAGACTTTTAACTATAAATTCATCAGGTGTAAAGAAAATGATTTTTGTCAAAGATTCTTTATCTATTCCGATGTCTTCCAGTCTACACTGAAAAACTGTTTTCAAAAAATAAGTGCGTTGGGGGTTACATCTACTGCATGGCCCAAAGGACATGCCGTAGATCTTCTCCCTCTCTCTCTCTCTCTCCATTGCCACAACTGGTTTTACTGTAGTGCTGCAACAGCGACAGACACAATGCCGAGTGTCGGCATTGTACTGTCGGAGATGCCAGTGTGTTTTCTTCAGGGGGCTGTGCCCCCCCAAGTCCCCCTTGTGGGGGGCTCCTCCCCCACATACCCCTGGTTTCTAGATATACAACTCTGAGTCTGAGTTGTCTTGGAAGGGGGTGCAACACTGGGAGACGCACCGTTGGAGTCTGCAAGGATCAGAACAGCGACCCAAAGATTTCGGGTGAAATCTGTCACTGTGCTGGTCTTTGCAGTCGCAGTGTTGACCTCTGGTCAGCATACTGCCACATTTGGAGCGGTTTGTCTTGTTTTGTCAAATCTAGCCAATTGCATATTACTTTCTTGAATCTCAGACTTGTACCTCGTAAATATTACCCTCATCTTAGAGTCCACTAGCATATCCAAGCACTTCTGAAATTCATATCTTTCCATATTACTTGCGTATCACTTCGAGTGTCCACTGTCATTATGCTCTGTTTATTTATCTCTTTCCAATATTCTCTTACACAGCTCTAATATCTTTGTACCATCTTGAATCAAAACATTTTCTTTCTACCTGTTGTTCTTTTTCTTGTAGACATTTACTTGAGAATTTATCCTGTGTAAGCCTAGTTAGTCTCAACCAGAATTTAAATTTTCTTTTTTTGTTGCCCCTCTCTCTGCCACTGTGGAACTTCCTCAGGGATCCCTAGACTGTGGTCCCCTAGTCCCTCCCTGGGTACCTCCCGTGGCGACACTCGGACCTACCTTCATGCTGCCTCGGCCTACCCCTCCCCCCCCGGTCGGGGAGGAGCGGGGAACCCCTTTATCCCCTCCAGTCCATTAGTGTGTGTCAGGAGGTCCATCTGCGGCATCCATTTGCAGCCGGTTATGGGCTGTCTGAGGCAGTCGGGTCCCATCTCCACCCTCAGTGGTAGGGTCCTTTTTCCCTGTTTTTCTCGGCTCCTCCCGGACGTCAGCACTCTAGAAGAGCCTACGGGTGGAGCACGCAGTGGCTTGCATACGCTACAGCTCTCGGCTAGCGTCCTCCTTCGTGTTAGCCCGCTGCACCTCCACCTGTGGTCACCCAGGTGGCGGTAGAGCAGTGGAACGAGCAACTCAGCCCCCGGAGGAGAGGCAGCCTCTGGGTTCTCAATCCCCTCCCTCCAGCTGACCCTCCAACCATCCAGTCCGTTCTCGCCGCAGCACTGGTAGCTCTACTCGCAATGCAAGGGCTGGCTAGAATGTAAATGTTCTAGTGTCAATCAGTGTATGTACATTATCCAACCCCAACTCAGCTCTGAGATATGTGGCTGGAAAAGAGTAGCCTACTGTTAGCACTCTTCTCAGAGTCTTGTAAATTGGGGTCATCAGCTTATTCCTACAAACACTATCCCATATTTCAGTACCATACGTTAATTGGGCATGGTGTTTCATTCTGATTGCCTCAATCATTAGTTTTAGTGTTAAACTTCCATATGCATAGTTAAATCTACTTAAAGCATTAATTGTCTTTTTTAATTTATCAATTGTTTTCCCTATATGTTCTATCCATTTTCCATTCGTTATATACATAATGCCTAAGTACTGACAGGCTTTAACCGTTGTTAATTTATCCCCATTATAGGTACATAGATACATAGACAGTGTCGGCAGATAAGGGCCTATGGCCCACCCAGTCTGCCCATTTGAGCTTGTAAGTTCAGTTTGTTTTCCTAGAAGTCTGTTGTACCTTACCCCTGACCTCCAGAATTCCTTTATGTCTATCCCATGCATTCTTAAATCCCGTGATTGTTTCAGCCCCCACCACTTCCTCTGGCAGGGTGTTCCACTTGTCCACCACCCGTTCTGTGAAGAAATTCTTTCTCATGTTTCCTCTGATCGTCCTCCCTCCAACTTCATCCCATGCCCTCTAGTCCTGGAACATCTCTTTCGGCTTAAAAACAGTGTTTTCCTGCACCTGTTCCTCCCTGTAAGATACTTGTATGTCTCTATCATATCCCCTCTCTCCCTCCTCTCCTCCAGGGAGTACATGTTCAGTTCCTTCAACCTGTCTTCATAGGACTTGTGATGCAATCCATGCATCAACTTTGTTGCCCTCCTCTGAACCTTCTCTACCCTGTCTATGTCCTTACGTGGTATGGTTCTCCAGAACTGTACACTGTACTCCAGGTGGGGCCTCACTAGTGTCTTGTATAAGCGAATTATGACCTCCCTTTTCCTGCTGGTGATGCCCCTGCCTATACATCCCAGCATCCTATTTGCTTTACCTGATGCCTTGTCACACTGTTTCCCTACCTTGAGGTCATCAGAGATGACAACCCCAAGATCCCTTTCCTGCTTGGTGCATGCTATATCCTCACCCCCAAATGATATATTGTGCCAGGGTTTTTGTGCCCATATGCATTATCTTGCACTTCCTTGCATTGAATTTCAACTGCCAAACCCCTGACCATTCTTCAAGTTTCTGCAGATCGCTTCTCATTCTGTCTACACCCTCTGGTGTGTCTACTCTGTTACAGAGCTTTGTGTCATCAGCAAACAGTGAAATTCTGCCTTCTAGGTCCTGTGCAATGTCACTGATGAAGATGTTGAATAGGACCGGTCCATGTTACAAGTTTAAAACAATAATAATTACAAAAAGTAAAAAGTATGCAGTAGACAACTGGGAGGATGCACAAAGTAATTAATGCAAAACACAGCAGATCAATAGCAACAGTTCTGCAAAATGGCAGAAAATGAGGGAGTGAGAGATCGGGCAAGTGGGTACAACAGGCATAGTCAAATCGAAAAGTGTACTAACAAATGCAGCAGCTTAGTAGTGAAGTCACAGAGGAGGGATTTTAGTAATATAGAAAAGGGATCAGTATTAATAATTTACAATTTATTCTATGTATTAGTAATAATAATTATTTATTTATTTCAAAAGTTTTACCAGGAAAGACATACTGAGCACAGCTCGTTTCCAGATATGTCCGAGGGTGGGAGGGGTACAGCAAATACAATCCACAAAAATCCGAAATACAATGAAATGTTCATAAGCACCAACAAAATGAAGAACTGTGCAAAGGCAAGGTATCTGGGTCAGTAAATATACAATGCAATAAAGTACAGAAGGAATCCAGTGTGTAGTGTGCAACAAGGCAATACTGAGCTCAGTAGGGGAGGAACGGTTGAAAATAGGGGAGTATGGGGGAATGGCACAAGTGCAGGTGTAGGGCGAAATGGGAGCGCGGGTTGGAGGGTGATAGTCTATGGCCCAGAACCCAGTTTTGGGGCCATGGCAGGAGTGTGTAGTGAAGTCGTGGAGAAGAGATGCAAGTGAGGGAAGGAACAGAATGGATGGTAGGGAGGAGAGAGCCCCGAAGTTTGGGGAGGCAGAAGGCAGCTTGACCAGCAGAGGATTTCAATGGGGGAGGCAGAGCAAGGGAGCTAGAGCCAGACTTGCTAAGGAAGTAAGAGGTAGTGGGGGGAGTGAGGAGGGAGGCAATGCCCAACCCCCTGAGACACCACCATGAACATGGCTATCCCCTTAACTGGATGGTTCGTTCTCATGTGGGGAACTGCAAATACTGTGATACCATCTGTAAGACTGTTTCCTAAATCTTGAAAAATGGAAACATTTCTAAAATAAAGGGTTTACCAACAGTAATTCAACTGGTGTGGTGTATCTGGTAATAAACAAGTGTGGCACTGGTATTATATGTGCAAAATGATTTGCAAGTTTAAACTGCATATAGGTGAACATACGTGGGCTTTGCAATGGGGCAACTGAGAATATGCCCTAGCCCAGTGTTGCAGTCAAAAGGGATACAGCACATAAGGTCCAATTTTTTTTCTATATTCTGTTTGTCTCCTGGTTCTCCCAGGCGGCCCCCATCTAATCGACCCCCAAGCCCTGTCAACCAGCTATTCCAGGACTTACCTTGATCTTTGTCCTCTGCCACAGGACTGTGGTTGTGCCCGGCCACCACTGCGGAGCCTGCGGGTCATCATCCTGCTGTCTGACATGTTTTTTCCACAATTTTTTCCCTTCCCTCACGTTTCTGAGGCATGACACGTCAGCGCACGCACGTGGAGGCATACGCACACTGCAGAGTCCCATAGCACTCTCCCTTCATTTATGTCCCTAACCCCTTCTACCCTCAGGCCTCCACCTCAGGCAGCCATTTGGTGGAACAACCAAGCCACCCTACCCAGGAGAGGAGAGCTGTCCTCCAGATGCTCGATCCTCTCCCTACCTCCCTGGCCTACCTCCAGCAACCCACACTCGCCACTGAACATGGGTCACCGGTGTGGCAAGAGGTAAGGCATATTGCCTCAGCCCTCTACACCACTGGGCTGACATTTCATAAGGTCTAATGATGGGAGAGAGGAAAAGACTCCCACAACAGGGGAGGAAGTGGTTTGGATTCTTTTTCCTACTACAAAGGGAGAGATATTGGATTTACACTTTGGGAGCCCACCACTGGCAATGTCTGAGTCATGGGTGGCAGGAGGAGTCCCCCTTTTTTTAAATGACTGAGTCAATTTAATTAAAATAATGTCTATTGATAAATGTTTCTCTAGTATAGGTTAGGTAAGTGCTGCTCTGTGGAGTTTCTTCTACTTGTTTTATGATGGCAAGCATGTTGTGAGACTTGTATCTCAAGTTATTTATTTTATATTAAATTACTGAGTCTCTCTTTACCTTTACATACTGGAAGATAACCTCATGCCAGGGACAGAGGTTGCCTATTGGGAGAGCCTCGCCTAGTGAGATGGAATGCAGGATCAGTCTCTCTCTGAACCAATAACTATAAATCAGAATTCAATTTATAGAGTCCCTGCATTTTAAACCCTTGATTGTTTTCCATTCCTTCATTACGAGTTTGCACTGCGCATGTTATACTGCTCGTTTGGGGGCTGTAATATATGGTATTTGTGGAGATTGCCTCTCTTACTATTATATGAAATTGAGTACTGTGCCCCTAGTTTGGTACATAGCCAGTATGGGTTTTGAGAGCATCACTTTTTTGTTGCAGTTTATTTATCTAGGATAGCCCGATTGAGATATAACATCTCATTTCCAGAGGGGGCCAGCTTCTGCTCATTTCTGCAGCTGGGTGGACTATAGCACTAGGAGGTCAAGAGATTTGCTCAAGGTCACATAGTGAGAATTGGACTCCAGTGGGGTCTGAACTTGTGATCTCCCAATTCCCACAGCTGTGCTCGAACCACTAGACCACACTGCCCTTTATACGGTTCCATTTGGAACAAAATAGCTCTGGGCAAAGCTGGGGGCCTTGTAAGCATCACCCGTAATGAAATAAAAGTCCTGCACTATGTTTGCTTTCTCTGTGTACTGAACTGTGTGATTAAGGGAGGCAGGTGTCATTCTTTTTCTCTTTTCTTTGGCTTCAGTTAACTCAATTCTGCAAGTATTTGACTTACAAATATAATGTCAAATTTCCAAACAATTGGGGAGGATGTATTGGACTCCCCCCACAAACTGGGAAAATTATGTGACTTCCAATTTTGCTGGCATGGAAACAAAATATGATAACATTTTTTTTTTTGAAAGGCATGGTATTTTACCAGTAATAATTTATAATGATGTCCATCAACTTACTTAAAACATTTCAGCATATCTGAAACACTCTGACAACTCCTGCATGGGACAGACACAAAGGAATTCTAGAAGTCAGGGGTAAGGGGCAACAGAGTTCTAGGAAAACATAAACTGAAGTTACAAACTCAAATGGGCAGACTAAGTGGGCCATAGGCCCTTATCTGCCGACACTGTCTATGTACCTATGTACCTATGCTACTTCACAGGACAGGAACCACAAATACCAGAAATGTCTTCAGAAGATATTGCTGGTTGTCTGTTACAGAGAACCACACATCGGACAATATTAATGAAGCAGTTTACATATTTTTTTACATCTTTTTTTCCTAGTTTAATTACTGCACATATCTGCACTAGCGTTTAAACACATAACCAGATTATTTATTTATTTAATGATTCAGAAAATACCTTTGAGCGCAAGCTCTTTTACAAAGGTTACACGTCAGAGATTGCAAAACAAAGTACAACAGGAGAAAGCAGAGGTGCAACACAATGAACAATGTAACTTGGATTCAGAACTAACAGAATGACTCAAAAACATAGGTATATAGGTAACTCAAAAAAACATAGGCAGTTAATATCACAAGAAAAGACACCTCATGAGGGTGGGTTGGGGGGAATAAGCAACCACAAAGTGCCTTGTCAGTAGTAGGACGGGGATAGCTGGCAGTGGGGGGGCACCGAAAAAGCATGACGTAACTGATTGCTGAGACTTGCCAAGATACTCTCCCACTGTGTGCGTGGTATGTAATGGTGGGTTAGCCAACAGATATAGCTAAGCTGGGATGAACAGCCCTAGAAGCAGTACTTTTAAAGGTTAAGTCAATTTACAATTCCAGCTTTATTAGGAACAGAATCATTGCGCTAAATACAACGGTGTCCATCAGGAAGCTTGCAAAGATAAAGAGACCCTGATGTAATGAAGCTTCAAATTAGGATGTTACGCATACATTTACAGACAAATGATAAACACAGACAAGATATTTGCAGAGGGATAGAAGCAGAAAACGTACCTGATTGTATTCCATAAGGACCTCTTTGTCTCTTTACACTGTCCTTTAAATGTAATTGTTACAGGTGTTGAACACAGTGTAGACCATGGAGCGACAATGTGGTACTCTTAAATGGGTCTTAACCTAAGTGGATGAGATGTAAACTTACGGCTGTGTATAATGGTTACCAAATGCAAGAGGTGGGACAATCATGTTTATATATTCTACCTGCAGCGTTACTGTATATTCGGTGGCACTATGTTGTTGTATTCTATTGTCCTTGTGTATTAGTGGTGTATTCTATTGTCCTTGTGTATTTCTCAATAAAAAGTTAAATTAAGAAAAAAAGAAACAGAGAAAATGTTGGCAGATAAAAGCTTAGTGGTCCATCCAGTCTGCCCAAACCTGTCTAAGTTTGGGGTCATACCCATCAGTCCTCCCTACTTTCCCCCAGTCTGCCCCCTTACCCACTAGTCCTTAGTGCCTGTCCCCTTCCCCTTTTGAACCCTCCCACTGTTTCAGCCTTGATGTCCTGCTCCAGAAGTCTGTTCCAGCCCGTCACCATCCTCTCTGTAAAAATGTACTTCCTGAAATCCTTTTTAAACTCCCCCCACACTGGATAATTTCGGGGCGTTACCCCTCCTACCCGTAATACTACTCACTGTGTACAGATCGCCGCTCTCCACCTTGTTTATAACACGGAGGTACCTGAATGTCTCAATCATGTCGCCTCTTTTTCTTCTGTCCTCCAGCATGTGTATGTTTAGATCCTCCAAGTGCTCCTTATAGGACCTACCCTGTTGCCCCTGTATTATTTTGGCAACTTGTCTCTGCACCTCTTCTAATCCTGTCCCTGTCCCTTCTCAAGTGTGGGCTCCAAAACTACCCACAATACTCCAAGTGGGGGTGAGCCTGGGATCTATTCAGAGGCTGTATCACCTCTCTATCTCTCCTTCTGTTAGTGATTCCTCTCCCTATGCACCCCAGCATCTGATTTGCCCTACCCCCAGCCCTACTACACTGTGCTAATGCCTTTACATTCTCCATTACCTCCCCAGGTCCCTTTCCGCTGATGTGTTCTGTAGTACCACCCCATTCATCCTATATTCCATTCCATTCTAAGGTTCTTGGCCCCTATGTGCATTACCTTGCACTTTCTGTGCTGAATTTCAGCTATCGCCCTCTCGATCACCTCACCCAGTTTTCCAGACCTTTTTTTGTTATGGTCCAAATTCTTACCTCATTGTCCAGTCTTTCACAGATCTTGGTGTACTCTACAAAGAGGCATATCTTCTCCTGAACCCCCTCCACTTCATAAATTAAATATACATTTCTTTAAAACATATTTATTTTAGAATTTTTGTCTGGGAATGGGACACTGACACAGACCCTGCTTCCAGGTGCGACCTGGGAACATATGGAGGTTAAGTGTCTTGCTTAGGGTCACACGGTTGGCAAGTAGCAATTGTGGGTTTTAAACATAGGTCTGCTGAGTCTCCAAGTTCAAGGCTTGGTGCTCTAACTTCTAGGCTATACGGTTTAAAATAACATACACGCTAAAATTAAATTATAAATAGCAGCTCAGGAACATCGTAGGTATAGTTGATGTAAATCGGGTTGGTTGAAACCTGCTTCAAGGTTAATGTTTCAAGACTTCGTACATTATAAAACTGATATATATGACCTTTGAACACACATAAGTGCTAAGCTTTATAACCCTCTCATTCACTCATTTATTGCATGTCTATAATGCAGTGTAGTACTGTTGTCTGCTGGTTTTGTGAGATATGTCTTATCACCTAGTGGTATTGCCTAGAGGTTAGAGCAACGAGCTGTGAATGA
This sequence comes from Neoceratodus forsteri, assembly GCA_016271365.2. Classification (NCBI taxonomy): domain Eukaryota; kingdom Metazoa; phylum Chordata; order Ceratodontiformes; family Ceratodontidae; genus Neoceratodus; species Neoceratodus forsteri. Next base: position 283,286,652 of record JADMNL010000027.1, on the reverse strand, counting down.
ACTTGGTACATCCAGCAGACCTGCGTTTGAGTCCTACGACCTCCACTTGCATACTGTGTGACCCTTATCAAGTCACTTAACCTCCTCAGTGCTCCCAGGTCACCCCTGTAAATGGGCTTGTGCACAGTGGGTATTACCTGGTTACCAAAAAAAAAAAAATCTGTTTAACTTGAACCATCTAAGGTCACCATGCAGCACTGCAGCCGTCTGTCTTCCTGGTGTAATGAATCTGACTGATCATAAGTCAGACTCCTACTAGGTATCTTGGCGGGGCTGCTTTTTTACCATACTGATAGATTTCTGGCCTTTTTATCCCTGCAGGCAGGGAGCAAATACAGTCAGGGGTAACTTTATCATTTGACATGTATTTCATTTATAATACAGTGACCACCCAACATGTGAATGTGATGAACACTGGCTTGTTTGGCCTTGACATGTAATCAAAGCCTCTGGAATTCAGCAAATTCGGTGGCCACTGAATTTTCCACAGCATTTTCATCACACCACAGAACATTATTTATGCCATGGAATATACTGTTCTTGGTGAATTTTCATTCAAATATACAGGTTTTCCATAGTGCCCGGCTCCCCTCCCCATTTTGGTTCTCCTGAGGCCCATCATCTATGCTCTGAAGGTGATGTCATTGATGACATCACATCATATTTTAACCTATGGCAGGGCTGCATTCTGACACAGAAATGAATAAATCATGCCACAGAAATTGCTGCAGCAGAAGTCTAGGAGCCCTGCCGTAGAAATCGAGACAAAGTGCCACAGAGCACCAGGGGCCCTACATGTAATGTACTTTCACTGGGACCTTTGTGAAAACTATGGGATGCTTCTGCATGAAGCTATCCCGGAGAGGGAAATACTGAATACATTAGTTAATGTCTGCAAAGACACAGAGCATGCAGCGTAAATGCTTAATCCAAAAGCCAGCTTCTACGTCCACAGGGAACTCCCAGCACACCTTGCAGCTCTGCTGACAGATAAAGCTAGCTACACCACCCAAGTATTTGAATGACTGTGGCTGAGAGGCAAGTCATGAGAATGTGACTGACAAAAATGAAGTCTAGTGAACAAATGCAGCCACTGTAAATTATGGTGAGGAATACAGTTTTTCCCATGGCACATGAACAATATGGCTAATACTTTGAGCTTTGTCACATCCTAGTCTTCAGTGTCGAAAAGAAGTCTTGGTTTCCAAATGTGTGTACCAAAAATGACTGACTACAACAAGGAGTTCAGCTGGCAAGCAAGTCTACAATTAGTTATTACTTTGCCAAAACAGGACTTAAGTGAAAGGTCTTGTCCAAACGCCTGTCATTTGTCCTAATCGTTGAACTTAATAAATTCCGGCTAGAAGTGGATAATTTTAAACTTCTAGGAAAAATTGACTTTAAATACCTTTAAGGGCATAATTATATCAAACAGGGCATAATTATATCAAACAAGACGATATGGGGTTCCTTCCACTATTTAAACTCCTCAGCCCGCCCTTCGAGCCAGAAACTAATTTAGATTTGGCGCTGGAACTTTTGTTTGAGGAAAATGTGGACAGTGTCAAAGACCTCTCTAATGCAGCCTGTACATCTGATGGAGAATGTAGCCTTGCTCTTATCATTAACAGAAAATTATCCTGGACAATTTGAACATTATAGGTTGTCAGATGGGGATGTTCCACATTCTATTAAACAACCAGACGAGAGTCTGACTTTTTTTTTCCATATTGCTTTTTCTCCCCTGGGAAGGCGGTCAGGCTTCAGCCCCGACCCCTCTCCCTGCAGCCAGCATCCACCTCCCCTGATCCACAGGAGCCAGGTCCTCCATGGACCCCCCCCCCCAGGCAGGGCCAGGAGGGTGAGGACCATTCTCCCCCAGTACAGAGTCTAGATGGGCTCTGTGGGCAGCTGGCAGTCACGGGCCATGGAGAGGGGAAGGCTCATGCCCAATTCTTCCCAATTTTCCATTCTTCACACCCCTGCTGCGACAATACCGTGGTTTTGTGCATAGTGGCTCGCACGCCCTACAGAGCCACAGCCCTGCCCTTTGAGCCAGACCTGCACTACAACTAGGCCTCCATCTGGTGGCAGTCAATGGCCCAGTTGGCTAGCCATCCCTCCCTGGGGGAGGAGAGCAGTCCTTGGGACACTCAGTCCTCTCCCACTCCGGCTGACCACCTGAGTCTGTTCTCGAACCTGGGTCGCCGGCATAGCAGCAGGTAAGGCACTAGGGGCCTTAGTCCTCCATGCCATTGGGTTGGCTGAGAATCTAATTTCTAAAGGTTATAGCAAAGGTCTGACACGCGAAAGTATCTTTTGCCCAGGTCAGATGAGACACCCCACCATAATAGTTTTTGAATATATGGTTAAAAAAGATCTTCATAAACTCAATCTAGATCACTACTTGCCAACTTGTCTGCAGGTGAGAAGTAAGTAGTAAGGGAACTGCAATCTATGCAGACTGTCATAATTAAACCCAGAGAAGGGTGGCATGGTAGTAGTTCAGGATATTGACAAATATACATCTGAGATTTACAGACAAGTTAAAGTAAATTGCTAAGATCTGTTTTTTCTTTTTGGGCTTTGTAGCCCATTGCTTTAAGTCAACTTTAGGTTTTTGGTGGCAAAATTATAACTTTATTTCAGGTCCTGTGTGGGAGAGAAGGGATTATAACTGGAGCCAAACCCAAGGCCAATCGATACCTTCCACTTGCTGGTCAGCTGATCCAGCACTCAGACTTTTGTGAATTCTAAACAGGAAGAGCATGGGGGTGCATTCCACAGAGATTTATGGTAAATTATTTCAATACCTTTTTCTATATGATTAAGCAAACTTGAAGAAAAATGAAAGGCACCACTCTTCTAATATGGCCCCTGTTAGATGAGCGGTGATTTTCATTTTTCTCCAAGTTTGCTTAATCATACAGAAAAAGGTACTGAAATTATTGAAATCTTTCCCCATAGACTTCTATGGGGCGCACCCCCATGCTCTCTTTTCTTAGCTGTCATGAAACGTCTGTGCACGAGGGTGAGAGACGTGGATTGGGAAGTGGGAGAGATCAGCTGGCCATGGGTTCAGCTTTATTATGATCCTTTCCCTCCCACACAGGACCTGAAATAAAATGATCAGTTTGGCACCAAAAGCCTAGCATCCACTTAACATAATGGTTTACGAAGCCCAGATACAAATCTTAAGACATTTCCATTAATGGTGTTTCTTGCTGCAAGTGTTTAACCTTTAATCCCGCAACTGCTTTCAAATTGTCACTGGATGATCAAATTGATGGAGCTTTCGCACTTGCTATCACTGACCACGGTAAAGTGAACTATTTGAACACAGTCCATCCTGTGCACCCGACATTTTACATGCTCCACAAAGTACACAGATCCATGGGGGACCCTCCTGCGTGACCCACTGCAGCTGGGATTGGGACACTCAATGAGGGTCCCTCTGGATACATGGATAGTTTTCTTAAAAAATTAGTACCAAAAGCTCCCAGATAAAGATATGGCAGGTCTCATTTCTAAAACTGAGGGTCTAGAATGGAACAGAGACTTTTTCTGGCTTACAGGTGACATGGTGTCACTTTATACCAGCATTTATCACACGCAAGGCATCAGATTTGTAGAAGAAGCTCTATTAATGGAGCAGTACTTAAAAGGGAACAGTCACCACCAAGTGCCCCCACTCTCAAGTGTGGGGCTGGTACCAGTGTGCACTTTGTGTGCACAAACAGTTTGGTTTATTTACTGTTCACTGTAGCACAGTAGATTGTATCAGACTAATTTTGCATAATTGTAGACTGACATCTTCTTTTACTACAAATCCCAGAACACCCTGCAGATGACATCAGAGCAGTAGGCAGCAGTGAGAAGATTCAATAGCATGCCGTGCATGTTACAGTTTATATAAGCTCTGATCTTTTGTTTGATGGTCCCGCTGTCCTCCATGGGCTAAGTACAGTCACAGAGGAGTCTACTTAGCCCCTGGAGAAAAGAAGAACCAGAAAACATCTGACTGGAAATTATAAACGCTCTAACATGCACTGCAGGCTATTAAACTCCCTCTGCTGCCTACTGCTGTGATGTCAGCTGCCAGGGATTCTGGGATTTGTAATAAAAGAAGATATCAGCCTACAGTGCAACTAACAACATTAGTCTGATGTAATCTACTGTACTACAGTGAACAGTTAGTAAATCAAAATGTTTTTACTCACAAAGTGCACATTGGGACCAGCTCAACACTTGAGTTTGAGGTCCTTTATGCTGACTGTTCCCGTTTAACCACTGCCCCCACACACGTGTTTTGTCCATTTTATCTTTTGTTTTACAGCACAATTATTTTCAGTTTTTTTAAACATATTTTTATTAAGACCTCACAAGTACATATATTACACAGCAATGACAACATACAGTACTACATCCCTATAGTCCTACATGGCCCCTCTGCTCCACAGAGGAAGATCTCCTAGTGGTTCCCAGGTGAAGGCTAAAAATCTCAGGGGACCGTTACTTTGAAGTAGCATGTCCTTAATTGCAGAATTCTCTCCTGAGGGCTTTGAGGGAGACCTCTTCGATGGAGGCCTTTAAGAGGCACTCAAAACTCATTTGTTTACTCAGGCTTGTGGGAGTGAATAATCCCTTCTGGTAGTAGAATGTGAATATTTAAGACAAGCAGCATAGAAACATAGAAACATAGAATTTGACGGCAGATAAGGACCGCTTGGCCCACCCAGTCTGCCCATTTCCCTACCTACTGGATAAGCTGCAGATCCTAGTTAACCAGCAGCCTACTTCTTCCTACCCCCACCCCCCAGAATTGCCTTATGACTATCCCATGCATGCTTGAATTCCACCACTGATTTTGACTCCACAACCTCCTCCGGAAGGCCATTCCATGCATCCACAACCCTCTCTGTGAAAAAATACTTCCTTAAATTACCTCTGAGCCGCCCCCCCTCTATCTTCAAATTGTGCCCTCTTGTTCTTGCACACCTCTTTTTTTGAAAGATGCTACCCTCTTGGACTTTGTTGATTCCCCTTGAGGTACTTGAAAGTTTCTATCATGTCCCCCCTCTCCCTCCTTTCCTCGAGGCTATACATATTAAGCTCCTTAAGTCTCTCTTCATATGTCCTCCGGTGCAGACCCTGCACCATTTTAGTTGCCCTCCTCTGGACAGCTTCCATCCTGTCTACGTTTTACGGAGATTGGGTCTCCAGAACTGCACACAGTACTCCAGATGGGGTCTCACCAGCTGTCTGTACAGAGGGATAATAACTTCCTGTTTTCTACTGGTGGTGCCTCTCCCATCCCAGTATCCCCCAACCCTCCTTGCTGCCTTCTCACATTGCTTGCCCACCTTTAGGTCATCTGATATGACTACCCCCAGGTCCCTTTCCATTTTGTTGTTGTTAGTATCTCACCCCTATTGTGTACTCTTCCCTGGGTTTTGTTTCCCAGGTGCATTACCTTGCACTTCTAGCACTGAATCTAAGCTGCCATACATTTGACCATTCCTCTAACCTTGCCAAGTCCCTTCTCATCCTTTCCACCCCACCCTGTGCATCAACTCTGTTGCAGATCTTAGTGTCATCTGCAAAGAGACATACTTTTCCTTCCAGTCCTTCTGCAATGTCGCTTATAAAGACATTGAAGAGGACTGGTCTAACTGAACCCTGCGGTACCCCGCTAGTAACCCTCCTTTCTTCTGAGTGGACTCCATTTACTATTACTCTCTGTGTCCTATTCTCCAGCCAATTCTTTACCCAGGCTGTCATCTTGGGACCCACTCCCAGGCTGGCTAACTTATATATTAATCTTTTGTGTGGGACTGTGTCAAATGCCTTGCTAAAGTCTAGGTAGGCCATGTCCACAGCCCCTCCCTGATCTACTACTTTGGTCACCCAGTCAAAGAAATCTATCAGATTCGTCTGGCATGACCTTCCCGCTGTGAATCCATGCTGCCTAGGGTCCTGTGCCCTTCTGGCCTCTAGATCGCGACAATTCTTTCCTTTAGAAGTGATTCCATCATTTTCCTATCACTGAGGTTAAACTAACAGGTCTATAGTTTCCTGCTTCTGCCTTGCTCCCACTTTTGTGAAGAGGAATCACATCTGCCCTCCTCCAGTCCTCGGGTACCACCCCATCCTCCCATGATTTGTTAAAGAGGGTAGTCAGTGGTGTCACTAGTTCTACCCTAGTTCTTTTAGAATTCTGGGATGAATCCCATCAGGCCCCATTGCTTTGTCCACCTTCAGTTTTAAGAGTTCTTTCAGAACCCTTTCTTCTGTAAATGGGCTGGTATCAACTTCTGTATCCAGAGTGTTACTACTGTTTGTTTATGTACCTCCCCTCTTCCTTTGTAAATACTGAGCAAAAATATTTGTTTAGTATCTCTGCCTTTCACATTCTCCCTCTGCCCACCCTCCCTCCCCTTTATTAAGCCTCACTATCCCTCCCTTGGTCTTCCTTTGCTCCTGATGTACCTATAAAAGGTGCGACTTAGTATGTGTTAAGAATTTGTTCTTACAAGGGATTGGTTTTATGTAGTTTTTTATATCGTGTTATGTTTTATGTTGCTTGTTTAAATACTTTCAGCTGCTATTTCTGTTTTATTGTACTCAGTGGTGCCCTGAGCCTCGGGGGAAGGGCACCATAAATAAGTAAAGTCTACTAGTAGTACTACATTTAATTGTACAACAACACACACACACACACATATATTAAGGAAGTTCATCCAGGTTACATATAGTTAGGTTCATAAGACATCAGGGTGACAGGACATTTAACTCCGGTAATCCATACTAGTACCAAAAGTTGTCGAGTTATATAGTCTACACTAACTTGTTTTTTTTCTCTTTTAGATATTTCCTGAAGAAAACCTAAGGTCGAAATGTAGATTTTTAACTCCATTTTCTATTTTCAGCATGCATTTAATATAACCATTTTGTTTTGCTTTTAGACCACATGCTGACGCAGCGCCTTGTTTTGGTTTTTTTACGAGTTATATAGTTATGGGTTTCCATTACTACAGTAACATTTTTTACCCATGATGTCAGATTATGCCATCACTCATAGATATCAGCATAGTTTTGAAATTAATTTTTTTTTTTTTATACTTTCTGTTTATCTCCTCCTGTCTACCCTCGGTGCCCACTCCTTCGGACCACTCATCACCATCTCTGCCCCCTACTCTGGATCTGCCCCTAGAGTGCCTCACCTCTTACTTCCTCCTGCACAGTGGGGTCTGTCCAGAATTGGTGGTCTTGGATGACCCAGAGCGGTCATCATCTAGGACTACTGAGGGGTACTTTCAATTTTTTCTGTGGTTTCCCCTTTCCCAGCCCGCTGAGATGCCGGTGCACGGATGCAAGTGTCCAGAGAAGAGACGTGCTGATGCCGTCCCTCTCAAGCACCTATAGACGTCCCCCTCCCTCCCAGACTCCGTTAGATGGAGCCGCCAACCCCTCGAGCCCGGTTTCCACCGGCACTTTCTCAGGGCATCGGGTGCATACTGCACCCCTGGTATCCCACCCCAGAGGGAGGAGAGCATCCGTTGGGATGCTCAATCCTCCCTCCCCCTGCCGACCCCCGCTTGTTCCCGAACCCGGGTTGCTGAAATTAATTTCTTGTAATTTATTCCTATTTCTTGTGATTTATTTCCTTCACGTCCTGCACAACTGGAACTAGCCAGTCTAGAAGGTTGTGTACACTTCTCCCTACCTCTACGCATGATTCAGTGAGCTCTGTGGGGACACAATCCCTTGTTCAACCACCTGGATCAGTGGTTCCCCACATAGATAGCTTGAATATTTGCTCCTGACCTGCCAGATATAACTGCATTCTCTCCAGCATCATGCAGAGGAAGAGGTTATTGAGCCAGTGAGCTACACTAGGTGGGGTTTCACTGACCCAATGTTGGGCCACTGTTTTCCTGAAGTTGATTTATGCCAGTTTCCATAAGGGGTGTTTTTTTGTCACTGCCAGCTCTTGTTAGTTCAGCCCCAGCATCAACTGCAGAGGTGTGTTTGGGAGGGGTTCCTTTAAAATGAGCTCCATGGTGCTGTGCACATTACGCCAAAAAGGGCCTACCTTGAGACACGTAAGCACTAGCTGCAGAAAGTTACCTGTCTCCACCCTACATTTGGGGCAAGTAGGGTCTCTTGTGGATTGAAATTTGTGTAATCTTGCTGGGGTATACTTTGTACGATATAGATAATTTTTTTCCATAGAGCTGTTTGCCCACCCATTGCCACCTACTCCTGCCATCAGGCTCTCAGGGGGCTACATGTGACAGGGGGACATAGGCTTGTTTGTTTGTTTTCTCCCCTTAACTCCCAAGAGATCCGGGCAGACACAGTTGCGCTGGAACCGGCAATGACCCCGTTGCACCCACCCGGCCTAGCACCAGCCCCCCCACTTGCCTGACACTACCATTGAGCCTCCACTCAGTGGAAGTCAAGGGTCGGGAAAGCTAACCTTCCCAATCTGGGAGAAAAGCACTTTCTGACAGCCGCTCAGTCCTCTCCCAGCCCTCCCCAACAGCTGACCCATGGCGGCCCAAGTGTGTTTCTGAACTCTGGTCACCGGCGTGACATACGGTGTGGCGTACAACGCCTCAACCCTCAGTGCCAATGGGCTTGCTACAATATAGATAATTTAACTGTACCCTGCGCAGGTGATTTGCCCTTGAGCTGCTCTGTACATGCTGGACTGCTGTGTTCCATATTTCATTAGTGAGTTGGAGGCTTAAGTCAGATTCCCAAGCTGTGCGGGATTTTAGTATGGATTCTGTCGTTGCCCCTTGTAATAGCCTTAGCAGGCTGTGAGGGGTTTAGTTAATGGTTGTGGTTTGTATAGGAATTCTTCCATTGGTATCAGGTTGGGCTCTAGTTCTTATAGGTCTTCAGTAGACCAATGTGCTTGTTTTGACCCCACCTAGCTCTGCTTTGCCTACACTAACTTTTCTCTGTTAAAATCATGGTACTTTCTGGACCCTACAAAATTTCCCCTATGCCCACTTGTACTTTCTCTCATTACCTACTGTCTCTTCCCTCCCTTTCAGTATCCCACCTCTACCTACTGGATACTTCTGCACTTACTCTACCTCCCTGGGTTTCACCATTCTTCTCTCCGTTTCAGCTATTGGGTCCTAGATGGACAGCCCTCTCTCTCTCTGTCTTTCTCTTAGTCTTTCCTTTTCTCTACACTGCTATAACCTATTCTCTCTATACAGGTTGCCATGGTTTGTTCTATTGTTTTGCTTGCTTACTCGGATGTAGGTAACCCCTTTGGAGCGTGTAATATCTTACGTTCCCATATGCTGCTTTCATTGTAAATTTCCACTAAGTTTTATACTCAGACTGTTTGGTTTCATTGTTACGTGCTGCTCACTCATTATGGACTGTACAATGTTCTAATCTTTCACATGTTATTTTCTCTTTATGTGTTATTTTCCACTGTTAGCTATACCTGTTATTATGTAATGTTTTGCACTGATATAATGTATTTGTCTAACTATCTGTTGTACTCTCCTGGGTTGTGCCTGAAAATAGTCATTCTATGGCTAGTGCACTTACCCGGTTAACAAAAACAAACTAATTAAATAAATAAATATTTCCTCACCCTTAGGTATGCAAAAAAACAAAACAAATCCCCTACTTGTATTCCACATTTTTCTCTTGTCTCAGCAAAGGACCGAACAATGCCTCCTGAATATGTTTTCAGTTTGAAAAATATTATTTACAGACACAAGGCACAGCTATAGCTGCGTCCCTAGCACCATCATATGTTAATGCTTTTTTAGCAAACTGGGAACGGAATGTGGTCATGAAAGCTGGCAACCCCCAGCTCAGACACATAATTAAATGGTATTGATTTATTGATGACATTGTGTGTCTGGGATAGGGGAACAGAAAACATTCCCGCCTTCATAAATTGGCTCAGTGATAACCAGTTGAACACGATATGTACTTGAAACACCAATAGTATTGAAACAGAGTATTTGGATTTTAATCTTGCTGTGAGTGATGCTGGCAAAGTGACACGTTTACCATATCGCAAACCGATAGCAGGCAATACACTACTCTGGGCAGAGTCCCACCTGTGGAACCTGGTCGACAGCATACCTTATGGCCAATTCCTCAGAATCAAAAGGAACTCTTCGGAGGAAAAACATACGAGAGGGAGGCCGGCATACTGTCGGACAGTTTTTTGGTTTGTTTTTTGATTAGAGCATTTTTTCTCACTGCTGACGAGTTTCTTGGTGGCAGCTAGGCCGACCACCCGGGGCTCCATCCCCCCCATTAGGGGACTGTGCTTCATGGCAGCGGGGGCTGTATTTTTTTTCCTTAGTTGCTGTTGTCATGGTCCCCGAATCCCCACTCCCTGAGGATGCCAGCACAAGGGCCAGAGTCCAGGCTGCGGATCTGCTGACGCACATCTCAGCCAAGTGTCTAATGGCATCCTCCCCTCCCCAAACCCTAAGTCCCGCATGATTGCCCTCCCCCCACTGGAGGAGGAGAGCGTCCTATAGGATGCTGAAACCTCCTCTTCCCGGCCAGCCCCTGACATAGAAACATAGACCGTGATGGCAGAAGGGGACTGCAAGGTCCAGCTAGTCTGCCCAAGAACCTACCTGGTGCTATTCCCCCTCCCCCCTTTGCCTTTCCGTATGCTACCTTTATGTCTATCCCATGCGTTCTTAAACTCACCTACCATTCTGGCCCCAACTACCTCCTTGGGTAGGCTATTCCATGGGTCTAAACTCAAAAAAAAGGAACCCAAACTCAAAAAAAGGGCTGCCCCACAGCTGGGTGTGCTAAATGGAATATAATAGCTAACCACACACAGAAAAAATCGAGCATCATCTACCACAAATAAGGCAATAACACAAAACGTGTATAATAAAAAGTGAGTTTATTTCCAAAAGCTATGCAGGTACTGAACTCACCGTGTTAAAAGAACAGACTGGGAGACAACCAGCAGGGCCCAATTAGCTGAATTAGGTAAAACCACATTTTTTGTATCACCTAATTGCTCCATGGGACATAACTATGTAACTCCTCCATAATGCCCAGAGTCAGCACCGTATACCACACCTCCCCCCCAATGAAGTTTCAGTGTGAGGTGAAACAAAGGGGTACTAGCCCAGGTATCCTAGTTAGCTGGAATAAATACTACTATGGAAAATTAAAGACCAGGGACCTGATATGCCAAGGTTTGCATGGGTGCTACGTGTGTTTGCCCCCGCACACCAGGGTTTGCGCTGGAACCCCATATTCAAAAGAGGTTGTTGTATGGGTGAAGAGGGTTAGCATCTGCACAAAACATAATGTAAGCGTGCAGGCAAGGAGATGGGTGTGGTCATGAATATGCAGGCAACCCCAAAATTCAGTGGCATTGTGCTGCACAAAAGGGTTTAGCGCTGTCCTTTTGCACAGTGCAAATTCCGCCAAACAAAACCCTGACTTAACTCTGGGCAACCCTAGCGGCTGCCAGAGGTAATGCTGCCACCTAGTTGGTTGGCCGCTGGAGGAGCACAACCTCCCCCTGTGATCCAAGGTACTCCACCCCGGCAATCGCTGGCTCTTTCAGCATAATAATACTATCTCACTGTCAATGGTCCCTCCCCACCAATCGCTGGCTTATTCAGAATGCTAATACATCCCTGGTGCTGGTGGTTCCCTCCTCGTCGATTGCCGGCTCAATCAGTATACTAATACATCCCTGGTGCTAGTGGTCCTCCCCCACCCCGCCGATCACCAGCCTGTTCAGTATACCAATACATCTCTGGTGCTAGTGGATCCCCCTCCCCATGCCAACTGCCATCCCTGGCGTAAATAATATGGTCCCTTGTGGTAGTGGTGTCTCCCTCCTCCAATCCCAGCCCCGTCATACACGTCCCTCATTTTCATATCCCTGGTGGTAGTGGTGCTTCCCTCTTTGATCAGATCCCCGTACATTGCAAAACCATCCTGATAGTAGTGATGCCCGTCCTCCTTCCGATCCCAGCCCCGTACATTGTAAAACTGCTCTGGTGGTAGTGGTGCCCTCCTGCCAGTCCTAGCCCCATCATACACAAGCAATAATACCCAACAGGGTGGGTGGTATTGGGCACTACGGGATCACCCAGGGGCATAATGAGGCCTGATGCCATAGGCAGAGGGCCTTATAGCCCCTGGAAGGTCCGCTATTGCCCATACTACCCACCCTGGAGGGTATTATTGCGCTTAGAAAATGGGCTACGAGTAGCATTTTTATATGGGATTTAATTAAAAAGAAATTAAAAAATAATAGGGTAAAAATGAAGTTAAAGTCTTTCTGTAGTAAAGTAGTCCCTCTGTGTCTGTGTTGTTCTATGTCCTGTTACCCCAAGCCCAGACCACTTTCTTCTACTCTCCACCCTCCGCTCCACCACTTCCAGAGCAATGCATGGCATTTTTGGTAGCATTTCCCCCAATACTTGCAGCTCTTAAAAAATAAAGAGAAACAGTTTTCTGAATCTGTCCTTCCTGCTGGAGTTCTTTTTTCTCCCCATTTGGAAGCTGTGCCCTTGCACGACCCTGCCACATGCAAGCAGGAAGTGTAGAGCGGAAACTAGGATGTGGCAGGGCAGTGGACAAAATACATATTTTTTTTTATGTTTAACATTGACAGAGTGGTGTTACAGTTTAAAATTTAAAACGCATCAAATTTCATTGTGACTGCAACTGCTGCTAGCGCTGTTCTACTGAAATAACGAGTTTTTGGCAGTCATGGAGAATGGAGAGCTGAGGGAGAAGTGACTTTTTCACAGAGGTGAGTTAGCAGCTGGATGGCATGAAGGAGGAGGTGGGGGCGATCATGACATGACAGTGTCTAGAATACACTATGCTGAGCAGAGCATTTTTTTTTTTTTTTTTTTTTAAGTGAAATGAGGGAGCGTGTCAAGAGGAAAGCTGGGGTAACTCGGTTCTTGCTAAGCGACTGTTACGATTTCAAAACCAGGGTGGCACCATGTGAGTGATGGGGTTGGCATTAGGGCTGGGAGAACTCGATGACGTTCTGACCCTTATTAAACAAGAGCGGGAACACGGTGAAGTTCTGATTAGTTCTAATTTGACAAATATTTGAAAAAAATGCAACAACGTGGCAAAAGTTGGTCACATTTGACACAAAAGCCCAAAGGAAATAATTTAATGGATTATTTGTATAAAAATGAATGTAAAACTGCTAAATAAAAAAGCAATCAGTCACTACTAGCCCCTTCATGGCTGGCCTATAATGGTGGCATATTCTGCTCGGTCCATGACATGAGTGTGCTGGGAGAGACAGAGTGAGACAGACAGATGCAAATACCTATTTCATAGCACCACCAGGCACTGCCTGGCAGCTAAGATTTGTTTTTATTAATGGTGCTGTGTGGGTATTATTTTGATGGATGTTCCAGTTAGAGATGAACAGGCAAAATATATGGATATGAATGATCAAATGAGCAGCACTAAGAGAGCCCATCCACTCTACCCATGTGATGCAACTGCTTTGCATGCCCTGGTGTACTGTGGTATATGGTACACTACCTGGTTCAAGAGGTGGTAATGTTTTCTAGTACTATGACTACTACTTTTTTTTTTTATATTATTTTTTCTGCTCCTCCAGTGTGCGCCCCATTCTCCCATTCCAACTGACCCCCCAGCCCGCCCCGGAATAGCCGGACCTACCTTATACCCAGCCCAGGAGCGGAGCCTGCGGGGAGTCGGTCATCATCCTGCTGCCGCCGGCGTTTTCTGCCTCCAGTTATCACCCAGGAGCCCCAGGAGTGGGAGTGCATGCGTGTGGAGGTGCGCATGCGCCATACAGCCCCAGTTATGGCTCCTTTCCCCCACCCCATGGCCTAGCGACTGGCCCCCTCTAAGCCCGTGTCACTCCTAGCCTCCACTAGGGGTCACCATCGGCCGAGGGGTGCCGCATTCCCTCCGCGGAGAGGAGAGCCTGCCTGCCGGCAGCTCAATCCAGCTCTGCCTCCCCGCTGCCAACCTCCGACGACCCGGGCTCGTTCCCGAACCCGGGTCGCCGGCACGCTATGAGGTAAGGCGGCCAGCGCCTCAACCCTCAGAGCCACCGGGCTGGCTGTACTACGACTACTTCTACTGAATCTGATCAACATGCTGAATCCTTAAAGAAGAAAAATGAAAGGCATAGTAACCAGCACCACCCAGCAGGCAGCCAGTCACATATCGCAACAGGCATGTGCAGTGCAGCCATAAAAACATCTGCCGTGAGGGCTGGCCCGGTGGTGCTGAAGGTTGAGGCGCTGGATGCCTTACCTTGTGCCATGCGGCGACCAATGTTCGGTAACGAGCACGGGTCACCGGGGTCAGCCGGGAGGAGAAGGATAGAGCTCAACGCTGCCTCTCTCCTTCTCTGCAAGGGTCTGCAGGCTCTGTTGCAACTGCCGCTACCTAGGGAGCCTGGGTGGAAGGTGCGGTATGGTGGAGAAGCAGTAAAGGTAGTGGGTGGATATCGGCAGGGAGCCAGAGCAGGAGAATGCGACTCTCAGTGCCTCAAGCTCATTTGCCCCTCATTGCCTGACATCGGGAAGGAAAACTGGAAAACACCTCGGTCCCTCCTAGGCGATGACACCTCTCTGGGGGTATCTCCGGGCTCGTCAGACAGACTCAGCTGTGCCAGCTCTACACACACACAGAAACAGTATGTTGGTTTGGGGAGGTAAGCATGGGGGGTCCCTCCTCGCCCCTACCCGGGGGGGGATATACCGGGGGATTGCAGGTGTGTGTGTGTGGACTCAGGGTACTCTAGGGGCAGATCATGACAGGAGTGGAGCCCACAGACAGAGGATGTCAGAGAGTGGCGGGAGGAGGCAGGTTGGGCGCATAAACACAAGGTTAAAAAAAAAAAAAAATTGCCACTGCCACCTGAAAGCCTGATGACAGACACACAATACAATTACATCCTTCCTAGTTCTATAATTGCTGCCAGCCACTGCCAAGTAATTTAAGTATCACAAATAAAATATAGTAATATAATAATAATATAGTAATCTCAGCCCAGTTATTGTAAGTGAGGTGTAACCAGGCTAGCATACCACTCACACACAAACAATAAGGAAATTATATAAATTTTCAATTTAGCAGCATTTTTTTTCAGTGAAGTATTTGCAGCCAAATATGGGGGACATAAGAAATATACAAAGAGTATTCAGTTTCTGCTAAGCCATGCACTGTACAGAAATTAAAACAGTACAGTCAGGATCCGTTGCTGAGGGCAAAAAAGTGGCAAGTAGTAAGGACTGGAGTAAGGACAAAAAGTGATAAGTAGTAGTCGTGACTCGTGTGGATAAAAAGTGATAGTAGTAGAAGTAGACAGCAGTACCCTACCTTCCAGATCGGATAGTGGTACCTGGTACCACCAAGTAAGTTTGTGACATGAAATGCAGTTGTTTGCTGTATTTGGACTCTGAACCCACTGATGTTATTTTTTTTTTTCTATTCTGTGCTGCTCATGTGATCATTCAAGTAATAGTGGCCTGGTCTAGTCCGTCCTGTCCTGACTTGCTCCAATTAATTGCTACCTCATGTAGCAGATTCTAGTCACAAAAGATTTTCACCACAGGCACGAATTCTTGAAAGTATTTTGTGGATAGGGCCTGCTCAGACCAGTCAGTGTATGCTTTATTTAGGTATCATATTTGAAATTAAAGTGAGGAATGTTGACTTTGACAAATGTGACGCGCTCAGCATTTTCTGGTGTCAAACATGACTGTGTGTCAGTAATGACGCTACCAGCTGAACTAAACAATCATTCTGAACAGATGCTAGTCGGAGGGCAATTCATGTACTTCATTGCAATGTTTACTAAAGCAGGCCACATATTTTGTTTGGGTTTCCAGTATTGCAAAGAATCAGCATTCCGGCTGATATTGGGCTCTGTCAGGTACATTTCAACAATGGTCTGTGCTGAGGCTGTGTTACAAGAGGCAGATGAAGAAGATGTTACAATTACATCTTCTAAGTGACTCCAGAGACATGAAGCTTGAACCAAGTAACTGTGGGACAGTGCTAAGCTTTGGCTGGTGGTGAAGAAGAAGATTCGGCTGCAGTGGCTGAGGAGGAAGAGGGAGAAAATGGTGCAACAATAGAGGATGGGCCACCTGATGCTGTGCTGTGTCGTGAAGAAGATTCTGAATGTGGTGCTGCTGCTGTTGTACTCTGTTCCTGAGAGCACTCACCTCATCAATTATTTCTTGTTCATCTCGAAACAAGTGTCATCATCATCATCACTCAATAGTTGCGTTGATTTGCATCGTGGCTCCAAGATTGTTGCTTTAATGCAA
The DNA here is from genome assembly GCA_016271365.2 of Neoceratodus forsteri. NCBI lineage: Eukaryota > Metazoa > Chordata > Ceratodontiformes > Ceratodontidae > Neoceratodus > Neoceratodus forsteri. Next base: position 283,270,315 of record JADMNL010000027.1, on the reverse strand, counting down.
TACTCAGAATGAAGCATTTTACATAGTTTGTCATCTTCAACTTTTTTGATCATACGTCTCGTTAGATCTTGTATTCTGGGGGGCAACCTGCATGTGTCAGCAACACCATTGGCAGCCTGTGTGATCATGGAACTGTCTTGCTTCTCTAACTTTTCCCTAATCAGATTCAATCTGAATTTTAAAATGTTTATTAGGGGTATCACCTGGCTGAGAATTGCTGTGATTGCATTAGCTCCCTGGTGAGTTCCTCAAATGGCTGGAGCGGGAAAATTGGAAACTTCAGCATGGTCCACTGTGGTAGAGTAATATAGACTCTGCATCACCAATTTTAATTTCTAATGTGTACAGCTAGACAGCTTTCTTTTGTTCCAGCAGCCTTTGGGACATATAAAAGGTTGAATTCCATTGAGTAGAAATGTCTTGGATCAGTCTGTGCAAAGGTAAACTGTGCTCCTGCTATATTTTTTCAAACAAGTGACGGGCTTTGCTTGAGTGACTGAAATGAGTGCATATTCTTTTAGCAGTGCTAACGAAAGCCTTAATCTCCCTGTTATCATCGAGAAAACCATCAACTATTAAATTTAAGCAATGCTCAAAACAGCAGATGTGAACAAAGCCCCCCTCCTCCAAGGCCTTCCTTATGTTGGACCCATTATCTGCAACTATTAAGCCAACTGACAGTCCCTGTGAAGTGAGCCATTGCTGTATTGGTTTTTGGAGCTCTTCACTGATGCTGTATGAGGTATGTTCAGATGGAAAACAAAACATTCTTAGAACGGCAAACAATGATGCTTTACTGTCCCCAGTCCCACGTGAATTATCGAAACATGCCCAATGTGCCATGATAGACATGAAGAGTTCAGACCGACAGCTTGTCCAGATAGCTGTTGTGAGATGCACCACCCTCCCAACAGCACTGCACAAGACGCATCTTAATTTTTTACATACGACATCATAAAGATCTGGAATCCCTGTTGTCAAGAAGTATTTCTGCAATGGTATACTATATCGAGGTTCAAGGTACTCAAGCAGCTACCTGAATCCCATATGTTCAACCGCGTTATATGGTAGCAAATCAACAGCTATCATTTCTGAAATTTTTTTGGTTATTGTAACAGCAACAGGGTGAGTCGAGGCACATTTGGCTTTATGCTCATATGTTTCGGAGATGGTAAGCTGTCCCCTTGAAGGAGAAGGGCTTTTAAATACATGGTCCCTTTCAGTAACAGTTGGAGGAGTCCTTCGAATGGCAGGAAGCGGTGGTGGAGGTGCATCAGCAGTGCTGCGGGGGCTGCCACTGCTTTCCTCTATGGGAGTTACCCCTGAATGTAGTGAGCCATTATTGTCACTTTCTCTTCTAGACTCACAACTGGACTTCTCAGTAATGTTATGACATCTTTCTAGGTGCCTTTTCAGTGCTGAAGTTCCCAATGCTCCGTTCTTTTTTACCCCTGCTGATTGGCCGTTTGCAACTAGCGCATGTTGCTACCAACTCATTGGAAGCACTAATGGAGAAGTATGATCAACCAAAAGATAATATTTGTTTATTTTTTTTCTCAGGAATGCACGGCACTTTGGTTGCCTTTTCAGGGAACCCCCAACCCCCGTATTTTTCTTGGGCCTGTTCCTCTTGTGGTTTATTCCCATGCCCCCTCCAACCAAAACATTTCTGCCTGTTTCTTCCTCATCTGCAATTTCCATCCCCTCCAGTAAACCTTGTGCTGCCGGATCATTCTCTGCATCTTTATTATTACCCTCGTTGGGTTCAACCTCAGAAGAATCAGATGAGGGACTGGCAGTAGCATAGTATGCAACTGTTCCATACTGTTGGATTCCTCTGTGGGTGGTACCCACCACACCTTTAGTTTTTTTTTTTTTAACTACATAACTTTTTTTTATTTTAACTACATAACTTTTTTTTTAACTACATAACTTTTTTTTTAACTACATAACTTTTTTTTATTTTAACTACATAACTTTTTTTTTTTTTTTAACTACATAACTTTTTTTTTTTTAACTACATAACTTTTTTTTATTTTAACTACATAACTTTTTTTTTTTTTTTACTTGGGACTGATGATGATCCAATACTTTCACCTTTTTTGGATTCAAGCAATCGCTTGGAAGACAAAACTTTAGATGTGAAAAAAATCATATTTTGGGGTTTTATTTTGTTTTCCATTTTCAGGCTGATTGCTGTCTTCTGCAGTGCCACTGCCTACCTGAGAAACAGAAGGCACCTCATCAACACTTTGACCCATTTTTCATTAGTATTCTAGCCTGTAACAAAAGATCCCTCTAACTAACCTGATGTCCTTCTGATGACTCCTACCCACAGGCCAGGGACACATTTACTGTTGTGACTTGTGACTGTGCACAGTACACCGACAGTACAGCAGTCCACCACCACTTCCTTCCAAGATTACCTGATTGACTCCTACAGTTACTGTTCAGTGATCAAATTCAGCAACTGTTAAGTGTGCCTCAGAATTTGAATTGGAGATGCAGAAACATCTGGTGCACAGCCGCACACAGCACAGGCTCACACTGGGGGTTGGTTAATGCTTATACATAATGTGACGCAATATACTATAAAACTAATGATAATGAGGAATAATGAGAAATGAGTGATGATGACACACGTGTATACAGTACTTGAACTTTACTTGTGTTCTACTATAAACAGCCTACTACAAGTCACAAAGTCAGATTATCCCCTGGGCCACCCACAGCCAGCAGCACAGGCACATCAACTTGTATGTTTGTCTGAACAGTACTTTTTTTTTTTTAAATACATGAAATTGTGAATGAACGTTAACAAGTGATTGTGATTCGTGATTGGATGGCACAAGTCAAAGATTTATTTTGCCACCCTGCTGCCCTTGTCCTGTACACACAGCCACACTGAAGCCAGGAAAAAAACATGTATTTGGGATTTCTGGGACTGTTACATTTATCGTGAGCCACCCTGCAGTCTCTCTCTCTGTTCCCACTGGACATCAACAGTCGTAGATTTATTTTGCCACCCTGCTGCCTTCTTGCCCTGTACACACAGCCACACTGAAGCCAGGAAAACAAATTTTATTTGGGATTTCTGGGACTGTTACATTATCGTGGGCCACCCTGCAGTCTCTCTCTCTCTCCCCTCTGGACGAGATTGTGAATGAATGTTAACAAGTGAACTGTGATTTGTGACTGGATGGCACAAGTCAGATTTATTTTGCCACGCTGCTGCTCTTGTCCTGTACATACAGCCACACTGAAGCCAGAAAAAAATGGGATTTTATGTAACTTTAAAATTTCTCTTGGACCCCAGTAGTCTCTCCCTCCCCTCCCTCTCTCCTCTGGATCTGGAATGGTACAAGTCAAAGATTTTGCCTGCCTGCCTTTCTCATGTACACAGCTACACTGACTGAGGCCAAGAAAAGAAAATAAAATGTTAATTTGGGATTTTCTGTAACTGTAAAATCTCTTGGGCCCCCTAGTAGTCTCTCCTCTTTCTCCTCTGGATCTGACTCGCATAAGTCAAAAATTTGGCCAGCCTGCCCTTTCTCATGTACACACAGCTACACTCTGCTGGCCGCCTGGCTCTGCTGAGTGCAGCTCCTGCTCCTCTGGTCCTCCTTGCACACTCGGCACTGTTATATACTGTGAGTGCATCATGTGACCTTCTGTTGCCTGACTGGATGATGCCAGCTGCCTGTACATGCCAATGGCATCCCCATGGCAACAGACAACAACATGCAGAAATGGTATCTCCATGGACCCGGAACTGGACTTCTATGAGAAGCTAGTATTTATCGGTGCTATAGGCGCTGGGCATTGCCCAGAGGAGGGCAGGGTGGGGGGTGTGGACAGCGGAGGATGGATGGCTGAAGCTCTTGCATCGGGGTTGTTAAGTCCAGAAGGAGCCTGGGGCAAATGATTCTGGAATGTGATCCACCATGCCTGGTCTCCATACCCAAGGGTGTCACTATTACTGGTGGGGCAAGTAGTTGAGGCTGCCCAGGAGACCCGTCTAACTCCGAGCGGTGTTATGCAACACCAGATCTATTAAGAACAAGACTGCAATTATTGCAGATCTTGTTGGGACAGCAAATCTGGCATGCATCACTGAAACCTGGCTGGATGAAAATGCTGGCCCCATGCTTGAGGTTGATTCGCCAGGTACTCGGTGATACATCGCTCAAGATTGGACCGTGGGGAGGGCGGGGTTTGTGGTCTGTTTCAAGAAGCCAGAAGGGGAAGGAAGAAACATATTCAATTCAGTGCTTTAGAGTAACTGGTAATTGCTATTTTTCTTTTAAACTTAGATTGTGGGCTTGTAGTGACACTATACTTTCTTTGTTGTCTTTACTTATAATTGTTTTGGGCTGTTGAAAATTTAAAACATAGTGGTGGTGTAATTCTGTGCTGTCTTTAATTGTTGCAAATTTTCGCCCCCTTCCCCAACTCTTATTATATGCCCTGATAAATCTGATTGACAGGAGCTAAACACAGGGTATAGTAAGGGGTGTGAGTAGGAGGGCATAAGGGGAGGAAGCCCACCCTCAACACGACAAGTGTTTTGACTCATTTGTTTATTTATTGGTTTCTTTTTCCTTAAAAAAAAAAAAAAAAAATTATCTGAGGATCAGTGACAGGATTTTAGTACAGTAAATTAATAAAAGAGAACTAGGAAGCTTCAGTAGCAGAAAGTAGTGGAATTGCAGTATAATGTGGGGAGGGTGCAATGCAGTGGCTGTGGGGCAGCCATATTCAAGGCAGACCTTCTGGACACTGAAGTGCTGCCATTTGCATGCATCTCTCTGGACTGCGGGATGGGTAGCCAGACTCCGAGCGGAAGTAAACTGGGTCAGAGTACCATCACTATCCAGGGACCACCCAGTCAATGCAGCTGCCTCAAAGGATGCCGAGAATGAGGAGCACTTGGATGACAGTGGGCTCAGGGAGGGTAGAAGCAGTCAGGCAGAGGCACATCCCAGATCCTATTCCACTAAGAACTCATATGCCACACTGGCAAACGGGACAACCAAATAGAGGTACCCAGAAGTGGAAGGAAAGGATGTGGAGGTTAGCCAAGGAGGTGACCTCAGCGGGAAAGCAGTGGACCCCAGAGGAGGAGGAGCGAATCCTGGTGGGGGACTCCATCGCAACAGGGATCCAGCTAGGAACACAGGAGGGAGGACAGGGAGGGTGAGGTGCCTACCAGGTGCCACGGCATGGAGAGATGGAAGGAAGATCCTGGGATCACTGGGAAGCAAGACAGGGAGGGTGAGCTGGATGTCATTATCCACCTAGGTACTAATGACCCAGCAAATGGGGAACGAAGGAAGTTCAGGAAGAGTTTAGGAAACTGGGAGGGTCTCAAGCAAGTAGCTACTTCTGTCCTTTCTCAGTACTACCTGTGAGGAGGCAAGGAGAGCATAAGTGCATGCACCGGAACTTTAACTCATGGTTGAAAGAACTGGTGCTGTGAGGAAGGTTTAGATTCATTGGTGACTGGGGACCCACCTGGAGGGATGGAGATTTGTTTAAGCCTCGCGGCCTGCATCCATCCTGGAGGGAATCAAGCACTCAATGATAAGTTTAAATGCTACATTGACAAGCATTTAAACTAGCAAAGGGGGGTGGCAGGCCAGCAAGGAGGGTACCTACTTGCTCACCCCCACAGCTAGCAGTGGAACCAGTGAACCAGAGGAGTGGCTATCTCTGCAAAGCACTGTGCAAAAGATGGAGATTAGTGCCCAAGAGGTGGATAAGCAGAAAAGGGGCAAAATTCAGCAGAAGGGCAGACAGCAAGGAGAACCAGGGATAAATGACAACCAAGGAAGGGGCTGGAGTAGAACAGTGAAGCAGTCTAGGAGGTCAAATCATGGAAAGCCATGTGCAAATGCCAGGAGCCTTAGCAACAAGATGGAAGATCTGGAGGCTGTCATGGTACAGTCAGACCTGGACATTGTAGCCATCACTGAAACCTGCTGTAATGATAACCATGACTGGGAGATGACCATACCTGGCTACAACATATTCAGAAGAGACAGAGCAGGCAGGAAGGGAGGAGGAGTGGCACTGTGTAAAAATGACATAAGGGCCAAGAGATCCAGGAGGAACAAATGGGGAGAGATACTGTGGGTTAAGCTGGAAAGAAAAATGGGGCCAGCCATCCGCACAGGTGTGGTCTATAGACCACCAGCCCAGGAGGAAGAAACACATAGGGAGTTGATGCTAGCCATCCAAAGGATGGCAGACAAGAGATGAGGTAGTACTGGTTGGAGACTTCAATATTCCAGACGTGGACTGGAGCATCCCAGCAGCAGCATCAACTAGGAGCAGATTTATCCTGGACTCCCTTCAGGGTGCCTTCCTCAAGCAACTGGTCATGGAACCAACTCGGCAGAAGGCAATACTGGACCTTGTGCTCACAAACAGGGACAGTGTGATGGGGTAACAGTGGGGGGAGCCTGGGTAACAGTGACCACTCAGTCATTGTGGTTTGAAATCACAGAAAGACAGAACCAAACCAACACAAAACACGTATCCTGGATTTTAGGGGGCAGACTTTGGGAAAATGGGAGATACTTGAAAGAGGCATTAAGGGAATGGGACAGGAATCAGGGTTGAGGAACAGTGGGCAGTATTTAAAATGGGGATTACAAGAACAACAGAATTATGCATTAAGCAGGTTAGCAAGAGGAAAAGGAAGAGGCGACCATTATGGTTTTGCAAAGAGGTATCAAAGAAAGTGAAAGCCAAAAGATTGCATTCAGGCAATACAAAGAGACACAGGCAGAAGGGGATAGGGAGAAGTACCAGGAGAAGCAAGGGGAGGCAGGGAGGTCAGTAAGGGAAGCCAAAGCTCAGACAGAAGAACACATTGCAAAATCAGTGGGTAAAGGGGACAAAACCTTTTACAGGTACATAAGTGAAAAAAGAAAGACAAAGGGAGGGATAGTGAGACTGAAGGGGGAGGATGGGAGCCGCATGGAGGATGACAACAGTAAAGCTGACATATTGAACAGGTATTTCTGCTCAGTCTTTACTGAGGAAGATGGGGGTAATGGGTCTGAAGGGAGTACAAGGGGTGAGAATGGTGCAGAAATGGACACAAGTCCCTTTACACGAGAAAGGGTCCTGAAGGAACTGGAAGTAATAAGAGTTGATAAAGCAATGGGGCCAGATGAGGTGCCCCAAGGGTCCTTAAAGAACTAAGAGAGGTGGTGGCTGAACCTCTGGCTATCCTGTTTAGCTGATCACTGGAAACAGGGAGGTACCCAAAGACTGGAGGACAGCAGATGTAGTCCCCTTATACAAAGTGGGAACAAAGAGGAGCAGGAACTACAGACCAGTCAGCCTCACCTCGGTAGTGGGAAGATCATGGAAGCACTACTGAAGGAGAGATTGGTGAGAACATCTGGTTGTCAATGGACTATAGGACCCAAGGCAGTATGGTTTCACCAGGGGAGGTCATGTCAGACCAACCTCATTGAATTTTGACTGGGTGACTAGGGAGGTGGATCAGGGAGGGCAGTGGACACGACCTATCTGGACTTCAGCAAGGCCTTTGACACTGTGCCACATGAAGACTATTACACAAACTGGGAATATGGGTGTGGGCAGGACAGTAGTGTGGTGGGTAGGTAACTGGCTGGGTGGCAGGACACAGAGGGTGGTGGTAAATGGCTGTCACTCCACAGAGAGAAGAGACCAGTGGGGTACCACAGGGATCAGTGCTGGGACGGTCCTATTCAACATCTTCATCAGTGACATTGCGCCGGATCTAGAAGGCAGAATTTCACTGTTAGCTGATGGCACAAAGCTCTGTAACAGAGTAGACACACAGAGGGTGTAGACAGAATGAAAGCGACCTGCAGAAACTTGAAGAATGGTCAGGTGTTTGGCAGTTGAAATTCAATGCAAAGAGTGCAAGATAATGCATATGGGGCACAAAAACCCTGGCACAATATATCAGTTGGAGGCGAGGATATAGCATGCACCAAGCAGGAAAGGGATCTTGGGGTTGTCATCTCTGATGACCTCAAGGAGAAACAGTGTGACAAGGCAGCAGGTAAAGCAAATAGGATGCTGGGATGTATAGGCAGGGGCATCACCAGCAGGAAAAGGGGTTATAATTCCATTATACAAGACACTAGTGAGGCCCCACCTGGAGTACAGTGTACAGTTCTGGAGACCATACCTATGTAAGGACATAGACAGGGTAGAGAAGGTTCAGAGGAGGGCAACAAAGATGGTGCATGGATTGCATCACAAGTCCTATGAAGACAGGTTGAAGGAACTGAACATGTACTCCCTGGAGGAGAGGAGGGAGAGAGGAGATGATAGAGACATACAAGTATCTTACAGGAGGACCAGGGTGCAGAAAACACTATTTTAATGCGAAAAAGATGTTCCAGGACTAGAGGGCATGGGATGAAGTTGGAGGAGGAGATTCAGAGGAAACATGAGAAGAATTTCTTCACAGAGCGGGTGGTGGACAAGTGGAACACCTGCAGAGGAAGTGGTGGGGGCTGAAACAATCAAGGATTTAAAATGCATGGGATAGACATAAAGGAATTCTAGAGGTCAGGGGTAAGGGGAAACAGACTTCTAGGAAAACAAACTGAACTTACAAGCTCAAATGGGCAGACTGGGTGGGCCATAGGCCCTTATCTGCTGACACTGTCTATGTATCTATGTAACTGAATTGGGCCTCATGAGTGTACTAGCTGAAGATTCCGGGTCATTTGAGTGTACTGTAGCAGCAGGTGTAGGCTGTAGGATAGCCCTCATCTACCGTCCACCCGGGGATGAGAAGCGATTCCTTCAGGAAACTGCGGATTTCGTAATTGACATGGTGTTTGAGTCGCCCAGGCTGATGGTCCTGGACGACTTCAATGCCTGGATCAATGATGAACTCTCATAATTTGGACACTTCCTCCAGTTGATGACATCACTGAGCCTTACACAGACTGTTACCTCTGCTACTCATAAACATGGTCACTCCCTTGACCTGGTTTTTCTCCTGGGGATCGAAGCCTCTGATGTTGGGGTGGAACATGTCAGGTGGTCCGATAATTACATCGTGAGATTCAATTTTTGCACCCCCTTTCGTAGGCCTACCCCTATGGAGATGGTCAGGTACTGCCCTTTACGGGATGTGAGCCTTGAAGGCCTAGTGGTGGTACTGGACCGATCGGAGTTTCCTGTGGCAAGTGGGAACCCAGAGGCCTTGGTCTTGGCCTACAATTAGGTAATCACCACAGCCCTCTATTCTATCACTCTTGTCCGTGTTCATCCTCTCTCCCTTCACTCTCGGCCCCCTTGGTTTGACAGGACTTTGAGGGAGTTGCGGCAACTAGAACGAAGGTTAGAGCGCTACTGGTGGAATCCACCCTGAAAGGCGACCATCTTAGATTGTTAGAACATCATCAGCTCTACCAATCAACAATCTCCCATAAGAAGGCAGAGTTCCTGTCCAGGGAGACTGCTGCCACTCAGAACTGACTGGCTCAGCTCTTTCAACCTGAGGACAGGCTGTGCAATCCTCTGCCTACAGGTTTGAAGAGCCTTTTCACAGTTGAAGTGCGAGGAGCTTGCTCGGTTCTTTGTGGATAAGGTGGCGACATCAGGGGAGATCTGACCAACACACTCTGTGGGGGTGCTAGTGATTGGTGCCCAGCCACTGTCCCTCACTTATCCTGGAGTACCTCTGACCGGCCGGATCTCGTGGATGTTATGCGGATTGTCCAGAGTATCGCCCTACATGCTGTAGTTTGGATCCAGACCCAACTTCTCTGATTATGGATTGTTGTGACATCACTGGTCTGGTCCTGGCACAGATAGTCTGGTGCTCCCTTGAGTCGGGTGAGTTTCCCAGCTCCCTGAAGGAGGTGGTGGTGACACCCCTCTTGAAGAAAGCTTCTCTGAACCCAGACTGCCTTGCTAACTACAGACCTATCTCTAACCTCCTCTTTGTGGCGAAGGTGATTGAGAAGGTAGTGGCTGTACAGTTGGAGAACCATTCAACCATTCATAACATCTATGAACCTCTCCAATCTGGTTTGCAAAAGAGGCACAGTACCGAGACTGTGCTGGTTCAGGTGCTCAGTGATCTCCTGATGGTGAGAGATCAGAAAAGCCAGTCCATCTCAGTGCTCCTCGATCTCTCTTCAGCTTTTGACACCATGGACCATGGGGTTCTGCTTGAGCACCTGAGGTTCATCTGTGGCCTGACCGGTACTGTCCTCAGGTGGTTTAAATCTTTCCTCACTGGCAGAACTCAGAGGGTGGTGTCGGGGATTTATTCCTCCGACTCTCTCTCTCTCTCTCTCTCTCTCTGTCATGTGGGGTTCCTCAGGGCTCAGTGCTGTCTCCATGTTGTTTGAGTGTATATGCTTCCCCTTCGGAGACATTGTAAGATGGTATGGGCTGAGGTTTCACTGCTATGCTGATGATACCCAGCTCTACCTGTCTTTTGCACCTGACCAGGATAGTGCACTCTCGGCTTTTAATAACTGCCTTGCTGAAATCCAGGATTGGCTGAATTCCAGCAGGTTGAAGTTGAACTCGGGAAGACTGAGGTGATGGTAGTGGATCCAGGTCGCTGGATGTAGAAGTCAGGGCGTCAGCCCACAGGGGCTTTTCTGGGGGGCTCGAAGCTCCTTACCTCTCAACTGGTGTGGGACCTAGGGGTGATGCTTGATGATGGGTTGACACTGCGATCGCAGGTGTTGGCAGTCGTCAAGTCATCCTTTTACCATCTAAGGAACATCACTAGGATCAAGCACCTTGTTCCGTCTGGTGACCTGCCTACACTGATCCATGCCTTTATGACCTCGCGCTTTGATTACTGCAACTCCCTTTACTTTGGGCTACCGGGGGTTGATATCTGCCACCTGCAGCTGATGCAGAACGTTGCAGCCCGGCTGTTGACAGGGACTCCTTGTACATGTCACATCACACCGGTGCTGCGTGAACTGCACTGGCTGCCGATTCAGTGGCAGATCACCTTCAAAGTCAGATTAGTGACTTATAAAGCCCTACATGGACTTGGCCCAGACTACTTGAAGAGCTTCTGTCCCTTACTGACGACTGCTCCGTTCGGCTGATGAGGGCTTGCTAGAAAGGTGCACAACAAAAAAAGAATATTATTATATATTAATATTATTATCTGGAGTGACGTGGATTGCGGGTTCGCTCTGGGGGTCCGGATCTCCCATGGAACACTCCCCGCCCAGCCCTAGTTGGCATGCCTGGCACTTTCTATTTGCTGGGCATCTATTGAAGGTTAATGTACCCCCATGGCAGGGGTACTAACCAGTCAGAACCCAGCAAATAAAAAGCCCGTTTTCTAAAATTTCATATTCCTGGTTTATGCCCCCCCCACCCGATCACCAGCCTGGTTGTTCAAACAACCCCTCTCTGGCATCCAGTGTTTCCCCTCCCATGGCACTGGGCACCCCCCACTCACCGTTTCCTCAGCGGTGGTACCACAGGTGCATATGGCGACCGGTACAGCCTTCATCACACCTCCTCAGCTGGCTGTAAGTCCAGGCAGGGAGTGCACTTATTTACAGGAAAGGGTGATGCACCTACCCTATAATAAGAGGCATGCTCCCTGCCTGAATATATGAGTGGTTGGCTGAGGAGGTGCAGGAGGCTGTGCCGGTCACCGTATGCACCCGTGGCACCACTGCTGCAGAAGCGGTGAGTGGGGGGGGGTGCCTGGTGCCTCGGGGGGACCACTGGATGCCAGAGAGGGGTTGTTTGAACTTCTGGGCTGGCAATTGAAGGGGGTGGGGGAGACAACAACCAAGGATATGAAATTGTACGATGTGGATGGGATCAGAGTCAGGGAGAGCACCACTATCACGGGGCAGTTTTGCAACATACAGGGCTAGGTTCAGGTGGAGGGATGACACCACTACCACCAGGGATATGAAAGTGTATGACAGGGCTAGGATCAGAGGGGAAGGGCACCAGTACCACCAGGGATCATATTATTTATGCTGGGGATGGTGATCGGCGGGGCCAGGGTGGATCCACTAGCGCCAGGGATAGTATTATTATATTGAATGGGCTGGTGATCATCGGGGACCACTAGCACCTGGGATGTATATTTATACTGAATGGGCTGGCGATCGGCGAGGAGGGACCACTAGTACCAGCGGGATGTTCAGTGGAGCCCTCTTAAGTGCACACCTTTGGGATAAAAGTTTTTGTGCACTCCAGTGGGCTGTGCATTTAACCAGGTGTAACCCCTGCAAATGGGGGTTCCCAAAAGACTTCAGGAGCTTGGTTTGAATGCTCCAAGCCTGAATGGTGTTTGGCATTTAAGCCATTTATCAGTGAGTGTTTTAGAACCTCTGGTACTGTCTCTTAAGAGCTGTCTGCTTGCAGACATAATTAGTTTGTATGGGGACTGTGTGTTTCTTTGATTGAGTAGCACTCAAGCTGCTGCCAATTCACTTCATTTTGCAGTCACTAGAGTGCAAAGGGAACCTATCTGAAAGATGTAACTGTTTGCCAGAAATTATTTAGAGTAATAATGAAATTACAGTTTGTCTAACCTGCTTTCTTTGCAGTCAGAACTGTGTCTGCTAGTTCCCCATTCTAGTTTTGAACTGCTGAACTGGACCAATCAGTGTGGGTAAGCTAGCTCTAAAATGGTGCCTTGGACGAATCAGAACTTGGACTCATAATCTGAGCCAGCCACAAGAGGATTGTATAGGCAGTGACTCTGGGAGATGTAGTTTAGACTTCAGTGCCTTTTGGACCAACAGCAGCAGTCTATTGTGAGTGACAGCCAATCCAGTCAAGAACTGGGAGGAACTCAAAGGAAGTGCCCAGTTTTGTCGGTTGGAGTTTGAGCTGAGCTTTGGCAGTGAAGAAGGAAGGAGCCCTGTGCTTTTCAGTGTGCAGTTTTAGTCAAAAAACGTGTAAGGCCCAGAGTTCGGTCTGCAGCTTGTGTAACAGCTTGTGGGACTGAATCCGTCCTGTGAAAAGAATCAAAGGATCTCTGAAGAGTAGAAACCAGGCTCACCCTGTAGAAGACTGGAAGAATTGCTGAAAATTGCACTCGGTCTGTCAGGAACTGAATCTGCTGTGTGTTCTCCCGGTATTGTGCAGTAATTGCGATCGGGATACAGATGCAGCCTGCCTGGTATAGTGCTTTCTTTTATATGGATGTGTGAAGAGGTTTGTGTACCTCAAGTGAGCCCTGCTGACATTGAAGGACCCTATCTTATTTGGAGGTCGTGAGTACTAATTCAGGTCGCTCCCTGTTGAATTGCCACATTAAATCCAAAATGAAATTACTGTACTGCTGACTGTTTAATTCTCCTTTCTCTGTGTGAAAGGGCCCTACCAGCTGCCACGGTTTGGACTAGCCACTAGGGCTTGGGTACCCAGGGACAGTAACTGATAGGGATAGGCCTGTGCACAGAGCCATAGGTAGATTATTAAGTGATAAGCTAATTAACCTGATTTCCCTGTCCTTGTTATATCCCCCTAAATAAATCAGAGCTGCTTGTTTCAGCAAAGTTATACTGCCTGAGGTATTGTCTATGTTAAGTACTGTACTGTGATTGTTGCACTGTATCTCATTTCACAGGAGGTCCCAGTGCGGAACCAGACCTGGGGGAAAGTGTGTACTGTGAAGGTAATTCTGATATATCGTGTGGGCTACTAGTGGGAAGAAGGGGTTGCAGTGTCCCAGAGGCTGTGACCAAGTTAGTTTAACTATTGCAAACCCTGACCTCTGGGTGGAGGCACCCGCCATTGGATCCAGGCCCCTCAACCTGTTAGTGGCAAATCAGGCAGGGGTAGTAGCCCCTGGGATAGCGCCATCTGGGGTTACATCTTGGAGGCTCACCGCTGGGATTGTGTGTCCTCTAGTGGCCATATTCTGAACCACTGTTAAGAAAAAATGGGTACCCGACAAAAGTGGCTGTGCCGGCTGGTGGAGTGGTGTACTGGGAGGAGATCGACCCCCAAAATGCTATGCTTATCCTGGACATCCCCTGGGTATCAATGGACACTGTGCAGGGAGTACTTCCAAGGTGGAAGGTTTACAAAACCCTGTGGTGGTGGGTCGGCATGCTAATCTGCTCACCCACACTTTCCTGGCCCTAGTAGAGTTTAAGGATCCCATAGATAGCTCCAAAGTGCCACAGACCATTACCCCAGAGGAGCCCTCACTGCTTGGAGAGTGATAACTAAGGACAGTAAAGACCCGGGAATCAGCCCCACCACTATCTGAAACTTTGAGGAGAAATTTGCTGAATGGTTGCTGGGAGAGGGAAAACTGTGGAGGACTTGAAGAAACTATTCTTGTCACCTGGGGTGTTCCTCCCCAACACCCTCTCCTGCTCCAGTGCCCGTAATGGTGGCTGAACCAATGCAGACTCCTATTTCTGCACCTGCCATTAGTCACGACTCTTACGAAGGTTGAGGATCTTCTGGCACCCTCCCACCCCCAAGGGGAGGATGACTGGGAGACCTGGATGAACTATGTTGCCCCAAGTGCTAGAATGGCAATGCTCAGAAGAGGCAGCGTAAAGAGGGTTAGTGAGAGCCTCCGAGGTCCTGCCCTGGCTACCATCCGTGCTAAACGGGCCAGTAACCCTGAAGCGACTGCACAGGCCTATCTTGAGGCCTTGGAGAATGTGTATGGGAGCCCAGATTCTGGATGAGGACCTATGGTGGAGAGTAAGAAATGCACAACAGTACCAAGGGAGTTGTTGTCTCTGTGTATGTCTCTCGGCTGGAAAAATTGTTGCAAGAATGCCTCAGAAAGGGTAGTTTGCCAGCGATTGAACTGGACGAACCAGACTGGACAGAATCCTTAAGTCTGCCCCTTCTCAGAACTGCTGTTGCTTCAGTTCGCCTGGCAAATCGACTGGAATCCCACCCTCCTATGATGAGTTAATGAGAGAAATCGAGGAGTTGAGAAAAGGCGACCTCGGAGGTACCTGCACCAACAGCTGTGGCTACTGACCAGTGACTGAGGTGACCCATCAAGTGAAGTTCAGGGGCAGAGGTTGACAGTCAATGAGTGCTCTGACAAGGAAAAGATATGCCACAATGGGGCGAACTGTTGAGAGGATCCGGGAATTCAAAACAGTCCTTTATGAAGGCCACGCCTGCAAGTGCAGGGCCCTGACCTATATCCGACTGCATCTGCTATGGGGGTGGGGTACCCACCCATGTATCTCCTGCTGATAACAGCTCCAAACTCAGTTCCTTGACCATGGAAGTGGAGAACTGACGAGATGTCTCCAAATGCTTATCACGCCGCAGACAGAGATGGCACCCAGGTTTCCAGTTAGTAATACCCCACCCTGGCTCCCAGTGTGGCGCCTCGCCAGCTCAAACTCCAGAAAGTATGTTTTGCTATAATTGTGGAAAGATGGGCACATGAAAAGGGAATGCCAGTCCCAAAAGACACTGACAAAGTTGCATATAGGCTACAAGGAGCGCTTGGAGAAGAAATCAGTGGTTAAGAGGTGCACGACATGATCCCAGTGAGGGCACCAAAATGCTAATTCACGCCTTTTGTGGCAAGGTCAGTTGCCCAGGCCCCACTACCGCCTCTCCAGACTGGTCCAGAATAGTGGGTCCTCCATGGAGACCACTGTAAAGGTGAATGGAGTGTCTACAAGAGCTGTATAGACAGTGGCTCCCAAGTGACAATTATGTTCCAGGATTGGTATCAGAAGCATTTGTCAGACGTACCCTTACAACCATTAGAAGGACTGCATATGGGGTTAAGTGAGAAGGCCTACCCTATTACGGGTATATCAGTTGTTGTCTTTCCCCACCTCCGTGGCTGGAGTGGCCGAACAAGTAGAGACCCTAGCCTTAGTGTGTCCCCCACTGGACTGTATGATGGTGTCCCTTTGTTGATTGGAACAAATGCTCATATGTTCGGAAGGCTGGCACAGTTGTGTTATGAAAACAGGGTCAAAGACTAGTAGAGCTTAAGAGTCTGCTTTAATTAAGAAGGCCTATGAGGCACAGAGAGATGCTGAAAAACAGAACCAGAGGAACCGGTCGGAATTGTATGGAAGAAGGATCCTGAGTCTCTGATCCTGGTGCCAAATGCCCAGTGTACCTTACAGGAGAGGTCCGTATCAGAAAGGATGTTAAGAATAAAATATTAATGTTGGATGCACCAGGCGATGGAAAATTGCCAGAGGGACTGCTGGTCAAGCCTAGTATTTTGCCCGCTAGAGCCCATGCTTATGCCAGAAGGGTAATGGTCCAAGTTCATAATGTGTCTGAAAGAGACATTCGCGAAACAGAGGTTGCATCCTGGCTAATGTGCATTGTGCAGACACTGCAGTGCTACCCAGCAGCAAGAGTTCAGGAAGAATGACAGAGTAACGCCTGACTTGTTTGATTTGGCGACTCCCGCTGCCAGCTGAATGGAAAGTGAGGATCAGTGAGAAGCTTGCCCAGAGAGACCAGGTGTTTTCTTTAAAGGAATGGGATGTAGGATGCGTGCAAGGAGCTGGAGCACAATATCCGGCTGCATGACGAAGACCATTTCGTGAGGAGGTCTCGACGCCTGGCACCTGCTGACATAGATGATGTGAGACAGCATCTGCAAGAGAGATGTTAGCTGCTGGTGTAATACAAGATCCAGAAGCCTATGCTTCCCCATTGTGTAGTGAGAAAAAGAATGGAACAGTAAGGATGTGTGTGGATTATCGCACCTAAACCGGCGGACTATCCTGATCAGTACACAATGCCCCGCATTCAGGATGCTTTGGACTGCCTAAACGGGAGCAAGTGGTTCTCTGTGCTGGATCTCCATGATGGGTACTACCAATCCCGATGGCCCCAGAGGACCGTGAGAAGACGGCCTTTATCTGTCCGCTTGCTTCTATGAATTCATGAGGATGCCCTCAAGGATTTCAGGTGCCCCAGCCACTTTTCAACGATTGATGGAGCGTGCAGTGGGGACATGAACTTACTAGAGTGCCTGGTATACCTAGATGATGTTATTGTGTTTGGCAGCTCACTGGAGGAACATGAGAGCAGATTATTTAAGGTATTGGACCGACTGGAGGACTTTGGCCTTAAACTGTCCATTGATAAGTGTCAATTCTTTCAAACATCAGTAAAGTATGTGGACACATAGTATCCACCGAGGAATAGAGACCGACCCAAGTAAAGTTGAGGCCTTGACCACCTGGCCACAGCCCAAAAATCTAAAAGAACTGCAAAGATTCCTGGATTCTGTGGTTATTATCGGCGCTCATCAAGGACTATTCAAGAGTGATCCGCCTTACTTAACCTTACTCAAGGGTATCCCCAACCCACAAAAAATACCAAAAGTCAGCGTCCCTCAAGACTGAAAGAGTGTATTTTCATCCAGTGAAGTATTTGGGGCCCGCTGGACTCCTGATTGTGAGACTGCTTTTCATGAGATCATATATCAACTTACCCATGCTCCAGTGCTGGCCTATGCCGATCCAAGAAAACTTCACGTCCCTGCACACTGATGCTAGCTTGCAAGGGTTGGGGGCTGTGTTGTACCAAGAGCACGAGAATGGCCTGAGACCAGTGGCCTTTGCCAGTAGAAGCCTGACCCCATCCGAAAGAAACTATCCTGTACATAAGTTAGAGTTCTAGCTTTGAAGTGGGCTATTGTTGACCAATTCCATGAGTACTTGTATGGGGCTAAAATACTAGTAAAACTGACAATAATCCTTTGACCTATGTGCAGACCTCAGCTAAGTTGGATGCCACTGGCCATAGGTGGCTTTCTGCATTATCTACATATGACTATCTCTCGAATACCGAGCAGGTCTGAACCACATAGATGCTGATGCTCTCTCCCGGAGGCCTGTTCCCCAGAATGATTGGGTCCGATTGGCAGAACCTGACATTCGGGCACTCTGCCGAAGTTTGACAGGAGGAACAAATGTCCACGGACGCAGTGGACTGCATGGTGGATTGCTTGGGACCCTCTGAGAATTGCATACCTGCTGCTTATTGCCACTTTTCTGCAATAGACATTGGTGGACTGCCTCAGCTGGACAATGACAGTATTACGGGCTCAATCCCGATCCCATGATCAAAGCAGCTTTAGAAGCCCTCTATGCAGGAAAGATGTGTCCAAATTACGCTCCACTGATTTGAGGAACTGCACTGTTATACAAAGAAGGTCCTAAGTTGAAACTGATCAATAAACTGTTATACAGAGAAACAGTAGACAGAGGGACAAGTAGACAAACAACAACTAGTGCTGCCCACTGCCTTCGAGACTCAGTACTGAGGTCCTTGCACAACCACATGGGGCACCTTGGTATAGACAGAACACTTGACTTGGTGAGATCCAGATTCTATTGGCCTAAGATGGGGGCTGATGTGGAGCAACACATTCGAACTTGAGTAGCTGCTACAGAGAAAGCTTTGCCCCAGAGGCTGCCCCTTGTTAACATCACCACCAGTGCACCCATGGAGCTGGTCTGTATTGATTTTCTGAGTTTGGAGTCAGATCAAAGAAATATCAGTAATGTGCTGGTGGTCACTGACCATTTCACGAGATATGCCCAAGCTTTCCCCACCAAAGACCAGAAAGCATCCACTGTGGCCAAAGTACTTGTAGAAAACTTTTTGTTCACTATGGGGCTCCACAAGAATCCATTCTGATCAAGGGAGAGACTTTGAGTCGTCTGATCAAAGAGATGCTTTCTCTGTGGGAGTGCAGAAGTCCAGAACCACTCCTTACCACCCCAGGGGACCCACAGCCTGAACGTTTCAACCGCACTTTGTTAGATATGCTAGGCACCCTGCACCCAAAGGACAAGCCTAGATGGAGCCAACAAATTAGCACCCTGGTACATGCTTATAACTGCACCAAAGTGATGCCACTGGATTCTCCCCTACCGCCTGATGTTTGGAAGAAGCTCGACTACCAGTAGATGTGTGTTTTGGGGTCTCTCCTGATGGGGTTCAAGCTGACAACTATTTACAGTATGTGCAAAGTTAAAGGCCCAGCTAACTCATGCGTACCAACTGGCTCAAACCATGGCTGCCAAAAGAAATCTGGCCAACAAAGAAAGGTATGATAAAAAGGTGAAAGCACAGGAACTCCAGGAGGGAGATCGGGTATTGCTAAGAAATCTGGGACTGCATGGCAAGCACAAGATTGCTGACAGATGGCACCATCTCCCTCACATTGTAGTGGGCAAACTAGATAATCTGCCAGTGTACAAAGTAAGGCCTGAGAATAATTCAAAAGATGTAAAAACAATGCATAGAAATCATTTACTGCCCATTGGACAAATCTTAATTGAGTCTGAGCCCCTAGAAGATGCCCCCTCTGGACCAGTGACTAGAGCTGCTGCTAAGAAAAGATCAAGAAAGTCTGCACCTACAGAAGCAAAGTTAAAGTGTTCCCTCCACAAGTCCCAGTTGAGCATGACTGTCAGTCCATATCGGAAGAAAGTGAGAGTGACTTTGAATACTATCCTTCTTACGAACTGAGTCAATTGTTTCGGGCAATCCCTAGTCAATACTGGAGACAAAGCTGGGCCTTCTGGACTGTCTATGCCCCCAGCTTCATCCCTGGAGCCAATGCTCCCAGAAAGTGAAGTGCAAAGCATCAGATCAGATGAAATGGAATCATTGTGCATGGTTGAACTGTTTGAGCTTTCAGGGGAGGAAAATATAGATTGGGGCAGACTGGTGATACACCCGAACAAGAAGAGTATTTTGAGTGCCCTGACAGTCCACTGCCAGTGTCCGAAAGCTCTCCATGCGAGCCAAATGTTGTGGACTCAGAAACTGTAACTCCTGGAGCTGAAAGTGCCCCAAGTTCTAGCCTCTACCCCATGGAGACTCCCTGACAAGTGAGGACAATGCTGAAAACGAGGCTCAGAGTGCAGAGACTATAACAGTTCCCCCTAGAAAGACTGGTCGAGCTGTAAAGCCTGTGGTGCACCTCAGTTATGATTCACTTGGGAGGCCTGTGGACTTGCCTCTCAATGTTGTCCATAAAGGAGTGTATGTGTCCCCGAGCTCATTGCCCAAACTGAGCATCAGTGCTAACTCCAAGTTACTTGTGTTGCCCTCTAAGTATGGTGCCCTTGCCCCATCCAGCCCCAAGGTAACTGATAGGAAGGGCCCCTCTTCAGGTTTCATGTACAAGAGGTAATAACTTGAGTTATGGTACAATGTGTATGTAATACTGTGTAAAGAGTGACGTACTGCAATGTTTCAGAAATGTGTTCTTGGTAAAATGATATATTGACTGATGATTACATGTGCGAGCCTAATGCAAATGTATGTGGTTGCAGTTGAAACTTATGGGGGTACTTGCTTGACGCGGACGTCAAGCTTTCCCAGGCCAGGAAGGGTGTAACCCCCCTGCAAATGGGGGTTCCCAAAAGACTTCCAGGAGCTTGCTTGAATGCTCCAAGCCTGAATGGTGTTTGGCATTTAAGCCATTTATCAGTGAGTGTTTTTAGAACCTCTGGTACTGTCTCTTTAGAGCTGTCTGCTTGCAGACATAATTAGTTGTATGGGGACTGTGTGTTTCTTTGATTGAGTAGCACTCAAGCTGCTGCCAATTCACTTCATTTTGCAGTCACTAGGAGTGCAAAGGAACCTATCTGAAAGATGTAACTGTTTGCCAGAAATTATTTAGAGTAATAATGAAATTACAGTTTGTCTAACCTGCTTTCTTGCAGTCAGAACTGTTTGCTAGTTCCCCATTCTAGTTTTGAACTGCTGAACTGGACCAATCAGTGTGGGGTAAGCTAGCTCTAAAATGGTGCCTTGACGGATCAGAACTTGACTCATAATCTGAGCCAGCCACAAGAGGATTGTATAGGCAGTGACTCTGGGAGATGTAGTTTAGACTTCAGTGCCTTTTTGGACCAACAGCAGCAGTCTATTGTGAGTGACAGCTAATCCAGTCAAGAACTGGGAGGAACTCAAAGGAAGTGCCCAGTTTTGCGGTTGGAGTTTGAGCTGAGCTTTGGCAGTGAAGAAGGAAGGAGCCCTATGCTTTTTCAGTGTGCAGTTTTAGTCAAAAAAGCGTGTATGGGCCCAAGTTCCGGTCTGCAGCTTGTGTAACAGCTTGTTAGGACTGAATCTCCTGTGAAAAGAATCAAAGGATCTCTGAAGAGTAGAAACCAGGCTCACCCTGTAGAAGACTGGAAGAATTGCTGAAAATTGCACTCGGTCTGTCAGGAACTGAATCTGCTGTGTTCTCCGGGTATTGTGCAGTAATTGCGATCGGGATACAGATGCAGCCTGCCTGGTATAGTGCTTTCTTTTATATGGATGTGAAAGAGGTTTGTGTACCTCAAGTGAGCCCTGCTGACATTGAAGGACCCTATCTTATTTGGAAGTCGTGAGTACTAATTCAGGGTCGCTCCCTGTTAATTACCACATTAAATCCAAATGAAATTACTGTACTGCTGACTGTTTAATTCTCCTTTTCTCTGTGTGAAAGGGCCCTACCAGCTGCCACGGTTTGGACTAGCCACTGGGCTTGGGTACCCAGGGACAGTAACTGATAGGGATAGGCCTGTGCACAGAGCCATAAGTAGATTATTAGAGTGATAAGCTAATTAACCTGATTTCCCCTGTCCTTGTTATATCCCCTAAATAAATCAGAGCTGCTTGTTTCCAGCAAAGTTATACTGCCTGAGGTATTTGTCTATGTTAAAGTACTGTACTGTGATTGTTGCACTGTATCTCATTTCACAGGAGGTCCCAGTGCGGAACCAGACCTGGGGGTAAGTGTGTACTGTGAAGGTAATTCTGATATATCGTGTGGGCTACTAGTGGGAAGAAAGGTTGCAGTGTCCCAGAGGGCTGTGACCAAGTTAGTTTAACTATTGCAAACCCTGACCTCTGGGTGGAGGCACCCGCCATTGGATCCAGGCCTCAACCTGTTAGTGGCAAATCAGGCAGGGGTAGTAGCCCCTGGGATAGCGCCATCTAGGGGTTAACAGGAATCGCTTCCTGCACATTTCACCGTTTCTGTAATGTGCTTTATTAAATACCAGGTGCTCAAGTTAAAATTACATTAATGCACTGTCTTAAAACACAGTACTACTTACAAAAATCAGTAATCTCCTTTTACTAACATACTATTTGCCAGCAGATTAGGCCTTACAGTCTATCGAGTCTGCTCGAACCTTAGCTCCTTAGTTGGGTGCCAAGGCCCTCCCATCCCTTGTGCTCCAGAAACACCTATCATCCATCCCCACCCCTTTTGCTTTGTGTGTTTAAGTGCAGGATTCAAAATTAAACAGAAGGCTAAAGTCAGTCTTTTGACAAAATTAATTTTCTTACTGTGGCCATGCTAGACAGCACTACAGTTGCAATTAAGATGTTAAGGTAGATTATTTAAGGTGGTACTGTACAAATGTGTACTTAAAAGCTGGGTTGGACTAAAAATCAATAGGAAAAATAAAAAAATATGCATTTAACCGAAATGTGCACTTACATGTAGTGCACTTAAGAGGTATACTTAACACTGGATGAAGAGGAAAAAAACAAACAAACAAAAAAAAATCGGGATATGGAAAAATGTGCATTTAAGCGGGATGTGCACTTAAATGGGTCACTAGTATTATTATAATGAGCGGGTCGTCAATTGGCAGGGTGGGGAGACAACTAGCTCGAGGATGTGCACAAATCTGGGACCAAGCACAGCCATGCTAACCTGCCTTGCTATTCATGCAAATCAGCCAATAATAGGTATGCAATGGATCCTTAGTGCCTTGCATGCCCAATGGATTCATTGCATGGGTCCTTTGAATACTGGCAATAGTGCTTTGGTACTATCCATTCTGGTGGCGTGACTTGGAGTCCTGCGGGTGCAGTGTTAGTGATTTAGCACTGGACCAACATGGCCCTGTATTCAGTTGAAAGTGCTGCTGCACTATTTGACTGAATATGGTATCTTCAAGTACCAGGCAGCCGCACGCGTCAATGCAAATGTTTGCATTCCGCTTTGCACATCTTTGAATATCTGGCCCCGATGTTTAGTCTCCTCATTTAAACTTCCATGAGCATTTCTGGCCATCTCCTGCTCTGTCCCTCCTATGTATTGCACATCTCAGTGTGCTTCTTCCACTTGATGTATGCTAATGTACGCTATCAACTAATGGATTGACTGGAGAACTGGAAGGCTAATTTAGTTTTTGTTAACTGGGAAAGGAGAGCTAGAAAACACTTCCTGTTTTTAGCCTCATCCTGGAGGGAAGGGGATACTGATGTAGACCGACTGATATTGAACCAGGATAAGCTGTTGCTGTTTTTTTTTTTTCTATATAGCTTTTTGCCCCCCCTTGGCCACCTGTACCTTTCATCAGGTTCCCCTCTAGCTCTTGACTCTCTCTTCCTCTTCCCCCTCTGGGATCTACAAGGAGCGGGGTTCCAGGGCTCTAGGGACCATCACTTATGGACATGGAGAGACATGGGACTTTGTACTTTTTCTCCCATCCATCTCGGAGCAGTGGTGAACACAGGTGAGGCATGCATATGCTCCTTCCACCCTCCTGACTTAAGTCAGTCCCTCCAGCCCGCTCTTGATTTTGTATCCAGCCTCCACTGGGTGTCAGTTGAGAGTGCGGTGACTAGCCTCCCTGATCCAGGACAGGAGAGCAGCTCAGCGGCTGCTACAATCCTCTCCCAGCCCCCCCCCCCGCCGACCCCCGGTGGCTGTGCTCGCTCTGGAACATGGGTCGCCGGTGTGGTGTGAGGTGTGGTATCCAGTGCCTCAACCCTAGGCACCACTGGGTCGGCGACTCTTGCTGGTTTTTAACACATGGGGAAACTTGGCCTGGACACTATGGGAATTCCTACTCCTTTGAGAAGTGCCATGGGATCTTTAAATGTCCACCTGAACAACCACCAGATCTAGCAAATAGGGTCTCTATTTAATGTCTCATCAGAAGAATGGGATTAAGATGGCGGTCACTGCATCATATGGTGTAGCATCGTGAATTTTACAATATGGACATTCAATAAAGAGTGTGGCCTTGCAATGAAGAATTAATGATGTTGTACACTACTCAAGTTGTTGTACACTTTCTGATGAGATTAGAGATAAAATGGTTATGCCGCATTATTTACAACGGTCATGTTGAAGATTGTCACAAAGTTTTAAACCTGTTAACATACAGGAAACAATTGGGTGAATAGTCCTTTTTTGCATATGCTGCCTCCTGTATTAAGAAAAAAAGTCTTAAAAGACTACTTACCAAAAATCAAAAGAAAAACTAGACATGTATATTTTTTTTATTTTATTTTATTTTTGAAAGTTGGATTTACAACCTTTGAGTCAGGGACTCATTTACAAAGGCACCTCGTTGCAGGAAGGATAGACAAGGTTACAGTGTAAGATACAACAGTGGTAACATACAGGTGCAATACAGATAACAAGAGAACACAATGTAACAGTGGTTTACGGAATAAAGTTACATATAATAAATAGCAATCGTATAAAGTATAACAATAGTAGAAATCACACGCCTGGTCATACAGGAAAAACCTATGTGGAAGGGTGGGGGGGTGGCAGTCCAAAGGACATTGTCAAGACTATGGGCCAGAACGGGAGGGACCCCAACATTAGGTTGATTAAGGGCAACCACAGCTTTGGACGCCAAAGAAGTGGTTATGGAGAGCGACTTTAAAGGGACCAATTTTGGTAGACTTAGTGACTGAGGCCGGGAGGGAGCTGAACCATGTGGTGGTGCAGTAGTGGAAGGACCTATGGGCTAGGGAGGTCTTGGTATGGGGCACCAGAAAGGTGGCCTTAACTGAGCTGTGGGTGGCAACAGATGGGGATGCAAGCCGCAGGGACGCGGTGATACCTGGTGGGGGGAGAGAGTCCTAGCAGAGATTTTTTGGCAAGTAAGCAGGTTTGATAGCACAGCTCCTCCAAGGTGAGCAGGTTGGCAGTGGAATAGAGCAGGCAAGTATGGGTGCGGAGGGTGCGCCAGTCAGGCGCCTACAGGCCTTGTTTATCGAGATCTGGATTCTGGTGAGGGTGGTATTGTCAGCCACAGCGTAGATGGGTAGGCTGCAGTCCAGTAGGACAGGATGGAGGAGTTGATGGCCAGTCAGAGGGCAGTTTGGGGGAGGCAATCTCTGTGGCAATAGAGAAGGCCAATCTGAGAGTTTATGGCTGAGGACAGGGTATTGATGTGGGTGTGGAATGTAAGAGCCGAGTCAAAGGTGATGCCCAGGTACTTGTAGGGCGACACCTGCTCGAGAGGGTGACCATTACTGGGGAGAATGCAGAGGGGGGCATTTTTGGCCTTATTCTGGTGATGCGAAAACAGCACAGATTTGGTTTTTTTTGAGGTTAATGACCAGCCGGTCAAGGAACCACTTTTCGGCTTGGTTGAATGTGTGCTGCAGGGATTCCTGTAGAGATGCAGGGTCAGGGTGGTAGGTAAGGAGAACTGCATCATCGGAATAGAATAGCATATTGCCCGAGCAGGAGCTGGGGAGGGTGTTGAGAAATAGGCTGAACAGAACAGGGCCCAGGATGGAACCCTGTGGGACCCCAGAGCGAATGGGCAGGGTATTGGACAGGGTGCCGTTTACCTTCACACGCTGTGATCTGGTAGAGAGGTAACTGGTGAACTAAGCCAGTGGGCCAGGGGAGAAGCCAAGTTGGTGGAAGGAGTCAAGAAGGAAGGGGTGACAGACAATGTCAAAGGCCTTGGAGGCAATGAACTGCACTACCCATAACATGACCAGAGTCCAGAGTGGAGGTGCTGGGGAACTCCAGGAGGCTGTAGTGGTGCTGTGTCCAGGGTGGAATCCATGTTGTTCCTGACAGCAGGTCATATTTGGCCAGATACTCGGAGAGCTGAATGGCCACTATTTTTCTAGTGCTTTGGAGAGAGCAGGGAGACTGGAGATGGGCCTGAAATTGTTAGGGGAGGTTCTTTCTCCACTGTTATGGATAGGGTGATTTCTGCAATTGTCCAGGCACTGGGAAATTGACCAAGACATAGTGACCGGTTTAAAAGGTTGGTGAGAGGGGCTAGTACAGGTATCTAGGACTAATCGGAGAATCCTGGAGTCTATGGGATCACAGCTGGGGTTGTTGCTAGCTAAGACTTTTACAGATGAGTCCTGGCTTCATGTGGCGATATGGCACGCAGGTAGAAAGGGGGCGATCCGAGGTGGGGGGTAGAGGCAGGGATAGGGTTGAAAAAGTAGTGGGGAGGACAGAGCTTAGATCTGACAAGCCATATTGAGGCACTCACCTCATGCGGGAGGATCAGTAGTGATGGTACCGCCTATGGAGAGTAGTGATGGTGGGGGGTCTTTTCATTGAGCTCTTTCATACTGTCCCAGAAGGCATGGGATGAGCCCTAAGTGGATTCAAGGGTGGCTTGATAATATTTGTCCTTAGCCTAC
Source organism: Neoceratodus forsteri (assembly GCA_016271365.2). Taxonomy (NCBI): domain Eukaryota; kingdom Metazoa; phylum Chordata; order Ceratodontiformes; family Ceratodontidae; genus Neoceratodus; species Neoceratodus forsteri. The sequence goes on along the minus strand of JADMNL010000027.1, from coordinate 283,243,900 downwards.
CTTATAGCCCAGGTGCACTTGTTACATGCTGAATTATAGGCTTGTATGTCAGCCAGTTTGCCTGTCTCAACAGCAATATGCCAGAGATTATCTCTTTGTTTTAGTGTTTGGATGAGGGATTGGGAGATCCATGGGGCATTGTGTTTCTTAGTACGAATTCTGGTCAGGGGGTGAAAAGCTCGCAGGTCTTGCTGAAGGCACTGGAGAAATAGGCTAGGGCAGAGTCAATATCCGTTGTGACTAGGATTGGGGACCAATCAAGCTGAGCTAGATGCGTTTTAGCTTTCTGAGACCCCCGGGGCGAAAGCGCCGGTGCGAGATGACCCGGGACACTGGTTTTGGTGTGAGGGATGACCAGTGACAGAGGACAGGAGAGTGGTCACTAAGAGAATCGGATTGTACATTAGTATCCCTGATTTTATGGGGGTGGTTCAACAGAATTACATCTAGGAGGGTGCTGGAGCTGCCTGACCGGTTAAATCTAGTGGGTGAGGTAACTAGTTGGGTCATATCTAGGGCAGTGAAGGAGTCCCTGATATGGGGCAGTGGTACTCAGCCAATTGACATTAAGGTCACCTAGGATGAGCTGCTCCGTCTTGTGTGGGAATGTGGTGAGGTAATTAATGAGGGGTGGACAGCTGGTCCCTCGGGGTATTATGAGACTGTGAGAAAAGAGGGCCCTGGCTGGGTCAGGGTAACCTTTAGGGTGAGGCTTGGGCACCAAACCGAGCTTGGGGTAGGAAGAGCATGGCCTAAAAAGTGTGTCACGATAAAGACTGTACACCCGCCCCACGCTTGTTTGCTACTGTGTCTTCCTGAACAGAGTCTAGCCAGGAGGAGATAACAAGTCGGGAGTTTTCTCGAGAACCAGGTCTCAACTAGTGCTATAACATCAGGACGGTGTTGTACAGCCCAGCACTGGAGAGTGGCAGATTTTTTTAGGAGGCTGCAAATATTCATGGATGCAATGCTGAGGCCAGTACCAGAGTGGGGTGTGGGGTGGCTAGTTGCCAATGGCCCAAGGTTGGGGTGTATGTTCCTGGTGAGCAGAAGGAGTAGAGCAATTAATCTGATGAGCGGTCTGTGGCAACCAGGACACTTAGCCAGGTACCGATGTGAAGTCCTACTAGTGGGGGTACAAGAGATGGGTAGGGAGTGGAGGGTAGGTATGGCAAGGAAAGGGTGGGCCCAGGGTGTCCCGGGGGGAGAGGGTATTGGTTGGAGGTGGGTGCCATGGAGAAATAGGGGTGTCCAGGGTGGGGGGCAGGTTGGCTGCTGTGGGGTGGTAGAGGTGGGGCGGGGCTCAGGGTGGAAGGTAGGGGGGCAGGATGGGACATGGGCAGAGCAAGAAAGGTAACCATGAGTAGGCTGAGTGTGATAGCTGTGGTGCCCATTGCTATTTCTTATTGGGGGTAAGGGGAATAACTGAACTTCAGTGAGGATGACTGCCGCTGTGGAGTAGTTTTTTTTTTTCCCCTTTTCTTCAGAGTACAATATGCTAAAAGTGAGAACAAGGCAGGGGATAATGGTGATTAGAATAGGAAAAGGCAGAGGCGAGGTTGGAGGATTAATAGGAAAAATAAGGTGCCACTAGTGGCAGATCAGTATTGTGGCATTGTCCTATTTCTCAGGGAAAATTGGGGGGGTTGACAGTGGGAAGAGCATAGCAGGCAGAGTGAGGTATAAGCGTAGCATAGTTGGAGAGGGAAGGGAGGCTAGTGGAATAGCCAGCAGCAAGGGACGATTAAGCTGAGCTGCCTCTAGTGGTGGTAGGATATAGGCTGCAAGTGGAGAAAATCGTGGACTGGTTCAGACAGCAGCTGTTCGGCCCTATATAAAGGCGTGCTCACCAAGGGTGGTGGTGGGGGCGGTGGGGAGCCGACGCAGAGCGTCGGTGGGGCCAAATTCAGTTTGCCTATGACTGTTCAACAGGAGTTGGACTCCTCGGTCATAGCGTTGCAGCAAAATGCCGTACCTTGCAGGCTTCAGAGATGGTTCCGGGTGGAAGTAGTTCTCCAGCCCTCTCGACCTCCTAGGAACCCTTGGAGGATCCAAATGAACAGGCTGTGGAGAACAGGAGAAAAGGTAAGGGCTTTATATGGCTGGCTGGTTGCCAGATAGGTAGGGAAGGGCATGCGCTGGCTAGCTAGTGGGATCGCAAGCGACACAGCCACGTGGATAGTCTCCCAACAGTCTGGAGGTTCTTCAAGTCAGTAAAAACATTGGGTTTCTAATTCTGTTCGAATTAAGGAAATTATGAGAGTTGAGTTGAGACTGCAGTTTTAAGAACTAGCTTTACGCTATAAATTCTTAGCCAGAGATTGTGTAGAAATAGCTAAGTAATTGGCAACTAGAATTGAAGCACCATACTGGAATGCAGTTATTATAATAATTACTAGCTTTCATCTGCATGATTTAGTCGGCTCTAATGTGTGTCTCCTCACATACAAAGAATTGATTAAATCGGTGTGTATGTGAGTTCAGAACTGAGTTAATGTTTGTTAACTTATCATCCTTTGTTTGTAATGTTGTGACAACTTTATGTTCATACAACATTAAACTAATCACTCACTTACTGCTTAGCCAGTGACGTGAAGGTAAGTTGCTATGCTGACGATGGCCGAGGCAGCCATCCAGAAGGGCTACTCACCTGGCTTACCAAAGTAGCAGAGGGTCAGGGGGAACGATTCACTTTACCCAGGCCCATCTATATATGGGGAAAAGGTTAACTCTAAATATGAGTGGACTGGTGACCAGCCCCTGGGCCACAGTGGCATTTGCAGGGTTTTTAACTCGGGATCAGTACCATTGCCCAAGTACTAACTTCTTGACGTGTAATTTACCATCATTTACTTGCCGACAATACAAACTGACTGACAGTAAACTTACTGACATAAATTATACTGTCAAGGTTCAATTCAAACATCAGCTGGCTGGCATATAATATAAACATCAGCTGCGATGAGTGAGACTGTTAAATGGTACAATGCAACAAAGCGGCATAGGTGTAGCAACAACATTGTTGAGTTTTTCCTCCACACACAAACCGCGACAACAAGCAGTGGAACAACCTGCTGCAGTATGCTTATGCAGTTCTTGGCACCTACATTAATCACTTCCCAACTCTCTATTTCAACCCCTCCTGCCCGCACCATGACTCACTTTTGATGTCTCTCTCTACGCACTAGTAACCACAGAAGGAGTCCTTGTTCTGGTCTCACACTCTCACTGCTTTCCTCTCTGTATCTGGCTGCTCTTCGTTTCCTTGTGCCCATTTCCCTCTCTCTCTGTAGGTGTATGATGCACTACAGACAGCTGAAATGCTGTCAAGTGCACGGGCTGTACTGGTCTTTGTCTGTAGATGTGTGGCTTTGCTGCTCCGCTATGGCAAGTGCATATCAGCTGTTCCTAGTCAGATGGTAACATTATGTAAATGGGGAGCACTGTGAGCTGTGTAATGGCAGCAATGTCGGAAAGTTTTCTTTACTTTTCCTCTCACAAGAATTTCTTTATCTGCTGAGTGATAATACACATATTGCTTAAGACTATACAATTGGTGTAACAGAATACACAATTCTTCTATACCTTGTAAGTTACATAGCTTGTAAGTTACACTGTAGTTTGTTCACTAATAGAGAACAAAAATGTCAGTGTCAGTGTGTGTGTGTGTCGGGAGAATGTTCATCGGTAATACAGTAATAGCAGGAAGATTAAATTCAGGAAATAAAAGATGGGACTTTTGCCATCGGGAGATCAAACTAGACCCTTTAACTCATAGGGGGGTAATGCTCTTATTGGGCCCTATGCACAAACCAGCGCAGGACGTGTAGATGTGCACAGTAGATGCATGGTGGCGATATGTGTGAAAATGCCATACACCAGTGCACCACTGCATGCACCAAAGGAGCACGCAGCATCGCGCAGTGGTGCTGTGTGCACCCACATGCCGCCACCATACGGCCCACAGAGGGGGGCATGGCCACACACGGCCATGCTCAGCAGCATCCAACACACATGCACGATGGCACATACGTTGAAAGGATGCATGGGACAGAGTGCACACACGTACGCTAGCTGGAGAGTTGACGTACAGGGGCACGTAGGTAGGCTGTAGTGGTCAGCGGGCAACTGCAATGCTGGTAACACAGCCCCCCATAGCAGCAGTGGCATAACTGGGGGAAGCAGTGGTTGGGGCTGTGGTGGGGTGCAGCACAGTGCCCCTGGATGCCTGCCATGTGTAACTCATGCATGTATGTACACATGTACCTGTATGCTGTATACTGTACCCGATGCATGTATGTACACATGTACCTGTATGTTGTATACTGTACCCGATGCATGTATGAACTGCACATCATAGCAACTGTACTATACATGCACTGTACCCATCCCCCAGGACACAGCTGGAAATGAGTATATGCCCAGTATGGGCTCCTAGTGAAACATGTCAATAAAAAGAAAATACATATGTGCCCCTGCAGAACACACCGGACAGCACACACAACAGACACTAACAGGTCTACAGTAACACAGCAAAAGCAGCAGGCACTGGCCACTGCAACAGTGGGATGCACAGGTGCTGGCAAGCAATGTATGGACAATGATGAAGTGAAGCCCCACCCCCCACCACACCAGCGAACTGCCACAGAGTGGCAAATCCGCCGCAGCGGCCCCTCAAATCCACCTGGCGAATGGCACCATGCCCACGGACGCTGACCGCTGCCAGCTCTTGTGGCATCGCTCCACTGCAGAACACCCAGCCCCCCCGGAGTCAATGAACACAGAGATGCTGAGCGTCACAATGCTTTACTGCGCAACACAGACACAAGATACAAGCATCACCACGGGCATGGATGGCACGTACAATACAACAAGGCAACATCAACCAAAGGTACACTGAACATGTCCAATAATGTGCAGCACCCATGCGCCAGGCGACAACCATGGCCTTGCGTCACTGGCCACAATACATTTGGCCTGGCAGAACATCTGTCCCTCAGTCATCCACAGCGACCTCCTCCCCCAACAATGTGCTTGAGGTTGAGGCTGAGTCCCACCCCAGCACGTCCAGGATGAAGCGCCGCACAGGGCCCCAGTGGCGCTGCAAACGAAGAGAAGGACTGCTGTCAGTTACATGCCAAAGCAAGACCCACTGGCATGCAGGCACGAGTGAAGTGCAGTGGGGAGGACTCTGAGACGGAAGACACACCTGTTAGGGGACCACCACCTTCCACAAATCAGTGGTGTCTGACTTATAGACAACACCGTCCTCCACATCCCACCATCTGGAGAAGTGGCCTGGGACCTGCAGTTGCTGCCTCCTGTCCTCACCTGAGGGGACCACACTATGCAAGGTGCTCCATTCGGCTGCTCCACCCTGATGAACTTGAGCCCTTCGCGCCAGTCCACGATGGTCCTGGAAAGGAGTGGAGCAGGTGAGCAACATGTGATGCCTGCTGAACAACCCCACCCATGCCCTGCCACCAACAGACACCATGTCCATGATACTCTCCAGCCTATGGCACACAATAGGCCACAGGGTCCCCCCTCTGTGGTGCTTCAGTGAAGTTGTCCTCTGATGTACTCATAGGCATCTGGGAAACAGAGAACACCGCTGCCTGACCGCCACTGCCACGACCCGCCCTGCCATAACTCCATTTGCCTGCAGTGCATGTACCAACCATGTGCCTAGTGTGGTCACCACATGCAGGGACAAAGTGCACGTGACACCAGCAACATCCACATAAGGCTGCACATCCATGACCCACTGTGGAGAACATCCTGTGACCGCGATGGTGCAACTTCACGGGGGCGCTGTAGGACAATGGGGATGTGTCCAGAACTGCTGCCGAATTACTACTGCACAATGTGGTGCATGTGAGGTACAGGCATCCACAGCAGCGGGACCGTGTGTTCTAGCCACGCCTGGCCCATGACTGCACACCTGTGCAATATGGTCCGGGACAGCATTGCACTGAAGACCTGGCACTCCATGGCGATGAGTGAGGAGATAAAGGTGATGTGCCCACTGGCCTACTATGCGTTGGGGTCATTCCAGCGTGTTGCCAGTGATGCTGTGGATGTGAGCCAGTCATTGGTGTCTAGGGCACTGGCACAGGTGACGAACGCCCTGCTGGCCCATACATAGGCCCATATCAGGTTTCCCCATGAGCGATATGGAGGTCTGTGCCACCAAGCAGGCATTCTATGCCCTGCATGGCATGCCCAATGTCTGTGGGGTGGTGGATGGCACACACATTGCCATCCTGACACCCTCCATCAGTGAAGAGGTATACAGGAGCAAGAAAGGAGTCCACAGTGTAAGTTGCCAGGTGGTCTGTGACACCACTGGCGTGTTCACCAATGTGTCTGCCATGTTCCCCAGCTCATGCCATGATGCATGCATCCTGTAGCCTGGGCTCCATGCTTCACACAGGCTATCTTGACAGCTGGCTGTTGGATGAGCAGGATGCAGCCGTGGGCAGGGAGGTATGGATGCCCATTACTGACCATTTTGCCTTTCCTCCACAGGTGACAGAAGATACCCCCTACGTCCATATCTGATGACACCAATCCTTGCCCCGACATTGGCCGCTGAGGAGGTGTACAAATGGCACACAGACGGATGAGGGGCATCGTGGAGAGAAGCATTTGCCTCCTGAAGATGCACCTTCACTGTCTGGACCACACCGGGGGGATTATCATGCTGGTGCCGGGCCGTGCCTGCAGAGTATTCAGCGTGCACAACATGGTGCTGTGCCATGGCCTGCAAGTGCCGAAGTTCCGTCCGACGGACCACCCACAGAAGTTGCCAGGCATGGAGCCATGGACAGGAGCAGCAGGGTGCCTGGCATGTGCTGCATTTGTGTAGAGCATGTTCCAGTGATAGCTGCGTCTAGGGACCATCGCGGCACTGCTGGAGGCGCTGCCAGCTGAGTGGCATGTTGGGGGCAAGGAGTGCACCAGTTACCAGTGAGCAGCCTTGCACCTTGCTGTGTGAGACACCCTGCAACATCCGGCATGTGCATGATGATGATGTGACTGAGGGTGGCCGGGGCCGGTAGCACTGCCCAGCCCCCCGCACACATGCTGCACCCCATGGCCATCACCCTGGCATGTGCTGCCATCCCTATCCCACAGGGCCATGGCTGGCATTTGGTGACAGTGCATATGATACACTGTGTGAAGCCCCTATACCACAGCAAGGTAGCCAGTCCCACACAGGGTCAGTAATGGTGGCACAGTTACATAGTATTTGATAGACCTGGTCCCAGACTTGTGCTCATGTCTGCATGCTGTGCCATCCGGTTCATCGTATGACTGTGCGGCCACCTGTGCCACCCCCACCCTGTGTGCATGTGCCATGTGTGTCCTGGCAAGCCATATGGTGATGCCTGCAGCCTGGCGGAGGCCCGTGTGCCATGGCACCTTACCGCCCTGAGGACCCTGCCACCGCGGCCTCGCCGCCTGCTGCCTTGGACCACAGCGGACCCCTATGCACTGTTACCACCCAGCTATCCCTGCTGTGTGCAGGTCATGTCAGTGTCCTGTGTGTCAGCATCCTGCATGTCAGCATTTGACAGTTCCTCAGCCCCCCATCAGGACTATCATCTGTGACCGCTGTGTCCACCTGCTGGCATGCCGGCAGTGTACACTGCTGCACTGTGCCGCCATCGTGTTCCCCCAGGGTGTGTGCATATGGGACACATAGTGGGGCAGTGGCTGTGGCCAGTAGTGCCAGTATCCATTCCTGTGTGCTGCTGATCGCTGATGTCACAACCATGTCACACCACGCCTATCAGCTCCACCTGTGCCTATGTATGCTGGCACTGGGCCTACAGCCTGTCAAGCTCCAATTGTCGGAGCTCCCTGTACTGGAGGTCCAGGCTGGTATGGCTGTGCCCCTGCCATGTGCGTCCCACTAGTCTGCTGGATGGGCCCCTCGTCACTGCTGCCAGTGGCTGAGTGCCCTGCCCTGCCACCTCCCCCTCCGACCGCTGTGGCATGGGGTGGCTGGGCAGCCCGGTACACCGGCCAGCTGTAGCATGGATACACTGTTCCACTGGGTCAGTGTGATGCCTGGTGCTAGGGCGCTCCTCCTTCTCCACCCTGCCGGTGTGCTCGATTGCCACCCCCTATGCCCCAGGTACCCACTTGTGCTCGCCACCTCCTGCCTGTCACCTCGTCATTCCACATCAGCTGACTGAGCTTGGCTGGTGGGTGCTGCGCTGGCTGGGGGTCATCCAACCCTGGCTGCATCTGTGGAATCAACACACGTCCATTACCCACGCAGTTTGTCATGTCACACTGTACACCACACAGGGTGTGTGCCACCTACCTGCCAGTGTGTCACGCCATCGCACTCCCCATGGACGCTGACAGCAGTGAGCGTGTCTGCCACCATGTGCTCCACGGGGGTCAGCTGGCTGTCCGGGGAGGGTGAGCCACCACCTGCCTCTCTGTGTGCGTGTCCCGCCACCACCTACTGCTTCATGGTGGGCCACAGGTCCGCCATTTGTGTTTAATGACAGACAGTGTTCGGGCCTCTGATACGCGCGCATTCACGGCAGCCTGTATGTCGAACCACAGCCACGCTTTCACCTCAGGGGGATTGTCAGGGACTGTGCCCCATACAGCTTGCCATGGTGGGCATGGATCTTGCTCACCATGGCAGCCTCCTGTGCCCCTGTGAAGTTGGTTGAGCATGACCAGCTCCCGCCGCCACTGCGGGCACCACCAGGTGCCTGTCCGCCTGCCTGGCCTGGACCCTCGAGCTGTGCCGGGGTGTGTGTACTTCTCTCCATGGCACAGCATCTTTCTGCTATTGTGGGTGCGCTTGCCCACCTTCACTTCCGCACTGGTGCATGGGGCGGAATGCTTGCCCTTATTTGACGGGGTCAAGGGGTGGAATCACATCTCCTGGGCCTGCCTGTTCTGTCTATGCGCTCCACTCTGTGTCCACCATGTTAACATCCCCTAGGTCTGCGTGTTATGCATGGGCTGTTATGCATTCCATGTTGTGCCGGTGCGAACATGCGCATCAAGGAAATGTTGCAATTTCGCACTAATTACACACCTTCATGCATAGCGCCCATTATGTGTTCCAATTTCTTGCCTCCTATGTTCACTTTGTGTTTTTTTGAATAACTGTAAATAAAGCCGTGACCTTTCAGTGATGTCTTGGGGTCTGTCATTTAACCCTCTGGAAGGAACGTATTGTATAAATTCACTCCCACATTCTCCATAACAAGTGCAATGTCATTTTAATAACAGATATTGGACCTCAACAGGATGTTAAGAGAGTAGCACTGAAAATTACAGGCTTCCCTTCCTCTTATTTTTGGAGCAGTAATTTAATATTTTAAAGCTATCAACTTGTCAAGGTGGATTTATTGTTATTAATAATAGCTATTTGCCATGTTCCACCCCTCTTTTCTGCTACTTAAATTACAGTGCTGTACAGTTAGTGTCACAATAAAGGTTTGGCTCCCAGCCAAGTTGTTGCTTGTAGTTTGAATGCAAAAAGCAACTGGCACTGTTCCCACACAGACATTAAAATTGGAGTCAGAGGCATAACAGATGCAAAACAAAACATGAGGTCGCTCGCGGGGATTATATAAAAACGATTAAAACAAATTACCAGTTATGTTAATGTTGCTCCTGCGTACATGTGGAATGATTACAAATCCACGCAGTAGTCTTTAAAAGACCATAAGAAGGCCCTTAAGGTCCTCTTGAGGTTTTTGACAGAAGTGTTTTATTAGGGGGAATTCCTGAGCATCAGTACAGTGTGTGGTACACCATGACAAAGAAAGAAATGAGGCTATTTCTAGGAGAAGCACATATTCTGTTAATTAATGCATAGCCCTTATGTGATGTTTTAATTTTTTTTTTTTTTAATCCAATGAAAAATCAGTGACGCAAGTTTTCGTTCATGTGCATAAACAGTAGAACAGTGGGCGGCAGATGGCAAGGCCAACTGATAGTCTTATATCGATAACTGCTCCTGGAGGTCATTAAAGGAGAATAGTCACCACTTACAGTCCCACACCCAACTGTAGCGCTGATCCCAATTTGCACTTTGTGTGCAATAAATAAATAAATAAAATACTGTTTACTGCCGTATAATAGATTGCATCAGGTGGATTCTGCTGACTCTCAAGTCAACATTTGCTGTAACCAGAAATCCCAGAATTCCTTGCAGCTGGTGTCAGTGCTGGGCTGCAGCAGTGGGAGATTCAATAACCTGCAGTGCAAGTTAGAGCTTTAGTAAGATCAGATGTGTGCCAGTCCCGCTGTTCTCCTGCGGCTAAGTACTGTACAGTCCTCTGTGACTAACAAAACAAGCATTTGTCAATGCTGAGAGTTTGCTGTTGGTATTGCTCTTGTACATGCCTCCAATATTTTTCTCTGTATAGTCCTCTGTCTTGCATTTTAAGGGTGGGTGTTACGGTTGGAAACCCTAATGCCCCGGGCATCTTTAGTATTTTTGCTCCAAATTTTCAACATGGGCTTTCTGGGACACCACCTCATGAACAGCGCCAGTATCATTTTGTTACTCAATCCCAAAAGGTGATTTTGCTCAGCGAGTATGCCATTCGGCACCACAGGTGCGAACACACATTTCGGGCAGAATGTGAAAAATGACAGTTATACTGTTCATGAGGAGGTGTGAAGAAATGGCAATGATGAAAATCTGGAGTGAAAATATGAAAAAGTGGCAAAGTTACAAACATGCGTAGAAACTGCGTAACGCACGCTCGTAGCGCAGTCATTTTTTGGAATGTTTTCACCAAATTTTCAATATGGCCTATCTGGGACCTCCCCTCATGAACAGTGGCACTGGAATTTTGTTAATCTGTCCCGAAAGTTGATTTCGCACAGCGACCGTGCCATTCCGCGGCATAGGTACAAAAACACGTTTTGGGAAGGATCAAAAAAAAAAACAGCTGTGCTGGTCATAAGGGGGGTGTGAAAAAATGGCAATGTTAGAAATTTGGAGTGAATATCTTATAAATTGATGGCGTTATGGTGTGCTTAGAAACACTAAATGAATGACTCATAATACGGTCATTTTGGGATTTTTACCATATTTGCAACAAGGGCTTTTGGGTCCCCACATCATGAACAGTGGCACTGCCATTTCATTATTGGTCCTGAAAGGTGATTCCGCACAGTGACTGCGAAATCACCTTTTGGGACTGAGAAACGAAATGACAGTGACTGTGTTCATGAGGTGGGGTCCCAAGAACCCCATGTTAAAAATTTGGGATCAAAACTCCCAAAAATGGCTGAGATATCAACCTAAATTGACCTCCCCCCCTCCATTCACTGCCATTATAGGACTTACCGTCATTTTTTCAGTTTGCGGTCGGCTTTTGAAGAGTGCAGACGTGTTCCCGGTCCACTGAAGATCGCTGCTCCCAACCTCCGGAGGTAAATATGGTGAGGGGGTGTGCGGGGAAGTGGGGTGTGCAGAGGGAGAGTGTGGGTTGGGGAAGGGGCGGCGAGAACTACAAGGATCATTTCTTTCTTTTCAGGTTTAAAAATAAAAAATAAAAATAAAAAAAAGACTTTGTGGGTCTGTTTTCTTTTTTTACAGTAAAGCGATGGATGTTGGCATGCTGGGGTGGGCTCCCAGTGTGCCAGTTCAATGCCGACCTGGGAACTGGGCACTACGAGGTCGGAGAATATGGGGGGGGGGAGGGTGCATCCGACACTGGGAGTAGACATCTTGGTGTCAGAACCATGAGGGACCGTTTTCTTTCTTTTCAGGTTTAAAAATAATAAAAAAAAAAAAAAAAAAAACCATTTTGAGGGTCTGTTTTCCTTTTTTACAGTAAAACGATGGATGTTGGCACACTGGGGTGGGCTCCCAGTGTTCAGATCAATGCCGACCGAGTTGGGCACCCAGGTCGGACAATATGTGTGGGGGGCGCATCCAACACCAGGAGTAGGCATCTCGGTGTCAGAACCAGTTTACCAAAGGGGGGACAGGCCACACGGGATGGAGCACCCCGGTGTTGGCAGGCGGGGGGGGTTCGCCATCACGATGGCAGAGAGCGGGACGTGGAGGAGGCAGGCGAGGAAAGTGCCTCCACCCAGCCAGTGCAATTGATTGCGCTTACTGTAGTGCCTTCGGGCATGCAATACCCCCAGCCCATATGGAGCTTAAGCTGTGGCCTGCTACACACAGCTGGGAGAAACTTTAACACAGCAGAGAGCGGGACGTCAAGACGCAAACAGCTGTTTGCTCTGCGGTGACCTGCAGATGAAAGGAAAAAGCCGGCTCCTGATTGGCGCGGCTTTTTCTTCTCATGTGCAGACCACTGCAGGCAAAACAGTGTCAGAACCTGCCTGGCTGAGGACTGGTGTGATACTGTCATGCCCCTTGCAAAGCACCCTGCACTGGGCAGACAGTGTCACACCCCTCAAAGCCTACTCTCCCAAGGAGTTCGATGTGCACGTGCAAACTCAATAATGACAGAAATTAAAAGACAAAATAAACTCATAAATATGAAAATTCTGATAATTTATCGTGGGTGCACAACTATTAAGCAGAGTGAAATTATTACTTTATTTTTCGTATTTTTTTTTCTCTTAGGCAATAAGGTGAACCCACATCCTTTATAGTACTGTAGCCTGCAAATACAGACACTATTCCCATCTGAAATCAGATGTAGACCTACCAAAAGGAACATCTTCACCATAAGAACAAAATTAGTTCATTATCTAGTTAATAATCTTCCAGTACATTTACACCTATCAGTTAAAGATCAAATGTAACAATCCCTAAAAAAACACCCACAGTATGCTCCCAGAAGCTATTATTAGGTGTTCTTGCAGTTTGACAAGAAATTAGTTAACACCTCTTAAAACTTAATTTTCATTCTTTTCCAGGGCTGTGAACCACAATCACCTGCTTTGTTTTTCAGATGCTGCTCTGAGCCGACTGATGCTTCTGACATCATTCTTGCCTCTGAACATTTAGCGGCAGACTTGATCAGCTGTCAAAGTGCCAAAACCACAGTTTACCTAGTGCTACTAAACTGACCATTTATAATAACATTTTGTGTCAGACGGGCGTGTGCCTCAGTGAGATTTAAGTTAGATGTGCAGTGAATATTCATGTGTAGTCCTACTGCTGTTAAAGCTGCTTTATACCTTTCTTCGTGCTATCTGCGTTAGAGCCGCTTTGTGCTGCGGTGACACGGAGCTTCATCTGTGACATGCTCGAGGTGCTTTTCCCTACATCTCCCTTTTGTAATTTAACATGAATTCAATCACTGTGCGATTGTTGTACTTCAGTTACAGCTCATATTTGCCTGTATCACATTTTTTATTACTTGGGCAATATTACTTTTCTCTTTTATGCTCTGCATAGTAACTTTGCTCTAGCGTCTCCTCCTTACTAAAGTACTATATGCATTTTATTTATTTATTTGAACAGCAGTTTTGAAAACCTTTGAGCCAGAGGCTCATTTACAAAGTACCTTGTCACAAAAGGCAGATCACAGTACAACAGCATGTAAACAGTAGCATAGTACAAAACAATGAGTAGTACATCAAGTTGATACAACAGAGGAAGGCAAACAATAATATCGTGAGGCACTCTAACTTCAATAGTTATAAGCAGCTTACAAGTGGCATTGTCATATTGTTAGTGCCAGGCTGAGTAGCAATTACAGCTATAAATATTAATTAGGTGATTTCGAAGGGAGTATTTGAAGCAGGATATAGAAGGGGCATCAGAGATGGATGGGGGTAAAGTGTTGAACCAGGAAGGGGCTCTGTAGCAGTAGGCTCTTTGACCGTGCGCGGTCCTAGCCCTAGGGATGGATAGGGTGGTTTTGTCAGAGGAACGGGTATGCACTTGAGAGTTTGCACGTTGGGTGGTGGCCATCAGACCTGGAGGGGATAGCCCAAGAAGAGTTTTTTAGTTATGATACAGGTCTGATATTTAACCGTTCATCAAGGTCAAGCAGTACGGCTTTCGCATATAACTGACAGGTGTGCGTTAACCTGGGGGGCCCCAGTGATTAGCCTACAGGCTTTGTTTAGTATGGTGTGAATTTTGTTGAGAGCGGTCTGATCAGCAGCGCCATACACAGGCAGCCCATAGTCCACCAGTGACAGGATGGATGAGGTGACTGCGAGTCGAAGAGCCTCGGGGGGGGAGACAATTTTTGTGCCGGTGTAATATGCCTAGTTGGATATTTGCAGCTGTGGCAAGGGCTGATATGTGGCCATGGAAGGAGAGAGAGGGGTCAAAGTAGATTCTAAGGTATTTATAGGAGCAGACTTGCTCAAGCATGAGCTCGGAGCTTGAGTGTATGAGGAGCTTAAAGTTGCACAACTTGTTTTGTGGGTGAGCAAAGACCATGGTTTTAGTTTTTTTGAGATTTATTGCTAGCCTATGTTCCTTGAACCATTCCTTGGCTTCATTAAAGGATCTTTGCAGGGAGTCTTGGAGAGTGATAGGGTTATGATCAGCGGCAAAGATGACGGGGTCATCCGCATACAGTAATATATTACCACTACAGGAACCTGGAAGTGAGTTAAGATAAAGGGAGAAGAGTAGGGGTCCAAGGATGGAGCCCTGGGGAACGCCGGAGAGGATGGGATGGATGTCAGAGAGAGCCCCGCCAATTTTTACGTGCTGTGAGCAGGCTGACAGATAGCTGGTGCACCAGGAGATAGGCTCAGTGGCAAAGCCAGGGTAAGTGAGGGCATCCAGAAGGAGGGGATGGGAGACGGTGTTGAATGCTTTTGAAAGGTCTACTAACACAGCAGCAGCCAGGGAGCCCTGGTCTAGGGAGGAGTGGAGGAAATTAGAGAATTCTAGGAGGGCAGTAGTGGTACTTTGGCCAGCATGGAAACTGTGCTGTTCTGGGCAGAGAATGTCATAGTTGGAGAGGTAGTCAGTAATTTGGGAGGCCACAACTTTTTCCAGGGCTTTGGAAAGAGGGGAGAGAATGGAGATAGGCCTGTAATTTCCGGCCATAGACCTGTCTCCACCTTTAAGAATGGGTGTGACTGTGGCAATTTTCCAGATTGACAGGAATTGCCCCAGGCAGAAGGATTTATTGAGGAGGTTGGTAATCGGCGTAAGGACCAGATCTAGAACTTCTCGAAGGATACAGGGGGCAGGGTGTCACTATCCGTACTATTGCTCCTACGGGCATTGACTAGGTGAGGTCTGAGTTCTTGGGCAGTGACCTGGCGGAGGTGAAAGTAACGGGCAATAAAGACTATTGCAGGTGAGGGGTTGAAGAAATCCTTGGGAGGATAGGGCTAAGATCCGTAAAGGAGGTGTTGAGGCAGTTAGCAACAAGGGCAGGATTGGAGGAGATAGAGCCATTGATGCTGATCTGGGGGGCGCATACTTCCCTTTAACTGTTTGATACTATCCCAGAAGGTTCTAGGATTCCCCAAGAGGAGTGGCGAGGCCCAATAGTGTTCAGCCTTGGCCTTTCTGATGGCCCACGTACACTTATTTCTGGCAGCCACATACACCTGTCTATCGCTAGGCTGGCCTGTTTCAGTAGCACGGTGCCATAGATTATCCCTATGTCTGAGTTGTTGGATCAGGGCTGGGGTCACCCAAGGAGCATTTTGCACCTTGGAGCGGCAGACTGTCAGAGGAGCGAAGATATCACAGGCTTTATTGAATGACTGGATAAAGAAGGTTAGAGCTGTATCAGTGTTGGGGGCATACTGTATAGGAAACCAATCAATTTGGGATAGAAGTTCCTTGAGTTTCTTCTGGCCACCTGGCTTCAGGCGCCGGGAAAGGACTGTGCTGATGATTTGGATACTATGGAAGTCCAGTGAAAAAGTACGTGCGAGTGATCGCTAAGCGAGTCGGGAAGGACTTGGATGTCAGTGATCCGATTAGGGCGATTGGAGAGGACCACATCAAGAAGAGTACTAGTGCCTCTCTTTGGGTCATATCGACTGCAGCAAAGAAGACACGGGCAGAGGAGGAAGAAGGGCTAAGCTAATTGATGTTAAGGTCACTCACTAGTATTTGGTCCGAGGGGTGGGGCAGCGAGGAAAGGTATTCCGTAAGGGAGGCTAGAGCCGGGGTTTGGTTTCTAGGGGGTATGTAGGCTGTTGATAGATAGAGCGAGCCCTTTAACAGGTTGGGGGTCAGCGCCTGAGCCCCAGAGTCGAGGGTAGGAGCTGGTAGGGCAAGTCCAGGAGGCTTCTTTAATGTAGATGGCACAGCCACCACCCTGTTTACCAGCCCGGTCAGCCCAGAAGAGGAAGTATCCAGGAAGGGAGACAAAGGAGTCAGGGGTGGATTTTGTCAGCCAGGTCTCAGCCAAGGAAATGATGTCTGGATTATGAGAGTTGACCCAGCACTGGAGTGAGTCAAATTTTTCATGAGGCTACAGATGTTCATGGAGACCAGAGTCCAGAATGGCCTATGGCAGGGTTGTAGTGAACAGGGCCAGGGTTGGGGTGAATGTTACCTGACAAGAGGGTAGCATAACTAACACCCTGGTCAGGTGGTCAGGAGAAAGGTATTTCTATGACAGATACGGGAGGGGGGAGGGGAGTTTCCATATACAGGGAGTGGGCAGAGTAGCACAGGATGGGAAAGCAAGAATGATAAGTCTTACATGTGCGTCAGAGGTGGGAGCTAGGCGGAGGCTGCTGGGTGGGTATGGTGCACAGCAGCACCCAGTGGCTGCCAGGTGCCCAAGAGCCAGCACAGATACATAGGAGGGGTCCAGCACCAGCCCAGAAAGGGGTCCAGCCACATGGCTTGTTTGCAATAGTACTGAGATAGTTGGGTATGACAATGGTAGTAGACATAGGCTAAGCATGAGGCATATCCAGAGGTGAGTGGCATGCATAATGCTAAAGAGCTAAAACAGATATGGAAAAAGGAAGTGGAGGCGGATTACCTGAGACCGTTAGTGCCACTTTGGTTCAGTGGTAGTGACACCGCCTCTCGTATACAGGGTACCAGGTTCAAGACTCATCCCAGGTATTAGGAGAAAGGACCAGGGGAGGGGTCAAGGCAGTCTGTGTCCGAGCACTGGGGCAGTAGAGGTTGGACCTAAAAATAAGGAGCTCAGTAGCGACTCCTTGTGGTCAGCTGTAACAGGCTGGGGTCGTATCCGGGGCCCAGATGGGGTAGCAGTTATAGGTTTGACAGAAGGCTGAAAGGCAAAGGAGAGTAGAGGCCAAGGGAGGGGAGAATGCTGCAGGCAGGTGGGGAGAACCAGCAGGTTTGCTAGGTGGCTGAAGAGGTGAAGGGAGTATTGGCCAGGGAGGACATACCTCTCAAGTGTCCCTGATTTTGCCTCAAAATTTTACTTTGTCCCTCCTAAAATTTGTGTTTTTGTGGCTAAACAGTGGGGACTGTAAGCACAAAATAATGCCAATCATTAAAGTTACAGACTTGTTCTTCTTTACAAAATGCATTTTGCACTAAGCCCCATATTCTGCCAGCTTTCTGGGTGGATAGCTCTAATTTTGAAGATGTGTCCCTGATTTTGGTCCTTTGTCCCTGATTATTTTAAGCCTTGTCCCTGATTTATAAGGCAGGAGGTTGAGAGGTATGGAGGGGGGAGAGATGCTGTAGGTAAGTGAGGAGAGCCAGCCAGAGGGCACAGGTGCTATCAGAGCTGGAAATAAAGTGAGAGATCGCTGAGTCCCTCTGGTGGTCAGCAGTTATAACCTGCAAATGGGAAAGTGGGGAGATAGAATTTCGGTGGCAGGAAATGATGTCACAGGGGAGGCTCTATAAATTAAACACGGTGGGTGGGGCAGACGACGAAAAGCATCGTCGGGCTAGCACCCCACGGCAGGAGGGTGGTAGAGGTGCTCTTTACCTCTTCGGCTGTTTCGTCAAAAGCGCTGAAATTCATGTGTCTGTGCTGTTTAATGCTTCACTGATCAGTCTTGAATACCTGTCTGTTTGCCTATATTTGTCAATATCTTTTTATTTGATTTTTCTTTAAAAGAAAACAAAATTACAGATAGTACTGATATTAGATAGGATAGTAACAATTATCCAGTTACAGAACATATAATAAATCTTATTGGAGAACAGCCTCAAAGTTCTATCATTTGCATCCTAATCTAAGGTGATAAATTAATCAATATGCTGTAACGAAGGATTGTCACCTCTTATATATTCTAGTATCAACCACTCTACTGATATTGCGGGTATTAGAAATGCATATGGAATTTTACATTTATGCAATCAGAAGATGCAATCAAACACGTATTACCTAGAAGTTGCATAGTAATTCTCTATACTTATCTAAATATTATGTGATTAACATTCCCCTGTTATTCTTCTCAGAGGTAACATTCATTCTTTAGTGAAGGAAAGAAAAAGTTAAGCTAAGGCGGAAATAAGAAGATGAGTGAAAGAGAAAATACAAATGGCTAACCTGAGTTTCAATCTTTCTCTGAAACAGAAACAAATATGTAGCATGAGGAACCAAATCATTGTTCTGTTGCTAATTACATAAGTGTTATGTGAATAAAACTATCTGCCAGTAAGATATGAATATATTGTTCCCATTTACTTTCAAAGACATGTTTCTGCCCTATTATAGAGTGTGCTATCTTTTCTAGCGTAAGATTTCAGGCATTCATTCCTCCATTCCGACAAAGAAGGTGTTTTATCATCAACCCAATTTCTAAGAATGACTTTTTTAACTGAAGCTGATATGACTTGAACAGTGTATTTGTGTTCTTTAGTCCAAAGAAGAGCATTTTCAAAATGTCCTATAAGACAAGCTTCCATATTTAGTTTGTTCTGAAGTTCTGGTATATCATCAAATAGTCTGATAATGCTCTGCCATAAGTTTTGGATTTTGTCGCATTGCCAGAACATATGAATTAAGTTAGCATTCCCTTCTCCACATTTATTACAGATAGAAGAGTTACAGGCGCCCATTTAAGTAAATGATATGGTGTGTAATATAAATTATGTAAGGACTTAAATTGCACTAGTTTCATATCGACTGTCTTAAAACATTTTAAAGAGCTATTCAAATGGTTTCCCATTCCCAATTATCAACATTTTCCTAGGATGTTTGACCACCATCTAATATTTTCTTGATCTATGCCCCTTACACATTCTATTATTAATTTGTAAAATTCAGAAATAGATGAATGTCTGCACACATGCAAGAAAAGCCACAGTATTTTCATTTGTTTTAGTCCCGTTCAAGTCATTATGATAATGACTTAATATGCCTGTTGTAAGGGAAACGTACTTATAGTAATCTTGAGGTTTTAAGCTATATTTTTGTATCATGGAGGCAAAAGGAATCACTTCACCATGAATGATAATGTCTTTAATATTAGTTACACCTTTTTCATGCCAATCTTTAAAATGCACCAAGGCACCATCAACCAGAATATTTGAGTTGCCCCATAAGGGTTGCACAGTAGAGAATCTGATGTCCATTTTTAAGATACTTTTCCACACAGATATTAATTGCAAACTATCTGAAATTATTTTATTTTTAATACTTTTAAAAGGTTTAGCAAAAATTAAAGTTGAGATGTTAATATTTTGTATGTTCAGTATATCAGTTTCCATAGATAGCCATTCTGGTATCTCTTGTCCACATTTTGAGTTACATAGCCATTTGAATTCTGGGACATCCTACAGGCTAAATAATAGAAATAAAATCAGGGAACTTCAACCCTCCATTCCTTTTGAGTCTAGATAGTTTGTTATGAGCCATCCTGCATCTTTTACCATCCACAAAATCTATTAACAGTACTTTGTAACTCAGAGAACCATTTTTAGGTATAAAAAGGAAGCATCTGAAATATGAATAATATTTTGGGTAAAATATTCATCTTAATTGCTTCCATTCTACTCCAAAAGATTAATGGCAAGCAGTTCCATTTGGCTATAAATTCGTAACATCAAGTTTAAGTTTTTTAAATTCTCTGTACCGTTTTCTTTGCTGTTTTATGAAAGTAATACCCAAGTAATCTAATTTTTCTTTTCCCATCTAATACCCATATTTGCAATATCTTTTCTTTCACAAAACCTATTAAGTGGTAAAAGACAGTTTTTCCTTGTTTAGTGTGTAGCCAGAAATGTTACTAAAATCATTCACTATTTGGAGAATCCTAGAAATAGAATTTGTTGGATCTTGTACTGAAATAATAATATCATCTGTGTAAAGGAAGTAAGATATCTTTTCCCTGTATGGAATCCCTTTATATGCTTGTCTGCCCTAGTTTTCTAACCAATGGGTCTATTGTTAAATTAAATAGCAGTGGGGATAGAGGACATCCTTGTCTGGTTCCCCTTAAGAGAACAAAACTAGCTGAGACTAGACCATTCGTTATAACAGAAGCCGATAAGTTCTTGTATAAAAGTTTGACCCATTTTAAAAATTACATGGAAAACCATATAGATCAAGGGTGTTAAATATATGGGGCCATATACCCTATCAAAGGCCTTTTCTGCATCAGTGCAAGTAAGCCAGCTGCAATGTTAGATTTGTTTGTAACTTCTAGAATATGAAATAGCTTTCTAGTATTATCCGCTGCCATTCTCCCTTTCATGAAACCCACCTGTCTAGTATCAATAAGAAAGGGTATAACCTGCTTTAACCTATCAGCAAGAACTTTAGCCAGAATCTTAATGTCTGTGTCAATAAGTGATATAGGCCTATAGTTTTACAATTGTCAGATTCCTTCCTGGTTTAAGAATAAGGGTAATTAAACCCTTCATCATATTATTAGGAAAAGTTCCTTTGCCATGCTTCCTTATATACATTATTTAGAATTGGTACAACCTCATCTCTAAGTTTATGAAAAAATTAGAAGAGAAACCGTCAGGTCCCGGAGCTTTGTTACTTTTAAGAGCCTTAATAGCTGCATCTATTTCGAATTTGTTATGGGCATATTTAAGAAATTTTTGTACTTCTCAGGATTTTAGGATTTGTATATCTTTACAAAATTTTCCAAGGCATCAGGAGTAGGAAGTATGTTAGAGTCATATAATTCCTGTAATATTTCATAAATTCTATATTAATTTTATTTTGACCAACTATTAATGAATTATCATCCAATTTTTAATGTTGCATATTCTCATACTTCCAGTGTTCTGTTTAGTCTAATAGCTAGCAATTTAGTAGCTTTGGGGCCTGAATCGACATAATTGAGTCTAGATCTCCTTATTGCAAATTCTGTTTCTCCTCTAATTAGCTCAAAATATTCAGTTTTAAGTTTAGACCATAACTTCCATTGATCATTTGATATATCAGATAATAAGTCTTTTTCAACTTCTGCTATTTTTTTAAGGATCTCTTGCTGTTTGATTTTGCTTTCTTTTTTAAGTCTGGATGTAGCACTAATTATATATCCCCTTATATAACATTTAAAACATTCCCAGGTATTCAACCAGGAGGTGTCTTCTGGTTTGTTGCATTCCCAAAATAACTTAATTTCTTGTTTAAGCCCCTTAATAAAATCCACATCTTCTAACAAAAAGTTATTAATCCTCCAGCGTCTGGATAAAAGTGTGGGGGCGCACTCCTTAAATGACAATAACACTGGTGAATGATCTGAAATGACTTGTTCTAATATGTTACTGAATACTATTCTGCTTGCAAAGGTTTCCGGCACATAAATTTGATCTAACCTGGAGCCAGAATGACAATGTTCAGACCAAAAAGTAAAAGACTTTTCTTTAGAATGAAACAGTCTCCATGCATCAATCAGGCCTAACGTACTTATCATATTTCGAAGTTCTTTATCATTTTTATTACTTTTATATCTCATATTACTTCTATCCAGTAGTGAATCAATTGTACTACTGGTATCACCAGCAAGCAAAATAGTGCTCTGTAAGAATGGCATAAGTTTTGAGCAAAGAACATTGAAAATGCCATGTGAGAGAGACCAGTTGGTCCATACACATTAACTAGCGTAACACTCTCGTCATCTAATTTGCCCTGAACTATAATAAAGTGTCCAAGAGGATCCATAATAACATTATCCATATGGAAATTAATTCTCTTTTAATGAGAATTAGGACGCCTGCTTTCTTGGAATTAATACCTGCGCGGAATACTTGTCCTACCCATTCTCTTCTCATTAAATAAATATACTCATCATGTAAATGTGACTCTTGTAAAAT
The DNA here is from genome assembly GCA_016271365.2 of Neoceratodus forsteri. NCBI lineage: Eukaryota > Metazoa > Chordata > Ceratodontiformes > Ceratodontidae > Neoceratodus > Neoceratodus forsteri. Next base: position 283,221,756 of record JADMNL010000027.1, on the reverse strand, counting down.
ACAATGGATGGATTCATTTTTTTAAATGCCTTAGCACTGAGTATCTTTTAAGTTTATGATTTAGCCCTCTTCCATGTAATTAAATTAAAAATTTTACTACTTGTCATACTTGGTTATAGTAGAAGTCCAAATTACTCGGTGCTTATACAATGTTGGGAACATTTCTGTTTTGTTGTCTACTCTATACACACTATGTAATCTATTAGTTGGAGTCTGCACCAGAAACATTGAACTCAGATAGCTAAGTGGGGAAAACAGGTAAAGTAGAAGGAAGAAGGTTAGAGAAAAGAAACCACAAGTACTATTCTTATAATATATTGAATAGTATGATCCATCCCCCCACCCACTCCCCAGTCTATTCCTGAATGAGGACATCAAAGGTGCCTATAGCTGAGATAATCCAGTCCCCAGATACCCGCCACCCAAATCAAAGAGACTATATAGTCAGGTAATATTTATAATACCAATGTAGATTCATCAAGCCAAACAACGAGTTCTAACATCTGCTAGTACTAACAAACAGAACATATATCTTGTTTTTAAATTCTTTATGTATTTAAGTATCAGGTTAATAGACCCTTGCATAAGAACTCCTGTTTAAATTGACCACATTCCTTTGTGGGATGTATGACATGTCTTAAATAAAGTGTATGAGCAAGATGAGGATATAATGAATAGATCACACCTTGCAAAAAAAAAAAAAAATTCACCATACCTCCAGGCTTAAACTATTATTGATGTTAAGGCAACAGTGAACTATCAATCCTATGTGGGTTAAGTGTAAGAATATTTTAATGCAATATCACAGCTACCCCGGTTGCAATCCTAAAAAAAAAAAGGGAATAAAGTATATTGTGAGTAATCATTCACTTTGTGCATATAGTGAATGATAGATTGTTAAAACTACATATCCATAAGCCCCCAGAATATAAGCGCATGCACAGAATACATAACAAGCCACAGTAGAACGTTCATAGCCTGCGAGTCTCTCTTAGGAGTTTTGAATGCCAACTGTAAAAGAGACCTTTAGAAACAAGATGGCGTATTTTCAAAAACATGCCTCTCATCGTTCTCTCCATTCGTCGCATGTATCTGACAGTGAGCAAGTATGACAGTGCTCAATCCATAAAGATATGAGGGATGTACAAAGGGATGCAACAAGCAAGCAGCACCAGATAACACACAAAAAAAAAAAAAAAAACTTCTGACCCACTCCAATAACACTCTGAGTCCCCATGCAACCACATGCGTAGAATGCGCATAGCCCAAGCCAGTCTTATCTCAATTTGACCATAACACCAATACGCTCATCTGCTTAACATTTTTGGGACACACACCACCTGGTTTGAAGATATAAGGGGGCTTCCTCACCTAGGATCAACAATATGTGGCCCTTATTTTATTTTCTCCATCTGCCTCTTTTCCATGCGTTGAGTGAGGGAAGTCGCACCCTCTGACAGTATCAAGCCTTCGCTTTTCGTCAGTAATACTTGGCCGACTCTCTAGCCAAATTAATGAGCAGGCGTGTGTTTCTTTAAGTAAGCAGAGATAAAGCCATAAGGGTGCTCAGATGGTTCCTTGATTGAGCATTACTAGACATCAGATCTCAGTAAAAGACATTAACTTGGCAGTGCATCTACCTTTCCACACTATGGTCATGCAATAGAGAAACTGAAAGTGAACATAAAGGAAATCAGAACTATGTTAAAGATGAAAAAAGCATATATCTGTTAATGAAGCTACATTTAGATTTTCTATGCGTATCTGGACTGCTGTCAAATACGCTCCCCATCTATACATAAATGCATCAGTAAAGGCTAGCATCAATTTAGAATGTGAAATCCATAAAAGGACGGAAAAGTCCCTTTTAAGACCAGTCTTAGATACCTCGTATCCATTGTAATCCTTGGGACCTTCAGTTGACCATACTCTTAGAGTTGTTGGATAGAGTAGGCTGTATTTAATATTTGCATCTCTAAGTTTTCTTTTGATTGGGAAAAAGGCATCTCGCCTCTTGATCACTTCTGGGGGCAAGTCATTAAAAACCTTGATTTTACAGCCTTCATAGTCAATAGAAATCTTGTCCCTTAACTTACGCTGTACATGTATTTTGTGTTGAAAGTACAGAAATTTGAAAACAAAAGATCTAGGTCGTGCATTAGGACCTGGAGTTGGTTTCAACGACCTATGTGCCCTTTCTAACACATATCGAGCACAATCAGGTGGAGGACCAGCAATTGAAATAAGTAATTTATTGATAAAAGCCAAAGCATCATTTCCTTCAAGCCCTTCTTTGATCCCAAAAATACGTAGGTTATTTCGCCTGCTCCTACTTTCTAAGTCTTCTATTTTTGCCTCCAGTTTAGATATTCTTCTGTTGCTAGTTATAGCCTCCCTGACATCTTTCTCAATTTTATCTTCCACACTACTTATTCTGGATTCAGCATCTGAAATTTGCCTTTTGTGCTCATCAGACTCTTTTCTCAATTGTTTTAAGTTGTCAGACATATCAGTAATTGTAACACATATATTTTCCATCTTTGCCATAATCTGATTAAAATGAATAATTGTCAGTGGTTGTGTAGATATTTGTGAGGAGATTTCCTGAGTTTCTAAGCTATCGTCACTGTCTGTGCTTACTTCAGATATTTGTCTCTTAGATGGATTTTTCCCTCCTATCTTTTTCTCAGGGATAGAAGTGCTACTACTGTAAGTATGTGCCTGTTGATATTCCATTTTTCACAATCCATTAGACAGACCCAGTATGTGAGAAGTGCTTATACTTATATATGTTTAAGACTATTGCTTGACAAGTAGAGAAGAAGAAATCTCTGCCTCTTTAAGACTGTTAACTTCCTGAAAAAACGTCTCTATGACACAGCAGACGAGGCCCCTTAACGAGATGACGAGAAAAAAGGGGTTTTGATGACGCGAGGAAGACTGTTCTGGTCAGTGCATAACTATGTTAAATAAACTGTGTGTTTTTTTTTTTTTTTTTTTCTTTTTAAGCCAGTAATAATATAAGTTGTTAGACCTGGATGTGAAGAATAGAGACTTGTGAGGAAACGAGGAAAAATTATAGCAGGCTCTTTTCAGAAGGCTCTTTTCCTTGCCAAGAGAGACTTAGATTTCTGATCGGCTGGATAGTGAGCTAACAGATAGTATTATTTCGTAGAACAAAGAGTGAAAATTACTTATAAAACGTATTTTAAATCGAAAGAAAAAAAAAATATTCAAAATAATTTACGTGAGTGTCGGGTAGGCGGGACTGTTACGGAGCTCAGCAGAGTCGCGACCGTCTTGACCGCCTGCCATTCGATCGAATCCTGTTTGCCTATATTTGGCTGTCAGACTCATAAAAAGACATGCAGCATAGCAATAGTATAGTGTCAGTGGCTCAGTAGGTAGCACACTCCTCTGAGGCCGGAGATCAGAGGGCTGTGGGTTCAGTTCCCACATCTGGCACTTGGTTAATATCCCAGTACTGACACTGTAATGCAGCATGAGAGGGTGCTGCATTTCTGAGGTGCCGTCTTCGGATGGGGCGTTAAACCGAGGTCCCATCTCCCTGGATTGGTGGTAGTTCAGGTGGATGTTAAAGATCCCATGGCACTTATCGGAAAGAGTAGGGAATTTCCCGGTGTCAGCCAAATTTCCTCATTCACTAAAAATACCACCAACAGCTTAATCTGGTTCAAGGTCAGTTGGCATTCATCTGTATCCCCTCCCGGTTCGTGCCTGAAAATAGGCAGGATTTGTCTAGTGCACTTACCGGTCAACAAAAGCTAAAATAAAATAATAAAAAAAAAATATGCCTGCACTAATAGGGGATGTGAAAAAACTTGCCTTGAGAAGAGGGGGTATATGTGAAAATGGGGATGTCAGATTAACTTTGTAAAATATGTTAAGGTGACAGCTAGTAGCAGTCATGTATAGACGAGAGATGTCTTGAAACAAAAATATAACGTTAACCTGTTAAAAAAAAAAAAAAAATGGCATACATTGCTTGGGGAACTTAGCATATATTTATTATAAATGGCCGTGGCTTAAAAAAAATAAATGGACTACTTGTGCCAAATGCCATGCAATATAAAATTGCATAGTGAGCTGAGCACATGAAGTGTATACATGGCCGTGACAAATGATAAAAATAAAATAAACTATGGGTGCCAGATATCATGTGGACGGACCGTGCATAGTGAGCTTAGAATATAAAAGGTACAGATGACAGTGACAAAAACACAAAACAAAATTTATTGTGCCAAATGGCGTGTAGTGAAATATCTGTTTGCCTATATTTGGCCGAGTCAGACTCCTGCCGTTTTGCTTTGGACTGCCTGTCCCCCACTCACCACTGTTGTTTGTACTCTGCCCTCTCCCTCCCTCCCCTCCCTGGATGATTGTTGCCTAACCCACTGTGTTGCTTTCATTTCTAAATTCTGTCTGGCATTACTCTCCCCCCCACACCACCACCTCAGCTCTCTTCTCCCCCTCTTCGTACACCCTCTGTAACTCTGGCTATCATTCCCTCATTCTTCCCTCTTGTAAATCTCTTGCTGGTCAGGCTGCCTTCTCTTTCTACTTTCCTAAACTCTGGAATTCTCTCCCCCTAACTATTTGCTTCATAGATACATAGATACATAGACAGTGTCGGCAGATAAGGGCCTATGGCCCACCTAGTCTGCCCATTTGAGCTTGTAAGTTCAGTTTGTTTTCCATGAAGTCTGTTGCCCCTTACCCCTGACCTCTAGAATTCCTTTATGTCTATCCCATGCATTCTTAAATCCCGTGATTGTTTCAGCCCCACCACTTCCTCTGGCAGGGTGTTCCACTTGTCCACCACCCGTTCTGTGAAGAAATTCTTTCTCATGTTTCCTCTGAATCGTCCTCCCTCCAACTTCATCCCATGCCCTCTAGTCCTGAAACATCTTTTTCGCTTAAAAATAGTGTTTTCCTGCACCCTGTTCCTCCCTGTAAGATACTTGTATGTCTCTATCATATGCCCTCTCTCCCTCCTCTCCTCTCCTCCAGGGAGTACATGTTCAGTTCCTTCAACCTGTCTTCATATCCTTCAAACACTTTCTCTCTCTCTCCTCTGTACTCCATGTCCACACCGCTCCCTCCCGTAAATGCCCTCAGCCTAAGTCTACCCTGCTCCACTTCTTACCACCTTCCCATTTTTCTCCCACTCCTTGCCCTCCCCCCCACTCCTACCCTTCTACCTCAATTCTCCGTCTCTACCCTTCTCCCTATCCTATTCCCTTCCATACTAATTCTCTCTTTCCCTTGTTTCCTCCCCCCTCTGTGCTGCTCCCCACTGTGCTTTATCCCCTACTGTCTCACCACAATGTGTCCTTTCCCCTGTTCCTAATGGGACATATCTCCTGCCCAGGCCTTGTGTTATTGATATTTATTATTCCTTGTGAGTGCCTAGGACACCTACACTCTTGACGTACAAAGCATTGCACTGTTTAAATTATATCTCTGTACGATAATGTGTTTTATTGTATAATTGACAGAGACAATCAAAAACAAGGGGGCATGATATGCAGATAGTTGTGGAGAAGTTCAGAGGAAACATTAGAAAATTCTACTTCACAGAGAGGATAGTAGATAACTGGAACAAATTCCCAGAGGAGGTGGAGGGGCAAGAACTGTGGGGGATGCAGAGGCGTGGGATAGACGTAGAGTCTTTTGGCAGGGGCAGGAAATAGAAAGTCCTAGCACACTGGGCAGACTGGGTGGGCCTGGCGGTCCTTTTCTGCCGACACATTCTACGTTTCTATTGTTTTGTTCTATACTTATCCCTTTCCCCTTCTCCCCAGGACGTATCTGGAAATGAGTTATTATTAGCTCAGTATGTCTTTACAGGTGAAACTTTTGAAATAAATGAATATGGTTTGATGTACACAAAATGAGATAAGATACAAAATGAAATCCTCTGTATTAACCAACTATTCACCAGCAGCTCAATGGCCCCTTCATCCAGTGCACTGAGATCTACATCTGTTTCTGACTCATTAGAGGAGCAGGGCTACAGTCTAGAAGGCATACAGCCCTGCTGGAGGAAACATTATACGATCACTTCCTTCATGTTCCGTCATCAGAAGACATGCTGTGAGTACCTTTATTGTAATGATAATGACACTGAAAAATAGACAATACAGAATCACTCCTGTCTCACTTGCTAACACATGCAAGCCACGCTAAAGTAATTCAGTTCTGATGCAAGGCTAAGGCCAAATTTGTGTCTTCAGCGTGACTCAAGGTCAAAGGCTGGGAAGATGATGTGCTGCCACAACAAGGACCACGTATCAGCACCGCATCGACTAAACAGTAAGAAAACACGTTCAATTGCAACTTTTGTTTACAACAAACCTCATGAAACAATTTCAGGACACATGCTTGTGGAAAACTGTTTAAACTTTATTCAGAGGCAATATATTATGCATTTTATTGACTTTTTTTTATTTTTTTTAAATTGGCTCATTTCTTTCTTGTTTTTGTTTTGCTTACCTTGCTGCCTTGCATCAGCCCGGTCACAGACCCCTCTGACCTCCACTTCCTACTTAGCATCGACTTACCCCCCCCCCCAGGGTGGGGTTGTGGCACTGCCCCAAGGTGCCATAACACTGTAGTAGGACGAGGAACCAGACTTGGAAGCTGATTAAGGCAGAGGGCTGGCTTCATAGATGCGGCAGGCAGCTGAGTTTTTCCCCTATACAGGGGCAGGGATGCAATGGCGTCCAGCGTCAGCCCCACCCCCCGACGTGCTGGCCAGTGCTTGTGGTACACCCAGCTTCCACTGGGTGTCCAAAGCACACCGGACATTCTATTCCCCTCCCCACAAGGAGAAGGAGAGCAGTCAAGGGACGCTCAATCCTTCTCCCCCAGCCGGCCCTCTAACAACCCGGATCCATTCCCAAACCTGGGTCGACAGTGCCGCAGGTCGGCACCCTGCCCCTGCAGCAGCGGGCCGGCAGCCAAGGCTCATTTCTAGGTGCAACCCAGGGGAGGGGAATACAGAGAGAATAACATACAAAATCTGAAAACAGCATCCGGATAACATAAAAATACCTGAGAATGTAATAAAACTGGTGGGCACAACATGCATCTTTCCAGATGATAAAGGGCAAGTATACCATATGTAAAAGCAGCAGCAATGTGTATCGCAATAAAAAAGTACACTCATGAGAAAGTCAGGAAAAGTGCTCAGTGCCTGATGGGGTAGGTGATGGTGCAAGTAGTGTACAAGGCAGACAGAAGGGCCACAAAGACAGCCACATAGGGTGGGCCCGAGCAGAGGGGTGACAGAAGAGTGGGGAAGAAGAGCCAAGAGGGAGGGGTTGGCAGGAACAGAAATATGTCTAGACTGGCATTTAAAAGCAGGAAGTGAGGAGAGAAGCATAGGAAGAGGAGCTGGTTCCACAGGGGAGAAGCAGTAGGAGAAAGCTGCTTGACCTGCAGAGGAATGAGAGCATGGGGATAGAGAGGTACAGTAGTCCATGGGTGGAGAGGGTAAGATGAGGATATGGGAGATAAGTGAGGAAAGGTAGGAAGACAGAGACCCAGATCTGTATTTGGCTATCAAGGAGGCACTCCTTGATAGAAGGACTGGCAATGACCTGATAGCGAGGGACAGAAGAGAGAGAGGAAGAGCAAAGATGAGTGCGGGGTATTTGATCTTTAAATGCCACAACTGTGTAAATAGCACAATTCGGAAAACTGTTTGATTTTTTTTATTTGGATGTTGCTGCACAAAGCCAGTTGCTATTATCCTATTTATGAATGTTCAGTATTACAGCAATAAAATTAAAAAAAAAAAAAAAAGGTTCTGCTGGTTAATGTACTACATAAGCAATAAACTGCATCAGTCCGCCACCTTTGTTCATTATAAGAAAAGTGGGAAAACCATAGCAGTATGTAACCAGCATAGAATTTAAGTTATAAAGTCTTGCGTCTCAATGTGCTTGTTTGTGTCTTGAAATCATTAATGCCATAACTCCATAAGTTTGCAAATGAACATTTAATCATATCCCGTGCCCCCCCACCCTCTAGATATAGAGAATACAGTTATGTTTTTAAGCATTTCTTACCTTGTGTTACTTTGTTCTTCAGTATATTGATTTTCAAAATAAAACTTACATACGAATGTACCAGAAGATAAAGATCTAACGATCTACCTAGTCTGCTCAAATGTGCAGGACCCTCCCCCGTGTCTACATAGGGACCTGCCCTCTGCCCAAATCTCCCTTGACCCCCCTTATGTTCCCCCAGCACCAGCAATTTTTTCCTTTACTCCGTTCCATCCTCTCTTGAAGTTATCCATCATTTTTAGGGAGACTGCCTCCTGTGGCAACTTGTTCCACTTGGCCGCCACCCTCTCGGTAAAAAAAGCACCTCCTCATCTCTCTCCTAACTCTTCCCCCTACCAGCTTCAGGCTATGTCCCCTAGCAGACTTGTTCCCATTAAGGCAGAAGAGGCCCTCAGTATTTACCTGGTTAATGCCTTTCAGGTACTTGATGGCCTCTAACTTATCTCCTCTCTCCCTTCTGTCCTCAGCGGAGTACATGTTGAGCCCCTTTAGTCTCTCTTCGTAGGTGCTGTCCTGCTGACCCTGTACCATCTTGCTCACCCTTCTCTGGACTGTCTCCAGCAAGTTAACTTAAGATAAGAGCACCAAAACTGTACACTGTACTCCAGGTGCGATCTCACCAGTGACCTCTACATTGACAGCGACCTCTGCCTTCCCTACTGGTAATCCCCTGGCTATGCAGCCCAGCATCCGGTTTGTTTTGCTGCTGCTTTCCTGCAGTGTGCTGAGTGCTTAAGGTCACTCATGATGTTTCCCCAGGTCCTTTTCTTCCTCCGACTTGCTTACCTGCATCCCTCAGCCAGTATTTGGCCTCTGGATTCCTCACCCCAAGTGTATAACTTTACACTTTTGGCATTGACTCCAGTTGCCAAATATCAGATCACTTCTCTAACCTAGCCAGGTCTTTCTGAAGTTCCTGTCTCCCTCCTCCATGTCCATCATCCACAAGGCTTTGCGTCATCCATGCATAGTCAGATTTTACCTGTGATCCCATCTGCTATGTCACTGATGATGTTAAACAATGCTGGACCAAACACTGAGCCTTGCGGAACTCCACTGGTCACTGGCCTAGCTTCTGAGAATTCCCACCCAACCACCATCTTTTGGCTTCTGTCTTGTGGCCAGTTTTTGACCCATCTTGCAAGCTTGGCCCCACTCCCAGGTCTTCCAGTTTCCTGACCAGTCTACTATGAGGCACGGACTCAAAGGCCTTGCTGAAGTCCAGATACAGGACATCAACCACTTGGCCCTCATCCACTGGTTGAAAAAGACAATCAGATTAGTCTAGCAGGACCTCCCTGACACAAACTCGTGCTGCCTGTAGTCCTGCAGCCCATTTTTCTTAAGAAAGCTCACCAGTAATTCCTTCAGCACTGTCTCCATCGATTTCCCCACTATTGAGATCAGACTGACCAGTCTGTAATCCCCTCATCCATTCCCTGAACCACTTCTGTAGAGGGACACCACATGTGCAGTTCTCCAGTCCTGTGGCACACTCCTGGACTCCAGAAAGGTGTTGAACAGGTCTGCCAGGGGGCCTGCCAGCACCTCCACCGGTTCCCTTAGGACCTCAGGTGCACTCTGTCTGGCCTTAGCTATCTGTCCACCTTCGGGGCCATTAGGCCCTTTAGCACCCTGTCCACATGTATTATGCCATCTCGTCTCCCCATTCCCAGCCAACACCCTGCTGCTGCCTTGCTGCACAGGTCTGTCCTCTGTAGTGAAGATGGAGCAGAGCAGAAAAAAAAAAATACCACTAACAGCTTAATCTGGTTCAAGGTCAGTTGGCATTCATCTGTATCCCTTCCCCCGGGTCGTGCCTGAAAATAGGCAGGATTTGTCTAGTACACTTACCCGGTCAACAAAAATGAAATAAATAAAATAAATAAAAAAGTACATATTAAGTGCCTCCACTTTCTCTGCACTTCCCAACCTCCCTCCTTTTTAATCTGACAATCTAATCTTAATATCCCACTTTTCCCTTACATATTTGAAAAAGGCCTTTTCCCTCGACATTACTCCTTGTGCTAGCTGAACCTCCCTTGTAGCCTTTGCCCCTCTAGCCATTCTGCTCGTCCCCTAGATTTTGCACAATAAACCTCCCTATCCTCCCCATTCGGAATACGTTTGTACTTCCGGAAGGCTGCCTTCATTTCCCTCACTGCAATTTCCACTTTCTTTCTGACCAGTTGGACTTCTTGGCCTTAGGTATTTTGTTTTTGATTTTGGTATGCTTATTAGTGGCCTCCATCAAAATCTCCTTTATTATGGCCTATTTTTGCTTCACCTCGTTCTGATCTCAGCAAGGTGTCCTAGCAGTGTTCCATTCTATTAAAGTCAGCCTTCCTGAAATCCAAAACCCTCGTCTTGGTCTGACCATCCCTCTTCCCATGTCAAGATGGAACCACACGTGTAGTGGTCATTTACTGCAAGTGGGGTTTCCACCTTTACATGCTGTGCATGTGCACACTTGGACAGGACAAGATCTAGTACAGCCCTCTCCTAGTGGGCTCCATAACACCCTGTGTCAGGAATCCACTCTGAAATGCATCCAGCAGTACTTGCTCCTGGTGCTGGAGATAGACGGGATTTTCCGGCCCTACTCAGGCAGACTGAAATCCCCCATTACTACTACCTCCCCCTTGTCTGCCATTTCTAGGATTTGGGACCCCAGTATCTTGTTCAGCTCCTCATCCTGTGACAGTCGTCTGTATACCCCCCCCATCCTTAGCCTTCTCCCCTTAGTGGGTTGTACCTGCACTCATAACGCTTCAGCCTTTCCATCCACCCCTTCCTCTCTGGTACAGATTATCCCCTCTTTCAAATACAGAACCACTCTCCCACCCCTTCCCATTTCCCTATCCCTCCTATACATTTTATACATTTTCAAGATGAAAGGAAGTAAGAGGACAAGGGGATATGGCCTGCAGGTGGAGGGAGGACAGTTCAGGGGTAACATTAGAAAATAGTATTACTTTGAGTCGTGGAAAAGTGGAACAGACTCCCAGAAGCAGTAGCTGGAGAGAAAACAGTGGAGGGATTCAAGGGCATGGGAGAGCCACATAGGAGTGTAAGGGGAGGCACAGGTCAAGTAGATAACTGGGCAAATGGGCAGACTTGGTGGGCCTAGTTCGGTCCTTTTCTGCCGTCACACTTCTATGAATCTATGAAGCTACCCAGGGACTGCAAGGTCCCAGTTACAGTTTGTTGAGGCTCATGTCTCTGTGATGGAAGCAGTGTCCACCCCTCTGTTGGCCATCAATGACTACAACTCAGCCATTTTGTTTTCCAGGCTTCTGGCATTCAGAGACATCACCCTCCACCATGACTCAGGCCCCCCCCTTTACCCCTGTGCCACCCCCACCTCCTTTCCTCTTCCCTAGACCCTCCTTCCCTCTTCCACCTCATCCCATTAGTTGTCCTCTATTCTGTCCCGATTGGGAGGAGCCCTATCAGACTCCTCCACCAGGTGACTGAGGGTACTTTGCACCCACTGCCCCCGTCAGTTTAAATTGAGGTTTTATTCCCATGAATTCCTCCAGCTTGCCCTTCAGGACTCTCAAGCCCTATTGCTTAGATATAGCCTGTCCTGCATACAGCTCTTTGTTATCCCAGGTCCCTCCCCAGTCACCAGCTATCCCAGGTCCCTCCCAGTCACCAGCTATCCCAGGTCCCTCCCCAGTCACCAGCTATCCCATACCTCCCACCTGCACCGTCATCTGAGCCATGCATTGAATTCCTCAGTTCTAATCTTCCTTGCAGTGCTAGCCCTTGGGACGGTAGCAGCCCTGAAAAGGTTAAGGATCTCCCTATCTCACTGCAAATTCTCCTACTTCCTGAATCTTTCTTGCATCACCCCCACCTTATGGCCTGCAAGGTCGTTCACTTAGGTGCACTGCTATGTGAGGTTTCCGGCCCTCCTGCCCCACATGCTGGGCTATCAGAGATCCCGCTCTCTTACCATCATCCCTGCACATACGCCACCCTCCAACAGTTTGCCCTGGACCCTTCCCACCCCATCTCACCCCTTCACTACTGAATCCCCAAGATCACCACCCCTCACCACCTTCTTGGGCCCCCATGATCCATAACACTGCCCACTCCTGTCTGCCACCCCTTTCCTTCCTGCCCATCCTGTACTCCCCCTCGATACTTCTTACTACTTAGTCTGTGTCTTCTTTAAGAAACAACCATGTAACTCATTCAGGACCCCCAATAAAAAATGTTAATTCACAGAACCAAAATCTTCACCAGTCTTCATGCTGGTCACTGATGTAATCCAACCAGGACTCCCCCCCCCCAAAATAAAATAAGAAACATTAATCTACAGAGGCAAGATCTTTACCAGTCTTCAAGTTGGCCACCAGTGCATTCCGTCATGCTAAAATCCAAATTTTTGTGCACCCCACCTCCCCAAACAGAAAAACTAACAAAAAATAGAGATGAAATATATCCCAAAACAATTAAAAGAGCACTTATCATAGCTCATTACGCCTGCGCAATTATTGCACTGTTCAATAGTGCTCTGTGACTTCAGTAATCAAGAAACAAAATCTGCAATGATCATTCTTTTATCGGGGCAACGTATTTTAATACTATTCAAGATCAGCACTGGCAAACAGATCGCACCCCCCCAAAAAAAAGATGCCATTAAAATTACTGGAGAAGCATCACCAGTAGAAAACAGGAAGTTGTTATCCCTCTATACAGACAGTTGGTGAGACCCCATCTGGAGTACTGCGTGCAGTTCTGGAGACCCCATCTCCTTAAAGACATAGACAGAGTGGAGTCTGTCCAGAGGAGGGGAACCAAAATGGAGCAGGGTCTGCAACAAAAGCCATACGAAGAAAGACTAAAGGAGCTTAATATGTATACCTCTGAGGAAAGGAGAGAGAGGGGACATGATAGCAACTTTCAAGTACCTCAATGGAATCAACAAAGTCCAAGAGGGTAGCATCTTTCAGAAAAAGAGATGTGCAAGAACAAGGGGCACAATTTGAAGGTAGAGGGGATGGCTCAGAGGTAATGTGAGGAGTATTTTTTTCCATGGAGAGATTGTAGATGCATGGAACAGCCTTCCTGAGGAGATCGTGGAGTGAAAAAAGGGGGATTCAAGAACGTGGGACAGACATAAGGCAATTCTAGTGGTGGGGAGGAGGAAGTAGGCTGTTGGTTAACTAGGATCTGCAGCTTATCCATTAGAGTACGGAGATGGGCAGACTGGATGGGCCAGCGATCCTCATCTGCCATCCAAGTCTATGTTCCTATGTTTCAAACCAGCATAAAACAGGGTAAAGTAATCATGTATCTGGGTCACAGCATGTTACTATGGTTCTATGGGGAAAAAGGTAAAGAAAATCATGTAATGTCAGTCTGATTAAAAAAAAAACACCACCACCACAGACTGCTTAGATACTGAAGCAGTTGATCTTCATAATGCTTTCATAGGCCTGCGACCACATGCTCTGTATAGCCTCCACTGCAGTGCCCTCCTGGTCCCTTAGCATTCCCCGCTGCAAAAGCCGCAAAGATCTGCTCCTGCAAGTGCATGTCCTTCACTGTCAACTGCCTGCAAGACTGACCTCATGCATGTGCAAATCAATCAGAAAATGCCCCTTGCCATAATGACCAATCAGATGAAAGCTCCCGCGCTAGGCTATCCAGTTGGAACAGCACAGCAACCATTGCTTAGAAACCAGTCCCCATGGATACTGTAGCTTGGGAAACCTGTCAATCAGCGCATCACCAAAAGAACACTCTTAAAAAATAAACTGACTACAGAGCCGGTAAACTTTTACTTTCTTGGACAGATTCTGTGTATTAACACAGAAGCAAATGCATAATGTATAACCTGAACATGTGATCTGCATTCATGAGATATGTATTTATCATCATTTGTGGTCAGTGACCTCTGTTGACCTCACTAGTGACTTTGCCACTTGTGAAGGTCTATATCTCATGAATGCAGATCACATGTCCCCTATATCTGAAATGCAAGCTATGTAAAAGGCATTAGCTTAACACAACAGTTATGTAGGGCATTTGCAAGGCTAAGGGAGACACTCCTGTACACCTTTATGTCATCCAGAACCTTCTACATATAATCTTTGCATTTTCATCATAATGAAAACACTCCAAACTTCCTTTATACTTTGATGATGCCAGGCTGAACTACCTACACACTGGAGCGTCCTTCATTCCATTAAAAACTGTTATGCACAGAAGTGCATCTTAAAAGAGATCTACTCAGTTATACAGGTATAGATCTGCACCACATGTAGTGGTGGTGCCTTACCCCTGCAAAAAGCATTTGGTGCAGATGGTGCCAAAACAAACACTGTAGTTTTCATGTAGAACTGCTCATGAAATTGCAGCCACCGGGTCTTGCTCACTTCCTGGTATATAGCGCTGCCCCCACTCCCTCCTCCCGGCACAGCCATGTTATGATGTAAGGCCAGGGAGAGCGCAGGGACGCACTCCATTATAGCCTATGTGGGGCTACTTTCCAATCGATTTTGTATATTGTACTGGTCCACTGGTGATCAATCAAGGGCACCAATCGACTAACAAGGCCCTTCTAAGACAACCCAATGCAAGCCCCCTGGGTACGTTCCAAGGATTAGAAATGCAGTACAGTGATATGAGAAAGGACATACGGTTCATCTTGTTCATGCCTACGTCAGCCCCACAGCGACTATGTCAGACTTCACTGTGGATGCACATCAAAACCTTGGAGCTGGATTTCTGCCCCTGCTCATGACGCGTAATACTCAATACCATTCTTTCTAAAAATAAACTAATCCGGATTTGATTTGAAAACAGTACTAGCTTCCCCCACCTCACCAGAAATGCTATTAAAACTGCCCTTCCCCCCCGATTACATGCATATCCTCTGGTTCTACTGTCCCTCTCCAGTTTAAACATCTGTATATACTCAATCATATATTTCCCCTACAGTATTCTAAGTATTGTGATCATGTCTCCTCTAATCCTTCAGGCAGCCTTATCCTTATGAAAAATTAATAGTCGGGGTCAATACATATTGCATAAAGCTCACTTACTATACCAGCCAAAGTAATTGTCAGCTATGAAAAATGCAGTTTCCCAAGCCAAAAAGTTTAACTTACAGGAGTTCAAAGGCTCATAATGCAAACTCATTAACTTGGAGAGAACCAATCCAAGGTCCCACGAGGAGACTGGCTCCTGATGGCATGCATAACAAGCATTTGTCAATGCCAAATGTGTTGCTTGCAGTGTAACTGGGCTTTAAAGAGCCCCGATGTTGTTGGGATAACTCTGGAAAACATATCTTGACACATTTTAGCTTGTATTCACACTTTTTTGTGATTGTCACCCTTATTTGTTTATTACCAAGGATCTCTACCCTATATTCTCTGATTGCTTGTCTACTTCTGCAGTCACAATTCTGTTTATGACATCCCAATCTGTTGCTGTGGAGATAATTATGATGTCGTAAACAGGACATTATGTCACATGTAGACACAAGCAGCCAAAACTAATAAAGTCCAATGGCAAATAACCTTGTTTTATGTCACTTTCCTTATAAGAAAGGAAAGGGGGAAAGAACTGCACAAAATATAGTTCTGGCTGAATGACACAGAGGGTAGAAGCACAGAACTATAAATAATGGGCTGCAGGTTCATCTCCGTCAGGACCACAAACAATATTATCTAAAGAAATCTGTGCTATGCTAAACTTGTAGCTGGGCCACCAACATGGAGGCTGAGATGCTGGATGTCTCACCTCCCACCATACCAGTGACTTGGGTTCAGAAACTGACCAAAGCGGCACAGGAGCTGGTGGGGGGGAGGATGATGATTTAGGATCCATTGACAGATCTCCCCCTTCAAGGTGGTGGGATGGTGTGTACTGCTGCTTGGCTGCTACCTAGTGGAGGGCAGGTGGCACAACAGTGGTCACCAGAATTGAAAATCACAGGCGGACGAGCAATGCACCATCTTTTCAGTCTCGTGTCTGGTTGCATGCTGCAGACTCTGACTCAAGGGAGTAGCGGATGGAAAAGAACCTCTGCATGTAGGATGATGCTGTGCCTAAAGGCATCCCACCACCATCCATGGCACCCACTCACACAATGAGGTAAGAAGTAGATGGGGTAAGTCCTGGAGGAGAGTGAATGGGTTAGGGTTCGACAGCAGAAAGGGGCCAATGGGGAGAAGCAGGAGGATAAAGTCTGTATAAAAAAAAAGGATTGCAAAAATATTTGAATGATAAACAAAACAGCGTCTAACGCTCATATTTTTCAAAGTTATTCAACTGGTATTAGGGAATCTTGAAAGGAAACATAAACAATGTTTAATTTAAACCAACTACTGCTTGTGTTTTCTGTTCAATATTCACATGCTGTTAACATATCTATTATATTTTTACATTCTGCATACTGTTTTCTCCCAAATCTAATGGTTTCAAATAGATGCTTCCTGTCTGAGTATGGGTTAAAAAAACACACACACGGAATGAGGCTTGCTGTTTATCTTCAAAGCATGACGATGCCTGCTAGCTGGCTAATGGGCAGAAAATCACTGTGATTGGCGGGGCTTTCTCCTTTGAAGTACAAAGTTTACAGTCATCAGCCAGCTAAACACTGTCATAGTCATCCTTCTCAGCATTGGCTTTTGAGAGGCAAGCCTTCTGCATGTCTTGGTCCACTGGCTTATGCAGTACACACCTACACAGTCCTACACTACAGTAACAATATGTTAGCTTTGCACATGTGCACAAACAAAATTAAAAATAATTTAATCTCTTTAGGAATCTATTGGAAATAGGTGCAGAAGCCAAAGAATGAGTCCCTTCTCTGGGCTAGTATGCAGAAATAGTTGCCAAGTGTACCACCATGGAGGTTGTTTTCAACCCTTAGAAAACCAGAACTGGTATGCAAGCCAGGATCCTGGCAACCAAACAAGAGATGGGAAGCTGCAAGGTTGCTGCACCAAACAGAAAATCCATTCCACTAGTAGTCATAGACCTATCTTGTAGCTGGTCTCTTGGAGACTACCAGATCATTTAAGAGTCCATCTGACAGTCCTAGGTTCTGATAGAAATCGTTGTAGCTGTATTGGTCCTTTGTGAATCGAGGGACAAAGTTGGTAATTTGATACCTCTTAATATACCATCAAAAATGTTTCAGTACTTAAGCTTTCAGGTCTACATAAAGCCTTTCTTCTGGTGATTCCTTAAGAATCCTTTGAGGAGCCAGGGCTTCAGGTGCAGCTACTGATTGTTCTGATCCTCCCCTTGGACTGGGAAGGTCCCACATGATGGGTAGTGAGATTGGCTTGTGGAGGATCAAGTGAAGAAGATCAAAGCACCAGACCCAATCTGGTGCTATCAGCATCATTCAGGATCACGCTTGGTAAACCTCGAAGATGACTCGCCGTAGTACAGGAATAGCAACCTGGGTCAAACAATTTTTTTTAAAGGGATACATTTGGACATAGAGAAGTATCTAAATGATATTAAATGAAAAAGGTTTGATGACTGAATATTCATTTACATATTTTTTGTATATATGTTCCAGGAACTGTTTTCAATTTCAAACATCTGAAGGAATGTAAAATAATTCTGTCATTTCTGAGAAGTGAGTCATCTAAGTTTGTTCATAGATTCCTGGCTTTGTTTGATTCATATTAATTATTGTAAAAACAGGGATCACATATTTAACATAATGAGTTGCTTATATTTAGGAATTAAAAGGCCATTCTCCTGATGAAGCCTGAATTCCAGATGACATGTTGAGAACACAGGCCGTATGAAGAAAACTGAATAAACATTTAGAAGCACAAGTGGACTCTGTCCACTTTTCTGTGAGTGCGCGCCCACCCCATTCTCACTGAGAAACTCTTATTGCAGATTATCACGCACCGGGGAGGAAGCCCATGAACTTTTCAATCCATTTCCCTTGGCACAACTGGGAACTCGTTTCCAGGATTGCTATCAGCATCATTCAGGATCACTCTTGGTAAACCTCGATGATGATCCGCCATAGTACAGGAATAGAAACATGGGCCTTAAATGACAGCTAAGATCTTTCCACTTGTGCTTGCCTTGCCCTCTGCCTCGGGTTTCCATTGAAATGGGTCAGGCTTCTTTTTTCTTTGTTGCATTTTCATCTTGGAATGCTTTACATCTGAATTTACAAAACTGCACAGTTAAGATTCTTTCACATGAGTTGTGACAGAATATTTGAAAAATATATGCAATTAAGTCTTGTCTTATTTGTATTCTGCTATTTATTCGTTTTTTGTTTGTTATATGTGGGGCATTCTTGTAAATGAGATCTGTATTGGACTCAGCAAACATCAAGTTTATAAAAATTTAAATTAAAAAAAATGAAATAAAAAGGAGGAAAAGCACATAGGAACCTTACTGAGTGTTCACCAGTATGATTCCTCTTACTGGCAAGGCTTGCACAGAACAGGGGAAACTTCTGTTCTCCTAGGAGGCAGGGGAATCTATCTGGAGAGTCCCCTCCTAGAAGATGCTATTCAGGACCTCCTGGTTCAGAAGTCACTCATGAGTGACAGTCTGTGGACAGCTGAGACTGTTTGCCAGATCATCCAGTTTACCCACCAGATACACTGTAAGGAGGCGATGTTAGTCTCCAGTCACGAGGCTTACTGACACTGTCTAGACAACCAGGCATCTCCTTGTTTATTCAGGTAGAACACTGTGGTGGTTTTTTATTGGTTCACCTGCTCTGCTTCCAGAGGACTGAATGCCAGAAGGGCCAGGTAACTTACGCTTAGCTAACTCCCCCCCCAAAACCCTCTCCACTTCCTCAAATCCATCACTTATCCTTCGACTATTCCATCAGCTCTGCCCTCAAAAACTTCACTGCACCTAGCTGTTCATGCTATAACCCTCCCTAACGTCCCCCTTCAAACCCCCTCCACTTCCTCCTCCCTACACTTCCCCATTTTCCCCTACAAGCTTTCCCTTCTCCTCCTCTATGATTCCTACTCGTCCTAAGCTATCATCAGTGCTTGCCCCCGCCCCCACCCTACACGTAATAACCTAAACCCCCCACCTTTCTCTCTGTACCCTGTCAGGGCTGGGTCTTGACCCTCTTCTCTCTCATCCCCCTCTCTTCTGAAGCCTACTCTCCATCGCTGCCTACTTCCCTCCTGTCATGCTCTAACTCTGCTGTCTCCAACCTGCTTCCCTCCTGTCGTGCTCTGTCTCTGCCTTGTGCAGGAAGGGCCTTCAACTTACTGGAGGGGCCAAGCCATGGCAGACCCTTCTCTCCCCCCCCCTCCTTCCTGATGTGCTCCAACTCTCACTGCCTACAACCTGCTTCCCTCCCGTCGTGCTTGATCTCTGCCTTGTGCAGGCAGGGTCAGGTCATGGCTAACCCTTTCTTCTCCTATCCCTGACTTCCCCTCCTCTAAATCCCCCGCTCTCTTGTCTACACACATCTATGTCCCCAACCCACCCTGCCCCATTTTCCCCTTCTTATCTAGCCCTGGCTAATTAGCTGACCCCCTATTCTCTAACACACTTATAGTCCACCTTGCACTTTGTTAGACACTGCATTCTTTTGTTCTCTCTGTGTCTCTCCTCACAATCTTGCCTTAGTTCAATCCTCCTAGTTCTCTTCCAGCCTTTTTCTAACTATAAAACTACGTCCATACAAGTGTTTGCCAAATGTTTATTTGTGCTATCGTACCCATTTATCTCAAAACTGTTAGCATTGTATCCATCCTAGTTCATACCTGTTAGCATCCCTCCTTCTCAGTACTTCTGTATAGTCTGTTCACTTTACAGAATGTAATCAAATTGTACATCTATATTGTGAATCAAATCTCTGTATACCATCCTCATGTTCCCTTCCCCCCCAGGTCGCACCGGGAGACGAGCAACTTGTTGTTCAGCGTGCCTTCCTGATGAAACATTTCAATAAATAAATAAATAGAGGACACTGTTGTGCAGAGAGATTAAATGAGAGAGGCAGGCTAGGGCAAAATCATGAAGAATTTTGATGCTATGCACATGGGTAGAAAAAACCTGGAGGCTGAGTAGTAGTAGTCACTGTCTGAAGAGGAAAGGTATCTGCTAGTGGCAACTTCAAGCAACATCTGCACAGTTCAATATAGCAGTGGATAAAGCAAACAAAATGCAGGGCTGCACAGGCAGGGGGGTCAGCAGTAGGAGAACTGGGGTTTGTCCTGCACCTGTACAGAATCCTGGTGAGGCCACACCCAAAATACTGTGTGCAGTTTTCTAGCCCTCACCTATGGAAGCCAAGTAACAGGATGGAGTTAGTACAGAGAAGGGGGACCAAGATGATACAGGGTTAGCAAGGGGTAACGTGTGAGCAGACACTGATGAGTCTAAACACGAACCCGCTAGCGACCAGCAGATGCAGGGGGGATATGACTGATACATTCAAATACATGAAGGGCATAAACAAGGTGGACTCATGTGAACTCTTCAAGACTAGTGGAAATTAAACCACTAGGGGAAGCAGCAGGACACTAGCACGACTAAGATAGATTCAGGAGGAACCCCAGAAGGACAGCACTACTTTATGGAAAGGGTGGTGGAGGTGGGGAATAAGCTCCCAGAGATACTTCTCAATGTAAGCAATGAGGGGAGCTTCAAAATGGAGTAGGACAGATATAGGGGGCTGGTTTGGGGGGGCAGGAGAGGGGGAGTGGATGGACACGAACATCTAAGGGACGTGTACTTTCACATTGTGCACACTTGATAGATTGCAAAGCATTGTTCCGCTGGCACATAACTCTGTTTCCACGCAAACTGTAAGGACAATCCTGCACAGAATCATTTAGAAAGAGAGAAGATGAGAGCGTAGGCATCTGAGACTATTGTAGGTGTAATGTACAGTAGATGTGGTCCTGTAATGCAACCGACCTTTACCAAAAATGCATAATCTGTTCGCGATAACTACTGAAATCTGAATTCCAGTTAAACCACAAATGGTCTTGTTAGACCGAAGGAGCATTGTGGTGTCCTATTGTTATTAACTACTGCTTGTTCCTGTTACGCATCACATCCTGCAGCAGTGTAATTAGCTGTAACTGATGGGAACTACCCTCCCCCTTTTAAACAAGATTATCTCTGACTTGTTGGCCTGTAGTTTTTAATTGGATTGCAATTAATATTTAATTAGACAACCAGTGGGGTGTAAAAACTTTTGATTATGAGGTTTTTTTTTTCCCGCCTACATTTCACCTTCACTGTAGTTCTTGCAGCCTACAGATTCTCAAGCTGAACTAAGCTGTTTGGGCTCTTGCTGGTAGCTTGGTAAACAGTCTGTAAAGCAGCAGGTCAGAGGTAGATGGTGTGCAATGGGACTGAATGATCTTCAGTATATCAAAGTCAGAATCATTTTTACAATGAAAAGAAGTGCCAGATACCCTATATACTCACCTGTAAGTCGATCTCACATATAAGTCGACCCTTCCTTATCCTGTCAAGTTTAGCAAAATTGCAGACATTATTTCACAGCCCAGATTGGTCGAAAAATCTGCTTTGTGGCCAAAATCAGACACAGAATCTATCTTTGTGGCCAGAACAGGACACAAAATCAGGTTAGACAGTTTCAAAAATGGTTTACCATTGTAAACTTCACAGATAAATCGATCTCACAGATAAGTTAGGCTCATTAGTCTGGGACTACACAGTCTGGAAAAAAGACGATTCAGGGATCTGCTTCAGCTGTGCAAGATTATAAACATTGAAAGATTAAGATCAGAAATGGGACTAGAATTCCAGCATAAGGAAATGACTGAGATTACATGACAAATAAAGCTAGACAATAACACCAGAAATGACAGGAGGTGATCATACACTTGGAGAACTGAGAACAGGGAGATTGTGGAATATCTTGCCTAGGGAGATAGTTCAGACTAAATCAATCACAGTTTTTAAGACAAAACTTGAATATTTCTTTGAAGGAGATGGGGCAAAATGGACCGCTAGTGCGGAGGTCAAACTAGATAGGCTTTCCGCCTTCTTCTGACCTAATACCAAATATAAATCGACACGAGGTCTATACCACGACGGCAGAATGTCGCTATGCCGATTCAATTATAACATTTATTCTGTGGGGTTTCTGCCTTCCGGACCCCCCACTAAGGATTCTAACTCCGGGGTCCAACATGGACAGCACACAGGTCCGGTTTCGCATAATGCTGCCGACGCTATTAAGAGCACAACATTATGACCCGTACGATATAAGCTCTAATCCCTTTCTTGAAGGTATATTTTTAGCATCAAAAACTAGACATATGTGAGAATATAAAATAGATTGTTCATGTAGGATTGCACTGGATTTGGGAATGAATGGAGACCTAAGCTCACCTAATTAGTTCTGATGGTTATGTGGGATTGTGAGCGTGTGTGTGTGTGTGTGTGTGTGTGTGTGTCTGGGATGCTGCACAAGGATAGGTCAGAAAATCTTTTTTTTTAATCCAGCTTTTTGCTCCCTTACTGCTACCTGCTCCTACCTTCTGGCCATTGCTGTCACCTCCATCCCCATCTGCCCCAACCCCACCATCGAGACAAGTGAGAGCTACATGATATTGGCTCCAGAGTACCAGCGGCTGTCCTGCTGGCTCTATGGAAGACATAGGGATTTTTCTGTTTCTCTCCTGAGTCCCTGAAGCTGAAGCCACTCCTGCCTCCCTAATGTTGGACTGTGCTACTGGCCAATAAGCAGCAACATTTCTGTGAAGAAGCAGGCTCTCTGGTTCACTGAAGGGGTTACTTTGGTGGCAGAACCACAGCACCAGCCCTCCCCTCTGGAAGTGCTGCCACGTGCCAGTACCATCCTAGTCTGCTTTGCTGTCTGACCCAGGTTCCGCATTACGCTCCTCAACCGGGTCACTGGCGTGGGAGTAAGACGCATTGGTCATTGGGCCATCAGGCGGCCATAGGTCCCAAACTCTTCCTGAACATTTAGTGAGACTCAGTCAAGGTTACAGTGTGATATAACTTTGGCAGGCAGTTTGGTCCAGTGGTTATAGCACAGAACTGTAAAACCAGGAGATCCCCAGTTCGAATTCAAGCACAGCTGCTGACTCACTGTGTGACCTTGGGCAAGTCACATGATTACACCGTGGTTCAGTCCAACCAGCTGTTAAACTGGGTAGTACAAGCAACACCCAACTGAAAAATGAGAGGTTGTGTCTCCATTGAGCTACAAAAGGGGAAACTTTAGAAAGCCTTACTTCACCCAGAGGGTAAGTAACATGCAGAATAACCTACCTGGTAAGGTTGTGGAAACTACCACTATTCAGGATTTCAAAGTAGGATTCCACAGATTCCTTATAGAGAATGGTATTGAGGGCCACACAGCACGAGATTGGGAATATTCCGGCTGAGAAGTTTGGATGCGTGTCCGCACTCACATTAGACATAGTCACTGTCGTGCAGCAGAAAGGAATTACAAGATGGACCATAAGTCCTTTTCAACACCACAATACTATGTTACATATTTAGCCCTACTTATGAAGCAGAGGGGTGGAATTTTTCATAATCTCTTTTCCCCCTTATGATAAGACTAGTAGACTGCTGGGGTGCACAGCGAGGGGTATTGATAGTAGGAGGAAGGAGGTAATACTACCCTTTTTCAGATTTTAGTGAGGACACATCTGGAGTATTGCACCTGGTTCTGGAGCCCTCACCTCAGGAAAGACAGAGACAGGCTGGAGGAGGTGCAGCACAGGGGAAAAAGATGATTCAGGGCCAACAGAGGAGATCTTACAAGGAGCCCCTCGGAGCACCAAACACGCACTTGCTGGAGATCAGAATGGAGAGGGAAGCTACGATAGAGACCTTTAAGTTCCTAAAAAGCATTAACAAGGTTTACTGTGGGGAAATATTTAGCTTGAATACTAGATCAAGGGCATGAGTGGAAACTAACAGGAAGGAGGTTCAGGAGGGACATGAGGATGTATTATTTTACACAAAGGGTGGTGGAGCCATGGAACAGTCTATCAGCCAAAGTAGTGGGAACTAAAGCCATTAATGGTTTAAGCACAGTTAAGACAGAATGAAGAGTACAGTGGTTACTTGAGGTGACAGATACTGGAAGGAGAATGTGGGGAGGGTGGGGAGGATGGGGAGGTCCTAGGGTTAGACAGGAAACGTGAGCAGACTGGATGGCTCATTAACCTTTTCTGCCATCACTGACTATGTTTTTGTGTTCTATGTATAGCTTAGGACTGCTAAAGAAATACAAAAATACACATATCACCCAGTGGAAAGCATCACGGGTAGCACATATCACCACGGCGGAAGTGCAGTCGGTTCAACATCCAGCCGGACCATATGGTGCTAAAAGGACTCACAAACAATCTGCAAAGGCAGAAAATAGCAGGACCCCCCACCGACCAAATACTTATGAAATTGTTTACATCTAACGATGCACAGGTGCTGACAAGTCTTGCACGTTTTTTAAAACTCACAAAGTTCTAGGATGCTGTCTACTTAATGTCTTGTACACAGATTCTGTATTTATTGATATGGAAACTTGTTTACGCTAATGTATGTATTTTTATAAGCTCTTCTATTTATTATAATACTATTTTGTAATGGCTTTATGCTGAACAAATAAAAAACATTTGATTTGATTTGGTTAAAAGAACTCACAAACAATCTGCAAAGGCAGAAAATAGCAGGCCACAAACATGTTCCCGGTCAGGACCCATCCATGCACCACAGTGGTGCATCAGCACAACGGGGGTGGGGGACTGGCTAGACTGTATCAGTGGTTTGTGCCATGGTGTGTCAGTGCAGGAGAGCAATCTAGAAGGCAGGACCCCAGTGCACAAACATTGAAGCAAGGTAACCTGTAAGGGCATGGGCTACAAAGCCAAGTTCCAAGAAATACAAAACAATACAAAATCTGATACAGTATATGGTTATCCCTTGTTGTGCATGGATTCCATCCTAAGAAGTTGCTGTACCACAGTTCAAAGGTTATAGAATAATGTTGTACTCTTCTGTGGTACAATAGTTTTTTAAATTAAACTGGAAACTACGCTCTTTTACTTTCATTTTCTTCACACACAGCACCCAGACATTCTCCTAAAAACTCATCTCTTGTTTCATCATTTTAAAAACAGAAACCTACCCCTTACTTGTGGAGGTTCTGAACAGCTGGGATGGTGGGTTTTGTTTTCTAAAATAATAAAAGTTAAACCCACAATTTCTGGGATAAAAAGCTAAACTTTTTATTTTATGTTTTAAACCATATACTATAAAAAATAACACATGGGTAACCATGCTGAACTAACCGTTTTCCATCTGGAGTTTGGATGACATCTGAGACCTCCGAGCTTTGCTCTCGAGGTCCCTATGATGTCATCAGAACCTGATGGAAACACAGCCTTGATGTGCATGACTCCATTCATCATTCTCTAAATACATCATCTTGGGTAGCATCTGCAAATCCCCGTGAAGGAATTTAGGCTGGCTCCACATTAAGTAGGATCACATGACGTCAAAAGGATTCACAAACAATCCACAAAGACTGCAAACAGCAGACCGCAGACTTGTACCCCATCCCTGTCTGGACTTGTCAGTACACCACTGCTGTGTATTGACTAAGAAGGAGGTGAAACCAGCTCGATTGTATCAGTGGTTTGGGTCATGGTGAGCCCAAAACTGGAAAGCAACCTAAAAGACAAGAACCCCAGCGGAAAACCACTAAAGCAAGGACTACCCTGGAAGGGCATAAACAACAAAGCCAAGTTCCAAAGAAATACAAACCTTCATAGACCCTTCATGCAAAGCATCATGGATAGCACATGCAAACCACCAGGAGGGAATTGCAGCTGGCTCAACTTTAAGCAGGAGTCAGGACCATATAGTGCCCAAAGATTTCACAATCTGTAAAGGCTTTCCCATTTCTGGTTCATCATGAAGAACTTTAAAGGTCTGTTAAAATGTCTTATAAGCATGTTGAAGTGTTTAAACTTATTTTATCTCCCTCTCTGTGTCACCATTACCTCCTTTAACCTGTCTTTATCCGGGCCAGGCAACTGCCCACAAGAATGCTGCACCAGTCTCTGGACTAGACAACCATTGCACTAACACAGTGTGTACCCCACAGGACATTCTCTCAGAGGTGGAGCTAGCTCTGAACAAGGCCAGGAGCAGGATGGTTTGAGTAGAAGAGGAAGGTGGAGCTGGGGTGGACATTGGCTTCACTGACCGGGTTCCTGATTTCATGTGCCTGTGGTTCTGCAGTTCTCCCTACATGTCTTTTCAGACCATCCTAGCTCCCCAGACAGGTCCCTCCCTCATGCTGACGCCTGACTTCCTAGGGGCTAGCATTGTGTGAACACCCACAAAACCAAGGCTGCACCACTGTATACCACAGGAGGTGCCTCAGGCAGTGGGGTAGGCTATTCCCTCTCCCTGTGTCTGAGCACACAACCTCTGCATACCCGATAACTGCACTGCCTACTGCAGGAAGAAAGGCTCAACCACATACCTGAGCCTCCCACATGATGGAGCTACAGGCTACCATCTGTGCCACTGGGCCCAGCCTTAAACCATTATTTATACACATAATGGGATGAGCGGGAGTGGGGGGTCAACGGCGTAAGCTAGGGACCCTGCAATAATGAGTAGACTTGATGAACCACATGGCATTCTTCTGCTGGCTCTTCCGTATGTACATATGACATACTCCTTTCCAAAGTGTGTGTTTTATGTAAGGAATGGGTTTTAAAAATCATGAAACCTGATTGGTTGAGGGCCATCTTTACCAGTGCTGTTATTTCATCACAACCATACTGGATACAATTCAGAAGCCTCTTCACACTAAAAGCTTCAATTTGGCCCTAAAAATAAAGCTGCTTCAAATAATAGTTAAATGTTATTTTATTTTTTAACTTTATCTTTATTGATTTCATGTATAATCAAACAATCATACATACAAATACCTTATACAGTGTAGGAGGCATACTTAGAGATATTTCTGATGATCACAAAACAACCCCCTGTAAACTGTTACAATCGGGGGGGGGAGAGTATCCAGCATTGTTCATAGAAAAATGTGCAGAAAATGCCAGCCATCTCAATGGCCGTGGAGTGTCCATAGTAGGGAGAATTACAAAGGTATTTAAATGCAATCAAAATGACTGCTATTAATCCAGATAACTGGAAATGCTGAGAAAGGAAAAGTCTGCTATTTCTCACAAAGCTCCACAATCAGCAGAAACATTAGTACAATTGCAGCTTTCATCCATCTAGATTCCCCAATAGTACATGAACATTAATACAGGAATGCAGCTTATTAATCTCTAAGCACACTACTTGCAGTTTAGAGTTACTAATGCTTACATAGCTGAGGTATGTCAGGGAAGAAAAGAGAAATACAAAGGGTGGATTAATCCAACATTGGGAGTAAAAGGACCAGCATCAAACTCCAATCCCAAAATACAACGTAGAGTTCCCTGAATAACCCAACAGTCATGAGACAGTTGAAAGTCTTCCATAAGTATTTCAAGTTACCCCATAACTATTTCAGAGGCTCTATGTACCAATATGCATACAAACCTGCCAGAAATACATTCAGTCCTTCCCATGTACTGAAAGACTCTTCTTTCCGTCCGCCATCTTCTGTTGCATGAAGATGAAACAGCCGAACTGCAGTTGAGTGGGTCCCCGTCTTCTCCATCTGGCCCTCCGAAGGTTGGATCCAGGAAGTAACCGTCGGAATTCAGCATAGCCTGTAATTCGTCCGAAGCAGGGGCAAAGAACTCCAAATCTGCTGCCTTGATCAGTAGATCTTGGCCCTTTGAGAGGACTTCAGTGAAAGACCTGTTGCTGATGGCCTCAACGCGGTCTCAGAGTTGCATCGCCTTGCTACTCGATCCCACAGCAGGCCCCTGCTTAGCTTTGGTTCACTCATCTTGGTGTTGCAGCACTGCATCCGTAGCCATAGGTGCTTCCACGGACATCCCCAGTCTCGACAGTGTGTTCTCCCGATTAGAGTCAATACGGTTTAGCAGTGAAAGTAGTTGCCTCCATGGGAGATCCTGCGAGGTCGTCATCTTGAATGTAGGCACTGAGATTGTAGGCTCTGCGGACTTGCGGATGTTTGTAGCGTCAGAGTAAAAAGCTGCAAAACTGAAATGCCTTCGTCGAACCTTCAGGTGTTTGGTAGCAATCGAGAGCTAGCAAGTTGAGGAAGAGGAATCTAGCTGTGGTTCAGAGATTCCATCAGTATAAGATATTTTTGTTAAAATTAAGCAGCCGAAGTGTAGTGCTTGTGGAAAAAGCTTCCTGCCTGGAGAGCAGCTCTCTGGTGCCCCAGTTAAATGTTATTTGCTGTCATAATCCCCTTTTTACACTCAGATACATACATTTATTTATTTAGTTTTTGCTAACCGGGTAGGTACACTAGACAAGTTTTATGCCTATTTTCAGGAACGACCCGGGAGAGTACAATAGGGTATAACAGGTACATCAATACAACAAAGCAGGAGAGAAAAAAACAGTTTTACATTTGATTGGAAGGTAAAAATGAAGTACCACCGTACTTAACAGTTTTAATTTCTGGTGTTTCTTTGCTGACCATGAAAAATCACCCTCCTACCCTTGCCTGTTTACAAGGGAAATCTCAACTGTTCAATCATTCACAGATACAACAGAAGCCCTGGTTCCATCTGAGGAGGCCTTGTGTTATGTGAGTGACTGGATGAACATTCTGTCATTAGAACTGAGCAAAGAATAGAATTCCTGTATTCCATTCATAGTAAACATCCAGGCCCAGATATTCAAAAGGGTTGCGTCATGCGCAATAGGGTTGCGCCTGCGCAAGTCGGAAATTGTGCCATTCTGCGATATTCAGCAGAAGGCAATTGTGCCACTGAAAACATGCTGAGCAACAGTGCAATGCAAATGAATGCACGCTGAACTGGAGGGGGAGGAACCATGCATAAACTGCACAGCCCGATATTCAGCCGGGCTGTGCAGAGTTGTGAAGGCACAACCCCCAACCTGCGCCTGCACAACTTTGAGCCAAAAGAAAAGGAGTAAGTCGAGGGCCACCCACAGGTGAGCTGCCACATTGCAGGGCGCAACACAGCAGCTGCCACCTGTGGCTGGCCCTCAACCTACTCCCTGTGCCCCCTGCAGCCCGATCGCGGGAAAAGTGTAAAACATCCCCCAGCCCCCCGACTGGCCCGATCGCGGGCAAAAGCAGAAAAGTTCCACCCCGACTGGCCCGATCGGCGGGCATAAGCAAATCACCCCCAACCAGCCCGATCGTGGGCAGCAAAGTATTCCCGAACATATCCCTGGTGGTCCAGTGGACCGATAAGCCCGATCGCGGGCTGAAGAGTTTTAACCCCAGAGCGTATCCCTGGTGGTCCAGTGGACCGATAAGCCGATCGTGGGCTGAAGAGTTGTAACCCCGAATGTATCCCTGGGATAGCGCCCGATCGCGGGCTGAAGAGTTGTAAAACCCCGAACATATCCCTGGTGGTCAGTGGACCGATAAGCCCGATCACGGGCTGAAGAGTTGTAACCCTCCCGAATGTATCCCTGGGATAAGTGCCCGGTGCGGGCTGAAAAGTTGCCATGCCCAGGCGTGGCCTGGTGGTCAGTGGACGATAAGCCCGATCGCGGGCTGAAGAATTGTAAAAAACCCGAACATATCCCTGGTGGTCCAGTGGACTGATAAGCCCGATCGCGGGCTGAAGAGTTATAACCCCCCGAATGTATCCCTGGTGGTCAGTGGACGATAAGCCCGATCGCGGGCTGCATAATGTAGTGAACCCCCGCCCCCAAGACCATATTCCTGGTGATCTAGTGTCCCCACCACCACCCACGAAGCCCCACCACCCACTGTCTCTCCCGCTGCCGGTGGGCGGCAGCATCCCACCGCCTGCCACCCCGCCGCCCGCTGACTGACTGCCGGTGGGTCAGCACGCCGGTGGTGCAGAGCAGAGCCAATGGGCGTGCAGCCCACCGTACAAGGCAGTCAGATATGTGAATGAAGTCATTCATTCACATATCCAGACTATATGAGCGTGCTACCGTATTAGCTTCTTGCTCTCCGTCAGCTCCTCTGAGCGATCAGTCGGCCAGCAGGTCGGATGCTGCTGCCCGCCCGACTGCGAGATGAAGCGGGGTAGTGAGGCTCGTGAGTGGGTGGGGTGGGGACACTAGATCACCAGGAATATGGTCTTGGGGGCGGGGGTTCGCCACATTATGCAGCCCGCGATCGGGCTTATCGGTCCCACTGGACCACCAGGGATACGTTCGGGGAGGTTTACAACTCTTCAGCCCGCGATCCGGGCTTAGCGTTCAGCTGGACCACCAGGGATACATTCAGGAAGGGGTTTACAACTCTTCAGCCCGCGATCGGGCTTAGCGGTACACTGGACCACCAGGGATATGTTTCGGAGGGGAACACTTTGCTGCCAGCGTCGGGCTGGTGGGGGTGATGTGAAGCATACGCAGCGATCGGGCCAGTCGGGAGGGCTTCTTACATTCCCGCGATCGGGCTGCAGGGGGCGTCGGTCCCCGACGGCTGCTGCCTGGCAGGGCACCAGGCACAAGTCCTTGAGGATCGGCGCACCTGCATGCTAATGGCTTGCAAATGGGGCCATAAACAGATGCAAATGGCCCCTCCTGCACCTTGCATGAATTATGGCCCCATTTGCATGTCACCTTTTGAATATCGGAAATTTGCACATGGCGCCAATGGTACTTGCGCCACCAAAAATGAATGCTCCACTCTGACCACTTGCGGTGGCGCCAAAGTTCCACTCGCGCATGCACATGGCTGTGGCGGGTGGTATTCAAAGGTTGCTCAATAAGCGCAACTCCTTTGAATATCGCCCGTCATACCCTGCGCAACTACTTTGTGCAGCGCAAGGGCTTGCGCCACAAAATAGCGCAGTTTGAATATCCGGCCCCCTATCTATTGAGTTTAGGAAAGACAGAACAGAAACAAGGTGGGGAAAAGGGAGGTAATAATATAAAGGAGGAGGAAGTGTGAAGAAACAGGTAAATGATGCGAATTTAGGGAAAGCAAACGTGTTTAGCTGTGTATTATATTTGAAACAGATGGCATGCCAAATGCTGGATGTGCTGGGACTATTTTGTTGGGGTGGATTAATGTTTTAAAGAAAATCATTAAAATGCTTAACATCATTTTATTTTGTGTATTTTTTTCACCCCACTCTTTAAAAAAAATCTTGGATCCATTTTATAATCACAATAAGACATTCCAGGGTGTGCTTTGTGGTGGAATAATAGCACTTCTCAGGTGGTTGGAGGCACTCAGTGGTGCCACGTGCCTTACAACACACCAGGCCTGGTGTCACTAAACAGCACACCCTGCCCTCATCTGCTTAATTATTAAATAGGTATAAAGAATCCAGATTCTGATTGGCTGAGGAGCTCAGAACCTAGTGCTGATATCCCAGCACTGAAAAACTATCTATGAACTCACTGACCTGTTTACATTAACATGCACAGCTGTAACAATTCACCTAAATTCAATTATTCATACTGTATTAAAATACAAAAATCTGGCATCTGTCATCTACTGGACAAACAGCAACATTACAATGGCTCAGCAGAACTACTTTTTTTCTCCTTTTTATCAACCTTTTCTTGTCATTCTT